>JASPKZ010003852.1:1385000-2585000 GCA_030220185.1 Diploptera punctata
AAAAATAAAAATAATTTCCAACACGCTTGGGATAAATAATTTTACCATCAAAAGCGTGGGGTGCTCTTTATCAATTAATATATTTGATAATAAACAGATATTGGTAAAAGTAAAGTCTCTAAGAAGAAAATGTAAAAATCATAAGAAGCACCCCACGCTTTTGATGGTAAAATTATGTATTCCAAGCATGTTGGAAATTAAAATTATTTTTCTTTTTTTTAGTTAGGTTTTCTAATAAAGCGTGTTGTTTTAGTTTTTTAAAACTATTATTTATTTTTTATTTTTTAGTTTTAATATTTTACAGAATAAGATAAAAATGTAAATATCTTTAAATTCGATTCTATTGTAGTATGAGCTGAAAGTAATACTCTTCCAAAAAAAAAAAACCTCCCAGCCGGATTTGAACCAGCGACCTATGGATTACAGAAATTATATACCACTAGAGTGTACCGCTCTACCAACTGAGCTCTTACAACGATTGATTAAAAAGTCGACAAGTACGCAACCTATTATACCATTTTTCATTTTGTTTTTAATTTTCTGGTGATTCTGGCCAGGATTCTAGAAATAAAATATGAAATTATTATATTGTCACGGGTCCTTTACAAGTACACAAAGTTTCAAGTCGATTCAATGTTTCTAAATGGCTGAAAATCGTGTTAAAAAATTCCGTTACATAGATACAAAGATATTTTTTTTTATTTTTCTGATGATTCTGGCCAGGATTTTAGAAACCAAATATGGAATTATTATATTGTCACGGGTCCTTTACAAGTATACAAAGTTTCAAGTCGATCCAATGTTTCTAAGTGGGTGATAATCGTGTTCAAAAATTCCGTTACATAGATAAAAATACACTTTTTTTTTGATTTTCTGATGATTCTGGTCATGATTTTAGAAAATAAATATGAAATTATTGTATTGTCACGGGTCCTTTGCACGTATACAAAGTTTCAAGTCGATCCAATGATTTTAAGTGGTTGAAAATCGCGTTGAAAGATTCCGTTACATAGATAGATAGATACAGGTCAAGCTAATATAAAGCGTGTAAAATAGGCTTTAAACTACAGTAATAAATGAAAGAGTGTTTGGCTTCAATATTATAGGACGGTATATTAAATAATTATTATATTGATTTAAGGAGATTTAACAAAAATATATAATGTAAATAACTGTAAATAATACTTTAATTATATAAAGCATACCATGAGTTCTACTTGTCCGTCACTGAGACTAGTTCCACCCTGTGCTCTGTCAGTCAGAACTGTAAATTGTTGAGCCATTCTATCATCTTTGATTGAAATTCTAGAGGTAACTGGATAATAGTTTCCTGCAACAGGTTCATTTTCAACAAAATCCCAAGTTGGTCTGTAGTTTATTTGTCGTTCCAGCATTTCTCGTCCATTTGAGTCCGTGTAGAAGAGACCGTCTGTACGGAAGTCTGTTGTGAAGCGACTGACAATCTCTTTACCAACTCCATCACTATAATAATAATAATAATAATAATAATAATAATAATAATAATAATTGTTTTTATTATTCCGGCTTTTACAATGAATGTACATTTTTCCGGTACCCATGTTCACAGTTAACTACACAATCCTGTCCGGCTGTGCCTCATTGGGTTTTTTAACATTTTTTTTTTCCGATGAACGGGGAGTTAGCCCGTTGCATCAACCCCCAACTTGGAGGACCAGGAGAATATAATAATAATAATAATAATAATAATAATAATAATAATAATAATAATAATAATAATAATAATCTTAAGATAAAATAATTCAAGCCATGTGAAAAAAAATAGTCCAATTTTAAAAATACTACAATTTCTATGAACATAATTTTATTACTTCATGTATGGTTAAAGTAACTTCAAAGATGTACATTTCCACCAAAGATAATAATAATAATAATAATAATAATAATAATAATAATAATAATAATAAATCATTTACAATATAAAATTAAAAATATATATCATCCATCCATCCATAGTAATTCTGCCCGAAGCAGGTCTTTCACTACAGTCATAGCATTTTCATGCTATGCTTTGCAGCTTTACTAGGGAATTATAGGTGTGGTAGCTTCCCGTTGCTTTCCACACCGATGAAGGATGATGATGATAAGATGAATATGAATGATGATTGCGATGGCCATATGATTTCGGGGACCGTTTGGGCCTTAAAAGTTTCCTGACATTTGTCTTACAGGTGAGGAAAAACCCCGATAAAAACCTCATCCAGAAAAAGCGGGGATCGAACCCGGGCCCGCTGCGTGACAAGGCAGTACGCTACCTCGAGACCACAGCGGTGGACTATTATATCATAAAATACGTAAATTTTATAATAGTTCAATGATAACTTTATTCCAGTTTATGTAAACTTTTATTTAAAATTTCAATTTTAAATTTTAGTTATGTTTGATTCCTCTCCCTACAGATCGTATTACTGTAAGGTCCGGGTGATATGCTACACGTAAAAGTACCTAAAAGGGAGAGGATAAACTATGAATAAGATAGAAGGTTATTGCTTCATAATATATTTAAATGAATATATTAGAGCCTTAATTATCAAATTATTATCTATTCAATTTATATGTATATGGACATTTGCCTATATTGATTCAAATCAAATCTTTACTTTTACATAATCAAATTTGCTCGTATCTCTATATTTGACATTTAGATGTATGTTAGCATTTTATACTGGCTTCTGTAATTGAAAAGGTCTCATTTTAATAAAGATTGTAAAAAACGCATGCCGATGACAAAATAGTATCTATTAATGCCTAATGCCTATTCTGTTTCTTTAAAATATGTTCATATAATTTCTAAAACTATTTCAAATGCTGTAAAATCTCAATTTATTAGCTTGGAGCAGGAATAACATTGCAAGTATAGAACATTGTCATGGTTGTCAAAGCAAATTTTAACAATATTTCAAGTTTAAATTAGGATATACAATCTTTCAGAATTTTCAGAATTGGATGGTTCAAATTAGGGATGATAAGTAAAAAATCGAAAGGAACAGAAAGGTTCCGGCAAATATGAGTCCAGAAATTAACCGGTTACGAAATATTATTTGTTACTAGTTGGGATTTGCTCAATACTAATTACTATTCCAATAAAAATAATGACAATTTTATAATAATAATAATAATAATAGCTTTATTTTACCTGGCAGAGTTAAGGCCTTAAGGCCTTGTCTACCACTCAACCAGGTTTAAAAAAAATACAAACAAAAAATAGTCTTAAATCTAAATTACAATATATATCTATAAATATAAACGATTACAAGTTATGAATACAATACAATTAATATTTATAATGTATTTTGATTTACTCTAAATTTAACGAATTAAATATATAATATGTACAATATATATAAAAAACGAGTAAAAGATTAATGGCATAGTATAAAATGAAATAAATAGAGACAAATTAATTATTAGACAACAGGTAACTGTATAAGCGTGACTTAAAGGTACCAAGTGTACGGCAACCCCTGATATCTTGAGAAAGGAGATTCCAGGAGCGGGCAGAGGCTACTGTGAAGGTAGTAGAATAGGAGGAAGTGCTATGAAGAGGAATTGTTAGCAGACTGCTATCTTGTGATCTAGTGTCAATATTGTGGTAAGAGGATAACTTCTCAAATCTAGACGCCAGGTAAGTAGGGATGTAGGAATTCAGATGCTTGAAAAGTAGTGAAAGAGAGTGCAATTTACGTCTGTCAGTAAGACGGAGCCAAGAGAGGTTATTAAAGTGTTCGGAAATATGGTCATAACGGCGGATATTGAAAATGAATCGAACGCAAGCATTATGAACACGCTGCAGTCTCTGCGACAAGTCATAGTTTAGATCATTATATATAATGTCACAATAATCGAAGTGTGGTAACACAAGATTCTGCACAAGGATTTGTTTTAACGAAACTGGGAGAAAATTCTTTAAACGTCTAAGATAATGTAAGATGGAGAAAGTCTTTTTACATATGTGTTTCACTTGTGTTTGCCAGGTTAAATTTGCGTCTAGATGTAGTCCAAGATCTATTACTGAAGAAGAATAAGGTATGATTATATTATTAATAGTAATGTTTGGTAGTGTAGATATGTCAAAGGTTGTAAGCAGTCTTTGTTGTCCCATTAGAATTACTTGTGACTTGTTAGGATTTAGATTTAGACCGATACTTGAAGACCAGTTAAAGATGGATATGAGATCGTCATTCATTTTTGTCAAGCTGTTATAGAGAGAATGAGGAGGTGAATGTAGGTAAATTTGGAGATCATCAGCGTAGAGGTGATAACGGCAGTGCTTTAGTACAGTTGGCAAGTCATTTATGTAGATTGAGAAAAGAAGAGGTCCGAGAACACTGCCCTGGGGGACTCCAGCCGGCACGTTGCGCCAAGACGAAGATCTAGAGTTTAATGAAACGTATTGTTGACGACCGTGCAGGTATGAGTCGAACCAGGATACAGCGCTGTCAGACAAGTGTAGGTGCTTGAGCTTTATCATAAGTAAGTCGTGGTCTACTGTGTCAAAAGCTTTGCTGAAGTCAAGTAAGGTTAAAGGAGTCAATTGACGTCTGTCCACGGCTTCACGAATATCTTCAGTAATTTTTAGCAAAGCTGTGGTTGTGCTATGACCATATCTAAAGCCGGATTGATAAGGATCAAGGAGGTGATTTTCTTGGAGATATTCAGTCATTTGCTTATGTACAATATGTTCCAGGGCTTTAGATAATGTCGGAAGGATGCTAATCGGTCGGTAGTCATTACAGTTAGCAGGTGAACTTATTTTTGGTATAGGCCGAACTCCAGACTGTTTCCATACAGTAGGGAAGATAGAAGTTATAAGGGAAGCATTAAAAATATGAGTCACTGTGGGTAGTATAATGTCAATGATTTTATTTAGCATTAAAATGCTGATGTTATCTGTTCCTTGTGCATTGGATTTAATCCGCTTGAGTGCTTTTTTAACGTCTATAGGCGAAATGTCGTTAAAGTGAAATTTATCTCTTCCTATATGGGGGGATGGGGATAAGTCTTTAAGAATGTCTATTTTAGTCTTGTTGTCTGGTGGTGTCATGGGTATTGAGGTAAAATGTTCATTTAAGTCATCTACAGAAATGTCTATTGAGTCAGTTGAGGGATTCAACTGTCTAAGTCCCATTGCACGGAGATTTCGCCAAGTGTCCCGTGCACTTATTTCAGGTCCGATTATACTGTGGGCGTGTCGTAGTTTGGCATTGCGTATAGTTTGTGTAGTTGTGTTTCTAAGTTGTTTGTACAGTTGCCAGTTCTCGTCATTTTTATGTCGTCTGTATGTTCGGTATGCTTTGTCTCGTTTTGACATAAGTTCACGTATTGAGTCATTCATCCAGGGTGCAGAGGGGCGGGAAAATCGTCGGGTTTTTACTGGTGCATGTCTATCATATAGTTGTAATATCAGTGTATTAAATGTGTCTACTTTTTCATCAACTGATCTAAGATTCCATATTGTGTACCAAGGTAGTTCTAAAGCGTCTGATTTTAGTTTAGTATCGTCTATGTTTTGTAAATTTCTGTACGTAATCAATTTAGAGCGTCTTTTAGGACATTGGAGTGAATATTCTACGAATACAATGTCATGAGCAGATATTAGATCTATCACTGCATATCCGTCAACAAATTAGGAATTGATCCACAAATTTACATTTATGAAGTGGTGGACCCCATCAGAACTTTTGTGACTGGGTCTGTTGCCACTCGTCTCGCGATTGATAAATTAAGTAAAATTATCACTGATTTTATTGGAATTAATACTTAGTATTCAGCGACCCACAACCAGCAAATATGTCATTTTGTAATAATTTTAAGTTCTCGTCCGTACATTTTGGAACATCAAATTTTAAACAATTCTTATATTTTAACTCGTACCTCATTTCCTATTTTGTGAACTTGGAATATTTTATATCATTGTTTAGTTATTTTTATTGTACAATATGAATAAGTGGATTAAATGATTTTCATTTAAAACAAGCATTTCTTTAAAAACTGAAACACTTTAGAACGAAAAATAACACATTCAGGAATAACATACAAGTTCAATAAATTTAAACCAGAGAAATAACACTTACTCTACTGGAACAGGTCCCACAAGCCAATCAAATTCGACATTATTTTCATTCTTATAAATTCGTATTATTTGACTGAGCCATGCTCCAAATACCTGATGAATTTCATCAACAATATCACCTGGAAATGAACACACAATCAAAGTATAGTAAGTACTGGTATGAAAACCAATATGTGTCACATATATTATTAAAAAGGGGGAATCGGTCAACGAAATTTTGCTTGTAAAAAAAGAAAGTATAAAAGGAGAAGGTTTAACAAAATACAGAAGGATAAGTAGGAATGAATTATGTAATATGATAAGGGATGATTTAAAAGAGTCTTCTTACACGGATATAGAGCATAACCACATTAGAAACAGAGCTAGCTGAATTACTAATTATTTAGTCAAATAAAAGCCCTAACTTTTTCCACTCATGTACTTATGGCTTACAAACAACACAAAAATCCACAATAGGTATTTAAGTTTTATAACTAGAAATGGAATTTGTTCCACAATGCCGATAACTTGTACTGATATTGCTGTACTGGAAAGATCGAGAAGGGATGTCTGCATACCTATCGGGCGACTCTTCTGTAATATAAACATTAGGAAGCAAAATGAGGCACCTAACAAACTAACTAACCAACACACTGGCACTATCAGACTTATAGGTTCATGGCCGCAAGGACATAAGCTCTCTATACATCCATTTTCTGATCTAATTTTTTCATTCATCCCCTGTAAAACCCACTTCTCTCAAATCATGGTTAGTGATAAGTTTCCATGCCCCTCTTTCAATCCCCATTCGTGCCTTATGTCCTGCCCAACGCAGTCTATGAGACTTAACTATTCTTATTATATCTGGAAGTTTCCATACCCCTCTTTCAATTGCCATTCGTGCCACATGACCTGCCCAACGCATTCTACGAGACTTAACTGTTCTTATTATATCTGGAAGTTTCCTTGCCCCTCTTTCAATCCCCATTCGTGCCACATGTCCTGCCGAACGCAGTTTACGAGACTTAACTGTTCTTATTATATCTGGAAGTTTCCTTGCCCCTCTTTCAATCCCCATTCGTGCCACATGTCCTGCCGAACGCAGTTTACGAGACTTAACTGTTCTTATTATATCTGGAAGTTTTCATACCCCTCTTCCAATTGCCATTCGTGCCACATGACCTGCCCAACGCAGTCTACGAGACTTAACTGTTCTTATTATATCTGGAAGTTTCCATACCCCTCTTTCAATTGCCATTCGTGCCACATGACCTGCCCAACGCATTCTACGAGACTTAACTGTTCTTATTATACCCTGTCTCCTATAAAGACCATGTAGCTCGTTGTTATGTAGTCTTCTCCGTTCGTCTGTCTGTTCATCTCTCTTTAGTTCACAAATATTCCTAAGAACTTTATTCTCAAATACTCGTAATTCTTCCTCCTCTCTTAAAGTAAGAGGTCATATTTCGCATCCATATAACTGGGAGGATAACAGTTGTATGTATTTTCGGTTTAAAGTTTTTGAAAGGAGTTGGGACGACAAGAGTCCTTGTAATGTATAATAGCCTGCATATCCAGAATTGTTTAATTTCTTCGTGCATCTCATTCCTAATTGTAAAGATTGTTCCTAGGTATTTGAATTCAACAACTTTTTAAAAATTCCCCTTCTTGCCATTAACTGTCCATAATGTATTACTATGTGTATATTTAGTTTCATTGATGTTTATTCCAGTTCCAATTTCTTAGTGATGAGGCGCATAATACGATAAAATATACTTAGGTTATACAATGCTTGTAAGATAATGAAACGTTTTAAGACAGAGTTTTGCATTACAATGCACTACAATATACTGTTGTAAATTTTCAAACTCAAATTCCATTCTATTGTCGCGTATAATTTTCTCTCGAAGTCACTAGGTATTAATTGTTGCATATTTAAAATATTTGTGAATATCGATTTGTTGGATGGCATGTGTCAATATGCTATTTATCTGACAAAGCTGAGAGTAAGCATGATTTTTTGCAAGCACATTCTTAAGTTTTAATTTAATTTTCACTGTAACAGGTCCATCGGGAACCTTATCAATGGCCTCTATTATTTTTTTACAGCACCAAGAATGTCACTTAATGCTGCGTTGATCGTATCTAGAAACGTGATTGTCTGAAGTTGCTTGCGATGAATGCAAGATTCCGTGAATGGTCCTCCGACATCAAGGACTATGCAGTTTTAATAGCACAGCTATTCCTGTCTAATTTTCATAACACTTGAATGAGTTTAACATAGTGCTGAGTTTAACCATGTTCCCCCATCGCGTTATTACGGACTGTGGTGGGAGAAAGTTCGGGACAATCTTCTTGAATCAGGGTATTCTGAAAAGGGATTTTAATAACACTTTTTCACATTGGATATAAATCCATAAATATTTTCATAGCAAGCTTTAACTTCTTCTGCCATCCTAGGAACAGCATGAGCTAAGCTGATATAATGCATGATATTGGGGTACAAGCCCTTTATCCTATTTCCTTATTTGATATTTAGGAAGTAACACTATCAAGTTTTATTTAATAAACATTATATTATTCAAGTTTTATATCTCACCTCATATAATTTGTATATATCCAAGACCGGTTTCGAAGAGTTTATTCTTTTTAAATTCATTTTAAAGCGTCGTTAAATATTAAAATGTAAAATTAGTACCTCATAAAACAGTCGTCCTCATCTAAATAAAGTTCTGTTATAAAACTTCGTTAAGTAGTTAAAATATGAAGGCCTTTCAAAATAATGTTTCATCATAATCTTGCAGAAGATTTCCGGGCTGTTGGCCGTGGTCTTGAGGCTTGTAGTTCCCCGACGTTTCGGCAGAGACTGCGTCCGGCATCTTCAAGGGTTGTCTTGAGACTGGCAATTTTGTCGACTACCTGCTCTATTTATACATGTATCCGCGACGTGTCGATAAAATTGCCAGTCTCAAGACAACCCTTGAGGATGCCGGACGCAGTCTCTGGCGAAACGTCGGGGAACTACAACCTCAAGACCACGGCCAACAGCCCGGAAATCTTCTGCAAGATCATCATAGTAACTCCAGCCGTGAAAGCCTAAGTCAATATAATGTTTCATCTTCTCTATTTCAACCAAAAACATTGTTTTGAAATGCCTTCATATTTTAACTACTGGACGAAGTTTTCTAACAGAACTTTATTTTAGTTGAGGACGACTGTTTTATCAGGTACTAACTTTATATTTTAATATTATATTCTTCATTGTCAACTGGCATCTTACTGGTTGACCATAAAACATAGACTTTTCGTAACTAGTCTATATATATATTAGGTAAGTTGTAAAAACGTATTCATTTAATGTTTATGACCTATATTTACCTTTATAGACTTCAAATCGAGCAGAATCTGCAATTTGGATTGGCTCATTATTTTCAGGATGGAACACATAAGGTCCTGAAGATCTGTTTCCAGCTAGTAGATTGTTTCCAATTAAACTTTCATAGTAGAAGAAATTTTGACTAACAGCAACCTCTATACCATTGCTGATGATTGATGTCAGTAATCCAGTAGTCTCGTCAATTGTCACTTGAAGATTCTGCAAAATTCATAATAAATCAATAATGGAGGAAACACAAATAAATTGATTAGAATTTAAATGTTAATATATGATTTATGATTTTGCAATTTAATAATTTAATTATGAAGAAATTTATAGAATGTCATTATATATAAACTGTATGTTATTATTTTAAGATTCCCGAGTAAAAAGTTGCAACATTTATACCTTTTCCTATCAAATGTGTAAGAAATAAGTTCAAGTAAAGAATTCTGAAGAAGTCTGAGAAAACTAGTATTGAAGTCATGAGAAACTGCAGTAAAAGAACAGGAATCTTTTCGTTAAAAGAGATGAAGTAGGACTTACATAAACCCTATCATGATAAGGAATTTATTTCTTGAAGATTGAAGAAAATATTATGTGAATCAGATCAAAATATTACAAATGAGCAATTAAGCTGATACAGTATAGTGACCTATATTTTCCATAATCGTACACCTTATAATCAATGTACTTCTTCTTTACTACAATTATTCTTAATGGCATAAATATACAATAGTATTGAAAACATCAATTATAATAATATTGTTAACATAATATACAGCTTGTTATAGTAAGTTAAATTATTTTTAGTCTGATTATCTTACCTCAATATTAATGTTGATTTGTTCTTGAACATGTTTCAATTATATCATAATCATCTCCATCATCTTGCCCAGATGATTATGATATAATCTAAACATGTTCAAGAACAAATCAACATTAATATTGATGTAAGATTATCAGACTAAAAATAATTTAATTAAAATATTACTTTAAGAGAGGAAAGGAGATTACAAGCATTTGAGAATAAAGTACTTAGGAAAATTTTTGGACCAAAGATATATGAACAGACAGGTGAATGGAGAAGACTACATAACAATGAACTACATGGTCTTTATAGGAAGACGGATATAATAAGAACAGTTTAGTCTCGTAGACTGCGATGGGCAGGACATGTTGCACGTAAGGGGAATGAAAGACTTGCATGGAAGCTTCTTGTAGGAAAGCCAGAGGGAAAACGCCCAGTTGGTAGACCAAGAATGAGGTGGGAGAATAACATTAACTATGATTTGAGGGAAGTAGATTATACAGGGAATGATTGGAAAGTATTAGCTCAGGATAGGGATGTATGGAGAGCTTATGTCCGTGCGGCCATGAACCTACGGGTTCGATAGTGCCAGTGAGTAAGTAAGTAACCTCAAAATATCACTTTCTAAAATAAAATATTATGTTATAGTAAATTTCATTCATAATGGAAATGACAGCAACATTCAAGTTACGTCCAATAGTAGTTATTCATACAAAGATAAGAGGATTGGTTTTACTATCTGTACAGCTGTGAATACTTTTTTTGGTGATTTTATAAACTAATAGCTAATACCAGGCATGCGCTACTATGCCTATATAATTTAAATGTGTTTCTTTATGTTTAGTTGAATAAGCAAAAAGAAAAATAATTATATTTTGATATCGTAATTATTTTTAGATACCCTGTGCTGATTAACTGGCATTGCCCGGGAATCTGCACTTCTTGACATCAATGAGGTGAAAGACAAAAATAGTTATTGTGTGTTATCCGTAAAAGATAGACATGCTATCGTGGACTTTTTAGTAGAATTTAATTAGATATTAAATTATGTGTACATTAAATTGGTGTATTTGTTATGGTTTAGGTAGCTAAGCCATTTAAGCATCCAAAAAGCTAGTTTTTTAATGCACCGGTGCACTTTTTTAGCTCCGGCCCTATAGTATATACAGTAATATGTTATATACGTTAGTTGTCACAAAATATTCTCTAAATTATTGTAAAACCCCCATTCAAATCGGTCAAATAGTTTTTGAGTCCATAAAGAACAGGTAGACTCACAGACACACATTTTATATATAACATTATAATTAGTGCATATGTTTGGAATTTCGAGAATAAAAATTCTGACTCAGCTGGAGATTAATTAAAACTTAGTTACTAAATATTTAGATCTGAATTTCTTTGAAAAATGTTTAATTATAGTTTTCTTCTCTTCATACATAATTATAAATATTTTAGAAACTAAGATAAAAAGTTGTATTTTGAATGTGCAAATGTTGCATAAAAATTGTAATCAGAGATGGGTCCTAAAATGCCTTATAATATAGTAAAAAATATTGTATTAATGTATTTCAGAAGATCTAACAGGTTTAAATTAAATATTTATTGGTAAATTTCCTTGGCATAATACTTACATCATCTCCGATAGTAGTGTCAGAAGTAGGAACAATAGGCTCAAAGTCAGTGCTAATTTTTGAGACATAATATGATTTGAAACCTAGAGCTGGGATGCTAGTAGCTGTGAATATAAGCTCATAATATGATAAACTTCCTTGTCTGTCCGGTGCTCTCATTAAGGCTTCTGCGATAGGAACAAGTTGATGAGGTTGACCGTCAGCTGTAAAATAAATACTATCGATATTAAATGGAAATAAAATAATACCATAAGTTTCTAATTTAATTACTGAGGATTCATAACTTAACACATTAATTTTAATAATCCAGGAAACTTAATGAATTTAGATATCTAATTAAGTATCATTAAAGCAATAGTATGTAATATGTAGCGATTAATATGATAGGAGACATAAACTAAGATACAACTCTAATATGCATGGATCTGAAACTAAAATGTTCCGAAATATATTAAATTGTTATTAAAATTAAATAAATCTATAAATAATGAAAATAGAATATATTACTAATATCGCTATAAAATATCTATGTGGAAAAGTAGAAATATATCCAGGTAAAAATTCCACGTACATTTGTCTAGAATAAAGAGGTATTGTCAGAACTCTACCTGCTACACAAGTTACAAATAATATAGGAACACAAAAAAGGGTATTGTCAAAAGAATATAACTAATTCCAATTAGCAGTCTATACAAATTCCAAGAAATAAGGATATAAAAAACTACCTGCCTAGTACAGACAACAAAAGACATTCATTCACCTCTATAAAAGATAATCTCTTAACATTGACAGTTTACAAAGAAACTGATAAACATTTATCTATTAAATATCAAAGAACCAATTTACCCAGTTCTTAGAAATGTTATACATACTAGTAAATAATATTATTGTAACATAAATATATATTCAATTGTAAGGAGTGGATTCGAGAAAAGTGGGAGGAGCCACCGCCTTTATAAGCGAGAACTTATATCAAAATACTAATCACTCACTATCACTATCAGTGACTCTGTGATCAGTGTTGAAACATAGTAGATCTGCAGACCGCGATCTCCGATTCAGTTAAAACTCACTATCACTATCAGTGACTCTGTGTTCAGTGTTGGAACATCGTAGACCTGCAGACCGCGATCTCCGATTCAGTTTAAATATTAGATTCGTCCGAGAAATAGTTAAATTTAAAGTTATAGTCCGTTAAGCATTTGGACTTTGAAAATAGTGATTCGAGCACGTGGACCTCTAAGTATTTCATCGACTCCACTCTTAGATAAAACTTTGTAACTGTATTAACAAAAGTGTATTTCTCCGTAAATAAACAGGTTTCTGGATTCGTTAAATTTGAGTGTACATTTATACGTTGTTCTTTTGCTTATAAAGAGTTCATAACCCTGAGATCTCTTGCCTACCACCGAGCTCCGGTACAAATATCTCTATTTTCCCTGATTTAATCTCTCAGCTTGTAAGTACAGTAAAACCTGTCTTAGCCGGAACCTTAACAAGAAGGAAACCTGTAGAAACGGGAAAAAATCTCCACAACGGTACGATTTTATGTTAAAATCGTCCTGTATAAGCCGGAAACCTTCATAACGCGGAAACGGAATGGTTTTTAAAGTACCAATAGTTATTTTTACCTCAGTAAGACGGAAAATTATTCTTAAGCACCTTCTAATTACAGTATTAATCACCACACGTGAAAATTCTGCATATGACGCTTTCTATATTATATCGTTTTACCTTCTTGTGTTGCCATTGTATTGCGGGGATACTCTTGTTTAAGTGTGACAGCGGGGAAAACCGAGAACCTTTGAACGTGGACGCGATTAGATAGGGAGGACAAGATACTGGGACTTGGAAGTATGGTCTCTGACCGAGATATCCCAAGGGGTGGAGGCATGTGCCTAGATGACCCTTCCAATGTTTTCGTCTATCTATAATAAATTTGGTTATGTCTTGAATATGACATTTGTCCCTAATTTCTGTGTTGTGTATTCATCAAATAAGGGTCATATAGAAAGAAGACAACCGACTTGCAAAAAGAGCTAAAGAAGATAGACCAATGGGCGGGAGAAGAACAAGAGGAAGACCAGCCAAGAGATGGATAGACAGTGAATGCACATCCAATACGTCTTCCTCCGGGGAGTGGTCTTGGAAATAAACAGGATGAAAATCCTACAAATTATGATTACGAAGAAGAAGATAATTACTAACTTGTTCATTCACTAGTTATACTTTCTCAAAAAAAGACCTAGAAAATCCAATAAAATTTAATATTTTCCTAAATTACAATTGGTAGTAATGTTTTAGCATTACAGTAATTTGCCCTCGTAGTAAAATATGTATTATAAAGGCTGCTGCCATAATTCGGAACAAGATTAAAATCCCTACAGATCAGGTACGTAACGAGAATGAACGTTCTGAAGCCAGAAGTCATGCACATAGCTGTGCATATTTATTAAGATTGGTTCAATGGTACATATTCAATTTTAAAATCTTTAGATAATGGATCAGTATTTCCAAACCTGAAAAAAATGTATTAGACTCCTCGATAATATGTACTTAAACTATTTTTTGGAACTTTTTATAATAATTATTCATGTATTTAGTTTCTATCGCTTGTAAATTTTTGTACCCGTGTCAAAATAACGCACTATTTTAGAGCCTAAAAGTTCAAGTAATTAACTTACCTAGAGAATCTTGAACCAGATACGTTCCTTCTACTACAGGGAATCGAACATTGTAGTCGATAGCATGACTGAGAGGATTGTAAACTGTAACAACAAACTGTTCTTCTTCTGACACTGCGCATTTGCTTACATTCATCAGCAAGCAATGCTGCAAGTCTGCTGTTTCACTGCCGAGAGCCATCAGTGAACTGGAATAAATAGGAACCATTTCAAAATGTTACCACATTACATTGAGACAAACAATATATTTATTGTTTAAGAAATATTATACCTCATAGTGTTAATTCTTTAAGAAGTCAAATAAATGTATTCTTCTGAAATACCTCTAAACCTGCCTACTAAACCCCTATATAAAAAATTATTAAAAATAATATTTAAGCTGTTAACATAATTAATGGGATATGGAATGCCTTATATCGCTAACATTAAAATTATCCATTAAAGTGGCATTTTCTTAGAATCTGTATGTAACATAATATGAAATGTTTTCTGATCATTTTTTAAATATTTTACTTGTAATTTAATTTACAATATAAAAATAAAATACCTGACATCTCGGTCATGTAGGATCCAAAGTTGAGGAAGGCTAAGATCTCAGGTATTCTATTTTTATATTGTAAATGTTACATAGTAACCTCAACGGTGTTTTGTCATGAATTTTAAAAGTATCGATTGTAATTTAACACATATTTTTATTCTTGTCTTCATACTGTATATGAATATCATTTCTTCCAGCAATATAATTTGTTTGCAGTTTTGAACATGATTTTATATTATAATCCAATAAAAACATTTCACCATAAAAAAATATTGTGTTAAATTAAGGACAATATTTTTTTTAATATCTTGAAAATTTTAAGCAAATCTTTCCATTTATTTTCTTAAGACAAAAGTAGGAAGCGTTAGTAATATTTAGCCATGGATTCTTGCCACTTCTTGGCTTAAGGTGTAACTCATGAGAAAACATGCACTTTATGAGGGGTTTTAATTAGTGGCATCCCAGATTTATTTAACAAAAATTTTGCAACTGAGCTAAAGCTCTAACTAACTGAGTTATAAAAATAATTCGGTCTTATTCAGTTATTTCTTAGCACATTCACTACGTCCTACTATTTTTTTTAAATATTTTTAAGGTATCAATTGCATAGTGACAATATTAAATTTGGTTGTAATACTGATACTGCCCACTTCTGTGGTCTCCTGCCTCGTATGCAGCGGCCCCGGAATCTATCCCCATTAGGGACACATTTCTTAAGTGATTTTTATAATCGGCCTCGATGGTCTAGTGGTTATGTTCCTTGCCAAGGGTCACGGGTTCAAACCCGGCCGGGGTAAATTGATTTTTAGGTTGGAAAAATCCAACAAACAAATCTTGCGGGAGGGACTATAAGTTTTGGATCCCAAGTCTGAAAATATTTGGGCTCGTGAAAGAACCTGACGCCTAAATTAGTGCATCTGAGAAAAATTTAGCCGGCCTTCGTCATGCACGCAATACCATAGTTACCAATCAGATGTCTCATCGAGGCGATGTTCTGACAACATATCACTCATTGACATCTAAAGGGAAATAAACATAACTAAATTAGCTAGGTCAAGAAATTCCCGCTAGCTGAGCACCCATGTCTCAATGAAGGACACATAGGCCTATATACACTGACACTGTAATTCTCAATGAAAGTTGTTTATTAACTACAACTTCCAAGAAAGCCATATTTTGTCTCTAATTGATGTCTAACGCTTTTAAATATTTTTAATCAATCTCATTGTGTTAGTGGTTACCATACACGCCTCTAGTTTCAAGGACCGCTCGACCAAGGCCAATGGATTGTTAAGGGCGTAATACTCCTTAGCATGTCTAAAGGGAAGTAAAGCTGTGGGTCTCGTGTCATGGGTTTATGACACGTAAAAGAACCTAAGTCTGATATAACATATTTCTGAGCAAATTCTGTCGATCCTTTCATGCCCAAATTTTAACTGTGAAACTAATGAGCTGTTAAGGAGCACCGTTAAATAAAGTACTAGTTTTTAAAAAAATATGAGCTTTAAAATATTGTTACAAAATACTGATAACATTTGAATAATAAAAAAATCGTGTAAACTTAGAAAACTTTTAAAGGAAAATGTGCTTACTTGAGTGCATCATTTGCAGCAAGCCTTGCATCTTCCATAGCATTAGACAAAATCCTTACATAATCATCTGACACAGCCTGTCTCTCTGTGCCGGTGATGGCATGATGGTGCTGCATTATCCCCATCGCTTCTTTCAAACTGTCCACTGGTGATGTCTCCTCCTGCCCTAATTGGGCCATTGCTGTCAACTGTTTGGCAACCTATTCAATCAAAACAGAAATTTTGGTCAATATTGATATTTGAAACTGAGAATCAAACAGCAAAAACGATAAAATAACACCTTTAAAATGTTAAAAATTGGAGAGGTTAATAAATGTGCAGTAGCTGTTCACGCTTGGTCAGAAAGACATTGAATCGAAGTAAACGCATAATCATTTAAACAGAAATTTTACATTGAGAAATATAAGGAAAAGACGTTAATTTTGTAATTCCCAGGGAAAAGGATTTAATTTGGAAGTTCATCGGTCAACCTAAAGAGGGAAAGGAAGAGATCTTACAGGATCGCCAACCATCA
Organism: Diploptera punctata; assembly: GCA_030220185.1. Taxonomy (NCBI): domain Eukaryota; kingdom Metazoa; phylum Arthropoda; class Insecta; order Blattodea; family Blaberidae; genus Diploptera; species Diploptera punctata. The sequence continues at coordinate 1,402,241 of JASPKZ010003852.1, forward strand.
AATTAACAGCTAAATATAGAAATGCAGGCATTTTGGAACATGTTCTCAAGAATTCTGCAAATTATGAGGTGAAAAGTTTTTTTTTAAGATTATTATAAAAATGTATCATGAAACTATGCAAATTAATCAGTAAGTTGAAAAAATACAAGTTCAAATTTAATACATTTTATATTAATGATGGATTAAATTTGACAATATTTCAGTTAATGTTTCGGTTTATTTAAAAATAGAGTTAATTATTAAATATAAGTTCTGGTTACATAAAATGTTAAATTCACAATTTATGTATGAAGAAATATATGTGAAGCTTAAATTAATGAGTCATTTTTTACATCTTACCTCATATTTTATGTTTCTTTAAATACGGAAACTAGTTTTCCAGAGAACCATCTCTCTCATTTTCAACCGACATTACGACTACCGGATTTTTGTTGGAACGAAGATGTAAAAAATGACATTAATTTACGAATTAAGAACCTCATAATGTTATTTCCCATATTTAACTATGAATATGTGAAGCTCTCCGAAATAAATTATTTATAACATATATTCAGTCACATCGTAAATAACTACAAATCTGGAAAGTAATTTCATAACTAAATCTATTTAAGGTTTGAGAATAATAATTCAAAGTTCTACCACGATCCACTGGATGACAAATTGTTTCTTTACATCCTAGTCATATAGAAAACTTACTTAGCAGCCAAATATTTTCTTGTATTAACATATGTTTGGCCACTTGACTAAAATTAAACTGAACCCCATGGTGTGACAGACTTGAAAGTCTTGGGCTGGCATCTGGGCATTGAGTTCATATCCAAATGTGTCAACCTAAAATGGTTTATCACTTGACAACAAACTAAATTCATAGTAGCTACTCAATAGACAATAAGTGTATTAATATCATAGAAAAATTCACCATATGTATTCTTTGCCTTCTTAACTGGCCTCGGGTTAACCGCCGCTGGATTAATCGACTGGTTCCTTTATCTTGCAATTGATGATTAACAACGTGCTGCAGCACACAAACATGTCTCAACACATCTGTATGCCTCTATGAGTAGCGTATGTTTTTTTGCAGTTGTACTGGTATAATATTGTGATGGAATGCACATAGGCATATTTATAATGTGTTTATCTTACTTATATCACAAAATAAACAAATAGCCAGGTATGTAAAATATTAAATTTGGTATTGTGGTAATACTTTTTAAAGTTATATCCGTGTACTGACTAAGCAAAACTTATAAATCAGATTATGAGACACGTCATCACTAGGTTGGCAGTCCACGGATTCCACCACCTGATATGCAAGAATACAACATTCCATGAACCAAATATAGATTGTAAATGTATTCTATGCGAAGAAACATGTGACCGATATCACATTGAGCTATACACAAAAAGAACAAAGACAATTTGCGAATATGCAAAAATGTAAGTTTAAAATGTATTCTTACTTTAATCCTGGCTATTTGGCTGCAATAAAATTATTATAAATCAGATTATCCGGTCATTCGTTTATTCGGCCAGGAGTTCAGTCCCATACAGTCCGGTTGTATGTTAAGAATTAACCATTATAATTAGTTAATACAAGCATTTCTGTCAATTGTGAAATTAATATAATTCTGGTGACTATTTTCTGTAGAACGTCTAGATTGTAAAAAATAAAAATTTAGTATTTGAGTTGGTCATAGTTGTACTGGGATTTTTTTACTTTTGCCAGACAGCAAAATATCACGGAGTTATGAAATCTCTTTAATAAAAATCATGCACCTCAATTTGAGATCGACAAACTTGCCTGTAAGAAATTATTTCCCAATCTTTCATAGTACTTGTTCGTGGGTCTGGATGTATAAAATCCTGTCCAATAAGAGTGTGCTTCACTGGCATAAGGGAAGAAGTCATCTTGTACAGTCGTGTAGGCTAGATTAACATCATTGACAGCTTTTAGGTAACAGGAAGGTGTCGAATACACGATGTTAACAGTCCACAATCCATATGTTTCAGTTACATAACTGAAATTCAAAATTAAATTATTAATATTGTGCATAAGATGTCACAATTATTATAGATACAAATTTTGAGATTAAGAAAGTATAAACTAAAATATTAAAATAAATAAATACCTTGGCAGGTGCCATCGCTCTCAATCTAGATGAGGACGACGGCACCCATCAAGGTATTTATTTATTTTAATATTTTACTTCATGGCTATTCACCTCAACGGAATTGTATTATGAATTTTATTAATATTAAGAAAGTATATATGAATGGTAGCTGCGGACTATGTTAAATAAATAATTTAGGGAGACTTATCTAATAAAAAATTCTACAAAAAGTCCTCGATAGCATATGTTTATCTTTTATGGATAACTCACAATAACCATTTTTGTCTTTCATTGATGCCAAGAAGTTCGGAATACGTAGATTCCCGGGCAACGCCGGGTAATCAGGACGGGGTATCTAAAAATAATTACGATATAGCTTTACTTATAGTCATTGCTTGAATATTAAATTTTGGAAGATAAAATTGTATTTATTATTTGGATGGTATGAAAGGTAGTTTGGAAATAGAATTAATGTATTGGTTGTTTTAGCTGCAATAACTAAAAGAACAAATTTATAATTATTTTTCCTTTTATTCAATCAACTAAACATGAAAGCACAATTTTCGTCTTTCAGCTAATTCATGCCAAGAAGATCGGGATAAGTAGATTATTGGGCAACGCCAGGTAATCAGCACATGGTGTCTAAAAATAATAAATTTATAATTATTTTTCATTTTACTTATTCAAATAAATGCATAAAATGCATTGTCATTTTTATTTAGTAGTAGTGCAAGTCGGGTATTAGCTAGTATAATATATATTTAACCTAAGAGTTGAACGAAGGAATGAAAATCTTTCCCTGTAAATATAGAAATTTCTGTTCAGGATGCGAAATCGTGAAAACTATGTGGAGAGATAAGTCCCGATCTATAGATAATCTGAACTGGAAAAATATTTCATTTCAAATTATTCAAAGCAAATTATGAACATTTTAAAAAGCAATGGTAGCATACGTAAAATAAAAGTAATCTTATCTCAAAAAAATCTGAGTTTGTTTGTTTCCTCACTGCCTTCGCTTACTTTTTTAGCGTAAGTAAAACAGCCGTTTCATAAAATGCATTACTATTAAAAAATAAATAAATAAAAAGGAATTGGCAGTTGATGAAATAGATTTTCTTTTGGATAACTGAATTTTGTACTTTATTAATGTATATATCCTTAAAATAAGCTGATGTTTATAGAGAGCTTATTTTTTTACATTACTTATAAATAATTTCTGCTTTCTATTCTAGTAAAACAGTCGTTTCATAAAATACATTCTTATTTAAAAAAAGAATTGGCAGTTGATGAAATAGATAAAACATGTTGGTTTATATCTTTTTGGATAACTGACGTTTTTACTTACTTTATTAATTTATCAATATTCTTAAAATAGGCTTGAGCATCTTGATAATGGAAATCGCCTCCCATTGTCAACAAAAAGGTTGTTTGTTGTATGATAATTATTGTGTGCGTTTACATAGTTCATGAATTCTTTTACCTGAAAAGTAAAGTATATGTTAATTCTCATCAATAAATGTTAAAGAATGCTTTCATAGAATGCTGCATTACTCAAAGTTGGTTAATCTAGAATATTATACTTCTCAGAATATCTTATATATAAAAATTAATGTTTGTTTGTTTACATATTTGTTTGTTTGTTTGTTTGTTTGTTTGCTCTACTTTATGCGCGGCCATACCGTTGATCCGATTGTGATGGGGTGTTTTTGCAAAATGTTTAGGAGATTCCCGGGATGAACATAGGCTGTAAGAGAGTTGTGATACTCAACTCCTACACCCTTAAAAATCGCCCTTTGTAGTGGAAAACGTGAAAAAAAGTAGCTCTTTGGACTCTTAAATGGCTTACGCTGCCTAAACCATAAGAAATACACAAAATTAATTTACACCGAATTGAATATCTCAAAAAGCTCTACAAAAAAGTCTGCGACAGCATATGTTTATCTCTTACGGATAACTCACAATAGCCATTTTTGTCTTTCATTGATACCAAGAGAATAATTCCCATTCGGCTGAACCTTTCATCTTTATTATTGATACCAAGAGTCCCGCGCCGTAGCCGAGTGGATGAGGTAATAAGTCTTGGTGCAGGAACTACGGGACTTACGCTGGTTCGAGTCTCCATGGGGGAAATTTTTTTACTCGTGGAATTTCGGCCAGTATGGGACCGGTGCGCAGAAGGCCAGAAATGAAATCTAGCTGGAAAAGTACTATTTTCACTCACCCTCATCATTTTTTTTTTTCACTCTAATATAATTGTTATATGACGGTTCTTAACTTATCTGCAAAGGAACGCTTAAATGGATATTCAATGTTTACAATATTGTATCATGTCCTACGTCCGACTACACTAAATATGACACATTATGTTCGATCTCATTTCCCTTTTTTTTACATTGAAATGTGTTCGTTTACTAAAAAGTTCAAATTCCTTAGTTATACTAATGTATTAAAGTATTTGAGAATATTAACAGTTATAGTCTAAGAGTGCTAAAGCCAATTTCAAATATATTGTCTAAGGGCCTTAATATCGTAATATGATATTTTGAAAGAATGTATGCGAACAGACTTCCAATAAAATCACAATTATAAACCAACATGTCGAAAATATGTAGGAAGATCCTTCAAATGATGCAAGCATGCGGTGAAGACGGAAAGGCCTAGAGCCTAAACCACGAAATAAAAAAAAGGAATGTATGTAATTTGACATATTATTAAACTTTAATTCAGAAATACGTATTAATTTTATTGTTTAGGAAATAAAAACAAAATTCAGATTTCTTTTACAGAGCATGAAAAAAAACTTTTAAAATATTATCGATAAAGAATATCTGCAGGTTAAATTAGATAAAAGTATGTATCGTGTGTTGGAATAATAAGAGCACAAAAATGTAAATGCTACCTTAAGTTCAACATTGTAGTCTGGACTTCTCTTATCATCTACAATAGACTGCATATCACAAAACAGAATATCATAGCAGAATCCCGTTGGAGGACCATAAAAATTTGACATTAAATGTGTAAACAGATCGGCTGAAGCACCTGAAAATACAGTTTTCAAAATAAAATATACCATAGTGCAATAATTTTAAAATGGAATGTTTATTGTATTAGTGAATTAAAATAGGCTTAACTGATGATTTCCCACAAATGATTTACTAAATTTTAAAACATTTTATCCTATTTTCCGAGGTATTGCACTTAATTAACTGTTTATATTAGCTATTCTGCTAAGTTTGGATTAAGATCTTGAATTTCCTGTGGACAGTCCATAGAATATTGATTTTAAATAACTAAACATGCTGCTGTCTTCCAAAATACGATCATTTCGTTAATCAATATTCAAATAGAATTTAACAAGCTCTAAATTTAGTTAATCAAAAAATATTTGTTTCAATACAACATTGCAAAATTAATATTCTAATTATCATACGACATAACCAAAAGTCAGCCTTCTTTGAGCATAGATTGTATACCGTGTTTCAGTTCTGGAGCTCTATTAATACCTTAACATATCTAAAATGAAACTATTTTTATACAAAATACTTTCTAAAATAGAAATATTAACTTTAGCATCCATTTCATCTCCATTTTGGATCAATTCTTTTAAGTTTTGATGTAATTGAATGACTATTAAAACCCCTATTTTATCTTCTGAAAAAAATAGCACAAGCACTCTGAAGTCAATCAGCAAAGACGAGACAACTAGATCAGCAGGTAATTTAAGGGTATAATTTGGAATAAGTTAGTACCGTGTTACACATCACAGTTGTTTGGAAATGAAAACGTTGTAAGCAAATCTTACCTAGGTTCCTAGAACTGCCTTCCCATACAAATTCTGTTGTGTTTGTAGCAAGTCTGTTCTGTCTGTCTTGGTAATCAATACGTGAAACAAACAGACCATCATATCCAAATTGGGCCAAAATACTGGCCATTTCTCGGGAATGTCCATAAGTGTCAATTTGCCAACCTACTTTCGGACGACCACATTCTCCGAAAGTGTCTGTTAGTTTTCTGGAAAAAAAAATGTTTAAATGGTGGTTCTATAATGCGAAAACAGGATACAGAGTGACGCAAAAGATCGTTTACAACGTTTGAGTGATGAAAGATAAGGCCAAGATTAACAACTTTTTATCATTAAGTAATGCCACGAGTGATTTCCAATTTATCTAGAGAATTTGGAAATCAAGAGTTACTTTTTTAGGACTATTAACGAGTAAAATTGAGCTGTTTACTTACAAAACTTTTTTCTAATATAGTTATTTCAAAATATTCATTGGCCTATATTTAATGTAAACGGCGATGTTTGAAAACAAATGAGAAACGTTTATTATGTTTCATTTGTGCATCACTGCAACCTGATCATATTATGTATTGCCAAAGGATCGCATTATTGTAAGAATGCACCCTAGTATACAAAAAATAAAAACATCAAACTGTTTATAACCAACATTATAGGTTATTAATTAATTTCTGATGTCCTATGGTGTAAATACGCCAATTATATTTTTCTGGAACGTAAATACCTGGTAAATAATACGTTTAAGAAAGTGCAAACAGTGGTTTCTTTTCTTTGTGGTATAATCAATTCTTACAACTGTTTTATATTATATCCCGCAAGCAGGATCTGGTTACATTCGTGTACTATATATACAATCTGGGAGTCACGGATTCTTACACCCGAGCCGTCATATCTCCTGCTCTGAAGTTTAGGTTATAGGAGGGGTAAAGGGAGAATTCGCCCTCTACTGCCAATAAGGATATGGTTGTAGTGGGAGTAAATGTCTACCACAACTAATCACTGCTCTTGACGTAGCTATAGCGCGCTAGTAAGTTTTGAAATTGTTGAGATGTTGTCAGTTTTATGTCTGCTAGTCGCATACATAAAGCGGTGACTCCCACTGAACATCCACATCGGTAACACTGTCGTGAAAACATCGAGGTCGGAGAATCAGTGGCTGCAGTATACATCTTAATGTATAAATTGTTATATTCATCGTATTTCTTAGAGAGTCATTCACTGCAAAATAATGCTCTGACCTATTCAGAATGTTAAAAAGGAGGAGCTTGATAAAATTAAAATAATAAAATCGAGGTGAGAAACGACTGTGATTGGTTGTAAATCAAAATTCATTTAAATGTGATTATTCATTGACTCCCATTTGGGGCACGATTTAAATAGTCTGTCAAAATGCATGTGCAGCGACCGTTTTGTCACTAGGAAGCAAATAGGGTGAATCTGTGCAAGTACTCCAACACAGTGTGATGTAGGTCAATCATTGTTGACATCATGTGAAACCGATCAATTTCTTTCGGTGTGAAGACAACCAATATCTTGTATTTCATAACAAAGTGGCTGCCCGTGTTGCTGCAGCTGCGATGATCATCTCGCAAATCCCTTGGTACCTTAAAACGTGCCAGTGTTGAATAATTTTAACACAGTCTTTAAGTGAAACATGACAATTCTGAAAAAAATATACATAGAGCTATAACACGCCAAAGCGGGATAACTGTCTATATATGTACATGTATTTTGGTAGGCATATATAAATTAGTTGTTTATCATGACCTCTTTCATCTTTCAAAAATTGTAACCGACCTTTTGCGTCATCTTAAAAGTTATTACACTGAAGTTATGTATAACATACTCTTTTACTGGAGTAAGAAGAAATAATTTTTTCAAGACAAGAAGATGTCTTAACCGTAGCTAAAGATAAAGAAATTAACAAAGTTTTTCCTGTACCCAAAGAAAACAATAAGAAATATGTCGTAATGTCATACATAGGCCCACTTTCAAATAAAATATCTAAACACTTCAAAAAGTTGAACATTAATGTGGCATTTAAACTAATAAAACTCTACAAAATATAATAAAAAACAATAAAACCAAAACAAAAAAAGAAAAATTATCAGGTGTATATAAATTGAAGTGTGGCACACGTGACAATGTCTATATAGGACAAACTGGTAGACCTTTTATATCTCGGATAAAAGAACACATGAGAGCATATAACAGAAATTTAGAAAATTCAAACTATGCTAACCACCTATTCCAATTTAATCATTGTTTCGATCCAAATTTTGAAATTTTACATATTTGTGATAAGGGTAAGAAGTTAGATCTTTTGGAGGCTGTAGAAATTAATAAGTTTAAAAGTAGTAAAAAACTGTTAAATTCTCAACTTGATTTAAATGAATCCCCTTTGTTAAATTTAAAAATTTAAATAAATATTGTTGTATTGTTGCTTAAATCAGTTGGAACACAATTCATAATTTGTTAACATGTCAGAAGAAGGTACAGTGTACCGAAACAGCTGTCACTGAATTATATAATAAATATGAAAATCAAATAAAACTACGTTTTATTTTTATTTAATTAATAAAGAAATATCCCCAGTATGTATTTTCTTGCTTTATATCGCTAACCCCCTTCTTTCAGCCTTGGGCCAAGTTTCCTGTGTGAGGTTTTTTTCGGGGCTTTTCCTCACTTGTAAGACAAATGTCTGGAAAATTTAAGACCAAGCGGCGTCCCCCGAACATCGTCTATCCATCATAATCAACATCATTAATATTCGCCTTAGATTAATTTGAACTCAAGAATATCAATGATCTTATACGAGATTTAAATTTGTCTAAATAGTAGGCTGAGCTTTTAAGTTCCTGTCTGAAAGGTTGGAATCTACTCCAAAAAGATACAAGGATGTGAGTTTATGGTAGTCGCTATAGTGATTTCATAGACTACCTCTCTAAAGAAGTTCATCTCGTTTTTTGTAATTTTTTTTTTCACAATGGAGAGAGGTGGATATCAACATCAGTCAGATGAGTGGCATAGACTCATCGGAAGTTGGTATGAAGACTACTTCTGCATAATGAGCAGGGATAGGATGATACTTGCGCTGGTTCGAATCTCCATGGGGAAAGAAATCTCCTCGTAGAATTACGACCAGTATGAGACTGGTATGCACTTAATATCTTGATGAATTTGGATAGCGTCTCAGCTTGAGAAAACCAATTACACCGGCTGGGAATTCCAACATGCTGACCACATGTCACTCTATGCTGGCTGGATGACGATCACCTCTATGATTAACACATTTGGATGTGAGGCTAGCAGTCGACTGATAGTCCGAAGGCCTTTTAGGCCTGTCATGTCATGGAGTTCGGTCCCCGAACGGAAGATGTTTCCTGGGTGATATTTGTTCGGGGTTTTTACTCACCTTTAAGACAAATGTCAGGAAAGTTTAAGGCCCAAATGGTTCCTGAATATTATCTGGCGATAATAATCATCATTTTCATATTTGTTTAGTATGAATGTATGTGTGAATGGTGATGTTTTGACTTAAAGTTGTGTTGTCTCTGAGGAGGTCCTAACATTGTAGTGGCTAGAGGTTAAAGTGCGTTAATGGAATGGAATTAATTATTAGATAAGCAAATGATAATTAATTCATTATATTTTCATTCAAAAACTCAATATTTACTTTCCAATATAACAAGTTAATGCTGAAAAAGAAAAAGTATATACCGGTATTTCATTTCTTTTTGTATTTTTGTCATGTTTTTTTTTATTATGGCAATCTCTTTTTCATATTTTGGTAAAACTGTCTTCTTATTTCTTCTCACTCTAATTAGCAGTATATAATGTTTTAAGTTCAAATTATTTTTGAACATTAATTTAAATTTCGATATTTTAAAATATTTGGAAAACTGGATAACTTTTAAAATAGCTAACTAATTATAACGATTTACCAGATTAAACATGTTGATAAATTAAATTAATTTATGTTGCTTACTTCAAACCATATGAAAATTGGTCGATAATTGAAAAATAATTAGTCGTAGCTTCGTCGTTCTGACTCCAGGCACCTCCAACAAATTCCAATCGTCCTTCATTCACCAAAGTCTTCACCTGTAACTGTTTTTCTTCATTCTGTTCTGACCACCACTTCCAGAAATAAGCTGTTTCCGCAAACACAAACCTGTCAACAAAAATATTATTTTATGTTTACAGTTTTAAGTCATGTAAAGAAACATTCCAAATACATGTAATAGGTTTTGAACTTAAGTATCTTATTTTATTGTCCTGTTTATATATATATAAACTTCTCTAGGGTCAGGAAGTATAGTCTGAGCCTATAAGAATTAGGAACTAAGGTAGGAAATAAATATAAACTAACTCATTTGAATTATCGAACCTGGAATTTCCTGGCTGCGCGCTCATAAGCTCTCCGTATATCCCTATTCTGAGCTAATATTTTCCAGTCATCCCTTGTATTATTCCTTCCTCAAATCATGGTTAATGTTATTCTCCTACCTCATTCTTGGTCTACCTATTGGGCGCTTTCCTTCTGATTTTCCTACAAGAAGTTTCCAACCTCTCTTTCATTTCCCATTTGTGCCACGTGTCCTACCCATCGCAGTCTAACAAGACTTAATTGTTTTTATTATATTTGGTATCCCATATAATCATGTATCTCACTGTTATGTAGTCTTCCTGGTTCGTCTCTGTTTGGTCCAAAAAAATCTTAAGAACTTTATTCTCATTAATCGTAATATTTTATCCACCCTTAAACTAAGAGTCAATATTTCGCATGTATAATAACCGTTTTATATATTTTTATTTTAAATTTTTTTGGGAGAAGTTAGGATGACATGAAGAAACAAATAATGTTATAAATTCGTCTTTATGCATAAAATAACAATTAGAAGCGTTAAACAAGAATGCGTATACGAATAATTGTATCTGGAATACAAATAGTTTTCATTTTATGAACATTTTTTAAGAAAATTTCAAAATGTACACACATTATATATATATACATACCAGTGACTTAACATCAGAAAGTTTAGACTTGCCTTTAGACATTTTGAAATTTTCTTAAAAAAAGAATGTTCATAAAATAAAAACTATTTGTATTCCAGATACAATTATTCGTATAAGTATTCTTATTTAACACTTCTAATTATTTTTACGTATAAAGACGATTTTATCAAATTATTTGTTTCTTCATTTCATCCTAACTTCTCCCAAAAAATCGTTAAAATAAATAAATTATACATATATATATATATATATATACCCGCGCGCGCGCGCGCGTGTGTGTGTCGTGTAATCACTACCACAATGCAACCTGATTACTTTCTAAAATAATAGCGACGGAATAACCGGACTTAGATGTTATGTTATAAAAGCTCGCCAAGTTTCAATAGATCTCCACATGTGCTTCTCTAGTGGCCGAATAATATCACGATGGTATTCTATCTCCCCCCAGGTGTTCCGCAGCATTATAGGTGTGGTGGAAGCACAATCATCTCTTATCCGTCTTCGGAGGCCAGCCAGGTCCTGTACAGGAGTTCGATAAAAAAAATGCCTTTTACATATCCTCAAAGAAATATATTTAAGGGGATCAAATCTTGTAACCTTGGAAACAATTCAATGAGACCTGACTTTCTGATCCACTTGTTTGGAAATTGCGTGCTGAAATGATTTTGAACTTCATTGGCATAATGTGGAGGGGCCCCATCTTGCTGAAAAAAGAGGTCCCCTGGTATTTGCGGAACTGCATTGTTCTCCAGGATATAATATTTAGGTATCGTCTCCCTGTCACTGTGCTTTCAGCAAAGAAGAAATATCCAATCACAGTATAAGTATGGCACACGTTAACTTTTGGGCTATCATGTTCATATTCCATTACAGCTCGTAGGTTTTCTTCTCCCCATATTCTACAGTTATGGCGGACCACCTTACCATACGTATGAAAGGTTACTTAATCTAAGAAAGCGACATGGTTGAGGAATTCATTGTCATCTTCAATGCTGGCTAATACTGCATTAGCGAACTCGGTCCGTCTGGATTTATCCTTTCGCTGCATCTTTTGCACAAGTTGGATTTTTTATGCTCTAAGTTGCAATATTTTATTAACAATGTTGTAAACAATTTACTTCTAAATACCTGGCTCTAAACTGGCCCGTCGAATTGATTTCCTTGGGCTGCGTTGAAATGCTTGCCCAACATCTTCAACTTTAGCTGTGGACACTGCGTTTTTGCTGCTTCCCTTTTTACTTAACACAGAGCCTATTTCCAACAACTGATTATACCATTTCACAGTGATATGACTCTATGGAGCATTTTCACCATATTCCAAGTTAAATCTTCTTTTCAATGCAATTGGAAACTTTATCTCTGTTAACCAATAACATTTCCCTTTCTGCTGTCCCGCACATGCGCACTAGAGTCACAATTTTCATTAACTATTAAACTTGGAGAGTCTCTACATAAGACATGATGAGAAACATATTTCTAAATGCACTAAGTTACGATATATGTATATATTTATGTATGGTAGTGATTCAACGGGACACGCTGTATGTGTATCATTCAGTTCATATCTCCGCTCAATTCTCTAATATGCATTTCGAATACTATGTTCTCACCAATGCCTAAACTTTCTTAAAAACATTTTGTTATAAATTATATTATATATGATTGTATTGATATTTATAGCCTTTTTTACATTTAAAATAAAAAAATTAGTTTGCTTACTTCCTGTCTTCATTATCTTCCAAAGCATCAATTACAGAATCCAAAATATATTGGACTCCTACATTACTTATGTCATTCCTGCCTGCAAAAAAATATAATTAATTTGTTAGTTTTATTTTAAAACAGAGTGACCTAAGATTCATGGACTTTTTTTAATGTATAAGATTATCATACTCACTTCCATAATAAGTTTGGTCGAAGGTTTTCACGTACCCGACGTCATCATGTGAATGAGCTATTATGTGTACGTTGATTTTAGTGGGATCTGTTGCAGGACATGACTGTAATAACAAAACAAAATATCTATAATAATTATTTATGTTATAAAGATTGGAAGTGAGATTTTATAGATGATTTGACATTAATTATGAAACGAATCAATAAAAACCCTTTCAATCATTGCAAATTACATAATTTTATTTCATGCAATGTCAAATTTCATTACTTCAATGTATAAATATTAATGCACGTACCCTAGGCCTACGTATCAATAATGATATAAAACGTAACCCCTAAAACACGCTCAGATCGTAGACAGGGCTCTAATGTTGAGATTAGTATAACTACTTCCAGATAAAATACGAATAAAAATAATATATACCGGTACTACATATTTTCTAAATATATTAATCATATACTCACAGATATAAATTATAATATATATATATATATATATATATATATATATATATATATCGATTAAAGAATATACTAATTGTTTTAATAACATTTGAATTGTAAATAATTGAGGCGTCCAGTTTCAAAACTCTTCATTTCGCTTTTTTAAAATGTGAGATAGCTACGTTGCTGCCTTCTGTTTGAACTCCAACATCATAATATTCCATTGGAGGGTAGCAAAATTAATTTCTTCTTTATATTTGTATTGTTTATAAATAAAGTGTTGTTTGAAAACAATTTCCTTCCTTGTTATATAGTGCTGTAAAAGCTCTTTCAGTCCACGCTTATGAATTGGCTTCAATACTAATTCCTTCCAATAAACCCGATCACCATTTTAGAATTATTCTAAAATGGTTCTTAAATGGTGGACAGATAGTGACTGAGGTTTTAAAACTATTTCCTTCGAGATACCCTACAGCTGTTTAACCTCTCTAGATTTTGAAATATAAGGTGTAATGTTTGTAAGTTTGTAAAAGTACCCGATCGATATAACTTTTACGGTAGTAGGACATTGTATTCTACCACTTGCCCATGTCTTTATACGAACAAAGAATGTCGTACGAAACAAAGACATAATAGTAAGAATAGAAGAGTATAGAGAAATCGTCTCCGAATTTACAACTGTAAAGAATTTAGAAGAACACTATTCTGTTTTTGACTGGAAAAGGGTGGTTGAGTCAAAAATTAAGTCGTCAGATCAATGGCATTTCTAATTCGCTTGAGCAAAAAGACTTAGTTTTTAAAATGGCAAACAAAGGGAAACAAGTCTGTGGTTGTAAAAGGTATAAAATCAGTCTTAAAATACAAACATTAGAAACCATTCTGCCAAAACAGCTACTCAAATAAATAGACTTGCATCAGAAATTGGGTTTCGCCAATTTCAGGATTAAACATCAGAAATGTGTAGGCCTATTTATCTATGAGGTTAAGTTTTATAAGTTATATTTTTATTGTGTTATTAAAAACATAAATAAAAAATCATTGCAAATCATTATAAAACGTTGCTCCTTTAAATTAATTTTTGAGTGTGAACATATTATAAAAATTAATATAATTAAATTGTTTGATCGTTTCTTTTATTTAGCTACTATTGATACCTTCTATTTACATACATATTTTGTTTATGGCCCTATTTCACAGTTTGCAACATGATTAAAGCGAAATTTCCTATTGACTAATGTTAAAATTGTATTCAATTTTTTAAAAAATCAGAAAAACTAAGACGCCGAATGTAAAATGTCTAATCAAGGGTATGAAAGTGGTTGTATGTAATTGATTTATTTATTTTTAATTATTAAGAGTATAGATGCAGGTACAATCAAAACACACAAGTTCATTCTTTTTTTTTGTTATATACCAGCTTTTATGCTAATATCAGCAACGTGATTTGAAATATTTTAATGTTTATCCTCTCAAATTAAAATAAACTTGCCTCGTATCCACAGCCAGCAGCTCTAGTTTGATCTAAACTACAGCAAAAAATAACAAGCAGCAAAATTCCTGTCTCCCGCAACATTGTTAAGCTAATTCTGGCACATTGGTACGGTGTTTTAACACTTTTACTGTTAAAGCACTCCCACTCATCAAGATAGTTTTATCTAATATTTTTCGACACTAAATCTTGTAATATATCAAGTGAATCATTAAAGAGATTAAGATATGCACGATTTAATCCAATCTACCACTTCATCATAATTATTTTCATTAAATACATAGATTGATTGAAATTTTGGAACTAAAGTGGCCTATATGAGTAACTTATTTTCAAATGGTAACATATTAATTATGTAAGAAGTTAAAAATAATATTATATTTAAACAAGTGAAATAGCTTGTACTACATAAATGGACTATTGGTGTAGAGCGGCATGAAAATTTAAAAAATGGGTAAAATTAGAAATCAAGAATTAGAGAAATGATGAAGATGGATAAGAATATTCTTGAAGCAATTGCAGAACGAAAGTTGAGATGATTTGGACACGTTAAAAGAATAGGAGAAGACAGAATTGCGAAAATGATTTTGGAATGGAACGCTAAAGGCATAAAGAGAAGAGCAAAGGCACAGGAACAATGGATAGATGGAGTCAAGAGGCGAATGAATAGAATGGAATTGACAAAAGAAGATGCATGAGACAGGAAAGAATAAAATTACTTTAGGCTGAATGGAAAACAAATGTAGTGTACAAAAAATCTTAATAAAAAATTTGTGAGATGGAAACAAGAAATAAATCCTATTAAATATGATTCTTAAAATTAGTATTTTCTTATAATATAATACGGAACATTTTATTAGCCCTTAATACAAAAATGTTCGATTCCCGGTCGGGACAGGCTCCTGGGTGAGGTTTTTTTTCGGGGTTTTTCCTCTCCTGTAAGACAAATATCAGGAAGCTTAGGGCCCAACGGTCCCCGAAAATCATCCGGCCATCATCATCATCCTTATCATTATCATCATCATCCTTCACCGGTGTGGAAAACAACGGGAAGCTACCACACCTATAATTCCCTAGTAAAGCTGCAAAGCATAGCATGAAAATGCTATGATTGCAGTGAAAGAGCTGCCCTCGGGCAGAATTACTATGGAATGGATGGAATACAAAAATTGGCTCATATATTTGGGACATAATGGGAGAAATGAAGAGAGTTATCTGATAAAAAGATATATGGCAAATGATGTTATTGACCGGTCTAGATGGAACGGCTGGAATATGTAGTTAAATTATGGGCCATCCACTCTCCACTTTCAAATGAAACAATGTAACCACTCGTGGTATCAATGTACCTTTCTCTCCCCAAGATAATTCAAGTTGTAACTGCAGGGTGAGAGTGATATTTTCTGACTCATTCTGCCTTAATATACTGCCTGTCTATATCCGTTATTCTCTTCCTAACATTTCTCCATATAGGCCTATGTCTATTATTTCCATACTCTTCTCCCATACCCAATATATCCTATGTCCTTTAGCCCCCTTTTTACACAGATTATCCAATCCCCTGAAATTACATTTAATACTCTGCTCTGAGCGAGACCTGGTTTCCGTCTATTTTGTTCAACCAATACTCTATAGTAATATTTGTGTCCATTATTGTTTCACAAAAGTACCAATTGTTTTAAGTATACTACAATTTTAAGTCCCCATTGCCAATTTCAGAGCTCTCTTAAGAAACATAACCTGAACTTTATCTAACCCTCGTTCGTTCCCAACTCCATAACCCCCAGTCGTACAACATAGTCACGAAGAATAAACCTATACCAACGTACGGATCCGGCATATTTAGTAATTTTGCTGTATTCATATGAATTTCACTTACCTGTTTCCTAGTCCTCATTCTTAGGTTTCCGTTATGTCTTACCAACTTTCTATTCATTGCCAAAGTCATTCCCAAGTAGGCCAGTAAAGTTTTTCACATACTCTAACCTCTCGCCATGAAATCCACTTCTCCGTCTCACTGTAAACCAATCCGTTTTAAATGTCATCCATTTAGCTTTATCAACGTCAACAATAAGTCCCCCGTGTCGTACAATAGACCTAGGCTGATGGTAAGTCTAGACTCTTCTGCATACCATCCACTTTCATAGAAGAAGTAAAAAATGGAGACAATAGGTATATGATGTGGAGTGATGAGAGAGTTCTTGTAGCTATATTAATCAAGAGATTAGCACTGTATACAGTAGAAAAATGCATTTTTTACTTATTTTAAATATTACTGAAAGTATTGGGAAAACTCTAATATAATTAAATGTATAATATAAATTTCCTTTTTTTATGAATTCAATAATTTAGTATTGAAATGTTATCAAATGTATATAATAAAAAAGGTATATAATAAAAAGGTATATAATAAATTGCTGGATACTGAAGCGAGATAAATTTTGCTAAGCGTTAACAACCTTTGCCATTCCACATATCCTACTTTTATGTAACACTGACACCTGATCTAGATACATTTACACATGTTCATGCATTTCAAGTTGTCACTATTCTACTTTCAGGTTGGAAGATATAAACAAATTAAGGTTGAAAAGAGGTAAAGGATATACGTTAAGTAAAAAGTTTATGTTTATCTTTCTTTCTTTTGTTAATTAGTTTAATAATCTCCTTTTGTGTGTACTTATACGTGTCCCACGCCTGTTAGAAGAGGATTATAAACTCTGTATCACATATATACAGTATTTTTTTTACCACACAGGGACGTAGAGCGACTTTCTGCATGAGCAATCAACTCAATGCCAGGCCACTTCCGAGACAACACGCATATTTAAGATGATACATACCATTCACTCTCTCGCATCATATTAAATGAGGCAAATATGATAGGGCGATAATGATGCCCAAATTATGTTCGGGGGGGTACATGGGCCTTAAGATTTTCCTTACATTAATTTGTATTACAAGTGAGGAAAACCCATAAAAAAAGTCTCAGGAATCTTGTCCCGACGAATTGAATATGAAGAATTAATTTTGAATAGGATAACTAGATAGCAGACCTACAATTTTCCCCTATCTTGGAAATGAAGTCATTCCTATAAAAATGAAGAAATTTGTTCATGTCTTCGACATTAAATACACGCATATCTTACACATAATATGAACACGCAGCAGTTTTTTTTTCTGACAGTCCATAGTTAAGGTCGATTACTATTATAATCTGAAAATGGCCATTGCAGCATTACTAAGATTTTGGACTGAAATTGTTTTGAAAGTTCAACACTTTTAAAATTCATATTAAAACACCGTTGAGGTTATGTAATAAGATGTTAAATATAAAATTGTTTCAATATTTAATAATTTAGTTGAGGATGACTGACTTATCAGATACCATTTTTATATTTAACAGCTTTTGAAAGTTGTACGAAAACAAATGTTAATACATTTAGGAATGCGTAATAGAAAAAGTAAACGTCTCATTCCTGTCTAAATATACCACTAGCTTTCCTAGTTACGTTAATAACTATATAATGCTGAAAAGGAAAAAATCCGAAAGCACACTGTGCTGACCACATGCCACTCACTGATACGTCTGAAAGCGCACTGGCAAAACGTTTAGCGTTCCATTATTTTCGTATTCTAATTCCGTCCAGCTTTAAGGTCTTGTGTCAAAAGCTTCTGCCTATATTTCATGAGGTTCCAGATTCGATTCCCGGTCAGAGCACAGAAATATTTCCTTAAAGGGAATTATCCCTATGGTCGAACATGATATGGAATTTAGGTTAAGTTCAGCTTTAAAGGATTCTCCTGGTGCTTTAGTTATTATTTACCAACCTTCATATCTTCGGGATGACGTAACTCCGTCTTACAGGCTCCCCAATATCAGAAGTTGGTTATAATTCCACCAATGCCAAGAAAGAATGCCTGAAATGTCGTAGTACAATCTGGTGGATTTGAAATATACATATATACAGGGTGATTCAAAAGGTTGCGCACAAATTTCCGGAGCTTATAGATGAGTCGAAATACAGCACCTTTTGATTAATAACTTACAGCCTGGAAAGTAATCTTGGGTCAGTACAAGCCTGGGAAAGTCAGGAACTACAATGCGGATCTACTTTTCAGAGAGGCACTGGGTTCGGTATACTATTTTATTAATTTATGAAGACGTTTCATCTGTTGTCATACTGTTCAGTGCAGTATAGCATTTGTGTACTCTTCTGTTTACATTTGATAGTCATTCGTGAGTTCTGTGGTTGTTTCATTCCAGTACGGTATCTGCAGTGTATTATAAAGGTCCACTACAGCATTACTTTGAAGGTAACTGCGTTTGTGATTTTTGGAATAGACGTCAGAACTTCGGGATATGCATTTCATGTATGGCAAAGCGAATGGTAATGCACGCGAAGCTCAACGCCTGTACAGCGCACAGTATCCGAACAGACGTCAACCACAGCCTCGAACGTTTCAAAACGTTCACACGGACTCGGGAAGACAGGTTCCTTGCGTTCAGTGCATAATGTAGGCCGGCTACGTACGACTCGAACAGCCGCTATGGACGAGGAAGTAGGCCTTACTTACTTGCTCACGTGGAAGAACATGCATCCACCAGCACGCATGCCATCGCTCATATTATGGGAATTTCCCGAGGTAGTGCTTAGCGTGTCCTGTATGACAACCAATTGCACCCTTATCGTCCACAAAAAGTTCAGGGTTTGAGAGTGGATGATTTTCCACGACGATTTTAATTTTGTGAATGGATTGTTGAACGTTGTGAGAATGAGGTCAATTTTTTAAGCAACGTGTTGATCAAAGATTAAGGATAGTTCACCACCAGAGGTAGGTTCTTTAATTGTCGTAACAGACATGTTCGGACGCAGTACAATCCCCACGCTGCATTCCAACTCCACCACCAACATGGGTTTTCAGTGAACGTATGGGCCGGTATTATTGGTGATCACATAATCGGACCGTACTTCCTGCCACCAACCTTGAATGGAGTGATACAAGGTCTTCGTCCAAGAAGTTCTTCCAGAACTGTTAAAGGATGTACCACTTGTCGTTCGTCGTCAGATGTGGATGCAACTAGACGGAGCACCAGCACACTTCACTCCTCAAAGTGCGTAACTTACTCAATGACATTTATCCCGGGTGTTGGATCGAAATGGAAGGTACAATTGCATAACCACCCCGCTCCCCTGATCTGACGCTTCTTGTTTTTTTCTTCTGGGCGCATATCAAAAGCCTCGTGTACGAGACCAGTTCCCAGCCAAGAAGAACTTCTACGACAATGGATTTTATACAAAGGGCAGCAGAATTTCAAGAAGAGAAAAAATTAGGAACTCAGTTATAAGGGAGAAAATGAAGATTGAAAACACTATTTTAGATTATATTAAAACTCAGTAATTAAGATGGTACGGACATGTCCAGCGAATGGAAGAGGATCGACTACCAAAATCTGTTTTGGAATGGAAACCTGAGGGAAGACGAGGCAGAGGAAGACCTAAAACCTCCTGGAGTCAGGGAATATGTTTATACATGAAGGAGAAACATCTACAACCAGGAGACTGGATGGACTGACAAAATTGGCTATTAGGAATCGGACGATGTCAAAGACATTAATCAATCGATGATCAATCTATTAAAATTTTCTATAAAAAATGAAAACTTCAACCGATGCGATCTAGTGTGAACATAGTTGCTTCAAATGCAACGGGTTCGGATACGATTATCGGTCGGGACAATTTTCCTGACTGAGGATGTTTATTTTTTTTCTCTCATCTGTAGAACAACTGTCAGGAAATTTAAGGTCCAAATAGTCCCCGAATATCATCTGGCCTAACCAACCTTATATTCTTCCTGTTTAGTATACTCGTAAATGTGTAAGTGAATAGTGTTTGTCTTAATCGTTCTTATTATATCGAAAGTGCCCGCGGCATTGAGGTCATCTTTTGGTCCTCCATGTCGTTCTGTGGTCAAACAATATGTGATTCAAAGTTAAAAAGTTACACCCCACAGTTCGTATTCCTATATGGCCCGGAAATCATGGAGCACGTAGAATAAATTAAGATAGAGATAAAGAGAAAAAATACAATCTCTATGCTATCTCTCTCTCTCTCTCTCTCTCTCTCTCTCTCTCTCTCTCTCTCTCTCTCTCCTCTCTCTCTCATAAGATTTATCAATTAATTACATTATTTTTCACATTTTAATCTCTCTCTTTCGTTAACTTTTTTTTTTAGATACGGTGACGAATTTATCATTAATGACTAACGAGTAAAGATGAAGCTTTTTAAATCTCTAGCTTTTAATCTTCCATGACTATTTGTAAATCTATATAATAATCAGGTCATTGATTTAATGCAACCCGTTTTAAAAATCGTAACACTTATATGATAAATGTGTTTCTGATATATTTATTATATTATTGATATAATTATTCACAGAGTGCTAAATATTATACAGATAGTATAAGTGATGGATGCAATAGTAAGTGCCAATTAATTACCTTAATAATTTAGATAATCAAAGCTGAGTGTCTATAAATAAGAATTATGAGTTCCTGTTTATTTTTAAATGGCCACTTCTACGTATTAATAATTCAATCATAATCGATATGACAATTTATCGTCGGTTTACTTTTAGGATAAGTGATTGTTGTCGTGTTTAAAATGTTATTAACACGTGATATTTTTATATTAATATAAATGTTCTATCATATTCCCTATTTAAAGAAAATATTATCATAACCTAATATATTACTAATTACTTTCTTCTGTATTATTGGTTTTAATCAATCATATTACATGGTTTATATTATTTTATGTATATCATTCTCCAATGCATTAATTCTTTTGCTAGAATAAGTTTTACTCCCAATATATTATTATTATTATTATTATTATTATTATTATTATTGTTATTATTATTATTATTATTATTATTATTATTATTATTATTATTATTATTATTATTATTATTATTATTATTATTATTATTATTATTATTATTATTATTATTATTATTATTATTTTATTTGTACGTGTCAATTTATGTAAAAATGAAACTGGCCCCTAACTTTAATTGTATATACTCTATTTGTATTATTCATGTAACTGAACTGCGCCCGAGCACGAGCATTTGCTCATTCGGGTGTCAACACTGTATATAACATTTATTTGTAAATAATATTTATTCTTATTCTTAGTTAAATTAGTTGAATTGAAATTCATCACATAAAACAAAATTAAATATAAGTAGGAGTTTAAAAATCTATTTAAAAATCATAGAATACAGCAAAACGAATATGGGAGGCCATTATAGACAAAATTTCGATTATTTGAGATTTAGAATAAACAAATTACTACACTAATCCCGAGCTAACTTCCAGTTATACTGTAAACGAACTTGCATAAGGTATCACTCCGCCGACTCAGTCTATTGGGGGAACCGTGGTGTTACCCAATAATTAGGAACTTCCTTCATTTCTTATTTATTTATGACAATAAAATATATGGGTCTACCTAATCAGATGTTTACGCTTTTTTCATGATGTCGATAGATATACTTTATTTACAATTTCTTTACGAGCAGTTTTATAAAGTTTATAAAACGGTAATCTTGTCTGCTTTAAAGAATTCACAGTTTTTTCCTTAGAAACTTGAAAGAATTTATATTTCCCTGTGAGGGATTTACAGTAAAGTAGACAGTGATGAGGAAGTAGAAAAATACAAAATTACAGAAACAAACGGAGACCACACATTAGAAGAAAAAGACTGCCCAATTTAATATTAAAATACCGCCCAACTATCAACAATTTGAGAGTACTGGATGGCTGATGAGACCTGAACAGGCTACTAGGCCTTTATCTCTGACTGCTTGATAATGATATTCTTGTCTATAATAGCCTACTCTATGGGTATGACGTATGGTATATTATATTAAGTAAAGAAAACAAAATAGATTATTCTAAAATAGGATTCCTAATGCGAATTTTCAGTCCCTTAAGGGATGAGAATGGAAGAAGCTGCACAATGAGGAACTCCAAAATGTATATCGTAGTACTAAAATTGCCAAGTTAATCAGGCGATTACAAAAAACGAAGTCTGGACTTCGACCAAGGCTTTACTCTAAGCGCGACTGGTCTAGAAGGCCTTGGCTTACCATCCGCCTGCTGGTCTCAAGTCCACATGTTAATCACATAAGCCAGTGTAGGGGTGACATGTGGTCATGTCGGGTCCCCCAGCCGTCATAGCTGGTCTTCTCAACCTAAAGTCGCTTACTTATTGTAACAACCCAAATGCCCCACGATGCTGGGTGGGAACCGGTCCGATATCGGCCGAAATTCCGTGAGAAAATGTCTTCCCCATGGGGACTCGAACCAGCGTAAGTCCCGTAGCTCTGCGGCAAGGCAATATTTGTATTGTTTCCGTAAGAACTGAGAATCCACAGCTATCAACTGCATAAATAAAGTCTGAAGCACAACCGTGATTTTATAACGACTATGGTGGACTATTAGATTTTTATAGTTGTTATAGAGACAACATTAAATCTTAAAACTTTGTTCAGATTCAAACTTTGTTTCTGTTAACTCGAGGAGATTGAGAATGGCAGGTTTTGTAGCTTGGACGCATCAATAGAAATACTTTCAACATTTACTGAGAATACTTTAATGAAATAAAGGTAAAGTGATCCTACTACAGGCCTCAGGAGGCCCTTGGGGTAGTAGGAGGTTAAGGCTCCCACTTTTTCTTGACAATCGGCACTTTATGTCAGCCGGGTTGTCAGCCCTGCGTGACGGCCGCCTTTACCCCAGAACAAGCGTCTGGTACTCATTTCAGTTAGAGGCTGAGTCGACCCCAGGGCCATAGTGCCGCCAGAAGGTTTGGGTCAGTTTAAAAATCCTGACCCCACCGGGACTCGAACCCTCGACCTTCCGGCTTGTAGCGCAGTGCCTTAACCACTACGCTACGGCGTGCCCCTACCATTAGAAAAGCGAAGGCGGGAGTGTATTATTCGAACGGAGCTTAAAGGGCTGTGTATCGTAGTATGAACTGCAATCAATTGATTGTTGATAAGGGCCAGTGGAGAGACTTTAGTGAATGCGGCGTTGAACCTACGGGTCTCATAGGTCATAGTTGGTTAAATATCATGTCACTAAACATAATTATATTGGATGTGGCTTAATTGGATGTGAACACAAAATTACATTTATGGAAATGTAAACAAAACTGCAGTTTATAGTATGTAAGTTTATTTCGGATAGGTATATTGTTTTCTGAATTGAAGTGATTTAGCCTATAAGGCTTTACATGAACATATATTTGTTCCAACCAATTACATAAATTCTAATCAAAATACATATTTGCAGAAAGAAAAAAATTATACCATGTGAATATTACTGGCATTTTACGACAGGTAACAATAGTGTTATAATATCTAATATATAAAAATGCATGTTTGTTTGTTCGTATTTTATGCGCTGCCATACCGTTCATCCGATTGTGATGGAGCTTTTTGTAAAATGTTCAGGAGATTCCCGGGATGAACACAGGCTATGAGAGAGTTGTAATACACAACGCCTTCGCCCTTAAAATCGCCCTTTGTAAAAAAAACGTGAAAAGTTCCCTTTTGGACGCTTAAATGGCTTATGCTGTCTAAACCCTAACAAATACACAAAAGTAATGTACACAGAATTGAACATCTCGAAAAACTCCACAAAAAAGTCCACGACAGCATGTGTTTATCTTCTTGACATAAATGAGTTGAAATGCGAAAATTAATGTGTTTATGTTTAGTTAATTAAGTAAGAGGAATAATTTATAGCGTAATTATTTTACCCGGCGTTGTCCGGGAATCTACTCATCCCGATCTTCTTGGCATAAATGAACTGAAAGACAAAAATTGATGTACTTCTTATGATTAATTGAATAAGTAACATGAAAAATAATTATAAATGTGTATCGTAATTATTTTAAGATTCCCCGTGCTCATTACCCGGTGTTGCCCGGGGGTCTACTTATCTCGATCTTCGCATAAATGAGCTAAAAGACAAAATTCGTTATTGTGAGTTATCCGTAAAAGAATACCCGCCATATGCTGCTATGCTTGCACAGGAATCTACGTACTTGTCTTAATCTTTTTGGCTTAAATGAAAAACAAAAATGGTTATTGTGAGTTATCCGTAAGAGATAAACATATGCTGTCGCGGACTTTTTTGTAGAGCTTTTTTAGATATTCAATTCTGTGTACATTAATTTTGTGTATTTCTTATGGTTTAGGCAGCGTAAGCCATTTAAGCTTCCAAAAAGCCACTTTTTTCACGTTTTCCACCACAAAGGGTGATTTTTAAGGTTGCAGGAGTTGAGTATCACAACTCTCTTATAGCCTGTGTTCATCCCGGGAATCTCCTAAACATTTTGCAAAAAGTCCCATCACAGTCGAATCAACGGTATGACCGCGCATAAAGTACGAACAAACAAGCAAACATTCATTTTTACACGCTTTATATTAGCTTGACCTGTATCTATCTATGTAACGGAATCTTTCAACGCGATTTTCACCCACTTAATATCATTGGATCGACTTGAAACTTTGTATACTTGTAAATGACCCGTGACAATACAATAATTTTATTTTGTTTTCTAAAATCCTGGCCAGAATAATCAGAACATCAAAAAAAAGTGTCTTTGTATCTATGTAATGGAATCTTTGAACACGATTTTCACCCACTTAGAAACATTAGATCGACTTGAAACTTTGTATACTTGTAAAGGACCCGTGACAACAGAATATTTTCATATTTTTTTCTAAAGTCCTGGCCAGAATCATCAGAAAATAAAAAAAAAAAAAAGTGTATTTGTATCTATGTAACGGAATCTTTGAACACGATTTTCACCCACTTAGAAATACTGGATCGACTTGAAACATTGTATACTTGTAAAGGACCCGTGACAAGGCAATAATTTCATATTTATTTTCTAAAATCCTGGCCAGAATCATCAGAAAATCAAAAAAATGAAAACTGGTATAATATGTTGCGGACTTGTCGACTTCTTAGTTAATCGTTGTAAGAGCTCAGTTGGTAGAGCGGTGAATTCTAGTGGTATATAATTTCAGTAATCCTTAGGTCGCTGGTTCAAATCCGGCTGGGAGGATTTTTTTTAGAAGGGTATTACTTTTAGCTCATACTACAATAGTATCGAATTTAAAGATATTTACATTTTTATCTTATTCTGTAAAATATTAAAACTAAAAAATAAATAAATAAATAATAGTTTTAAAAACTAAAACAACATGCTTTATTAGAAAACCGAACTAAAAAATGAAAAATAATTTTAATTTTCAACACGCTTGGGATAAAATGAAAGTGGTCAACAAACAAATCATCTCCAACACATATAGAATAAAAGTAGAGTTATCAACAAAAAGAAAATAATTTTACCATCAAAAGCGTGGGGTGCTTTTTATGATTTTTACATTTTCTTCTTAGAGACTTTACTTTTACCAATATCTGTTTATTATCAAATATATTAATTGATATAGAGCACCTCACCCTTTTGATGGTGAAATTATTTTATTTTTGTTGATAATTCTAGTTTTATTATATATGTGTTGGAGATGATTTTTTTTTGTTGACCACTTTAATTTTATCCCAAGCGTGTTGCAAATTAAAATTGTTTTTCATTTTTTAGTTCGGTTTTCTAATAAAGCGTGTTGTTTTAGTTTTTAAAACTATTATTTATTATATATTAGATTAAATCGATCTCGGCGGCATTTGCAAAGAAGTATATTCTTTCAAGCATTCGATCGAAGTTGTCTTAGCTTAAATCGAGCATCTAACAATAACAGTCTACATATTTTTCTCTTTTATGTCCTCTAATTATGCCTGATGCAGATGTTTTAGAGAAAATAAATACTCGTAAACCACTTCCTAGCAAAACCATTTCAATCATATACAGATATTATACAATTATAATTCAACTAATAGTAATAAATAATTATAAATTATTAACCTCTTCAGTTTGGGGTTTAATTTAAATACAAACAACGCCTAAAAATTTAAAATGTAAAATAAATACCTGAGTTCTTAGTCGTCTTTATCTTTATAAAGGCTGTAAGATGTGAAGTACTTTCGGAACATATGCTCCATCCTGAGTATGTATGCTAAACCCAATTTACATGCTGAGGATGGAGAATATGTTCCGAAAGTACTTCACATCTTACAGCCTTTATAAAGTTGATGGCAACCCTGAGATCTCAGGTATCTATTTTATGTTTTAAATTTTACATAGTGACCTCAACGGTGTTTCGTCATGAATTTTAAAGGTATTGGAACAACACTTATCTAACTAGAAATTATTTAAACCATTTTAATTATGAACTATATATATATATATATATATATATATATCTCCACCGCTGTTGTCTCGAGGTAGCGTGTTGCCTTGTCACGCAGTGGACACAGGTTCAATTCCCGTTCGGGACAGGCTCCTGGATGAGGTTTTTTCGGGATTTTTCCTCGCCCACAAGACAAATGTCAGGAAGCTTAGGGCCCAACGGTCCCTGAAAATCATCCAGTCATCATTCATCATCCTTATCATTATCATCATCATCCTTCACCGGTGTGGGAAGCAAAGGGAAGCTACCACACCTATAATTCCCTAGTAAAGCTGCAAAGCATAGCATGAAAATGCTATGATTGCAGTAAAAGACCTGCCCTCGGGAAGAATTACTATGGATGGATATATATATATATATATATATATATATATCCCTTGTTTATAGCAATGAGCTAGAATTTCGGGTCACATCCATTCATCATCATCATCATCATCATCTTCTGTACTACAACTCTTAGAGTTTAGCTTTGAACTCTCAAAAAACACCTCGCCATTCTATTCTGTCATTTACTTTCTGCGTTCAATTACTGTTTCCAGTTCTTCTCAAATCACTCTCGCCGTCATTCATTCATCTGATCCTGGGTCTACCACGTCTTCTCTTACAGTCAAGTTTTGCATCCAACACTACCTTGGGGGTTGCACTCTAACGTTATAATTTAACTAATTCTTCTCACCAGAAGTAAGTACTAAATTACTATTGATTGGTTTAAGAGACCATTACTTGCCTTCAGCCATCTGACAATTCTCTTAAATTATAAATTCAGTTAATACATTTATTTTTCGAGATTCTCTCAATTATACAAAGGCTAAAGGAATAGTTAAAAATTAATCAGAGATAATTATAAAATATATTAAATATGATTTGGTTTACGTTCATTCTATATATGTGTTCTAACCACTCAACTCTTCTGGCTTTAATATCTGCTTTTATATCTATGTATTTTGTATAAAACTTGTAGTTCTCGGTTAGTTCTAATTTTCCAGACTCCATTATCTCTAGTTGGGCCATATACCTTCCTCAATTGTTTTTCTTTCCCAGTAGAACACACGTGCTGGTGGTGTCCAGCTTTCGTACCATGTACCATAATATCTATTAAAATTAAATAGGAGGGTATGGAATGATATCAGATGGTTTGGCCCCTAATTAGGGATTGGATGAAATCAAGCTATTAGGAACTAGTCGAACTTATTTCCAAAATTTACCCTTTATAGAATCTGTATTTTGCGCCGAATAATTAACATTTCTTTAAAAGCTAAATTTTGAAAATATGGTTGATCATATCTTAATAGTTGGATTAATTCCAATCCCTCCCTAATTAATGAGGTCTGAAATCTGCATCTTACATCCCAATACTCCTCTTCAATTTTAATTCTGGATTATGTGTATCAAATGTAAAATACTTTGGCAATCGAATAGTCGCTCAAAACTATGCTGTAACCCAATTGTTCCCAAATTGATATTTAGGTGGGAAAAGTTTGTTAATATTATACGTGGGATATTTTACCCCTTAAAAATCAACTATAGAAAAAATGAGGGTTACACCCTTGTTCTGGGCAGCTGTTCAATTAATAATTCACATACTTTTTTGTTTGTAACCAGCCTCATGGGCTAATGGTCAGCGTTTCTGATCACTGTTCGTGAGGCCCCGGGTTCGATTCCTGGGGCATTGAATAAAAAAAAGACTCAGGAAGAAGGAACTTGGAAAAAAAATAAGGTTAAAATATTTTTCTGCGCGTTTATTCAATTGAGAACTCAGATTTTTTAAGGCTCTGGGTTTCCTGTTTGAAATTGCTTTGCTGTAACTTCTTATCTCTTGTAAGGTAAATTCCTTCAATTTAATTATGTTATACTCTGTATGACAATTTTAAATAGATTTAGAGTTTATATTAACAGTTAGAGAAAAATAATGTATCCTCAATTTTGATCAGATATGCGATCTGAAACAATTTAAATGCTATTTACTTACATACCAATTATGTATTTATTTATCTACATATGCATTTATCTAATTATTTATTTTATAAAATGAGACATAACTTAATAGTGTAATGTATTTGTAATTATTTTGCTCGAGGAATTAATTTTTAGCTCTGTGGTTTTATAATTGTTTTAAAAATGATATTAAATGTAGAGCTTCTGCTAATCTATAGATTTCCCATACCTTAGCTAATATTATTGGTGATATTTGATGACAGATGTCGCACAAGTATGGATTTAATCTTATCTTGAAATTATATTTCCCCCCATAGATGCCACTCCTCTTCAAGATAATAATGTTACATCTGAAGGTTACAGGGTAACAACTATTAGTCACGTTTTCCTTCAAATCTAAAAAACATACTTCCCAACCTGTATACCAAACTTTTGAGACAACTAAATAAACTCATGACTAAATAGTACTTTTTCCTTTTTCACACTTCTAAATGAAAGTGGAGAATCTAAGAGAGGCCTACATCAAACTCCATTTCAACAAAAATGCAACTTATATTTGGAGAGAAAAACTATACGCTCAGACCGGGGCTCGAACCCAGGAACTTTAGCTTTCCGGACCAATACTCTACTGACTGAGCTACCTAAGCGAGTTCGGATCTAAATGCAAATGTTTCTCTTATATATGTTGTTAATTCCCACGCACCTTGCAAATGGCAGCTTCTTTATTATGATGACATTTATTTGGGAATTTTTATATTACATTATAATGTCAGTACGGCTTCTTTCGATGTTTTTATTTTATTTTTTATTATTCATTTCATACATCTCAATGAATAATTTTTTTTAAAAACATCGAGAAATGCAACTTACCTGGTTCTTTCCCTGCACCATTCATCTTTAGAAAATTCACATGATGTACTCATGAATAAAAATTTTCATTCCTTTCGTTTGTTGTATTTATAACTAGCTGATTTCCCAGTGTTGCCCGGGTATATATTTATCCCAATCATCTTGTCACCAAAGCTTAGAGACCCAGAAAATAGTGCATTCGAAACTAAATCTCACAAGAGCTATACATCATGACATTGGTATTTCTACTTCTACATATTAAATAAGACCTAAAAAAAACTTCCTAAGCCCATTTATTTCCAGACATAATGCGCTTCAGAACTTCAACAACAATATTATTCTTGTAATTTACTTCAGATCCCTAATGTGTAAAGCTATATAGGCTACTGTTTCAAATTTGCATTGTCTATTTATATTTGAAGAGAAAAATTATACGCTTAGAATGGGGGTTTCAACCCAGGACCTTTGGCTTTTTATGCCAGTCCTCTATCAACTGAGCTACCTGAGCACTCCAATCTAAATGCAATTTTTTTCTATTATGCATAGTTCATTCCCAAGCGCCGAATGCTACGAGCCTTTGCTCGATTAAGCAAATGGCGGCTTCTTATTTAAGAAGACTTTATTGGGAATTTAAACACTACTTTATAAAGCCAGTAGTGCTTCTTTCGATGTTTTTTGTATTTTATTATTATTATTATTATTATTATTATTATTATTATTATTATTATTATTATTATTATTATTAATAATTTAATACTTCTCACTGAAAGACAAATTATATTTGAAGAGAAAAATTATACGTTCAGACTGGGGTTTGAACTCAGGACCTTTGGCTTTCTATGCCAATGCTGTACTAACTAAGCTACCTAAACACTTCAATCTTATCCAGTCTTATATTGTCTAATTTGTAAATAAGAATGATAGTTCAATAGTTTCTGGAAGCTTCTATTTATTTGTTTTTTTCTCAATAAATCAATGAATTTTATTTGCTGCTTCTTGCAGATTAATAAAAGTGTCCTCCATAGCTGAGTTCTTGCTATAATATCTACAGGGTGCTCTAACATTCCCCTTACAAACTTCTAGGACATGTGAAGGGGACTGAATTGATAATATTTAGAATTGGAAACCATGTCCAGAAACTTACTGTTTCCATGCTAGAACTGTTTGAAAACAAGCATTGCCTGAATGTATGCCACGTGTCTCAACAAGTAATATCTTCGATTTTCAACACATATTTTCAATTAATGTGTGGACAGGTATTCTGAATGATCATGTGATTGGACCGTACATGCTTCCATCCAGGCTAACTGGTCCCATCTACTTGATCTCCCTACAACAAATATCGGATGTGTTGTTGGATACTGTGCCACTGAACATCTGTCAAGACATGTGGTTTAAGCAAGATGGCGCACCGTCTCACTTTTCACTTCATGTTCAGGAACATCTGGACCGACGATTCGAACAAAGATGGATAGGCCGAGGTGGTCCAATTGCATGGCCTTCACGATCACCAGATTTGACTCCATTGGACTTTTTTTTCTTCTGGGATCGTATGAAGAGTTTGATTTATGACACTCCTGTAGAGACAGAAGAAGATCTGGTGGGACGAGTTGTGGTTGCTGCAGGAGAGATTGCAGATACACCAGGTGTGATAGAGCACGTTTACCAAAACATCATTTGTAGATACAATGTGTGCAACGAAGTTGACGGTCGCCACAATTGAACCGCACTTGTAGTGTATCTGAATGTTAACCATTATTTCAAAAGGACAAAAACAGTTTAAGTTTAGCTGTAAACAAAAGTGTTTATGAAAAATTATTCAGTTTCCATTTTGTTTCTTTGGTTATTAAGTCACATTCAGTACCGTAAACCAGTTAAGGCGTTTAAAGAGACAATCGTGTATGCGGCCGTCGGTCGTTTTAGAGCGGGCGCGAACAAACCGCATTTATATTCGGCGCCTAAATATTGTGTTGGCTTAGTATGTCTTGGAGATCATAGATGGCATGTAAATGTACATTTTCTATTCCCGTTTGACACATTTAACCTTGGTGAATCCCCTTTTATTTCTAAAATTAACAACACATGGAATTCGTTCACCCAAACTTCCCTCCAGGCTCCAATGCAGTCGTATATGTTTCCCGTTATCGCGCTGTTGTTTGTGCGTGAGTGAAACCATGGCGAAAGAAAAATATCTCACTGGAGAAGAATTAGTGAATATTTTGTATAATAATGATTCAGATGATGTACTGATTCCTGAATTAGAAGATTCACAAAGTGAAAGTGAAAATGAACTTCCACTTGAAATTGATACGCCGATACCATGTGATGTCAATCACCCAAGTTATTTCACCATCAAATCCTACTAGGATATCTCCTTTAGGTATGTACAAAATTTTAATTTTCTAGGACTAATAGTTTGTGAATAATGGTCCATTTTCTAAAGTGCCACGAAAAGGATAGCTGGGGTATTTAAATGGCTGACCTGTGGGTTTAAATGCCCTGCTCAGTGCCTGGTACTAAATGAGTTGAATTGTAAATCAAGTGATGTACTGTGTCACGCCTCATAATAAATTACTTGTACAAGTGGTTGTGTTAAAAACATGTTTTCAAATGGTTGTAGCACGGAAACAGTTTCCAATTCTAAATATTATCAACTCAGTCCCCTCTACAAGTCCTAGAAGTTTGTAAGGGGAATTTTAGAGCACCTGTATATCAGCAGCATATACAAGAATTTGAACTGATTTATATAATAAATAAATAAAAAGGTGAGTCTGTTTTCATTTTACTTCATAGTAGTTGAGTTCTTTTAGGACATGTTTCATCTTCAGCTTGCCCAGACTGTTGATTTTTACATTTTCGGCCCTGGATGTCGACTCCTCCATCTTTTGATGAAAGTTAAAAATTAAATTGTGCCTATTGGTAGGTGCCATCGTCCTCAACTTGTTAATATATTGTATATAAAATTAACTGGAGCACTTTCCGAAGTTACCTTCCATCTTCTGCAGGTTGAGTTTCTGTTACTTGTTGTTGTGTACGGTGATGTATACTCCAACTGTTTGTAATTTTATATACAATATATTAACAAGTTGAGGACGATGGCACATACCAACAGGTACAATTTAATTTTTAACTTTCATCATATGACTTCACCTCAACGGAATTTGATATGAATTTTACTAGTATTGATCCTCCATCTTTTTGTGCTCCAAAGAACTTGCATATTAAATCTTTGGATCACAAAAAGTTGAAGAAAGCCATACTCAGGATTTTTATGTTCTGAAAAATCCATTGACCCAATTTTGGGTTTGAATCTGTGAACCTTGAAATCAGAGGCAAACATGTAAACACAATTTTTTTTTTTTTCAAAATGTAACCACTAGCTCACTGAAACCACTTGATGATGTAAGAATATGGGTAGTCTTCTTTTAAATGATAATAACTCTTTATTGCATTACTGTTTCTCGATATTTGAATATAATGTTACGGTATGGAAACAGCATAAATAATAAGCACTTTTCAGAAAATTCCTTGTGCACTAACAAGGGAACTGTCAACCATTACATACCGAAACCTATCTTGAAATTTCTCCCAGAGGAGTGTTGTGTTGTACCAAGGCCGTGTCCAAAAAATGACACATTATGCATTTTAAAACTTTTTTTTTGTTTTTAAAATCTGATAGGTGATTCTAAACGGATTTTTTGTGCTGAATTTGAAAATGATCTCCATTTTCTCCCATCACATCAGGTTTTAAAAATATTCATGAATAACTAGAAATGAAATTATAGCTCTGTAAAAGTAATAAAAATTACTTTCAACAAGAATTTTATGCGAAAAACTAGGCCAGAATTTGTTATTTGCCACTAATTAATCATTACTTAATAATAATAATAATAATTAATAATTATAAGCATTCCAGGCAAACTTCACTTTTCGACTCATAGTATTCTCGAACTGACTGTCCATCATCAGTTTTCAAATTTGTGGGCCATCAATTACAACAACTTTAATTTTTTCATAGGATAATGAAGCAAATGTTGCACAAAGGTATTTAAAGCACTGACTGTCTTTATCTAGAGTTTTCACAAATTGTTTCATTGAATCTAATTTTACATGGAGAGGTGGCAACAATACTTCTGAGGGATTAATAAGAGGTTCACTTCTTATTTTTTTTTTGCCCGATATTAAATTAGTCCTATGTGGCCACTGTTCCCTTTCCCAATGTTCTGACCTAACTCTGCTATCCCATTCACATACAAAACAAGGGTATTTTGTGAAATCAGTTTGCTGACCAACTAATAGTCCACTAATCATGAAATCTCCAGAGATTAGCATTAGATGGTTTTCGTACTGCAGTTTTTGTAACAAAAACTTTACATTTTCATATGTCTCCTTTAAAATAAAAGAGTGGGCCACGCAAATGGAAGGATGAATGTTTACATTATGAAGCAAAACACCTTTAAGACTTTTTTGAGAAGAATCTATGAAGAACCTCCACTCTTTGGAATTATAGTTTATGTTATCAAATTTTAAGACAGCAGGGATGTCTTGGCCATATACTAAATTCTCTTCTTCAGCAAAAAAAGGGACAAGTTCCTTCTCACAATGACTGTAATGTGAAAAATATGTACTTTCAGTCAATACTTTCTTTACTTTTAACCTAGAGTCTAACAGTTCTGCTGATTCTTTTGGCAAATTTAAATCGCTCACTAAATCATTAAGCTCACTTTGATTAAAACATCTATCACGATCAGAATTATACGGTTCATCATCCACAGGAGATTCAGTTTCAGTGCTACTGGATGCAGACGGCGATGTATCTGATTCAGGGTGTAAGGGAACCAGAATATCAGGACCATGAGGTACAGGCTGAATAGCAGAGGGAATGTTAGGATATAAAATATCTTTCTTGTTTTTAGCATTATATCTTGCTATTTTAACTGTTCAAAAATAACAATCGTCTCCATTATTTGTAGGTTCCCTCCAAATCATAGGGATACCAAAGGGCAAAGACTTATTTTTTTTCCATTTTTCCAACTCCTCAACTGTGCAACAAAACTATGACATACTTTGTGAGGGCACCATGATTTATCCTGCTCTCCTGACTTAATGCCAAAATATTGAAAGTAAGTTTTCTTTACAAAAGTAGTTATTAATATAAAATTATAGAATATTCACCTGAAAGGTCCGTCTCCTCAACTTAATTATCATTTAACTGTAGCGCTTTCGGGACTTGTCCCATCATCGGCAGGATTCAAAACTGGTGTTTCACTGAAGATCTGGTAGAGGGGGTTACATGTATTGGGTTCGTTTTTGTTTATCACCAGTTTTGAATCCTGCCGATGATGGGACAAGTCCCGAAAGCGCTACAGTTAAATGATAATTAAGTTGAGGAGACGGACCTTTCAGGTGAATATTCTATAATTTTATATTAATTTTGAATAAACCTCAACGGAACACATCATGAATCTTATAAAAGTTGAAAAGTAGTTATATTCTTTGTTTTACTAATGTATATGACACACATATATAGCAAAACAATTTTTTTTACGGACCAAGAGCAGATATAATTAGTACATTTTAATAAATATAAACATAATTTAAAATATAAATATAATAATAGTTACATTATTTCACATTTTAAGTAATAAAATTGAAATTATAAACTATAAGCTCACTATAATATTGCTACAGTACATACATTACGATAAATATTCAAAACATAAAATTTTGAATTGTAAAAAATTCTGACATGGTATACGATAACAGATTTCATTATTACAATCAGTGTGAAATTGTGATTCCGAAACGTTCATTTATTTCAAAAAATCAAAATCCATGCAGAACAGTGTTATCTGCCATTTTTAACTGCAAGACACTAAAATCCATTGCCAAAGCTCTCATTTAAACTACAGGGAAGTAATACAACTCCTTAATTGGTGAAATGGATAACCCTGATAACCTGCCGCATGCCACTTCCCATCACACTAGAACCCTGATAACCTGCCCGCATGCCACATCCAACCACACTAGTATTCTGCTTTACTCGTGCGGGGAGTCCAACTGCTTTGCACAGTGGGTTGCCATTACTGGATTCTGGCTTCAATTTCTATGCCTTGCAGTTAAAAATGACAGACAATTTTTTAGACATGGCGTTGATACATCACAACACTTCTCCAGGAGAAATTTCAAGGTAGGTTTCGGCATGTAATCGTTGACAGTTCCCTTGTAAGTATTTACGATGTCATAATAAAAAAGTATAGTATTAATATGATATTCTCTTTTAATGCATAATGTTATGCTGAGCAGTTTATGCTGTTTGTGAACCATAAAAAAACTTTTCCTTAGGAAACTGCCAAATGAAAAATGTGAATATTTTTTATCCAACTTATGAAATATTATAATTTATAACTTTGTTACTTAAAAAGTACACCATATTCTTGTGTAAATATGTTAATAATATGGCTGAAATTTAATACTAACCTATTATTATCACAACCAATGTAATTGTTTCCTCATGTGAAACAATTTGAGTAAATTTCCATAGCTACATTTCAAGTATTACTTCTGGCAAGTCTTTCTGATGCTGAACACTATTATCATTTTGGGAATGAGAAAAATAATTATTTCTTCATAAAGATAAAAGAAGAAAGATTACCCAGGAAAACATTGGAATGGTGTCCACCTGGAAGAAGGAGGAGAGGAAGACCTCGAAACTCGTGGATATAGGAAATAAGAACTGGAATGAGAGCAAGGGGACTGGAGGACATGGATTGGATGGAGAGAGACGAGTGGAAAAGAAAAATAAAACTTTAGGCACAGAAAGATGTGTAAACATTAAAATACTGGAGTGCAAGAGAGTGAATGATTTTATTATCAAGTGCTCGACATTAGATACCAACCAACCAACCAACCAACATTAAAATTCTGTATATAAATAAATAAATAAAGATAAAATGATAAAATATGCATTACATTTTATAAAATATTACAATATAATGTTAAATACGATATAAGTCATTAAAAAAACTTATTTCTTTACTACGTTGATAACATAAGTACCCATTTGCATTGGTGACAGAGTTGAATCCAGCTTAGGTACCGGTATTGGTACCGGCATTGGTACTGGTATTGGTACCGGTATTGGTATTTTTGTAAATATGGGTTCTTTTTTCCATGTCAATCTGTTCAAATCTTCAATCCATTGATTACCACCCAGCGTTGTTTCATGAGAGGAGGTGACAGAAAAAGTTGAGAAAATATCCTGAAATGACACAACATATCACCTGAGATATGATTCATAAAATACTCTTTTTTTTTAAATAATAATAAATATCTGAACTGGGAATTGATCCCTGGACTTCCCGTACCTCCTTCCAGGTTCAAACATTAATTTTTTCTTTTCAAAAAATTAATTTGTCCAGGACTGGAACATGTTAAACTAAACCTCAGTCTGAGCATATAATTTTTCTCTTCAAATATAATTTATCCTTCAGTGAGAAGTGTTAAATCAATAATAAAAACATCAAAACAAGCCCTACTGGCTTTATAAGTAGTGTTCAAATTCCCAATATATGTCTTCTTAAACAAGAAGCCACCATTTGCATGATCGAGCAAATGCTCATAGCATTCGGCGATCGAGAATTAACAATGTATAAGAGAAAAATTTTTATTTAGATTGGAGTTTCTCAGGTAGAGCCATTGGCCTAGAAAGCCAAAGGTCCTGGGTTGAAACCCCAGTCTGAGCATATAATTTGTCTCTTCAAATATGTATATAACCTCAAACATATACTCATGTTTCTCATGTTTTTATATATGATAAACAGTAGGCTAAGTTAGTCATAATTTCAAACAGTTATTTTTAAAAAAAAAAGTCTGTCATGCAGGAACTGCATAAACTAAGCAAATTCCTCAGCAAGTTGAATTTATGGTCTCATTTTGCTGGTTCACGGAATATATATTTCTTTTGTTAAATTTGAGATACTCATTTTCTGATGACAGCTTATTTAAAAGTGTCGGACTGCAGTAAAAACAATCATGTATAACTGTAAGTTATTGCCTATTTGCATATTGTTAAATAATTTGACACCAATTTGAATAACATCCTTCAATTCACTTTCCTATTACTTCATTAAAAATATTAAATAAATTAAACTAATTTTCTATGTTTTTATTATTAATTTTCATACACCTCAATGATGGATAAATCATATTAGAAGAGAAAAATTAAACTAATGTATCTTAAAGGATAGATCACCAATTTAAGGATTAATTAAATTGTGTGGTATAGATTGTGACGAACCAAACATGATGATTACTGAAGTTAATTATTAATTTCTGGTTTCAGGTAAACCTCCACTTCTAATGGTTGAATTTCACTGATTTTTTTAGAATATCTTCCACAGTTTATTTTAACAGCATCTACTGAGTTTTGTTGTGAAACATCAAAAATTGTGACCACTAGAACTATTTTTAAATGTTCATTTCAAATGAAATCCTACACCTAATGGTTAATGAACTCGACCTTACTTATTTCATTAATTGCTATGTGTCAAGTTTGATTTCGATAAATCAAAAATTGCTGCCAATAGAGCATTAACAGACACACATTTTAATCATGATAATTTTTGGTGTCTACAGATAGGATCAGAGTGAAGATCTGTAAAAATTGTTTTTAAATCTTTTCAGAACAACCTCAATAGCTTCATTCCTTCAGAATTTACTAAAAACTGATGTGCAGTTTTGTTCATTTTTCTAGTTTTCTTAAAAAAATGTTTTATACTCAGTAGAGTAAAAATAAAGTAAAGGGATCCCACAACAGGCCTCAGGAGGCCCTTGGGGTACTAGGAGGTTATGGCTCCCACTTTTTCTAGACAATCGGCACTTTATGTCAGCCGGGTTGTCAGCCCTGCGTGACGGCCGCCTTTACCCCAGAACAAGCGTCTGGTACTCATTTCCGTTAGAGTTGAGTATTTTAATTAAACTTTTGACAAAATTCATAATATCCCCAGTTACTTTTTGAGAGTAACAAATTCTGGCAATAAATTACTTACCGAATATACATTTTGTCCTATAAATATACAGAAATATTATATGAAAAATCTTCAGAGCAAAAAAAAATAAATAAATATATGCAAAAAGATATTAATTTATATTATTCTGAGTTGTTTTTTAACTCACCTCTCAAGAAATATGAGGTGAGTCAAAAAAAACAACTCAGAATAATTAAAATAAACCTCATAGTGTTATTTGCTACTACATAACTTAATATTAATTTGTAATTTGCAAAGAATAAAAAACATTTTTAAAAAATATTAAAGTAATACTACCTTATAATTCACTACAACTGGTTTCGAGAGTTCACTATCTTCATTAACTTCCAAAATATGTTCCAATCTGAATAGAAGTGTATCATCTCCCCATGGTTCAAGAGTATGTAGAACTATATTAGGAGGTGTATCTTGAGTTAATCCAGAAAACTAAAGAAAAGAATAGTAGTTGTAGTATTTGTATTAATATTAATAATAATCAACATAGTAATGATATTTTATTTAATAATAATCTTTAAAAATTTGTCTCTTTAGCCACAATTCAAAGCTGGGCAATGAAAAAAAAACTATAAATTTTGCTCAGGTGCCATGTTCTTTTAGACTTGATGTTTTTTTTTACACACCATAAATCCAGAAATTTTGCAAATTTTGAAACCGAAGGCAAACACAAAATAATTACTCAAGTGGGACTGAGAAATAAAATATATATATACTATAAAGATATCAAGATAAGCTATGGAATTTAGATTAGGAGGGAAGAGACCAATAGATTGGTCAAGATATAGATGGGAAGAAAAAGTTAAGAAGAATGTCAAGAAAAGATAAGTTGAATGGATGAAAATGATGGAAAAGGAGACAGATGGAGGCTTTTGTCCAAATAGGGACACTAGACAAATCAAAAAAGAAGATGATGATTATTATTAATTAAATAAAAATAAAACGTAGTTTTATTTGATTTTCATATTCATTATATAATTCAGTGACAGCTGTTTCGGTACACTGTACCTTTCTTCAGACATGTTAACAAATTATGAATTGTGTTCCAACTGATCTAAGCAACAATACAACAATAACTAACTAACTAACTAACTAACTCACTGGCACTATCGAACCCGAAGGTTCATGGCCGCAACAATATTTATTTTAATTTTTAAATTTAACAAACGGGATTCATTCAAATCAAGTTGAGAATTTAACAGTTTTTTACTACTTTTAAATTTATTAATTTCTACAGTAGTAGTAAAAAACTGTTAAATTCTCAACTTGATTTGAATGAATCCCCTTTGTTACATTTAAAAATTAAAATAAATATTGTTGTATTGTTGCTTAGATCAGTTGGAACACAATTCATAATTTGTTAACATGTCTGAAGAAGGTACAGTGTACCGAAACAGCTGTCACTGAATTATATAATAAATATGAAAATCAAATAAAACTACGTTTTATTTTTATTTAATTAATAAATATGGATTTTCATCAAGTAAACACCAACTCAAATGATTATTATGATGATTATTTGTGGGCTAGGAATTTTTATATGTAATAAATAAAATTTGTAAAAAATTGTAGTTTTTTATACTACATACAATAATTTATATGTCTGGCATATACTGATATATAACTTAATTATTATTTTATTTTTAAAACTGACTATGCTTCCTGCACAAGTATTTTAGTTGCTGGATAGTTTAATTGGGAGTTATTATTTCCCAGTCTGATTTATGTTGTTTTTCTGTTATTGTTAATGTTAAAATTCATCGGAGAACATATTGTTTAAACAACTCACCTCATAGGATTCATGCTTCCATGATATCGCGATTTCAAACATAGTCATGCAACTCCGAGTTGGAGTTATGGCTGAAGATGAACATGACTATATTTGAAATCGCGATATCATGGAAGCATGAATTCTATGAGGTGAGTTGTTTAAACAATATGTTCTCCGATGAATTTTAATGATTATACCTCATAATGTTTACTTCCCAACATTAATTTAATATATTGTTAATGTTGTTTAAATAATCTTTACCTTCATTTTGTAGGTGCTCTGATATTCTGTGTATGATAAATCTGTTGGTGTGAAGAAGAGCCAAGGGGACAAGATTTTCCTTATAGCAAATTCTCTTTCTTGAGCAGCCAAATTAGGTGAGTCACTATTAGTATTTCCAGCCATCACATAATGCGTTCCTTTAGCAATAAGACCCTTACCGAATGCCATTTCATTTAGAGGTTCAGCTACACCAAATGCATCATCATAAAGAAGCCTTCTATGTACCTGAAATTAAATTAAGAGATGCAAAAGGTGTAATTTTTACATAAAATAATATCTTCTGTTCAATTTAAAAGAACAATTATTCAACATCAAAAGAGTTCATTGATTCACAAGTGTTTTAATACTGCCCTTTGTAATTTTCATGCTTCAGGTTCTGTACTCATAGGATAGATGGCACTTATGTGATTCATTTTCATGTTTATACCACATTGATAGATCACATTATATAGAAGTTGTGTATGTGTAATTGTGTACAGATAGGCTTGTAGGATGTGTATATGTTTAACATTAATAAGATTCATGATAACGACCAACTGATAAATGAAAGTGTAACCCCCTCTACCAGATCTTAAGTGTAACCCCCTCTACCAGATCTTAAGTGAAACACCAGTTTTGAATCCTGCTGATGATGGGACTAGTCCCGAAAGTGCTACTGATAAATGACTAAAAAAGTTGAGGAGTAGGACCTTTTCAGTAAATATTTCATAATTTAATGTTTTAATTTTGAGTTTAAATCAAATGCTTCACATCCAGTCTTCTATGTAGATCACGGTTTCAAAGTCTTGGTGGCTCCATCTTCAGTACCCTCTTGTTAACTGATATTATGTCTATCAGAAGAACCACTTCCTCTTCCCTCTGTTGTTGGACCAATAAACCTCCAGATCCAGTCAGAATCTGTGGGGATTTCGAAGTTCACAAGTTTTTTTCTTGTTTTTTTGAATGTGGATTTTCTCCCAAACCATAAGTTCCTTTTGTTTATCTATTTGTCTAATTAGACCGGCCTTTGATTCAATTAAATATTTGTCGGACTAAGCATGAGCAGCTACTGCTGACTTTTCCACTTCACCATTTTTGACATTTCTAAGATGTTCCTTCAAAAAGAAATTTGAAAACAATGGTGAAAGAACATCTTAGAAATGTCAAAAATGGTGAAGTGGAAAATTCAGCAGTAGCTGCTCATGCTTGGTCCGACAAACATTTAATTGAATCAAAGGCCAGTGTAATTAAACAAATAGGTAAACAAAAGGAACTCACGGTTTGGGAGAAAATCCACATTCAAAAAAACAAGAAAAAAACTTGTGAACTTCGAAATTCCCACAGATTCTGACTGGATCTGGAGGTTTATTGGTCCACCAACAGAGGGAAGAGGGAGTGGTTCTTCTGATCGACACAATATCAGTTAATAAGAGGGTACTGAAGTTGGAGCTGCCAAGGCTTTGAAACTGCGGTCTACATAGAAGACTGGATATGAAGCATTTAATTTAATCTTAAATTAAACCTCATAGTGATTTTTTCCTATAAATTTCAATATGTATAAGAGTTTTTGAGTAGTGTTTGAAGAGAAGGGAGAAGATGAAACTCAGTGCTAGCATGAAGCCTACTCCAGTTGAAAAACACCAGGCTTAACATCATCAACTGACAAATCCTACCAACAGTACCGCATGTCTTCTCAAATGTATGCACTGCAGATTGTTTGGAATTTAATTCAGGCACGAAGTAGCAATTATCAATTTTACTCCACTACCACTTCTAGTGGGGGCACACCGTAGCATATGTGATTAAGGCAATATGCTACAAGCCAGAAGGTTGGGGGTTTGAATTCCGATGGAGTCAGGATTTTAAACTGACCTAAATCTTCTGGCAACACTATGGCCCTGGGGTCGACAAGCCTCTGGATGCTTGTTCTGGGGGTAAAGATGGCCGTCTTTAAGGGACAACTAATCAGATGACATCTCTTGCTAATTGTCTAAAAAAAGTTGGAGCCTTAACCTCCTGCTACCCCAAGGGTCTCCTGAGGAGTGTAGGGGACCACTTTATCTTTACCTTTTTTTTTATCACTCCTAACCCCAAAATTGAAAATTTTACAGTTAAAATTCCAATCATGCCAGTATCAAACCCAGACCTCTTGGACAGGAGATGTATATGTTACAACCCAAACTAATGCAGCAGATTCTTATTAATAAGTCAATGTGCAATAAAAGATAGATATTTTTCATTTTGGGTAAGTTTTGTTGAGTCTACAATCCATCCATAGTAATTCTGCCTGAAGGCAGGTCCTTCACTGCAATCATAGCTTTTTCATGCTATGCTTGCAACTTTACTAGGGGATTGTGAGGTGTGGTAGCTTCCCGTTGCTTTCCACACCGGTGAAGGATGATGGTGATGATGATGATGATGTTGATAATGATGAAGATGATGGCCATATGATTTTCGGGGACCGTTTGGGCCTTAAAGTTTTCCTGACATTTGTCTTACAGGTGAGGAAAAACCCCGATAAAAACCTCACCCAGAAAAACTGCCCCAACTGGGGATCGAACCCGGGCCCGCTGCGTGACAAGGCAGCATGCTACCTCGAGACCACAGCGGTGGACCAGTCTACAATAATGACTTAAAAATTAAATAAATAATTATATAGACTGGCACAGATAATTTTCGTAACTCTTTCTCTCTTAGAATTAAATTCAAACTTAAATATACTAAATTTAAGTTATTCAAAATAATATTTTAAAATTCTGCTCTGGCCGATTTAATCTTCATTAGTATTCTCATTTCCACTGTTAGTTTTTATGAGTATTTTTATGTGCCTCATGCTGTCAGGGCCTTACATATACATGACATATTGAGATATGACTTTTAACTCTGGATTACATACACATATATTTTTCTGACCACTCAAGAACATGGAGGTCTCCATGAATGATTGATCAGACCAATGCTGGGATCACCTTCAAGACAGCGAGAACATGTAAGACAAGACACAATTCACTCATACATTCTTAACTTACTAAAGAGGGAAAATTTGATATAGGTAATTATCATGTTTTATAGATGAGGAAAGCCCATTCAGTTACTTTATTTAGGGG
Organism: Diploptera punctata; assembly: GCA_030220185.1. NCBI lineage: Eukaryota > Metazoa > Arthropoda > Insecta > Blattodea > Blaberidae > Diploptera > Diploptera punctata. The sequence continues at coordinate 1,446,359 of JASPKZ010003852.1, forward strand.
ATCCGAAATGCCCTATGTCACAAATGTTTACTGATTATAAAGTGCAGAATTTATTCATAACAGAAAAATTAAATTTTTACTAATTATATTTATGAAAGCTTCAAATGTAATTTAACACGGGTATTTTTATTTCTAGTTTCATTAATGATCACTTAGAGAGATTTCTGTGTAAAATTATGCACAAGAAATTGTTAAAATATATATTCAGTAGATTTTGAGAAAAATACAATTAAAAGAATGGTAATATTTTAATATTAACGATGTAGAGTTTCCTGGTTCATCTTACATCAAAACAGTGAACATGTAAATATATATATATATATATATATATATATATATCATCTACATTCTGGAAAATATTCCTGGGAGTAAGATTCCTAGCACCTATTTGAGAGGGATAGTGTTTAGGATGACATGTAAAAAATAATTGGAAAGACTAATATTAGTGTCAAATTCACATTTTTTGGAGCTATTGAGATGGATAATGACACTTCTGATATTGTTTTAAGTCCAATTTTCAGTCTTCATTGGCATGTAGGATAAGAAGGGGTGATAAACAAAAAGTTTTTAATTGTCCAAGATTAGTGTTGAATCTATGGTCACTATGCTGATTGATGACAGTCTTAATTACATATAAGGCCAATTTTAGTCAAAGAAAATAAAGAGAACTTGTAGAACCTTCTGGAAATTTTTGCATATGTTTCAGCATAACTCTGAAATGTTTGGGGCAATTTCAATCAAATTTGGTACACTTATAACTTACAATCTGAAGATAGTACAGGAGGAATAAGAAGCCCCTGGCATCCCTAAGGACGTTGATGGGAGGGATGACATGAAAAGTAATTGAAAATGATCAATATTATTGTCGAAACCATTATTTTCATATGAGATGAACAATGACACTCCTAATGCTGATTAAATGTCTAAATCTAATCCCCATCGGTTGTGCCCCCACTGAGAAGAGCTGAAAAATTACTGAGATTAGTATAAAATCCATAGTTTTTGGGGTCACTAGCTGATTGGTGACAAGAAGGTTGGTATAAATAAATATCTGCATTTCTAGCTAATCACTTATTATTTTTATGTAAACCAATGTAACTTTGGTTCTGTCTCTACCATGTTAAGGTAAAGTTATATTAAAATGAATGATGCCCTTTAATATCTTAAGTCATTAGCATTGCAAATAATATCTGGGCATGTAATGGCCTACAAATTTGCTGAGAGTTTCTTATTTCAGGCTTGAGGTTCTTGTATATTCTGTAAATTTATGACACACAACTCACAATTCTACTTCTCTTCCATAGGAAACCATGCTTTGTGAAAAACAACCAGAACTTGCTCTTATCATGTTAATAATTAAGACATTTTGTCTGTACATTCTTACCTCTTATGGTTGTTTTGGTCAAACATATGTTTCAAGGCTTCTGAGCCCATCGAGAGTGATTACAGACTGAAAGTTCAGTCTAGTAATTGCTGATGATGGGACTCAGAAGCCTTGAAACATGTTTGAACAAAAACAACCATGAGAGGTAAGAATGTACAAACAAAAGTCTTAATTGTTAAACAAAACTCTTAATGTTATTTCCTATTGTATTTTAAAATACGCTGGAGGGAAAATTTTCTATAGGATCGTAACAGGCCTTGGCCTAATACTTGGAAGGAAGAAGAAGAAGAAGAATAATCTTGTCATGTTAATTAAATTTGATAACAACATAAGAAGAATTAAAATGTACCATGAGTTCTAATTGTCCATCATTTACGCTAGAACCTCCTTGAGCTCTGTCTGTGAAAATTGCAAGTTCTTGAGCCTTCTCACTGTCTCTAATTAGTATTTTGGATGTTATAGGATAATAATTTCCAGAGACTGGTTCAGTAACTTCCAGATTCCATGTTGGTCTATAGTCTCTCTTACGCTCCAGAAGTTCCCTTCCATTTGAATCTGTGTAGAATATTCCATCTGTTTTCAAATTTGTTGTGAAGCGGGTGACAACTTCTTTACCTTCTTCCCTGAGCAAAAAGAATTCATTGTTCAGTATCATTTTTTTACTAAAGATTGGATTGTCTAAGAACATGTTATTGCTGCTAACATATACAGTGTTTTTCATGGTTGTTGTATCCCATCATGGACAGACCAGTCATAGCTGGTACTTCCATCTGCAGCTGCATTAAAGCCATGTGCACAGAGTATAATCTTCATCAACAATAGTCTCACTGAAACCATTGTCAAGGTAGTTTTTCATACTTATAAAAACACTTGTTTTATTAATGTGTTGCATAACTGACATAATTCCTCAATATTATCACAGATTACCAGAAAGGATTTTTATATATGGTTTGTATGTGATAACAAATTGCAAGCAATACAGAAGGTGATTTTTAACAGTTTCCAAGAATAATTGATCAACACAGAGAAGCTGTGCAAAAATAGATAAACATGTTTTTGTTTTTAAAAAGCAAAGCATAAAGATACATTTGTTTATTGAAGAGAAGTTAGATAAATTTGGAGAAAGTTTAGAGTAAACTCCTTCAAAACCTGTATGTCTGCTTGCACTGGAACCATGACAAACTATAAACTATAAATTGAAATCACACTATGTAATTGTAACTCTGTGAAAATAAGAACTAATTGCAGGGATATTATATCTCATTTCATCAAAAGTTCCAGCTTAGTCACTGTGCAACAGGTACAACAACTAGATGTCACTACAGTTCCTATGTTCTGCTATACCAGTAGCAGATACTGCGTATTCACATAATTGCATGTGCACACTCAAAGAAAATTAATAAAATAAATAAAACACATTTGTATAAACTTTTTACAATCAAATAATTTTGTTTATCTCCTGTTTTGGTTTTCATGAAATGTGGTTTTCAGTAACTCATGTTCCCTTTCCAAACACTGTAACTACTTCAATATGTAATCATACTATCCAGAGCTACCAAGTTAAGATAATTATTAAAGCAACAGAAAATCCAATGCCATAGTCGTATATGCTATCTTTAGTACATTCTACCATTCTAGAGTACATTCTAGAGTTAAATTATAAAGTAATGAAATCCTCAATGCTTAACCTTGAATCACAGCTTAGCTTCCAATCTTAATCCTATTTAAGTTAAATGAAAATAAAAATCAAATGAATCATGAATTCTTCTTACCTCATACATCTATGTTTTTTAACACAGAACCGCAGCATCAGGAATCATCATTCCCATGAGATGAAACCTCATAATATAAAAATTCCCAACTTTATTATATAAATAAAAATAACCCAATTTATAATATGGAGATGTGCATTTATTGGTGCTCTTGGAGATGTGTATTTTGGGAAGGGTGCAGAAAACTATATCCCAAAATTGAAAATCATGTACAGTCCAAAGGTTAACATTACAGTGTCAATAATCTTGACATGTCAATATTTAATTTTAGGAAGTGATATTTTGAGGTTATTTTAATTATATTATTTTTAGACTGTCATCTTACCTCAATATTAATGTTGATTTGTTCTTGGACATGTTTCAAAACAATTCTGGACAAGCTGACGATAAAACAGAATTGTTTTGAAACATGTCCAAGAACAAATCAACATTAATATTGAGGTAAGATGATCAGACGAAAAATAATATATTGACATGTCAGTTCAACAAACATCACATAATAATTTTTCAAACAAAAAATAGTTATTTATCAATGGTAAAAATACAATTGTTTTTAATTTTTTGTAATTTCAGGCCTAATAAATTTTGAAACTGATAATGCACACCCAAACAAAAAATGCAGAAGTTTATTGTAAGACTATTTTAAATTAAGTTACAGTATCATATAAACCCCTTGGCTAAAAATGGAGACAATGAAAATGAGTGATATTTTCAGCTCTTCTAAACATATCAGTTCTTTCATTTAAATAACTCAATAATTAAATTTAAAACATAAAGGAATAAATAAATAAATAAAAGAAAAAATTATTCCATTCTACTATGCATGTGAACATAAATAAAACATACTCAATAGGAATGGGTCCCACAACCCAATCAAATTCCACCGTGGTTTTCTTCCTTATTAATCCTTATTATTTGATTCACCCATGGTGAAAAGGTCTGATGGATTTCATCAACAATATCACCTAGAAACAGTAAAAATTAAAAATATAAATGGTACATAATTAATTATTTTTAATGTATAATGATGTAAAAAGATTTTTCTTTTAGACAGTATATTATATGGTGAAATTAAACCTCATAGTGATTAATTCCTATAAAAGTTAAAAAAAGCTAAGTATATTATATTTCATATAAAATAAAATTAGGGTTAATAAATTCTATCTTCAAGCCACAGTTAGTCCAAAAATATTCAAGACTAAAAGTGTATAAAACACTGGCTCTTCCAACTCTTTTGTATGGTAGTGGAGCATGAACGTTGAAACAGAAGGATATACAGAGACTTAGATCTGTTGAAATGAGATACCTTCGGAGGACTGCAGGATACACACTACTAGATCACAAAAAAAAATAAAGACATATTAGTAGAATTACACATGGAACCTTTAGAAAACAAAATTTCTGATTATAAGTCAAGATGGATGCAACATATTCATCGAATGGAAGATCACAGGATACCCAAACAAATGTTAAGATATCAACCTGCAGGAAGAAGGAGACCAGGAGGTCCACTCAAAAGACTTTTGGATGATGTTTCTCTTGAGGCCGAAACAGGTCAACAAATGGCCTAAATTCGTGAATGTACTATGATGATGATAATATAAAATTAATTAATTGAAAGTATTAGGATAAATTCAGGCTTGCAGAACCATTAGAACATAAAGTACTGTTTTTTTGTTCTACAATTTTTGCCATTTCACATACCGTACATATAAAGTAGAAGGAAAATAACTATACCTATGTGAATATGAAAATGTTAAAAAATATATTAAAATATTCTGATCTAATTTTCTATATTGGCAAAGGTTATTAAAAGCTAAGAAAGGAAATAAGTTATGGTATGTTAGGAAATCTTTCCAAACTTACAATAAATAATGAAACATTTTCAGTACATTCATTACCTTTATATACTTGGAATTTAGCTGAACTTGAAACTACTTTTGGTTCTTGTCTTATAGGACGGAATACATAAGCACCTGAAGCTCTACGACTTGCGTCTGAATTGTCACCAACATAACCATCATAGTAATAAAAGTTTTGGTCCAATGCTCTCTCTTCACCATTAATAACAATAGATTTAACTAATCCTGTTATTTCATCCAATGTCACTTGAAGATTCTGGAAGATATAATAAATTATCAAAATTTGTATAAAAGGTTGGAAATTTACAGTACACTAACAAATAACCCTAGTGAAAATAATAATACTATAATATTAAAAAGAAATTAGATATATAATTCAGACGTGTAGTGTAAACATTGCTATATTTATAAATGTAAAAGTTGTTGTTTTCCGATGGTTGGATGTTGACTTAAGAAATTAATCCTCCTGCTTCCCAATAAAGATTTGCTAGATCTTGTTTTTCTTGTTTCCTTATATCAAAAAATAAAATAAGTTAAAATATACCTTTTTAGGTAAGATCCGTCGTCCTCAACTTATAAAATATGTATTCTTTATGTCTGTAGGCCTTTCAGAACATCCGTTCCATCTTCAGCAGGTCCTTCTTTGCTACATTATCTGATATGATAATTGATGCTGCATGTCCTAATGTGGTGTTGTCGTAAGAAGATATATTTTAACATATTTTATTTTATGACTATCCACCTCAACGGTTTTAACAACGAATTTTATTAGTATTGATCCTTGTGTCAAGTCATTCTGAACTGGAGGAGGTTATCTCTCCCAAATTTGCAGTAATTCCATCTAGATTGTCAAGTTCTACTTTTTACACGCTTTATATTAGCTTGACCTCTATCTATCTATCTATCTATGTAACTGAATCTTTCAAAGTGTTTTTCACCCACTTAAAATATATGGATCGACTTGAAATTTTGTATACTTGTAGAGGACCCGTGACAATATAATAATTTCATATTTATTTTCTAAAATCCTGGCCATAATCATCAGAAAATAAAAAAAAGAGATTTTGTATCAATGTAAAGGAATCTTTCAACGCGATTTTCACCCACTTAGAAACATTGGATCGACTTGAAACTTTGTATACGTGTAGAGAACCCGTGACAATACAATAATTTCATATTTTGTTTCTAAAATCCTAGCCAGAATCATCAGAAAATTAAAAAAAAGAAAACTGGTATAATAGGTTGCGGACTTGTCGAGTTTTTAGTTAATCGTTGTAAGAGCTCAGTTGGTAGAGCGGTGAACTAGTGGTATACAAATTCAGTAATCCATAGGTCGCTGGTTCGAATCTGGCTGGGGAGGATTTTTTTTAGAAGAGTAATACTTTTAGCTCATACTACAATAGTATGGAATTTAAAGATATTTACATTATCTTATTCTGTAAAATATTAAAAATAAAAAATAAATAATAGTTTTAAAAAACTAAAACAGCACGCTTTATTAGAAAACCGAACTCAAAAATGAAAAATAATTTTAATTTCCAACACGCTTGGGATAAATTTAAAGTGGTCAACAAAAAAATCATCTCCAACACATATAGAATAAAACTAGAATTATCAACAAAAAGAAAATAATTTTACCATCAAAAGCGTGGGGTGCTTTTTATGATTTTTACTTGTTCTTCTTAGAGACTTTACTTTTACCAATATCTGTTTATTATCAAATATATTAATTGATATAGAGCACCCCACGCTTTTGATGGTAAAATTATTTTCTTTTTGTTGACTATTTAACTCATGCCCCAAATGGGAGTCAATGACCAATCACATTTCAATGATTTCTATTTTACAACCAATCAGAGTCGTGTTTCACCAAATATTTATCAGTGTTATAATTACCATATTAAAGAAAGCTCCTCCTTACAATATTGCGTTCCTTTGGCAATAAATAGTATGATCTGGTTGCAGTGATAAACAAAATAAGCAGTAGAAGCATACCTATCGTTTCTCATTTGTTTTCAAACATCGCCGTTTACATTAAATATATAAATATTTTAAAATAACTATAGTTAAATAATGATTTGTGAGTAAACAGCTTAATTTTATTCGTTAAATAGTCCTAACAAATGCCACTCTTGATTTCCAAATTCTCTAGATAAATTCACTCTTCACTTCGTGAGTCGTGAATTTATCGATAATTTGGAAATCACTCGTGGCATTACTTATGATAATTCTAGTTTTATTCTATATGTGTTGGAGATGATTTTTTTGTTGACCACTTTAAATTTGTCCCAAGCGTGTTGGAAATTAAAATTATTTTTCATTTTTGAGTTCAGTTTTCTAATAACGCGTGCTGTTTTAGTTTTTTAAAACTATTATTTATTTAGAAGAACTTTTGGGTTATAGGTATACTTAGTCCAGGAAACACCATGAGGAGGCAAATTACTTTTCTCTTATAACAGTAAAATATAAGAATAATAACTTCAAGTGAATTTATTGTTTTAATAGATAGATCATTGGTTGATTAATGTCTATGACATCATCCGATTCCTAATAGCTAATTTTATTGGTCTAACCAATCTCATGGTTGTAGATGTTTCTCCTTCATGTATAAATATATTCCCTGACTCCAGGAGGTTTCAGGTCATCCTCTGCCTCGTCTTCCCTTAGGTTTCCATCTATTAATAATAATCAATAAGTAATCTTTAAGATTAAAAGTATTTCATGCAGGAACTGCGTAAACTAAACTAATTCCTCAGGAAGTTGACGTTATGATCCAATTTTGCTAATTCACGGAAAATATCTTTCTTTTGTTAAAGTGGAGAAACTCAATTTCTTATGCTAACTTATTTAAATACATCAGACTTTGGAGAAAACAAACCTATCATAAAAATAAGTTATTACCTTTTGAATATTGTTGTATAATTTAACATAAATTTAAATAATTTCTACTGATTTATTTTTCTATTACTTTATTAAAAATGTTAAATAAATGAATCTATCATTGCCAATTTAAGGGTTAATTAAATTGTATGGTATACATTATGATGAAGTAAATATGGGAGTTGGTATAGAAAATTTTTTATTTTGGATTTCAGGTAAAACTCCACTTCTAATGGTCAAATTTTGCTATTTTTTGAGAATATCTTCCTCGTTTTATTTCAATAGCACCTGTTTTGAGTTCTTTTTTTTGCAAAAGATTGAAAATTGTGACTGCTAGAATGAATTTTAAATTTTCATTTCAGGTGAATTCCTACATCTAATTGTTCAATTTTCCTGGTTAAAGGATTTGACCTTACTCTTTTTTTTAATTAATTGGTATATTATATTTAAAGAGAAAAATTTTCACCTAGACCGAGACTCGAACCCGGGACCTTTGGCTTGCCGGGCCAAATGCTCTACCAACTGAGCTACCGAGGCGAGTTGCGATCTAGACGCAAATGTTTCTCTTATATATGTTGTAATTCCCTCTCACCAAATGCTTTTGAAACCATTGCTTCTATCTTTGCAAATGGCGGCTTCTTAGTTAAGAAGACATTTATTGGGAATTTAACATTACTTTATAAAGCTAGTAAGGCTTCTAATTATGTTTTTTTATTATTAATTTAACATTTCTCAATGAAAGATAAATTATATTTAAAGAGATATATGTCAAGCTTGATTCTGATAAAACAAAAATTGTGGCCACTAGAGCATTAACAGATACAGATATATATATTGGTCATGTTCATTTTTTATGTCTTCTAGATATGTCATGAGAACAATAGCTTTCTTCCTTCATTATTCACTAAAAGTATAATAAAATACTTCATTTTATATAACATCAGATGTTAGCAGGCTAGCATGTTAGACTTTTTACTATGTTGCCGTAGTAGATACAATTTTGTATTTTATGCTGCTAGTTTTCTAAACCATTTTTTCTATGTTTTCATTTAAAATTTCTCAAATTAAATTTTAAACCATTGTTCATCATAAAGTTCATTTTATAACTAATGACTACATTGGTACAGCAATTGGTTGAGCCTGGTCAAAAATCTATAATTATTTTGAATGAAATATTCTTACCTTATTTCCTATAGTCACATCACTGCTAGCTTCAATACGATTAAAGGTAATGTCACTCTTACTAACATGATAGGATCTAAGACCTAAAGGTGGAAGATTTTGAGCTGTGAACACCAAATCATGAAGTGCTAAACTTCCTTGCCTCTCTGGAAGATTTAGAACAAAATCAGGTATAGGGAGGAGTTGGACCTTTTGTTCCTGTCCTGGAAAAAAAAATGATCATAATATGTAAATTAATGTAAACAGACATTAAACATAACTAAATAGTTGCCTGGATTGCTCAAATGATAAAGTACCAAGTGCATAATACTGGAGGTCCAGGACTTAAATCCTGGTTCAGGCAGAATTTCTTTTTTTTTAGTTGTATTTACACGTGTTGTACTATAAAATCTAAGCACTATGGTTGATTTTTTTTTATCTAATACCCTAACTTCAAAACTTTTAATAAAAATAGACACAAATATTAGCATATGTTACTTTGGCACAGAGTATTGATTTTACGGCAATTATAAGATGTGATTTAATTATCCATAGATATATCACCAAGCACTGTTTGTATTGTGCATCCCCTAAATAACTCCTGCACATAATCTTGTCTCAGTAATTTTTCAGTAAAAAAAATGTATGAAAAAGGAGAGAGGACATATATGATACAGTATTTTGGGTAAACTTACCATCAGCATCCAGCACAACAAATGTGCCTTTTGTAACTGGGATTCTAACCGTGTGATTGACAGTGTGACTCAGTGGATTGTAAACTGTAACAACAAACTGCTCATTTTCTGATGCACTGCACACACTTACATTCAATTTCAAACAATTCTGGAATGTTAATGGTTTGGTTCCATCAGAAACAATTGCACTGAAAAAGAAAATCACCTTGAAGTTACAACTGCATTTTCATAATATAATAATTATAGAATATCATAATGCTGAAACTATAAACTAAATTTCTATTATCTGCTAATAGCATTGAATCAGATCATTATCTCACATGTTTTATTATAAACTTACACATGCATATAAATATGAGTGTGTGTGTGTGTGTGTGCGTGCATGCGATGCGTGCGTGTGTGTGTGTGTGTGTGTGTATATATATATATGTGCATTTCAACTCACAACACTTTCATTCTTCACATTCCACATAATTGATTTTTATCCATTTCATATAAGCTGATTTTCTTATTAGTGTTTTACCCTATGTATTGTAGCACCCAGATTAGAGTGTGCGTGTCTGTGTCTGTGTATTTTGTATCTCAATGCCACCCACTATTTTTCCAGCTTTGGGCTCTGCCCTAGACATATAGAGGCATTAACCCATTCGCCTCAAAAAACGAGGTAAACTCGCTGACAGTTAAATGGCCTTCAACTCGGAAGACGAGCTACACTCGCTTAACTCTGCTCTTGTATATTTTGTAATATTTTGTACATCCCTTTGCAGGGCAATATTTTGTTAACATTCATGAATAATAGACGAAATTGTATTGGCTTTAACCCTTATTGTGACCTCAAGTGCCGTTATCTTTTGTTCGATTGTAATGTCTGAAAATAGACAATATAATTTACGGTAACTTAAATCCGGTTTCTGTAGAAATGCATTGAGCATTTAAACCTGAAGCGAATGGATTAATGTGATCTATTTCTAATGTATGCACCACTTTGGCAAACCATGTTACATAGATGATGTATAGTTGTATTGTTTATAGAGACAAGTGTATGGTGAATGTATTTTAATATCTGTATAATATAAATATGTAACATGAGGGATGATGATGATGATGATGATGATGATGATGATGATGATAGTAGAGAAAAGGTGAAAACTAATACCAGCACATAGCCTATTGTCAAAAGCATTAACCCAATGGACTCTTATTTAAATGCCTGCTAACTTTCCCCTCCACTCAGATTTAAATGGCCACAGAAGACAGGAGGTGCCATGCTCTTTACATGCAAACACAAAAATGCTCATAGAATGGAATTTAGTAAATATTTTTTCTTTAGACATTTTAGTGAAGGCTTCTGAATAATTGTGCTTGCCTAAAGGGATATTTTGGTGTGGTAAATCTCGAAACATTCCGGGACATGAAGTGGAACTTCACACTTTTTGCACTAAAATGTAGTTTTACTTCTTTTGTTCACACGTTTGTAGGGTTTCTTTTTATTGTCTGTGCTGGGGATATATAATGGAGTGTGAGCCCAGTTCCTTGCCTGTAACCTGACAGGGGTTATACTTGATGATGGGTGGCCTCTCACATTGTAGGATGGCAGCTGAATTGTCTCCAATAACTGCTTGGCGACAGCTATTCTGAACGTCGAATATGCTGTCTTGCGATCTATGAAATTATTGTAGACCACAAAAGAGTTAAACATAAATATGTCCAGCAAATAGAAAAATAATTTTCTGTATCCTTTTACAGTGCAATGCATTATAGGAAAAAGGGCAGTGATCTGGTCTTGCAAGTCAATGCCTTGCATCCTGGTACTTCAGGCAGAGTCTTGTTTTTTTATGTCTTCCCTAGGTCTTTGCCCTTTTTCCCCACTCAGTTTTCCTGTTGGTGCTCTGTCCTAATGTTTTGAGGACAAAACTCTCTAATAAACTCAGAATCCTGTCACGATCATCACCACACACCCTCTTAGGTGCCATTTCAAAGACTTAGCACTACAAATTTCTTCTATATATTTCCAACAAACAGACAGCTTATAATTTCACGAATTCTTACAAAAAAGCAGGTCGTCCAAAATGCTTTTTCTCAGGAACCTAGCAAAGCTAACACATTAGACATCTATGGGGTAGTTTGGAAGTTATTGCAAAATATATGAGCTCGTGCGCTTGATATGAATGTCACGTCATTCGAAGACTGGGCCTCACTAGAGTGCGTGTGAATATCACGTCATACGAGTTGAATGGATTAAAGGAACCATTAGGCTTAACATCCGATCTGACAAATGAAGCACTATCAATAGTACCACAAGACTTTTCAACATATGTAGGCCTACTACAGAAGGATTTGAAATTTAATCCAAGTATCTCATGCATGATCTAGTGATTAAAAATGATACACTATCACCCCTCCTATGTCTAAGATTGAAAAATTTTATAAATAAAATTTCCAATTCCACCAGGTATTGAACCTGGATTTGCTAGTCAGAAGGCAGAAGTTTTACCACTGAAAGTTACATGGCGGATAAGCCCAGAAAGTAGGTATACAGTTGAACAAGGGTGTCCATAATAGTTTCAATGTAAAAGGGGACATGTACAAAAAATGAAAAGAAAAACCTGGGACATTTTTAAAAAAAAGGTGGGATATTAACAAAATAAAAAGAAACAGTTATTTTCTTTTTACCATGACACTGTTGCATATACAAATTTATAAGAATAAACCACTAAAGTCATTGTTTATTACATTTAAAAATATTTATTTATCGCTGCAAGGGGTATAAAAATCCACTAACTTAAATCTCTTTCATCTAAGTTAAAATTGTATTTCTTCACCTCCAAAGTGCCAGAATCAGCAGGAAATCTCCGACATTGGCTGCACTGACCATGGATTGACTATTTGAAAAATGTACCAGTTACCAATATTTTCCGATTGAGGGTCTTTCCACTTTTCAGCGGTTGGCCTTTTACCAGCCGGCTGCTGGCCCTTCACATCTACATGTGTCAATCACAGAGGTAGATGATCAACAGCCAGTGTAGGGGTGACATGTGGTTAGCATGTCGAGTCCCCCAGCCGTTATAGCTGGTTCCTCAACCTGGAGCCGCTACTTATTGTAGCTACCCAATTGCCTCACGATGCTGGGTGGGCACCGGTCCCATACTGGCCGAAATACCATGAGAAAATTTCTTCCCCCATGGAGACTCGAACCAGCGCAAGTCCCGTAGCTCTGCGCCAAGGCTTCCTACCTTAACCGCTCGGCTACGGCGCGGGACAGTTACCAATATTTGAGAGTAAAAAAACAAAGATTATAGACCAAACAGTGCATCGTGGTCATACAATTGGCATTTTCTAACGTTCATATTAATAATTACATAGTAAAGAAAAAAACGAAAGTCGCCATTCATAAATACATTGACAAAGCATCATCCCCAAAGCGGGACATTTGAGCATCCCCAAGAAAACTTTCGGGACAGAGGGACATTTTCCAAAAAAACAGGATTGTCCAGGGAAAAATGGGACGAATGGACACCCTAAGTTGAACCTGAGTTATAACTATGTCAAGGTGAAGAAGAAAGAATACTTATAACTACTCAGAATTACTCACAAATCAGATTTAGATAATAAGTAATATTTTTAGCTCTTCTGATAGAAAACAGGTGAAAGTCATAGTATAACTAATATATAAACTTTTTATATTTACACAAATAATTTTCTTAGGGCAAAATACTTTTCATTAGAAACAGTAAAATGTCCTGCGCCGTAGCCAAATAGTTAAGGCAGGAAGCCTTGGCGCAGAGCTACAGGACTTGCACTGGTTAGAGTCTTCATGGGGGAAGAAATTTTCTCATGGCATTTCGACCAGTATAGGACCGGTGCTCACCCAGCATCGTGAGGCATTTGGGTAGCTAAAATAAGTAGCGGCTCCAGGTTGAGAAGACCAGCTATAACGACTGGGGGACTCGACCTGCTGACCACATGTCACCCTACACTGGCTGATGATCATCTACCTCTGTGATTTTCACATGTGGATGTGAGGCCAGCAGCCGGCTGGTAGGCTAAGGGCCTTCTAGGCCTGTCGTGCCAGGAGTAGGAGTATTAAAGTATGTAGTATAGTAAGCACTATACCTTTACTTATGTTTTGCACAAACTGAAGTTTTCAAACTAAATTAAAATTTTACCAAGAAACATGCATAAAGTTACTTAAATTGTAATGTAGGATCACGAATTGTCTTGTGATGAAACTTAAGTGAGAAATCATATTAATACAGTATGCCTATATTCTTAGAACTTCACATGAAAACAAGAACATACTGGAGATACTGTAATTTTGAACTTGGCCCTGGTTCAAAGAAATCACACATTTTGACTTGTTGTATTTTTCTTGCTTTAAGTGCATAAACTTCATTTCACAATCTTTTAATGCCTTCACACTTTTTAATTGCAACTTTTTGTGTTAATCTAATGCCTAAGTACATTGATTGCACTTAACACTAGACTCAGTTTAGGTGTTTCAAGAATCAGGTCATCATCTGTATCATTATTGCCTCTCTTAAAATGTTTACTTTCTTGTCTAGTGAAAAACTTTTCCTCTTTGTATTCTCCATGGCAGGCCAAACCTAACTGAAGGAACCACTGTTTTATTTTTATTACAGAAAACAGGTGTCAGCATTTTTTATTATGTTGGCATCTCTTAGTACATACTTTTAATTTCTCGATTGTTTCCACAAAAGCGCGCCTCATGTTCAAAACATTTGCATTTATCGGGACTTTTTTACTACTTATTTTTATTTAACCAAAAAATGACTGTGGTTTGAAACCAGGACCTCTACAGTGTATAAGAGAGAAATGTGTGTTTATATTGGAGTTTCTCAGGTAGCTCAGTAATAGAACATTGGTCTAGAAAGTCAAAGGTCTTGAGTTCAAACCCAAGTCTGAGCATATAATTTTTCTCTTCAAATATAAATGTATCTGTCTTTAATAGTCTTTATCTTTGGAATTAAACTGTACACTCTGCTGACAATATATTATAGCTACTGTCTTTGTAATTGGAATTCGGCTACCAGCCTTTCTTGCCATACTGCCTATATTATCTCGTGTTTAATGAACTCACCACATGTTGGTATTGACATCCGTTTTAAAAATACAATGTTTGTATTCCTTGGTTATGTAGAACTCAGGTATATTTTATGAACTTTGGCATATATAAACATGAATTATGTATAAATTCATTATATACAAATAATGTTTGTTATCTAAATTTTCAATTACACTAGCCAGCATTTACGTATAAAATCAAATTATGCAGAATCGAGTATTGCATATACAGCAGGTTCAACTGTAGTATAATGATAATTATGATGATAAAAGTAAAACCTCTACTCATGTCAGGTCTAAGGATAAGATGAGATGAGATGAAACTCCTATCATTGAAGCTCTATGATATACAAGAATGTCACATCACCACAGGAACAAATAAAAGGAAACAATAGCAATATGTAAATTATAATATGTGTAATAGTAACAATGGTTAATAATGATGCTTGGTTTAGGATATATGGTACAATAAAAAATTTTGCCTGTTTGCTTACTTGATGGCTGTTTCTGCAGCACTTCTTGCATCTTCGATTGCACTTGCTAGCATCCTTGCATAATCGTCAGCAACATGCTGTTTCTCTGTTCCTGTTATAGCATCATGATGCTGAAAAACTCCCATAGCTTCTCTCAGTGAGTCAACTGGGGAATCTCCCATCTGTCCCAGCTGTGTCATTGCTGTTAACTGCTTTGTGACCTATCAAATTACAGTTATCTTGTAAGGTATTTTTAAAAATAAGTTTTTTTTCTTGCAATTAAGTTATAGAGTTAATTTCCATTCTATGAAATTAGTATTGTAACTAGCTCCTGATAAATAAGACAATACTTCACATCTCCATTCCAAAGAAATAGAAGTCATTGAAATTCATTGGAGAACATTTTTTGATAATTCACCTCATAAATTTCATGTTTTTCATGACTCGGAGTTATGGTTGAAGATGGACATGATATCATCTGAAATTATAGTATCGTGAAAACATTAAATTTATGAGGTGAATAGTCAAAAAATGTTCTCCGACAAATTTCAACGAATATACCTCATAATGTTTACTTCCCAACATTAATTTAATATAAGTAGAAGTCAGTTTTTTTTTTTTTTTCACAACTGTTTTCTCTGAGGCTACCTTGACGATTTCAGAACAATATTACTTTTACAGATTTAGGAATAATAGGTCTTATGATTCAAGCCTCCACTTAGAAAAAAATTGACTCTTTAATCAAGGTTATTCTACCATAGCTTAGTGCTTGTCAATATAAGACACCAGAAATGTTCCTTCATCCATCCCATTAGGAGTAGGATTTACAACATACAACCGGGGGTGATGCTTATGGGCGCAGGGGCATGTGCCCTTCTTATAATTTATTTATTTACTGATATTATTTAAAATGCTTTTGCAGATTGTCTAGTGTATATGTAATATATATATATATATATATATATATATTTATTTATTTATTTATTTATTTATTTATCACTTTGGATGAAGATAATTTATTTTTGTACAGAGTTAAGAACAAAAAGACATATGAATTCCCATATTTATATTACCTATATACATTTTATTTATAGTTTTAGACCGGTATTCAAGAACCAAGCTCTCTAGGCCACACCATCTCCGTCTTTCTTAAGCTGAGGCTCTCATCTTTCAATTGTTCTCAGAATTTTTTTAAAAATAAATATCATATTAGCACATGATGTTGAATAGAGTGAGCCAGTTAGGGTAGGTTCTGCATGACCCACATAATTAACCACGGAGAGACGGTCTGAGAGTCGCTCTTCACGGAAAGTTTGGTTCTTAATCTTAACTATCATTAACATTATTGTATTATAGATCATAATCTTATAGATATCATCTTATTGATCAAATCTTCATTTATTATTTAATCTTCTTCTTCTTCCTTCCAAGTATTAGGCCAAGGCCTGTTACGATCCTATAGAAAATTGATCCTTTTGGAAAATTCTCGTATAAGACTTGAAAGCATAATAATAGTCCCTTCGATTGGTTGCTGGCCAAAGGAAGGCAAGACCAGTGATGAGGCTGCCATCTTATAGCCTCTGGTCAGGCTTTTCTGGAGAAGAAAAGAAAATAAAGGAAAGAAGAAATACAAGAAAGGAAAGACTCCCTAGCACTCGGATGCCCTAATAGCATCGGGGTCGAAAAAACAAGAGTTAACTGAGAGAGGTTAGATAGTAAAGTTAAAAGAGTGGAAAACACAAGTAAGTGGAAGAAATGTTTTGCTCAGCTTGGGCACCTTGTGGTCGCCATCCACATATCCCCTAGATGAGGACCCCTGAGGGTTTATTATTTAATATTAGAATTAATTGTGATTACTATATTCTAATGTAACATATGTTTGTCCTGGTGAGTGGAAGAGAAGGCCATGGCCTTAACTCCACCAAACTAAATAAATAAATAAGTAAATAAAAAAAAATAGTGTGACTTTAGTGATGAAAGCAAGCAGGCAGAAAAATGCATGAGTTCATCCACTTCCTCAGGCTTCAAGGGTTTACTAGGTTACTCATCAATGGGCTTGCACCTTCCTGATATAATATGCTAATAAGAAACAACTGACACTCAAAGTCTGTTCCTAAAACTAATTGCTTCACCAGTATCTTTCTCTTATTGTTGAATTTTGTTGATGTGAAAGTGTTCATGATGGATTACAAAGCAAAACATTATGTTATAAAGATGGAATTGTGGCTAAGCTGTTAGAACAACTGAGACCAGATATGTGTATAAAACAAGTGTCTAGTGATAAAAATAGATCTTATACGTGACTTTTCAAGAGGATTTGTGGTTATCATGTAAATAATTCATTCATTTGCTTCTCTTGTGTTCTGCTTGGGAGTGACAATTCATTGTGGAAAAAATACTGGAATGACAGATTTAAAACATCTAGGCCTATTCATGAAAGTTAAGAAACACAGATTTTCTAAAAATCATCTATAATGAAATGATGGAGAATAGATCTGATATAAGTAACAAACATTAATTTAGCAGTTATTTATATATATATATATATATATATACTAGCTAATACCCGGCATGCGCTGCTATGCCTAAATATATGAAAATTAATGTGCTTTTATGTTTAGTTGAATAAGTAAAATGAAAAATAATTATAAATTTATATTTTTAGATACCCCATGCTGATTATCCGGCTTTGCCCGGGAATCTACTTATCCCGATCTTCTTGACATAAATGAATTGAAACACGAAAATTAATGTGTTTTTAGTTTAGTTAAATAAGTAAAAGGAAAAATTTATATTGTAATTATTTTTAGATACCCCGTGCTGTTTGCCCGGCATTGTCCGGGAATTTACTTATCCCAATCTTCTTGGCATAAATGAGCTGAAAGACAAAAATTAATGTACTTCTTATGATTAGTTGAATAAGTGAAATGAAAAATAATTATAAATTTATATCATAATTATTTTAAGATTCCCAGTGCTGACTGATTACACGGTGTTGCCCAATTTTCTTGGCATAAATGAGCTAAAATTCGTTATTGTGAGTTATCCGTAAAAGAATACCTGCCATGTGCTGCTATGCTTGTAAGGAATCTACGTACTTGTCTCTATCTTCTTGGCATCAATGAAAGACAAAAATGGTTATTGTGAGTTATCCGTAAGAGATAAACATATGCTGTCATGGACTTTTTTGTAGAGCTTTTTGAGATATTCAATTTCGTGTATTTGTTATGATTTAGGCAGTGTGAGCCATTTAAGCATCCAAAGAGCTACTTTGTTCACGTTTTCCACTACAAAGGGTGATTTTTAAGGGTGTAGGAGTTGAGTATCACAACTCTCTTATAGCCTATGTTCATCCCGGGAATCTCCTGAACATGTAGCAAAAAGCCCCATCACAATCAGATCAATGGAATGGCCGCGCATGAAGTACAAACAAACAAACATTCATTTTTATATATTAGATTTTTTTTTGTTCTTCATTTTCATTGATTTTTTGACTTAGGCCTAAATAACTGTAATCTTCCCACTACTCAATTTATAAACTGTCACTGCATGCAATTCTGCCTTCAACTCTGGTTATATATATATTTATGTAACTCTCAAGGTAAACTGCCATTCATCCTTTTCCTATCTGAGCTTGAGATCATCAGTGAAAAGAGTCAATGAATAAGCTTACCTGGAGAAAATTGTTGCCCAGTCGCTCAAAGTATTTGCTTGTAGGTCGAGACGTGTAGAAACCAGTCCAGTAAGAATTACCATCAGTGGCATAAGGGAAGAAATCATCTTGCTTTGTTGTGTAAGTTAGTCCAGCTTCATTCACAGCCTTCAGGTAGCAGGAGGGTGTTGAATAGATCACATTTACATGCTCATCAGCCGCATTCACATATCTGAAAAATTACAATGTATTAATGTCCTGCACTGTAGCCGAGTGGTTAAGGCAAGATGCCTTAGCCAGAGCTATGTTTCTTACACTAGTTCGAGTCTCCATTGGGGAAGAAATTTTCTTATGGAATTTCGGCTAGTAAGGGACCGATGTCCACCCAGCATTGTAAGGAATTTGGGTAACTACAATAAGTAGCGACTGCAGGTTGAGAAAACCAACCATAATGACTGGGAGCCCCGACATGCTGACCACATGTCACCCCTACACATGTGGATGTGAGGCCAGCGACTAGCTGGTAGGTCAAGGGCCTTCTAGGCCTGTCATGCCATGGAGTATGTTTATGTGTATATATATATATATATATATATATATATATATATATTCTCTTTAATTTGCTTACTTGTGATAGGAGCTACTAGATGGCAGTGGAGTCCAAGTTCCCACTACATCTAGTAATAATGAGAATATATATAAGAAAAATGAATGTTTGTACTAGACTTGCTCGATAGCATAATCGGTAGCGCACTGGGATATAAATCCAGAGGTCTGGGTTCAAGTTCTGTCCGAGCATTTATTTTTCTTATCATGTCGTATATATATATATATATATATATATATATCCTAGTAATATCTTATAAGTTGATTATAAATTATCCATGATGGATTCTGGCTACTGTCAAAATTGACATGTAGAGATGGATAGATATTTATTTTACAGACGTGAGAGGTTTGAGATCATGACCAGTGTAAAGCTACAGCTTTACTTCTTGGATATCTGGAATCATAGATGTATTTGTTATATTTATTTTTTATTTATTTATTTATTTTAATATCCATTAGAGCATCATAGATGCTCATAGATTAAAAACAACAATATAAAATATAACACATAAATACATAATAAAACCAATTTACATTGTAACTAAAATGCACCATAATATCAAGGGGCAGCACTTTCACAAGAAAGTATAGTGATACAATTTCAATCAAATATTACTTACAATTTTAAATTTAGGGATTCACCCATATTTAATGGTATGTAAGACAATAAAATGTTCTTTACAGCAAGTTTAAATAGTCTGCCCGTAAAAAGTTTAATATTGGAAGGGAGATGATTATATAGATTAATACCTCTATGTTAATACTTCTGGTAAGCCTGTGACAATTTAGGTATATATTATTTGATATTCTAATGCTATGTTCATGTAAATCTGAATTTATTTTGAAGAGTTTTAAATTTTTATGAATAAAGCAAACTGATTCTAAAGTGTAAATACAAGGAGCAGGTAATATTTTGAGTTCTTTGAAGAGTTTCTTACTTTCTGTTCAGACTGGTGCTTTCTTAATGATTTTAATAATTCTTTTTTTGTAATTTGAGTAGATTTTGGTGATGATCCCCATAGTATTATACCATATGTTAATTGTGAATGTATGTATCCAAAATATACAGTTTTTAGTACTTCCTCTGGTAATATTCTAGTCATTATTGTATATTAATTATATTAGTCATATAGAATCATAGATCTATTCATTATATTACTCCAGGGCTCATCTTTGCTACCTTTCATCCATTCTTCTTTATAGTGCATATAATCTATTTCTTATCTAAATTTTCTAACATTATTGAAGAATACAATTCATAATAGTAGAGTGTTACATACTATTTACAGAATCAGGATTTTTAAGTTAAACGTACATTACACCATTAAGAAAACTCATGATATTTGTAAAAGTATCAGCTTTTCTCATTTAATGTTTTATTTTAATTTGAAAAGCTTAATGGATAATGTATAAACAAGAAATTTCAAAATTCTTAAACTAGATTTAATATTGTAAAAATTTGTACTTACTTTATTAATTTATCTAGGTTCTTAAACCACATAATAGCATCTTGGAAATGAAAATCACTTCCCATTGTGAGTATGATATTATTTGAAGTATAATACTTTGCTTGTCGGTAAATGAATTTCAAGAAAGCATTCACCTAAAAAAGTAATATTACAATAAGTAATTTCTTTCATTCACGAAATTATAACTATGTATTTTATTTCTGAATTGTTTCTTTATTAGAATTGCTGTTCCTGCATATGCCCTTTTATTCTGAGCAACTCCACTGTAAAATAGTATATAATCTTTTAATTCCTTAGTACCTTTCATTTTCTTTTTCGTTTCGGTGAGAAGGCAAATATCTACATTGGCTTTTGTTAACTCATTTTGAAGTTCTTCTTCTTTATTTGCTAATCCTCTAACGTTCCAAGTAGGATTCATTAAATCCCACTTGATGTGAAAACAGGTCAAAAGGCCTAATTTCATGAAGCAGAAGAAGAAGAAGAAGACAATAAGTAATTTTCCTACAATCCATAGTAATTATGACTAAAAAATGTTTACTATACTAGTATCATTAAATCCAAAGTTTTTTTTTTTCCCCCAGAAAATAAATACTTTATTTTAAAAATTGTGTTTTCTGCAGTGTATAGTATGCAATGATTGAAATTAATCCTAGATAAGAACATAAGTTTGAATTTTCAATTATAAAAAGTTTTCTTTCTAAATACTCTCCCTGATAAAATATTATGCAGGCCCTTAGTTTATAACCCATACACAAAGCTTTACCTTCTGATCAACATTGTAATCTGGACTCTTCTCGTCATCAATAATAGGATCATCTTTGCAATACATATCAAAACAGAATCCTTCAGGTGGTCCATAGTGATTATAAAGAACACTAGTAAACAAATCTGCAGATGAACCTGAAAAAAAAGAAAATACTGATGTGTGAATGTTTAGTTTGGTGTTATAATTAAATATGTTGCACATATAATAATAATAATAATAATAATAATAATAATAATAATAATAATAATAAATGTAATTATTATGGTGGTTGGTGGGAAACTATCTATTTTACAAATAACTTTACCACTAGTGTCTTGACTGAGTATAGGGCTATATTTACTTGCAAGAATGTTGGGTTCACTCTTTACTGCATTGCAGTAGTAACCAATGTGCTCTAAGCTCAATTTTTAGCACACAATAACAAACACCATTTAGCAAAAATTTGCTGAAGAACTCTCCATTCCATGGCATTACAGACCTGGAAGGTCCTTGGCCTACTTGCCAGATGCTGGCTTCATATCCACATGTGTTAATGACAGAGGTGAACAATCATCTAGCCAGTGTAGGGGCGACATGTGGTCAGAATGTCGGGTCCCCAGCCATTACACCTTCTTTTTTTTTTAAACCTGGAGCTACTACTTACTATAGCTATTCAAATTCCTTACAATGCTGGGTGAGCACCAGATCCAAACTGGCAGAAATTCCATGAGAAAATTTCTTCCCCCATGGGATTTGAACAATCCAAGTCCCATAGCTCTGCATCAAGGCATGATGCCTTAAACCACTTGGCTATTTGGTCCAGCAACACAAAGAGAAAATTAAAGGGATAAGTCAAAATAAAACATGATGGGCCAAGCTCTCAGATATTTCTAATTGACCAAGAATTGAAGTAGTGTATAGTTCAGAATGACATCTTCATAGAATAGGTATCTTAAAAATCACCCTTTGCAATCTCTATAATGAGATTATGATCATAGATTATGACCATCTGAAAACCTGCACTGTTCTCACAAGGACAATACCAGGAAACCATATACCACTTTTACTCCACTACTGTATTTAATTGTTTTTTGGTATTATTGTTTGTTTGTTTTCTTTCAGGCTAATATTTCATATCTAATGCCTCCTGCATGTGGCAAGAAGTAATAGACTCGTAAGTACTAAAACGTACCATTAATAATAATAACCGGAAGGCGCACAAAACGTGCACACGAGTCTATTACCAACATAGAAACCCAAACGAATGGTACCTACCCCTCTAGGCTATAATGAATAACATATACACTCGGAGTGGTGATGGCGACTTTATGGGAGGAGTCATCGCCCTTATAAGGCGAGGATGCATGTGAAAACACTCACTCACGCTCCTACGTTCTACAATAGTCAAGTTCTTCAGTAACCGTTCGCGAAGGTGATATTAAAACACGTGGGCGGAAGTAATTCATCAACTCCACACCGAGTGAAGTATAAAACTCTGTAAATATACATTATACTTACAACATTTATCCAATAAACTGAAATAATAAGTGTATAATATTAACATCCCTGAGTGATCATATTCTACCCTGAGCGAACCGGCACATGCATTAAATAAATTTAAAAAAATAATGTAAGCATTATTTTAATTAATTATGTGAACTTTTTTATTGTTGTGATTAAAACATTTTAAAAAGGTTTTATACAGTGGTGAATTAGTTGGTGGTGTAAATTATGATATCTGCTAGCAAGTAATTTAACGGTAATCAATTGAGTTGGTGTTTACTTGATGAAAATCCATATTTATTAATTAAATAAAAATAAAACGTAGTTTTATTTTTATTTAATTAATAATTTAACGGTCCTTAACTAAGAAGAGTAACTGAAAAACTGAAAGAAAGATTGGCTGAGAGAGAATTTCATACTCACTTACCAAGATTAGAACTTCCTTCCCATATCATTTCTGCAGTTTTTGTCGACAATCTATTACTCTTATCTTGATAATCAATCCGTGCAAATAGCACTCCATCAAATCCCATTTGGGCAAAAATTGAAGCCATTTCTCTGGAATGCCCAAATGGGTCTATCTGCCAACCAATATGAGGTCGGCCACAAGCTCCAAAAGTGTCATTCAGTTTCCTGAAAATATAACCAATTGTACAGCCTATCCATGAATCTTTATATATAATACATACATACATAGTGTTCTGCCCAAGAGCAAGTCTTTCACTGCAAACTCAGCTTTCTCCACTCTTTCCTTAACTCAGCCTTCCTTTTTTGTATCTGCATACAAACCATTTATTTTAATATTGTCTATCATCTGATATATTTTTTTGCCTCTAACCTTTCCGATGACCATTCCTTCTAGGGCATCCGTCAGCAGGCAGTTTCTTTTTAGCCAGTAACCAATCCAATTTCTTTTCCTCTTCTTTATGAGTTCCAGTATTGTTCTTCCTTCACCCATTCTGTCTAGCACATATTTATTTTTTATTTTGTCTGTCCATTTTAAATGCTCCATCCTTCTCCATATACACATCTCAAAAGCTTCCAGTTGCTTTTTTATTTATAAAATGTATGTTAATTCATATTTAAATTAAGGCTTCAAGTCCTCACCAAAAAACATTCCCTCTATGATATTATTGATCTAGTGAACAAGTTTTTGATTTCAATAATTTTACCTTAACTTGACAATATAATATTTATGTATCATTCTATCTTTCTTTTTTTTTTTTTTTCCAGATTTGGACAATCCATAAAAACAGGTGCAGCTCATGGGCATAGGTTCTGAGGCATAGTCTTCCCTAAAATTTTGAGAAAAAATCTGAACACTGTTCTCATTTATAATCATTTTTAAAACACCATGCTACCTTCTCTCTAACTACAAAAAAAATCTTAATATTTTTTTTATTTACACTGAGCATTTTGAAATGCTAAGAAAATTACCTTATTTATAGAATTGAAAGTATGATATAGTGAGCACTTACTTTTAAATGCCCTGTATCTGAAAGGCTGTAGTAAATTTTCTTACACAGTAAATCAACATTGCCAAGAAATTTTCTTGAGTGGGACAACATGAGAAGGGTATGAAGGGTGGAAAAATCTTCTCTCACTCTTCCTCATGGAATTCTCTATCCCATCAGCCTCACTATAACCTCAGAGACATCGAGACAAAGGACATTTGGAGTGGCAAGAGTGTGGTTGTTATCTTTGATTGGTTTCTTTAAGGATTTTTTAATGATTAAAGTTTGATATGGGATGTTGGAATCGTTAGTACTGTTTACCTACCTTAATCCCCAAGCAAATCCATCTATAATGGAATAATAATGGGCTGAAGCTTCATCATTCATGCTCCAAGCACCTCCAATAAATTCTATCCGTCCTTGGTTTACTAAGTCTTTCACACGTAACTGAGTGCTTTCTTCTTGTTCTAGCCACCATTTCCAAAAAAATGCTGTTTCAACATATATAAATCTACAACAGAAATATCCAATATAAAGATACAGAAAATGCCAGCCATTGTGAAAAAATTAGTGTCCTGAACTCTTCAAAATTTCATTCTTCTGAAAAAAATTTCTGTACATATTCTGTAATTTCCCTATTACTAGTATTACTTCAATTCAAGATATGCGATATATCTATCATTTGCAATAAAATAAATAACAGCATGAACTTACTTTCTGTCAGGATGGTGTTCCAGAGCATCTAGAACTGTATCAAAGATATATTGTATTCCAGCCTCTTGAACAAAGTTGTTGCCTATAAAGAAAAATGCACTTTAACACTATAACTATAAGAAAAATGCTCATTGCTGATAATTTTCCAGTGGGTTTCAAGGTTGTGAGTTTTTCAAATCTGGTTCAAGTTCATGAATAGGCTTTGCTGTTTTGTCACAAAACCTGATTCTGATTTTATTGAGAAGTATTGCCTGGTTCGGAGACAGTTCAAATATCTGACTTTCACTCATAAGGGGTGGTACAGTACAGTGAATGTACCGTATATCTTGGCAAATAAGGCGAGGTATAGATTTTTGTCAAAGTTTTATAGTTTTAGCATATATCTGTCCTATAAGACGACCCCCAAACTATTAACGGCCTATGAATTTAGTTTAAATCAGTGATCATTACTAGCTTACTGTATAGCGTGTACAAAATTACCAAATTCGTAATTTTTTTAATTAAATTTTATGTTATATATTGTTAATATTTTAACCCCTCATTTTGATAAATAAATACATTTTATTTTCATTCAACCGGCAACACTGCTACACTTACGATAAGTTGTACTAGCATGAGAGATGAGACTTGTTGCATGGAAGGCGGTAGAGGGGAAAGGAGATTGTTATGACTATTTAACTCATGCCCCAAATGGGAGTCAATGACCAATTACATTTCAATGATTTCTGTTTTACAACCAATCAGAGTCGTGATTCACGATATATTTATCAGTGTTATATTTACCATATTAAAGAAAGCTCCTCCTTTTTAATATTCTGAACAGGTCTGACCATTATTTTGCAGTGACTGAGCCTATAAGAAATACGGCTACCAGATTGTATATATAGTGCATAGATGTCAACACATGGCGCTTGTAGGAGTTAATATAAAAACATTTGTAGCAATTTATTATACCACTAAAAAAAGAAACCACTGTTTGCACTTTCTTAAATGTATTTTTTCCCAGGTAATAATCCAGAAAAATATAATCGTCATATTTACATCATACGACATCAGAAATGAATTAATATACAGTTTGATGTGTTTCATTTTTTTCTCCACTAGAGAGCATTCTTACAATATTGCGTTCCTTTGGCAATAAATAGTATGATCTGATTGCAGTGATAAACAAAAGAAGCAGATGAAGCATACCTATCGTTTCTCATTTGTTTTCAAACATCGCCATTTACATTAAATATATAAATATTTTAAAATAACTATAGTTAAATAATGATTTGTGAGTAGACAGCTTAATTTTATTTGTTAAATAGTCCTAACAAATGCCACTCTTGATTTCCAAATTCTCTAGATAAATTCACTCCTCACTTCATGAGTCATGAATTTATCGATAATTTGGAAATCACTCGTGGCATTACTTATGATAAGGAAGGAAGACTTTACATGTGAGAAATTTCTTGTTACGCTACTATAAACCCAAATATATAAGTTATCTGCATATTTAAATATTATACAGTGCATTTTGCATCATGCATAGTAATAATAACACTATATCAATAATTAAAAGAAACAATGCAATGTAAGCAATAATGTCCATGTTTATTTACTGCACAAAACAGACTGCAAAAGAATTGAATAATCAGATGTTTTCAGGTTTGATAGTAGCTGTACTCACGGGGATTCACTAAATCTCTAACTGTTCCCCCCCCACATGTCAACTGATTGGTTTGTCACCGCGCATCATTATGTCAGTTGCAATCAGTGGTTCCATTGTTATTTGTGTCTTGTGTGTTCAAGTAATTTTTATTAATTTATATAAATTTCAATCTAATCTTTTTTTTGTATCTGTCATATAAGACGACCCTGGATTTTGGGGGCTTTTTTTATGGTTCAACTATTATCTTATCTGCCGAGATATACGGTAAATAGTGGAGCATATCATTTATGATTAATGAGCACACTGCAACTAAGTTTTAATAGATTTTACAATAAACAACTGCATTGTAGATATAACTGGCAGCATTTTTCTCCTGGTGTACCTTCACTACAGCTGACCTGGATGACAATGAACTCCTCAAACAAACGCAACACAATTGGTTCATAAACCATAGCCTTTTGCAAAGATAGGAGCAAAGGTTTCATAGCATTTAGTGTGCAGGAGTTGACAATGTATATAAGAGAATAATTTGCATTTAGATTGGAACTCGCCCAGATAGCTCAGTCGGTAGAGAATTGGTCTAGAAAGCAAAAGTCCTGGGTTCATGTTCCGGTCTAAGTATATAATTTTTCTCTTCAAATTTGATTTATCCATCATTGAGATGTATGAAATTAATAATTAAAAAAAACATTGAAAGAAGCTGTACTGGCTTTACATGTAATATAAAATTCCCAAATAAATGTCTTCTTAATAAAGAAGCCGCCATTTGCAATGATAGAAGCAAAAGTTTCATAGCATTTGGTGCGAGGAAATTGATGTTTATCCATCCATCCATAGTAATTCTGCCCGAGGACAGGTCTTTCACTGCAATCATAGCATTTTCATGCTATGCTTTGCAGCTTTACTAGGGAATTGTAGGTGTGGTAGCTTCCCATTGCTTTCCACACCGGTGAAGGATGATGATGATGATAATGATGGATGATAATGATGATGGCCATATGATTTCGGGGACAACATACATAAGAGAAGAATTTGTGTTTAGATTGGAACTCGCCCAGATAGCTCAGTCAGTTGAGCATTGGTCTAAAAAGCCAAAGGTTCTGGGTTTGAGTCCCGGTCTGAGAATATAATTTTTCTCTTCAAATATGATAAACCACAATGTTCATGTAACCTGCTTGTACCTTTGACTGATGTCATTAATGAACCAGGAGAAAATACATAACCCAATATAATTCCAGTGACAAAAATCACGAAGGTAATTCATGAATTTTAAGTTTCTAAAGCTCAGAATACATAAAATATATCTTCCTACAAATAAGATTATTATGGCTGTACTACATGAATGCTGAAAATGCATTGACAACATTATTTTATAGGAACTTGGTTTTTTGTAACATGATCGCTTGTATAAATACATGTCTATACTACACAACATTAGAAATGCTATGTTTGGTTGTGTTGTTTCGACATTGGGATGTTTCAACGCAGAGGTCTGTGTTGACAGTGCAATCTTTTGAAAACTTATTCATACTACATTTGCAACTTTCGACAGTATCAATTTTCCTAATTTTTTTGAGAAATTAAATTCAAAAGATCATCAAAACTTTTTATTGACATTCTGTTGTAGTGAAAAGACCATCTCCTTTTTCTCTCTTTTTTTTTTTAGACTGACTTATAAATTGAACACATAGCTGAGCTACACAAGCAACTTGTACAAAATCCATTTTGAAACCAAATTGAACACATAGCTGAGCTACACAAGCAACTTGTACAAAATCCATTTTGAAACCAAATTGAACACACAGCTGAGCTACACAAGCAACTTGTACAAAATCCATTTTGAAACCAAATTGAACACACAGCTGAGCTACACAAGCAACTTGTACAAAATCCATTTTGAACCAAATTGAACACATAGCTGAGCTACACAAGCAACTTGTACAAAATCCATTTTGAAACCAAATTGAACACATAGCTGAGCTACACAAGCTGAGCTACACAAGCAACTTGTACAAAATCCATTTTGAACCAAATTGAACACATAGCTGAGCTACACAAGCAACTTGTACAAAATCCATTTTGAAACCAAATTGAACACACAGCTGAGCTACACAAGCAACTTGTACAAAATCCATTTTGAACCAAATTGAACACATAGCTGAGCTACACAACCAACTTGTACAAAATCCATTTTGAAACCAAATTGAACACATAGCTGAGCTACACAAGCAACTTGTATAGAATCCATTTTAAAACCAAACATAGCATCCCTAATGCATTGTGTAGTTTATACATTTTTCATGCATTGCCAATGCCTGTCAATGCAACATTTTTAACTTTCTTATAATACAGCTCTTAGTTGTCAAAGTTGGACATGAGCATTAGAAGTTGAAACACATATAAGTGAAAACAAAAAAAAGTAAACCTGTGCACAGTGATGCCTTGAATTGGGCACCATGGCTTTTTACATATTTATCCCAGATTTCACAGTAATAATGTGTTTGAGGTGAATGGTATTTTGGTCTTAATATGTTGTTAGTACTTTTGTTTCAGTTTTGTCAGTCCTGCTTGCCTCTGATTTCAGATTTCACAGGTTCAAACCCAACCAGGGTCAATGGATTTTTCAGGGTACAAAAACATGGGTAGGCCTATGGTTTCCTTCAGAAGAGAACTAAAGCAGTGGTCCTATGTTATAGATTCAAGGCACATAAATGAACATCAAGCCTGAAATGAGAAGCCTCAGACCAAAATTTGTTGTTCCTGGTTATGCTGATGACTTTAATATAATAGTAAGAGTAACATTAAATAAAATAATAGTATAGTATATACCATGTTTCAATTTTAGTTTTACTGCATAGTATTTTTTTTAAGTAGAGGAAGTTTGGGTAATGTGTACCCTTCAGTTTGAGTGGACCCTGTTAATATCTTCTTCAATTGGTGCTGCCCTCGAACAGTAAATATTTTAACTTCTTCCCCTCATCAACTTTGACATGTTCAAGGCCAGTTCTTTTATTCTTTGTGCAAAGAAGGGTTTATTTGTGATATTTATGAAAAATGACTGTTTTGAAAGTTTTTCAAATTAAGAATTAGCCCTTAATTTCTATTGAATATTACACATGTTGAAAAAACTCCTAAATATATTATATTATGTAGATGCTGTTTTAATATACCGATGAGTTTGATTTGATATTATGTGACATGGTTGCTGTATAAAGTAATTAAATATATAACAAAGGAATTCAGTTAATGTAGACAGTCCACAAGACAGTTAAAATGGACCTGGTTTCACTTTACACAAATACGTATATTTTATCAATGAGAATGTTATCTGTAAAAACCATAATTAATTTTATTTAATATCCTTCTAATTTTACTAAACGCAAAGACCGTCGCTTCCTGCAGTTGAATGACGTGTGAATGTTATAATCAACAATAATTTTTCAAAACATTAAATAAATATCAATGATTTTTAATTACAATGAGCCGTAAATATTTTAGGATTAATTTGTGGCTGTCTGTATAAGTTAATAGAGTAAATAAACTTAAAAATAGTGTAAAAGCTAGGATGGACTCTGGGGTCCACTTTACTCGAATATGGAGGTTAAAGTGATCCTTTCTTGTAATGTAAAAAAGTTTAAAAATTATGAAGATGTTTCCATATTTGAATAAAATAACAATGCTATTTCATAGTTATAAATAGGGAGCGGATTTTTATGTTCTAAAAGTTAAGATTGCAACATAGTATAATGAGACTGTCTTTTGTTTTGGTTCCACACACAAACAGTTGAATAGTATAATGAGAAGTAAGACTTTTGATTATCTTTTATCTTGGTTCACACACAAAAGTTGAATAATATATATTATCTACATTGCAATCTTATCTTTTATTGCATAAAAATCCATTCCCTAGTTATAACACTAATGATAATTACTGTAATTAAACAAAATTCAATTCCCTTAATTAGAAGGAGAAAAACAACAAATTCAAAATAGGGGTCCACATTACCCGAAGTTCCTCTATATTGAATCACGAATGTAGAATATCAGCAATTCTTTTGGGAGAAAACTAACAATTTTTAAAATGCTAGCTAGAAAATTCAGTACTTTCTCAACTTTTTTCTTTTTGAAGTAATGATTTTGAAAATGCACTTCTAGATATTTTTATCTTGTATGTTCTGGTACTACACTTTTTTACTTGAATATTTTTATCTTGTACGCTATTATTTTTCACATATTAACATTTGCATTAAAAATGTATTACAGTTTCATTTTAAAAGCATTTCCAAAGCAGCCCTACTAAAAACAAAGATTAGGCTAAATTAAAACACATTGCCAGATTTTATTAGATACTCCCAAGGCCCTTCTAAAATCTGTAGTGGGACAATTTTACCCCATAGATGAGCCATGGAAATAGTTGCAGTATATGGGAGATGGGGAGCCTGAAAACCACTGATTTAAACAATTCATTTTACATATTAAATTCACTTCACAGACTTCTGTATTTAATAATCTTTAATTGTAACATATCGCACCTTGGGAAAAAGAGGGCCACAAATGTAAAAATGTTAGAGATTTAAATTGTATCTGCCGATGTGATCGGCTTTGCAAGTAGTTTAAGTATTAGTATATGGCAGGTAATGGACAGAAGCATCAGAGCCAATCTAATCAGCTCGTGGCACATAAAGGGTTAAGACTACTATCTGTTAGAAAAAATGGTTACAAATTTATTTCTTTATGGCCACAAGTCATATGCAAGAAAATGAAGACAGGATAAAATTGTGACCATATCAAAAATTGAATGTACTAACTATACCTTTTTTTAAAACTATAATTATTAATAGCTCGGAACTAAACTTGGAAAAAGTCTGTTATATGTCTCAGACGAATTCTTGTAAGTTCCACAGAATCGCAGTGTGCATGCGCGAGTTGCAGAAGTTGCTGTAATGGATAATATAGCCTCCAGTAGATGGCTCTGCAGTCGGCATTACCAACTTTGGGAATAAATTTCCAAATGCAAAAAAAAATGGACATTAACTAACTTGCCATTTCCTAACTAAAGAAAACAATTTACATGCATATTATTTATTCCCAAATGCTTAAAAAAATGGACGTAAACCAACTTTCCATTTCCTAATGTAACAAAACAATTTACATGCATACTATTTAATGAACTATAAACTAATTTTACGTACACTAACACTAAATATGGTTTTAAATTATTTTCAAATGGTGGCAACGTTGGAACAACATGGGAAAGTAGCAAGTAAGTAATGTATCTACGATCATGTTTTACGTAAATATATAAATATAAAATATTGTAAAGAAAGCTTGAAGATCGTTGCAAAATATTTAAAACAGTACAAAACGTGTTTACAAGTGTTTAGTGCATCAGTGGCATAAGAATGTACGTGTAGAATTGTGATGGGCATATAACGTACCTCACCCCTAAACTTTTTATACTTGTGGCCATCTTCTTCTCAAGGTGCAATTAGATAAGTGGATATCATACTCATCTCTAAAACTAAGGTTTGCAAGCTCAAATCCAGCCAGAAACAAAGATAAATAACCTCAGGTGCAAAATAAGAGTCTTATGACTAAAATTTGTTAGCCTTTTAAATGAAATGCCAGTTTTAATTACTACACTAATGACTAGGATATTAAGGAAAAAAATAGTAAATACTATAGTAAAATTTTAAATTTTAGAAAACTGATAGATATTCAAATAAATTTTTAACGTGTTTGACTTTCATAAATTAATTATGGAAAATAGTATTATGGGGTTTTTAATTAATAATTAATAAAAATTAATAAAAAAGTAGTTGTGATAATGGCTGAAGATGGGAAGGATTCCTCTTGAAAACTGTAGTTTCTGTGCTTGAAGAACACAAAGTATGAGGTGAGATATGACTCATTTTTTATTATTTTTTATTTCATTATTAATTAATCAATTGAGTTGGTGTTTACTTGATGAAAGTTCATACTTATTAATAAAATAAAACTGTAAGTTTTATTTTTATTTAATTAATTAATTATTAATGTTTGACTTTCCTGAAATTTTAAAAATTTCTTTAGCTGAACACTTTCGTAAAAATATTATGCACAGTTCTACTCGCAGAAACTAGCACAAATAACTATTTTAGAATTAATATAGCTATTTAATAGTCTTGATTTAAGATGAGAAAATATTTAATCATGAAGAATGAGTCTTTTCTTACATCTTACCTCATAGTTTGTTTTCTTAAAACACAGAAAAGAAAATGCATAGTAAGTACTAAGATGTTGTAAAAATTACAATTCTTTTTGCACGATTAAGACCCTCATAACTGTTATTTCCCACATTTAACTTTAAAAAAAATAATACATTAGTTCTTATGTTGAAATTTTACCACTCTACAATCCATGATAGAATCTTTTTATTGTACAAAGAAAAAATTTGATCACGGAACGGGTCTTTGAACCCGATATCATCCAGCTTTACCTAGCTTATGTGGCAATCATTATACCATCCAGGTATTCCAATGCAGACATTAAAAATGAACATACTAGTAGCGCACTAATATATAAAAATAGTGGTAGTTTCAAATCCCAGTTGAGATATTAATTTTCCTTCTCAAATAAATATGAGAAAATATTATTCTTAACTAATGATATATTGGTTTTCATTTTGTCAAAAAGATAATTCAACTCACTTCCATAGTAATATTGGTCAACAGTCTTGAGCCAGCCAACATCATCGTGTGAGTGAGCCACAAGATGGACATTCAGTTTATTTGGATCTGTTGGTGCACATGACTTAAAAATACAAAAAATGAGAACAGCATATTAAAAAAAGTGTAAGTAATTTTGTACTCTTTACTAGCTAATAATGACACTCCTAATTATTCAAATAAAACATAAAAAATTCCATCAGAGTTATAAATTATAATATGACAATAAAGATATCAGTAATTGCAAATTATGAGTAGGTACTGGTAAAGGAAAAAATTTGAAAGGAGAGAAAAAAAAAGATTATAACCAACAGGAATAGGTAGAAAGTGATCAATTAAATTATTGTAAATCAATGGTAAAGAGAAAAAATTTTGCCTGAACCAGGAATCGAACCCTGAACCTTTAGCTTTCCATGCTAATGCTCTGTCCACTGAGCTAATCCAGGCTTCATTCCCATCCAAGCAGAAATCCTTAATTTACCTTACTCTACTAGTCCCACATTCAATTGCAATGAATCATCATTCACAAATACACAATGAATGGCTTCTACCTGAAGAAGACATGAAGGGACTCCACACAGCTATAGCATTATTTATTAAATTAATATTGAGAAGCTAAAGCTATTACTATGATAGAAATAAGTAAATTAATGAACACAATTAAATTATTGTAAATCAATGGTAAAAAATGTTTTCTCTTTACCATTGATTTACAATAATTTAAATGTGTTCATTAATATACTTATTTCTATCATAGTAATAGCTTTAGCTTCTCAATATTAATTTAATAGAAAGTGATCACTTCAACTTTATGCTCCAGATGAAGCTACATAATAGAAGAAGGAGAAACAGATGGTAAATGATAGTATATTTTTATTTAAAATATTAGATTTATTTATTTTTTAAAAGCAGGATTTTTAAACTGACCCAAACCCTCTGGCGGCACTATGGCCCTGGGGTCGACTCAACCTCTAATGGAAATGAGTACCAGACGCTTGTTCTGGGGGTAAAGGCGGCCGTCACGCAGGGCTGACAACCCGGCTGACATAAAGTGCCGATTGTCTAGAAAAAGTGGGAGCCTTAACCTCCTACTACCCCAAGGGCCTCCTGAGGCCTGTTCTGGGATCATTTTACTTTACTTTACTTTATTTTTTAAAAGAATTAAGTCACTTTTATGATAATGGTCATTTTGTTATACTCATACATTTTATATATATGGTATGATAAGAAAAATAAATGCCTGGATTCGAACCCGGAACTCTGAGTCTGTATCTCAGCTTGTTATCCATTACACCACCAGGAGAAACCAATTCAAACACTTATTTTTCTTATATATGTATTATATTCTCCATTATTACTAGATGTCGCGAGAACTCGGTCTTCACTGCCATCTAGTAGCTGATATATATATATAACTTATGGTGAGTCAGAATGCAGTGGAATGGAATCCCGTTTCTTTTTGAAATGCCCTTAAGTCAGACACCTGCCTGTAATTGTTTCTTAAAACATTTTTATTTCAAAATACTTGTTAGTTTTCCACTGAACATTACATATTTATGTAGTAGGATTGGAGCTTCTAAACTTATATTCCCATTTAAACTGTATGGTACAACAGGCTCTTGGCAGCAGACTGCTGGTTTCATATCAACTTGTCATTTACAAAAAGGGGCAATCATTTAGCCAGTATAGTGGTGACGAGTCCGTGTGCTGTTATAGATCGTTTTCTTAATCTGAAGCCACTAATTATTGTAGCTATCAGAATTCATATTGCCACTTATAAGAAATTAATTAGCTTGTACCCCCTCCCCATACAGGTAGGATGGACAATACAAGATCATCAAAGAATATCTTAGAACTAGTACCACCAGGGAGAGAGAGAATGTGATGACCTAAACACAGTTGGAAGGAAGATATCCAAGCAGCTGTGAAAAGAAGTGGAGGAAGAAAATACTGCTTAGACAAAAGGAAATGGAAATTTGGAACAGAAGAACAATGCCAGTTGCAACAGTCTGTAAAATAAAAAAAAAAATGAATTAACTTGTAGCCTATTATGTTGCAAATGACTCATTCTTCACTGCATTCCATTACTCTGAACTTTATATTTTTAATTCAAACAAATAGAAAATCAAAATGTACATTATTGCATATTAAACAACGTAAATAAGCATTTCAATCAGAATATTAATATAGGCCTAATATATATATATATATGCACAATAAGTTATGCAATCCTGGTTCCTTTTTCATCTCACTTCAAGCACTAAAAATTATATATATATATATATATATATTTATAAAACGCATAAAGTTAGAGGTATCGGATTCAAATCCTGATTCAGGTGTACAAGTCTTAAATAATTAGTAAGAAAGTTTAAAGTTATAATTTTGTCCATTAGGCTATAAATCAATCTAAAGGCTTAAATTTAAGGACAAAAGTATCTAATTTTTTTTTGCAGTGCTTAAAATTACTATTTAGTTTCTTTCAATAGCCCATAAAACTAGAAATTGTATTAATTTTTTTTAAAATCTCAATTCTATTACACTGACCAAACTATACATAATAGAAAGAAAATAATTCACTCATCCCCAGGAAATACTAGATAAGTCAATTTTTTTTTTCTTTATTTTCTTAATGTGTAGGCCTGCTGTTCTTTATGCTGCTTAATGTGGTAAAAACTACATAAGTATATTCTTCATTGTATTAGCTATAATAGACAATTTTTGTTTTAGATAAAATAGTGAAAGTTCACTGGGAAAAGGCAGATATGTCGACCTATCTTGTTTGTGCCAGATTTGGAACTTACCTGGTTTTTCCTAGGGATGAGTGAATTTATACTTTAATTTTGTTAAAAATATTCTCAGTATCAAATTAAGTGACTCAGATAGTAGCACTGAAATTCATAGTTGGGATTTTATTATCAAAATTATTTATTAACCTTTACATGCTACGAACAGGTATATGTGTTGGCAAAGAAAATGCTTGCCGTGCTATGGGTGTGTATATCCATTCTCAACTTCAAACACCTGCTAGTTATATAATACGTATTGCATTGCTTTCAAACTAAGCAGGCATATACTGCCATCTCTTAGGAACCTAAATAAACTTTTTCCATATTTCTCCCTGCATTGAGCAAGGAGGGTTTTAAAGGCTGGAAATATCTGAGCAGTGAAAAGTTTAAGAGGTTGTATCTCTGAAATATACACCTCACCTCATATTATTACCAAAAACATACAATTGAAGAGAAGTCAAAATTGCTGAAATTGGAAAAACCAACAAAACTCAAATCTGCATCAAGAAAAATAAAGACAAAATAATGAATTTTGAAGTTCCCAGAGAAAAGAAATTAATTTTTAGGTTCTCTCATCTGCCAGAAGGAAAGAATATACAAAACATGCACTATTAATCAGAACAGTCAGGTTCTAGTTGGGAATGGTGATGATGCTATACCGAAACATGGGATAATATATTTAAATAAGTTAAATTTTACGACAGGTACTGTGCTATGAAGCACATCGTAGGTTTTCAGGTAAGAATACAATATATGAGGTGAGTTATATTTCTGATTCAAGCTGAACATTATAAACAGTTGTTGTTTAATGAGAATGAACAATCTCACACACCAGTAAATAATACATTCGAAGGATGTGATTTAATCACATTGGATGAAATAGAAACATCAATAAGAAAATTGAAATGCAGAAAATCACCTGGGCCTGATAACATAAATGCAGAACTTTTGAAATATGGAGGTTTGTTATTAAAATTAAGATTATTACACATCTTTAATATGTGTTGGATATACAAAGAAATTCCCAAAACATGGCTCATTGCAAAGGTTATATCAATTTTTAAAAAAAGGAGATAGAAATAAAACAAGTAATTATAGAGGAATCAGTATTTTGAACTCTGTATATAAAATATATGCAGGGATATTACTTAATAGATTAAAACCAATAGCAAATGCATTGCTTTTAGAAGAACAGAACGGTTTTAGACAAGAAAGGTCCTGCTCTGGCAATATATTCACTATGAGACAGATTATAGAAAAGAGATGAGAATTCAATTTACCCACATATTTAGCTTTCGTAGATCTTGAAAAAGCCTTTATTAAGGTAATAAGAAGAAAATTGTGGGAAATAATGAAGGCAAGAGGGTACCCGGCTCAACTTATAGAAGGAATAAAAAGTCTTTATAATGGCATGAAAATTATCCTTAATTTAGATAATTATTACAGTGAAGAAATTTTAATAAATCAAGGAGTTCAACAAGGGTGTACATTATCACCTACATTCTTAAATATGTATTTTGAAGAGGTTATATGAAAATGGAACAAATCAAGTCCCATAGGAATACAAATTAATAAGGAAATGTATATGAATATTTTAATGCATGCAGACGATCTGGTAATTATACAGAAGTCAGAGGATGATTTACAAAGAGCCATTTACATGTTGAATCAATTAGGACTCTTATTATAATCTCAAAGTCTCAACCTCAAAAACTAAAATTATGGCTTTTCAGAGCAAAAATAGTAATCAATAATGAAATAATAGAACAGATAGCACACTTTGACTATCTTGGTTCAAATATAACGTACAGCTATGACTGGGATATACACAATAAATAAACTGATATCAAATGATGTGTGGCATCATAAG
Source organism: Diploptera punctata (assembly GCA_030220185.1). NCBI lineage: Eukaryota > Metazoa > Arthropoda > Insecta > Blattodea > Blaberidae > Diploptera > Diploptera punctata. The sequence goes on from JASPKZ010003852.1 coordinate 1,484,834, forward strand.
AAGAACCCTCTGAAAGACTCAAAGAGAAACTCATCTCAGGTTTTATAAAATTATGGCTGTTCCTGTTCTTTTATATGGATCTGAATCTTGGGTACTTACAAAAAAAGATATCTCACACATTCAAGCCACTGAAATGAAATTTTTAAGGTCCATAAAAGGATGTACACGCATGGATAGATTACACAATGAATCAATAAGAAATGAACTGGAGATATTTTCAAGACTCAATAAACTAGATGAGCACAAATAGCAATGGAAAGAACATTTAGATGGAATGGACAACACAAGATTACCCAAAAAGATCAACGCCTACAAACCACATAGAAAAAGATCTTTGGGATGGTCAAGGAAACGATGGACTTGAGACCAGAACAGGTCGCATTGACCTAATCCTGGAAAAGAAGAAGAAGCTAAGTTCCAGTTCTACTGTAAACAAACTTGTGTAAGGTATTACTTTGCCGATACTGTCTATTGGGGAAACCGTGGTGCTACTTTTACCTGCCATATGATTGAATTGTATATGGAACTATCATCGATAGAAATATTATTCTTAGACATCATTGTATTTTAGGGAAATAAGTTTTAATTCAAGATAAGATGGTACCATTAAATAGGGACTTCCATTTCTTATTTATCTATAACAAAAAATATTGTATATGGGTCTACCTAATCAGACATTTATGCTTTCTCCATGATGTTGATAGAATCTTTAATTTACAATTTCATTACGAGCAGAATTTATGCTCCATGCTGACTAATCTGTAAATTCTGCTGTTATATTCATCACATCCTCAATGGCTAATCTATAAGTTATATATATACAGTAAAACTTGTTTAAAGCGGAATCGCATAGGACCAATTTTTTTTTCCACTTTAGACAACAATCCGCATTATAAAAAAAACAAAAACGATCTTGGATTATAGAGCACCATATATGTCATTTTATGCAGCTTGGATTAATTGTAGTTCCACTGCCATTGGAAAGTGAGGTATAGTATATACGAGCGACTTCGATGGTAACGCGCGACAAAACAGCGTTAAAAATGTCTGTTAGGGGCGCATCCTGAAATTAAAGTATGCAGTTTCGGTTTCCACTCACTAACTATATTTTTGTCCACATCCTTTGATTCCCCGCAAATTTCATTCCACACTACATTGTGTTGTCTTTAAAACTGTCCACAATCAACACCTAAAGATGCCTTGAAATCGTTATTCCTTAGAGATATAGCAAGAGTTAGAGCTTGACTTTGGAGCATTGGTCCGGAAATTTGGAGATTTTTTTATCTTGGACTTGTAAATGACATGTCGTTAATTTTTTTTTTGCTCTTCATTTGACCATTTCCTTGCATCCATTCATTCGTTGTTTTTTCTTTATGTTTTAAATTCTCATAAACTTTGGTCTTTCCACATTTAAATTTAGTCAATTTTTTCGCGTACTGAGAGTTAGTTTTTCTTTATCTTCAATCACCTTTACTTTTTCCGTTTAATGACAATAATACATACGATTTAACCATCTTCATTCCCTAAATTTAAAACGCTACCTGTGAAAGATACGTAGACAATCGGTCTCAGATTTTAAACTAATTTAAGATTTTACAGTGCACTGGTTATTTGTAAGACAGATGTCACACGCCAAATATTTTATAAGATAACGAACCTGTATTTCGCAAAACGGCTGAGGAGTGCGGCCGAAAGAAAATTCCAGATACTGGTAGAAACTCTACTTCACCCAGCGCGGGCTACAGGAATCATCACTTATTGTTAATTCGCCTAACGGGAATTCAATGAAGTGGAAACTAATTTATTCTCTCTCTCTCTCTCTCTCTCTCTCTCTCTCTCTCTCTCTCTCTCTCTCTCTCTCTCTCATTCTTTTTCTCTATCTATCTTTCCGCCTTATAAACATTTTCTTTTCATGAATTGTGTAGAAATATTCTTCCGTTTCCGCGTTGGACAGATTCCGTTTTATACAAAATAAATACACGTAAAATTACTATTATTTTGTCGGGACAATAAATTTGTTCAAGTTGAACAGATTTCCGCATTATTCACGTTCCTGATTAAACAAGTGTTACTGTATAATATGAATGTATGTATGTCTGTCTCAGGTAATAGAAAAGAAAATGCAATATGGACAACCTTTGCACCTACTCTTTGTAGATCTAGAGAAAGCATACGACAATGTCCCTATAGAGAAACTATGGATTGCTTTAAGACGTATGGGAATTAAAACTATAATAATTAAAGCTATACAACATTTATATGACAATTACTTGTCTAAAATTAAAATTGATAGTAAATTGTCACAAGGTTTTATGATAAATAAAGGTCTTCGTCAAGGTTGTTGTCTATCACCGACTCTGTTTAAAATATATGTACATGAAATATTAAAGAATTGGAGGAGAAAATGTTCAAGCATGGGAATTCCTATTTCAAACTTTATACAACTTACATTTTGCAGATGATCAATTGTTAATTGCACAAGATTATGAAGATTTAGAATATATGACTAGAAAAGTAATAGAAGAATATGAAAAATGGGGATTAAATTTAAACATGAAAAAAAAACAAAATATTTATCAATTGGTGAACCAGAACAAAATTTAATTTTGGAGACTGAGGAAACAATAAAATCTTGTAGTGATATCACATATTTAGGAATTAAAATAAATAAACATGGGAGTTATGAAGAGGAAATAAGAAATAGAAATAATAAAGGAAAATTTGCAATTGCTTGCCTCAATGGAATATTGTGGGATAAAAATATAAGTAATAAAAATAAAATGAATATATATCATACAATTGTTAAAAGCATCATTACTTATGGAGCAGAACTTTGGTCATTAACAACAAAAACAAATAAGTACCTTTTGGCAACGGAAATGGATTTTATACGAAGGGCCGCAAGAATTTCAAGAAGAGAAAAAATTAGGAACTCAGTTATAAGGGAGAAAATGAAGATTGAAGATACTATTTTAGATTATATTAAAACTCAGCAATTAAGATGGTACGGACATGTCCAGCGAATGGAAGAGGATCGACTACCAAAATCTGTTTTGGAATGGAAACCTGAGGGAAGACGAAGCAGAGGAAGACCTAAAACCTCCTGGAGTCAGGGAATATGTTTATATATGAAGGAGAAACATCTACAACCAGTTGGATGGACCGACAAAATTGGCTATTAGGAATCGGACGATGTCAAAGACATTAATCAACGATGATCTATCTATGTATGTCTGTCCTTTATAGACTTCTAAACCGTTCAACCAATCTTCGTGAAAATTCGTATATACAAGGTTTCAGATGCAGCGAGTGTTTAGTCATTATCTATTAAGTTTAAAATCATTAGGTGTAGGAGTTCACCTGAACCGAAAATCGCAATTTTCGATGTTTCACAACAAAACTCGGGATAACCTATTAAAATAAACCGAGATATGTATTATCCAAAAATCAGCGAAATCCGACCGTTAGAAGTGGGGGTTTATTTGAAATCCAAAATTTAAAAAAAAATGCCTATACGACTGGACCGATTTTGATGAAATTTTTTGTGTGTGTTTGAGTGGATGGCTTAGATGCACAATTGGATCCTCTAAAACCATTAGGTGTAGGATTTCACTTGAAGTGAAAATTTAAAAATCGTTCTACCAGTCACAATTTTTTATGTTTCACAACGAAACACAGCACGTTTTATTAACATAAACCGAGGTAGGTATAGTCAAACAATGAGCGAAACCTTACAATTAGAAGTGGAGGTTTACTTGAAATCCGAAATTAAAAACTGTCTAAACGATTGCACCGATTTTGATAAAAATTGTTTGTTTGAGTCAGTCTCTGTGGATGTTTTAGATTCACAATTGGACTCTCTAAAACCATGTTCACATGAAATGATAGTTTAAAAATTGCTCTAGCAGTCATACAATTGTCGATGTTTCACAACGAAACTCAGTATATCCTATTAAAATAAACTGAGGTAGATATTATCCAAAAATTAGTGAAATCAGACAATTAGAAGTGGAAGTTAAGTTGAAATCCGAAATTAAAATCTCCTTAAACAACTGGACCGATTTTAATGAAATTTTGTGCGTATTTGAGTGGGTCCCTGGATGGTATATATTCACAATTGGACCTGGTAGGTGGCGCTGCGATCAGGTAATAAGATTTTTTTTAATGTCAGATGTGTAGTCATCTACATTACCAACATATTCTGCTCGATAACAATGCGATATCATAATGCATGCTTCTTGAGCCACAACAGATGGCAGTGAGGAGTTTTCTTGTAAACTCATTAATTAATGAATTTTATAGTAAATATGTAACTTATATTTTTATCGTCTGGCCATGACACGAGAATTGAATGTTTGAGCAAGACAACGTTTGCCGGGTCCGCTAGTGTAGAATATTTTTCAGTAAACTATTTGAAAACATTCAAAATCATTTGTTTCTCTTCACTTTTCTTTGCAATGTCTTATAATTATACAGAAGTGGTCATTTCGAAATAATTTATATTCCAACTTACTCTACAATGTGCATGCATAAGAATAACAATGCTTATTTAATCTATTAAAATTGTAATATATTTTAAGATTCTCCTATATAACTTATATAGAAATATGCTAGATAGTACATATTTTTATTATCTTTATTTTCTCTATTTCGAGTGTTTGGGAGGGAATTAAATTTTCTTACATGTTTAAAGGTAAAATAGTTATTCGACCAATGGAAATGCAGTCATACATCTGCTTTGTTTACATTACAATTGTAACTTAGCTCAGAAGTGGTAAAGTTAGGAGTTTCTAGCTTCAAATTCTACCTGATTGGAGTTTTTCATTGTTTTCCTCAGTCATCATAGCAAATTCTGGTTTTAAATGTCATTACCAAGAGCTATTCAGTTGTCAAGTAATACTTCATAACATCATTAAAGTTAATTCAGTATACTTCAACGTAAAACAAATGGTAGTAATACACAGTATAAACAGAGATCCTATATGTAATTAATATTTAATGATGTTTAGTCTGAACAAGCTGACGATAAAACAGAATTGTTTTGAAACATGTTCAAGAACAAATCAACATTAATATTGATGTAAGATGATCAGACTGTAAATAAACTAATCCTATATGTAATCTGAAACTAGAAGTTTAAGTGTCCATAAATAGGTGTTTTTTTATTTGGAATGTTACGCTTAGGGACTCGTTCCACCAAAGGGTAAAAGGTATCCCACTATTGGCCTCAGGAGGCCCTTGGGGTTGTAGTAGGTTGGGCTCCCATTTTTCTGGACAATCGGCAATTGATGTCAGCCGGGTTGTCAGCCCTGCGTGACGGCCGTATTTATCCCAGAACTATCGTCTGATACTCGTTTCCGTTAGAGGCTGAGTCGACCCCAGGGCCATAGTGCCGCCAGAAGATTTGGGTCAGTTTAAAAATCCTGACCCCACCGGGACTCGAACCCTTGACCTTCCGGCTTGTAGCGCAGTGCCTTAACCACTACGCTACGGATTGCCTCCACCAAAGGGCTCAAGTGGAATTTAAAGGAATTCTTCAGAGCATTTAGGTAGCGTGATTTTTATAATTAATTGAGTTCCACCGAGCTAAAATGTATGGAGAATCTTATTTAAAGGGGTAGTTGTGTTCCTCATATATGAATAAACTAAATCTTAAATAATATATTTAATTTTCTAACATAACTTAATACATATATTTAACTAAATCTAATTCTAACTAAACTAAATTAAAATATTTATCCTACATTATGGCATCTTGTTTCTAAATGAGAGAGAAAGAGATTGCATACAAGACATTACCGTTTTCACCCTAATACTCGTATTACTCTAACAATTCCCATGGTTCTGTTGTTAAACTTACAATTTGGAATTATTATTTTTATACTCTAAACTTTAGTATTACTCTAACAAGGTACTTTGATTAAATTTCTAAAACTTATTGTATAAATTAAGTAAATGTACAACACTCATATTTCTGGGCTCCTATATAGTCAACTAACAGTACTATTTATGTTCATATTATTCGTTTTTAAACTTCTTAATGATGGACAAATTATATTTGAAAAGAAAAATATACGCCTAGACTGGGGTTTGGACCCAGGACCTTTGACTCTCTATGTTAATTCTCTTCCAAGTGAGCTACCAAGGCTTCCAATCTATCAAATATAATTTGTCCATCATTAAGATGTTTAAAAAACGAATAATATGAACATTAAAAGAAGCACCACTAGCTTTATAAATAATGTTTAAATTCCCAATAAAAAGTCTTCTTAACAAAAGAGCCGCCATTTGCAAAAATCGTAGCAACGGCTCATGGCATTTGGGGTTAGGGAATTAACTATGTAGAAGAGAAAAATGCGAGTATAGATTGGAGGCCTAGGTAGCTCACTTGGAAGAGCATTGACATAGAGAGTCAAAGGTCCTGGGTTCAAACCCCAGACTAGGCGTATATTTTTCTTTTCAAATATAATTTGTCCATAATTAAGATGTTTAAAAACGAATAATATGAACATTAAAAGAAGCACTACTAGCTTTATAAGTAATGTTTAAATTCCCAATAAAAAGTCTTAACAAAGGAGCCGCCATTTGCAAAAATCGTAGCAACGGCTCTCAGCATTTGGGGTTAGGGAATTAACTATGTAGAAGAGAAAAATACGCGTTTAGACTGGAGGCCTAGGTAGCTCACTTGGAAGAGCATTGACATAGAGAGTCAAAGGTCCTGGGTTCAAACCCTAGTCTAGGCGTATATTTTTCTTTTCAAATATAATTAACAGTAGCCTACTATACATTATTTCTGCCCTGAGGCAGGCAGACAGGCTAAGTTCAGAAATGTTACATTTAGCTTCCCCACCAGAATAGTTTGGCATGCCTTTATATCTCTCACATATTAATTTATTCCTTACATTAGACCTTTATTATAAATCTTATTTTTTTTTTAGTTTGTAATTAAATATATACCTATAATTATTTGCTCTTCATAACATGGAATATAAAATATACATGTACTTGCCTCATATCCACAGCTAGTAGTTGGTATAATGTGAAGAGTACTTGATGGAAGTGCAAAACTGCATCCTAGAATGGCTAGAAGCAGAATTCCTGTTACTTGCAACATTTCTATACATCTGCTGTAGAATCACAGAATTTCATGATATTTATAGCAGATGAATTTATACCCTCTCACTTCAAAAACAAAGATAGACATGTCCTACATTCTCAACAATATATTATATATATATACTTTTCCTTATCTTAAAACAATCACATATATTTCAAGTATGACATGCCTATATACATGTTTCTATGTATTCCAGGTGTGTTACTAGACAAACAACTGACAAGAGGCTCATGTCAAAAAACTGTCATAAACAATTATATATATATGAATCATCAAAAGAGATAATAATAATAATAATAATAATAATAATAATAATAATAATAATAATAATAATTAATCAATTGATTTAGTGATTACTTGATGAAAATCCATTTTACTTACTTACTTACTCACTGGCACTATCGAACCCGTAGGTTCATGGCAGCGCGGACATAAGCTCTCCATACATGCCTATCCTGAGCTAATGCTTTCCAATCATTTCATGTATAATCTACTTCCCTCAAATCATAGTTAATGTTATTCTCCCACCTTATTCTTGGTCTACCAACTGGGCGCTTTCCCTATGGCTTTCCTACAAGAAGCTTCCATGCAAGTCTTTCATTCCCGATACGTGCAACATGTCCTGCCCATTGCAGTCTACGAGACTTAACTGTTCATATTATATCTGGCTTTCTATAAAGACCATGTAGTTCATTGTTATGCAGTCTTCTCCATTCACCTGTCTGTTCATCTCTCTTTGGTCCAAAAATTTTCCTAAGTACTTTATTCTCAAATACTTGTAATCTCCTTTCCTCCCTTAAAGTAAGAGTCCATGTTTCGCACCCATGTAATATAACTGGTAGAATAATAGTTTTATGTATCCATTTTATGTTAATTAAATAAAATTAAAAATAAAACTTAGTTTTACATAAGTAAAGTAAAGTAGTCCCACTACAGGCCTCGGGAGGCCCTTGGGGTAGTAGGAGGTTAAGGCTCCCACTTTTTCTGGACAATCAGCACTTGATGTCAGCCCTGCATGACGGCCGCCTTTCCCCCAGAACAAGCGTCTGGTACTCATTTCTGTTATAGGCTGAGTCGACCCCAGGGCCATAGTGCTGCCAGAACGTTTGGGTCAGTTTAAAAATCCTGACCCCACTGGGACTTGAACCCTCGACCTTCCAGCTTGTAGCGCAGTGCCTTAACCTACAACATTCATTTGTAATCATGATAAATTCTGTCTGAAGAAGGTACAAAGTACTGAAACAGCTGTTACAAATTTGTATTTTAATAAATATGAAAATCATATAAAACTTTAAGTTTTAATTTTATTTAATTAACATTATAGTAATATTTAAACGCCATAAGGCTTTCTCTTTCACTTAACTAATAAAAAATAGATACAGAAAAGTAATATAATAAAATAATAAAAAAATATCCTCTACTCGTGTCCAACTCAGGATTGGGTCAAGGGATGAGATAAGATTAGCCCCCTATGTAGAGGTCTGTGAATGACAAAGGGTGCTGGCCAACCTAGCCTGATGCACCATCACAAGGGCACGAAATTAATGAGATGAATATGGAGAAATGGTCTAATGAAATTGTGACAGGGTTAAATGGGGAAAAAAAAACAGGAAAACCTGCCCAAGCTCTGTTACATCCACCACGAAACACACATGGAGAGACCGAGACTCGATCTCGGACCCCAGCAGTGAGAGACAAGCATCTATGTAATAAAATAATACTTGAAAAAATAATTATATATAAATATGAATAGATTTATATATACAAATACTAAATTAAAAGAAATTAAATTAAAAATATGCTATTTATAAGAAATGGTGCTCATATTTAATGTAAGGATATGTAAATTTATTTGAAATTTTTTATTAAAGATATGCAGCTGAGATCAGTTAAGCTGTTGTGAGCATAGGAGAAGAGAAGCAAAGAGAATAGTCTGATCTTTTCTTCATCTCTAATCCTTTTCCTAATAAAACATTCTACCTATCTCTGGCATACAATTGAATGATATTAATCAGATGTTGATATATACTGACAAAATGATATTATTAGGTAATAGCAATGGATTCCTAAAAACCAACTTATGGATTCTATTAAATGACATAAGAAACTAGGCTGGAAGTTAGTATTAATAAACTTATTCTACTTCTTATTCTTTATTTGTAGGATTTTCATCCTGTTTATTTCCCAAATCACTCCTTGTAGGAAGACATATTGGATGTGCAGCAACTGTCTATCCATCTCTTGGCTGATCTTCCTCTTGCTCTTCTCCTGTCCATTGGTCTATCTTCTTTAGCTCTTTTTGTAAGTCTGTTGTCTTCCATTCTTTCTACATGATCTTTCCAGTATTTTTGTCTGTCTATAATAAATTTGGTTATGTCCTGAATTTGATATTTGTCTCTAATTTCTGTATTGTATATCTATCAAATAATGTTTTCCTGTTACAATTTGGTTATATTTAGGGGTAACTAAAGTCTGATCCCTCAAAGGGCTGAAGGGAACATTGGAACAGGAATTCTTCGAGGGTTTGGTAGCGTGATGTTTACTTATGGAATCGGTATCTACTGAGCTTCAAGGTATGGAGGATATTTTATAAAGGGAAAGTTGAGATCACAAGGACAAATAAATATTTTTTTTTCAAATGCCCCAGGTTTGTCTTTCGACATTCCTGGTTTCTCTCCTGGCATAGCATACTTGTAACCCACTTCTGAGGTTGGGGCACCTGGAAGGCAGGGTTACGTTGCCCCGATGATATAATGGGTGATGATGATGATAATGGTGCATCAGGAGAGTCCCTAATCCTAAGCTTAACCTAAGATGAATATGAATGATGTTGATTTCGATGGCCATATGATTTCGGGGACCGTTTGAGCCTTAAAGTTTTCCTGACATTTGTCTTACAGGTGAGGAAAAACCCCGATAAAAACCTCACCCAGGAAAACTGTCCTGACCAGGGATCAAACCCGGGTCTGCTGCATGACAAGGCAGCACGCTATCCCGAGACCACAGCGGTGGACATAAATGAATATTAAAATTCTATATTTTAAAACTATAAGTAAATCATATAGGTTAAGGTAATTTAAACTAACTTTAACTATACAATGTTATTTCTTATTCATTGCGAGAGAGAGAGAGAGATGTTTATAGTGAAATAGATTGTAAGTTGGACTCTGCCTAATTGACCTAACTTTATCATAATCATATTCTTCAAATATTTAATTAGTTCCAAATCACAAGGTTTTAAAGTATTTAATTACTTCTCGAAATCTAACCCGTTGTTTCATTCCAAAACCCTCCATAGTATCTTTACCTTGTCTTGGTGGAGTGGCTTGCGTGCTTAAATGATCCTGAGAGCTATGCCGGCGGTAGCATTGCTGCCGATAGGGTTACCCATGCCGGACTGGTCGAAGGTGATAAGCCAGATGAAAAAAGTACCTTGGTCGAAAGAGTGGCGATCTTTCACTGTAAAAATATAACCGTCAAGAAATGCGTACATGGGTTCAACTGGGGTAAAATTTTCCGGAGGTCAAATAGTCCCCCATTCGGTTCTCCGGGCGGGGACTACTTCAGGGAACCCATGCCAAAGGCTCAAACACAGGGACATGTCCCTAGGAACATGGAATGTTAGGACTTTATACAATAGCGGGGCACTAGAGATATTAATGCGGGAATTAGATAAATCACCCTTGGATATAGCCGCTTTACAGGAAGTTAGTTGGCCAGGAGAAGGTAGTCAGGAATCAGGAAGCTTTGCATTATACTATGGGGCACAGAAAGACCTGCATTTGGAACGGGTTTTTTAGTCAGAAGGAGGATCCTATCCGCTATCCGAGATATTAAGTTTGTTAGTGATAGGATATCATACATAATTCTAAAGGGTAAACGACATGATTTTATAATTGTAAATGTACATGCCCCCGCAGAAGATAAAGATGACAAGATCAAGGATGAGTTCTATATAGAATTAGAATGCTTATTTGATAGCCTTTTACGATATCATATGAAAATTGTCTTAGGAGATTTTAATGCAAAAGTGGGGCGGGAAGATATATTCAAACAAACAATAGGCAAATTCAGTCTTCATGAAGATAGTAACGACAACGGGGTTAGATTAGTCGCATTTGCCACATCAAAGAATCTCATTGTTAAGAGCACAACATTTCAGCATAAGGATATTCATAAATACACCTGGACGTCCCCAGATGGAGAAACTCGGAACCAGATAGATCATGGATAAACACTGGCACAGTAGCATCATCAATGTTAGATCAGTTAGAGGGACAGACTGCAATTCGGATCATCATCTGATCAGAGTGAAAATCAGACAACGGCTATCGCTTATGAGAGGAACAAACGCTAAAGACGATTCTGTAAAATTTGAATTACAAAACTTGAAAAATTATTAAATGTGGCAAGAATACCAAAACAAAATTGCTAATAGATTTGAAGTACTGGAATCTTCAGATGACAATGTGGAAAACAAAGAAGAAACTGATATAAATAAAGAATGGGAGGCTATAAGAGATACTATTAAATTGTCAGCATCAGAAAGCATTGGTTGTTTAAAAAAGAGGCAAAACAAGAAATGGTTTGATGAGGAATGTGCCGACATTGTGAAGAAAAGAAAGCTAGCAAAATTGAAATGGTTACACGAGCCAAATGAGGTAAATTTAGAGCAATTGGGTAGTATTAGACGGGAACCACCAAGTTACTAAAGAGTAAAAAGAGGGAATATTTGAGAGAGAAGATTAATGATCTTGAAATGAATGCAAAAAATAGGAACATTAGAGAATTATATCAGGGAATTAGGATACAGAAGAAAGGGTTTCAGGCTAGAACGAACATAATTTGGAATGAAAATGGGGATATGATTGCAGATTCCAGGAGTATATTAAATAGATGGAAAAGTTACTTTAATCAGCTATTAAATGTACATGCAGAACAGGACATTGAGGAGGATAAGTTACAGACAGCAGAAATGCTAGTCACAGAACCAAGTGCATTTGAGGTTGAAATGGCAATAGAAAAATTGAAGATTTATAAAGCTTCAGGTTCGGATGAGATCCCAGCAGAATTGATAAAATCAGGGCGAGAAAAATTGATGGACAAGATACACCGATTCCTTAGTATGATTTGGAAAAAAAGAAGCTCTCCCAGATGAATGGAAGGTATCAATTATCGTACCAATTTATAAGAAAGGAGATAAAACTGATTGCAACAACTACAGGGGCATCTCATTATTTTCAACTTCGTACAAAATTCTAACAAATATGTTAGTAAGCAGACTTACTCCGTATATTGATGACATTCTAGGAGATCATCAATGTGCATTTAGAAGAAACAGGTCTACAACAGATCAGATTTTTAGTATAAGACAGATTTTAGAAAAGAAATGGGAATATAATGGTGCTGAACATCAACTATATGTTGACTTCAAAAAAGCATATGATTAAATTAAGAGGGAGAAGTTATATAGTATCCTGCTGGAGTTCGGAATTAGTAAAACGTTAGTTAGACTTATACGAATGTGTCTAAATGGCACAAAGAGTAGGGTGCGTGTAGGCAAACAGTTTTCGGACACTTTTGAAATCCAGAATGGGTTGAAGCAAGGAGATGCACTATCTCCTCTTCTATTTAATTTTGTACTAGAGCATGCCATTAAATCTTTTGAAAATGAGGAAGGCTTACAACTCAATGGTATTAATAAGCTGTTAGTTTATGCTGATGATGTATTATTGGCCGATAGCGAGGAGATACTAAAGGACAACACGCACACACCATTGAGTAACACTAAAAAATTAGGACTGGAAGTAAATATCAATAAAACTAAATATATGGTCACACGTAGAAATTCATTATATAATGGAAATGGACAACTAATGACAAATGAGGCAAATTTTGAGGAAGTGGCTGAATTCAAATACCTAGGAACAATAATCACAAATAGGAATGAGATGCACAAAGAAATTAAAGATAGGCTCAATTCTGGAAATGCGTGCTATTATGCATTGCAGAGACTCTTGATATCACAACTCCTTTCAAAAAACGTTAAACTGAAAATATATAAAACTATTATTCTACCAGTTATATTATATGTGTGCAAAACATGGACTCTTACTTTAAGGGAGGAAAGGAGATTACGAGTATTTGAGAATAAAGTACTTAGGAAAATTTTTGGACCAAAGAGAGATGAACAGACAGGTGAATGGAGAAGACTACATAACAATGAATTACATGGTCTTTATAGGAAGCCAGATGTAATAAGAACAGTTAAATCTCATAGACTGCGATAGGCAGGACATGTTGCACATATGGGGAATAAAAGACTTGCATGGAAGCTTCTTGTAGGAAAGCCAGAGGGAAAACGCCCAGTTGGTAGACAAAGAATGAGGTGGGATAATAACATTAACTATGATTTGAGTGAAGTAATTATACAGGGAATGATTGGAAAGCATTAGCTCAGGATAGGGATGTATGGAGAGCGTATGTCCGCGCTGCCATGAACCTACGGGTTCGATAGTGCCAGTGAGTAAGTAAGTAAGTAAGTTTCATTCCAAAACCTAAAGCCTTACTAAGAAACATGGTACAGATCTACCTCATGCTGGATCTTGAGAGTGAAAAGACAGCCCTCTGGCCATCTCAACCAGTCATAAAAACTCTCTATGCTAAAAACTACCTCTAACTGTGAATTGTACCTTCGTGGCAGAGTCCAACCTGCTTTCTCTGGCTCTGGTTTCAGCAGAATTCTAGAGCAGCTAACTGTATCTTGACCTTCTCAAAATATAATTTTGCTATTCTTCAAGTTGATTGCCTAAGGCACCCTTGCCACAGTTTCTGGAAATATTTTTGTAAAATCCTGATAAGATCTAAATATGAATTCAAGATCAATATTTCGTATAACATATTCCACTCCATAGTAATTCTGCCTAAGGGCAGGTCTTTCTCTGCAATCATAGCATTTTCACGCTATGCTTTGCAGCTTTACTAGGGAATTATAGGTGTGGTAGCTTCCCGTTGCTTTCCACATTAGTGGAGGATGATGATGATAATAAGGATGATGATGATGGCCAGATGATTTTTGGAGACTGTTGGATCCTAAGCTTCCTGACATTTGTCTTACAGGAAAAACCCCGAAAAAACCTCAGCCAGGAGCCTGTCCAAACCGGGAATCAAACCCGGGCCTGCTGCATGACAAGGCAACACGCTACCTCGAGACCACAACAGTGGACCTAAACATATAATTTGTTTAATTGTTATAATTTCCTGAGGTTATAGAAATATTCCATGTTTAAATAATTATTTTCTTAACCTTCCAATATTTCCTGCTCACAACATTTCCCTTGAATAATTCTTAAGATCTTCATTTCACATGTGCTTATTATTTGTTTAGTTTTTGTTGTATCAGCCCTAGTTTCTGCTCCATATATGATAACTGGTCAACTATCATTTTGTATATGCAGATTTTACTTTCTATTGACATATGTTTGTTGCGCCAAATTAAATTATTCATATATCCTGATATTTGTGCTGCTTTATCAGCTTTTTTTTTTTACTTCTTTTATTAGATTTTTAGTGTTTGTTATTAATACACCTAAATAATTAAATTTTGATACATGTTCTATAATTTTTCTTTCCAATTCTAATTTGCATCTTCTGGCTCTTTTGATATTGTTAAGCATTTAGTCTTATTCATATTAATTTCCGTATTGTATTTTCTGGGATTTATATTAAATTGATGTAAAGATCTTTGTAAATTATCTTCAGATTCTGAAAGGAGCGACATCATCTGCATAACATATCAAGAGAAATGTAATGTTTCTCATGTTATACCCCAAACATGATGGTATGTTTTCAATAATTTTATCCATTATAATATTAAATAAGAATGGACTTAAAGAGTCACCTTGCCTAATGCCCTTTGTTAGGGCTATTTCTTCAGTTTGCTGTTTTTTTACTTTGATTACTGTTTTGCAGTGTGTGTTAATTGATATGATTGCTCTTATCTGCTCATTAGGTATTTCATTCTCTCTCAAGATATGTAGAACATCTTCAAGCTGTACTCTATCAAAAGCTTACTTCATATCTGTTATGCCCTTAAATTTATAGGTTTTATAAAGACCTATGGGGGCTTGCCTTAGCGTAATGGTGGGGTGAGGATTTTTAAACTAACCCAAACCCTCTGGCAGCACTATGACCCTGGGGTCGACTCGTCCTCTAACGGAAATGAGTACCAGACGCTTCTTCTGGGGGGTAAAGGCGGCCGTCATGCAGGTCTGGCAACCCGGCTGACATCAAGTGCCAATTGTCCGGAGAAGTCCAGGGAAAGTACGAGCCTTAACCTCCCACTACCCCAAGGGCCTCCTGAGGCCTGTAGTGGGATCACTTTACCTTTATAAAGACCTTCATTATTTATTGAGCCAATAATTAATATTGTGATAATCCAGAAATTATAGATATATAAATAATAGTTTTAAAAAAACTAAAACAACACGCTTTATTAGAAAACCAAACTAAAAAGTGAAAAATAATTTTAATTTCCAACACGCTTGGGATAAATAAATTTACCATCAAAAGCGTGGGGTGCTCTTTATCAATTAATATGTTTGATAATAAACAGATATTGGTAAAAGTAAAGTCTCTAAGAAGAAAATGTAAAACTCATAAAAAGCACCCCACACTTTTGATGGTAAAATTATTTATCCCAAGCGTGTTGGAAATTAAAATTATTTTTCATTTTTTTAGTTCGGTTTTCTAATAAAGCGTGTTGTTTTAGTTTTTTAAAACAATTATTTATTTTTTAGTTTTAATATTTTACAGAATAAGATAAAAATTTAATATCTTTAAATTCGATACTATTGTAGTATGAGCTAAAAGTAATACTCTTCTAAAAAAAACTCCCAGCCGTATTTGAACCAGCAACCTACGGATTACTGAAATTATATACCACTAGAGTTCACCGCACTACCAACTAAGCTCTTACAACGATTGACAAAAAGTCGACAAGTCCGCAACCTATTATACCACTTTTCATTTTTTTTTATTTTCTGATGATTCTGGCCAGGATTTTAGAAACAAAATATTAAATTATTGCATTGTCATGGGTCCTTTATAAGTATACAAAGTTTCAAGTCGATCCAATGTTTCTAAGTAGATGAAAATCGTGTTCAAAGATTCCATTACATAGATACAAAGACACTTTTTTTTGATTACACTGGGGAACAGTGATTTTGGTGCCTTAATGTTTTCACCTATTTATGGGTATATTTGGGTCACTGATTCCAAAGATGATTTCAGTTTCGTCCTATCAGCTCTAGTTTTTGAGATAGAGTTTATTCAAATTATATACCAGTTCAAAAATACTGGTCCACATATACAACTATATTACTCGCATACAATTAAATACAAAAGAACAAATACTTTCTTTTTCATGAAACAACTGTATCTATATAACTACCATAATTTATTTACACATTAGTCTCGTTAGAATCATTAATTTTCCTCCATCAGGTCGCAGAATCCCCGTTTCTGTGATTTCCTCCGATGCAATGATCTTGGACATTCTCGGTGGATGCTCCAACAGTAGTCCGCCATCATATGTATATCCCACCGTCCACGATACCTTTCTTCCATTGTACTTAATTCCTGGTGAAAACGCTCACCCTGTTCCTCACTTACATCTCCAAGATTGTCTGGAAATCGATCCAAATGACTGTGTAGGTAGTGTAATTTGATGCTCATGTTACAACCTAGTGCACAAAAAGCAGTGAGCATATTCTCCACTAGTTCATCACTATTAGGAGACTTATAGTTTCCAAGGAAATTCTTCACTACCATACAGAACGAAGACCATGCGGCTGCTTCAGTATCATTCATTGAGTCTTGAAATTGATGGTCATTAATAAGTTGGCGGATTTGTGGTCCATCCAATATACCTGCTTTTATTTTTTCCTTACTCAGTGCAGGAAATTTTGTACATATGTAGCCAAAACATGTTCCATCTCTATTCAACGCCTTGATGAACTGTTTCATTAAACCAAGTTTAATATGCAGTGGTGGCAAGATGATGTTGTTTCTGTCAACCAAAGGTTCTGCAACGATGTTTTTTTCTCCCAACGGTCATGCTTTCTCTAAGAGGCCAATGCCTTCTCACCCAATGTTGATCTTTGGCTCTAGAGTCCCATAAACATATAAAGCATGGGTATTTGGTGTACCCACCTTGTTGTCCTAGAAGAAAATTCACCATCTTGAGATCGACACACATTACCATTGGTGATCACGGTAAGAGATCTTCTCTAGCACTGTAGCTATTATATGTTGATTTTCACGCATAGAAACTGAGTGACCAATTGGGATTGACCTGTATATGTTCCCATTATGCAAAAGAACACATTTTAGGCTGCGTTTGGAGCTATCTATAAATAACCGCCATTCACTTGGTGTGTATTTTCTTACACCCAGCTTCATTAACAGTCCTTCAACATTCATACAAAAAACAAATTGATTTTCTACTGTGAAGAATGGCAGGAAGTCTGTTTTCTCTTTTGCGATAGACTGTGACCTTTGTTCCCGGTAACAGACATTGTTTCTCTGCCAGCCTGGAAGCTAACAACTCAGATGACTTCTTTGGAAGACTTAGATCCCTTATGAGGTCGTTCAGTTCCGCTTGACTAAAACCGGATGAAACTGATGAAGGTCCTGGGAAATCGCTGTCATTTCCCTCAGAATAGCTTTCAGTTGAATCATCCTCTTCTTCTGGTGACTCTGGAAGACTGGTAAAAATTGGAACAGGTATCTCCTCTGAATGTGGAACAGGCGTCTTGCGGAGCGTAGATTGGGATATACCCATCTATTCCGGTTTTTGCTATTGATGCCCTTTACATTGACTGAACAAAAATAGCAGTCATCACTATGGTTAATTTGTTCTCGCCAGATCATTGGTTCCCCAAATTTCAAGCATTTCCGTTTCCCATTTGTCCATTGTCGTAGATGCTCTGTGCACGTTTTACATACAATGTGAGGTGCCCAAGGCTTATCTTGATCTCCCAGTTGTACTTTGAAATAGGCCAAATAAGCTCTTCTTACAAAGTCAGTTATAGGTTTTCTTTGTTGAGTGAATGTGTACTCCCCACAGATGAAACAAAACACATCAGGATTATTCACACATTTTCTTCGTGTTGAAGCCATGTCAGTCTAGAAAAAGGATAAACAATTGTCAAATTAGTAAAATTACATATGCAAACGGCAACAACAACATGAATATAACTTGGATTAAATCAATTAGTATTATGCAAACAATCGATTTACAATGGTGGTACATAAGAGCAGTATCATCAATATCTTGCAAACTAGAGCTGCTGCAACAAAATGGATGACATTTTTGGAATCAGCAGTGCCGAAATACCCAGAATCAGGTGAAAAATTTCAGGCACCAAGAAAAAAATATTTTTTTGTTCCCCAGTGTTATCTGACAATTCTGGCCAGGATTTTAGAAACAAAATATGAAATCATTGTATTGTCATGGGTCCTTTATAAGTATACAAAGTTTCAAGTCAAACCAATGTTTCTAAGTGGATGAAAATCGTGTTCAAAGATTCCATTACATAGATACAAAGACACTTTTTTTATTATCTGACAATTCTGGCCAGGATTTTAGAAACAAGTATGAAAATATTGTATTGTCACGGGTAATTTACAAGTATACAAAGTTTCAAGTCGATCCAATGTTTCTAAGTGGGTGAAAATCATGTTCAAAAATTCTGTTACACAGATACAAAGACACTTATTTTTATTTTCTGATGATTCTGGCCAGGATTTTAGAAAATAAATATGAAATTATTGTATTGTCACGGGTCCTTTATATGTATACAACGTTTCAAGTTGATCCAATGTTTCTAAGTGGGTGAAAATCGTATTCAAAAATTCCATTACAAAGTTACAAAGACACTTTTTCTGATTTTCTGATAATTCTGGCCATGATTTTAGAAACAAAATATGAAATTATTGTATTGTCACGGGTCTTTTACAAGTATACAAAGTTTCAAGTCGATCCAATGATTTTAAGTGGATGAAAATCACGTTGAAAGATTCCGTTACATAGATAGATAGATAGATACAGGTTAAGCTAATATAAAGCGTGTAAAAAGAGATGTCACTATATTTAATTATTTCTCTATGAATCATTGAATAAAATAATTATTATGACCCCTTTTTTAGCCAATTTATTTCATAAAAATGCATATATATCCGGATGCCTTGTTCCTGGCACATATGTCACATAAACATATTTTACAGAAACTTTCCCATGAGGTGAATGTGACACACTTATAAGTAGGCCTACATATACTCAGGGGTTTCCTCCCTAAAATCAATCTTGTCGGGGGTTGGAGAGAGTGCTCTAACCTGCTATGTAAGTCATCACAGTGACTCATCTTCACTTGGATGGACTTACGTAAGCCGGCTTATTTATTTGCCATTATCATGGAATAGTGATTGACTAATATTGTTTGACAGAATAAACTCAGTATAGAACTTCACGGTGAAGAAATTTAAGTAGGAAAAGACGTAGCTAAGATATTTTTGCTAAGGCTTACTTTATTAGTATTGTTGATTGATTTTTTTTATGTTCCTTTTGTCTCACTTTCAACTTATTTTAATTTGTTAAATATATTTATTGTTTTACTTTGTTATGTGTTTGTTTCAATAACCTAGTTTTTGCTATCCCACTGTAGATTTATCTAACTCCTGAACTTGTTTTAATATTAAATTCGTCTCATTTATGTCACACTACCCCCTTTGTCAGGAGGCAGGCCTCAACAATATCAATGAAACATAAGAATACTGATTTATTGAATTCCAATGATTTTTCCACAATTTGTTTATGTATATTGCATCTAATGTGTATCTATTTTTCCAAAATCCTTGTTGTTCTTCTTTAATATGGATTAATGTATATAATTTATTATTTAATATTTTTATGAATACTTTTAGAGAACTGTTAAGTAATGTAATTCCACAATAAATTTCTGGTTTAGTTTTGTCACCCTTTTTAAATATTTGAATAGTTATACTCAATTTCCATTCTAGTGGGGTGGTACCGCTTATTATGATATTTTGGAATAACTACTCTATTTCAGTTATCAGTTGTATTCCTCCATATTTCAAAATTTAATGTATCTTATCAGGACCTGCAGCCTTTTGGTTTTTTAATCTCCTTACTGTGTCAGTTACTTCATATATTGTTATTTCAACTAAGTTATCCTGATTTTGATATTCATAAACATCCTGATTATTTTCTTCTTGTTTATATAGTTTCTAGAAATAATTATGCCATTCTTGCATTGTCAATTTGTTTATTTATATACCATCCCTAATTTCTATTTTATTTGTTCTTAATTTCGTTGACCTCCATAAATAAATAAATGAATATGACATATATATATATATATATATAGTCATATTCCATATCTTTCAAAATTGTTTCCCAATAGTCCTGCTTAATTTTTCTAATTTTAGCACTTGCTATATTATGTTCTTTTGTGTATATTTCCCAAGATTCAGGGGCTTTATTTTTAAAAAATTGTAAATATGATTATGTCCTGCGCCGTAGCCGAGCGGTTAAGGTAGGAAGCCTTGGCGCAGAGCTACGGGACTTGCGCTGGTTCGAGTCTCCATGGGGGAAGAAATTTTCTCATGGTATTTCGGCCAGTATGGGACCGGTGCCCACCCAGCATCGTGAGGCAATTGGGTAGCTACAATAAGTAGCGGCTCCAGGTTGAGGAACCAGCTATAACAGCTGGGGGACTCGACATGCTAACCACATGTCACCCCTACACTGGCTGTTGATCATCTACCTCTGTGATTGACACATGTGGATGTGAAGGGCCAGCAGCCGGCTGGTAAAAGGGCAACCGCTGAAAAGTGGAAAGACCCTCAATCGGTAAATATTTTATATAAGTATTTTTATTTTTGGCTATTTCCTTAATTTCAGGTACAAACCATGGAGTGTTCATCTTATTGCTGTTTTCATTTACTTGTCTAATCCTATTACTTCCTTAGCTGCATTCAATATACTGTCCTTTATTTGTTACCATTGTTGTCTACATTATTTTGTGTATCTGTTTGGATTTGTTGTAGTTTTTCCTTTAATTTTTGCTCATACAATTGTCTTGTGATTTCATTCATAAATGATTCAATATTAAATTTTGTTATATACATTGACTTTTGTTTCTTTATGTTTGGTAATCATATTCTTATTTTGCTTAAAACTAATTTGTGATCACTACCTATATCAGCAGGGTCCTGACATCAATTATCTGATCAAAATTAATTTCTCTACTTGTTAAAATATAGTCAATTAGTGACTCCTGTGATATACTGTTATGG
Source organism: Diploptera punctata (assembly GCA_030220185.1). Classification (NCBI taxonomy): domain Eukaryota; kingdom Metazoa; phylum Arthropoda; class Insecta; order Blattodea; family Blaberidae; genus Diploptera; species Diploptera punctata. The sequence continues at coordinate 1,506,330 of JASPKZ010003852.1, forward strand.
AAGGTGTATTTATATTTCATTGGATGATCAAAAAAAGTATTATTAATTCTTATAGCATTCATTTCAGCAAATGTTATGAGCATATCACAATTTTTATTTCTAATATCTTCATTAAACCTTTGTGTAATACCTAGTAAACAGTTTTTCCTTATTCTTCCATTGAAGTCTCCGAATATAATAATGTATTGTATTAATAAACTAAATGCAATAATTAATAAACTAAATATTCAACAAGAAAAATTAACATTGTAATGTAGTAAAAGCCCTTGCACTACTAGCAAATTTAAATATAAAATATCCCACACAAGAATGGACAAACATATAAACAGATTTTTATTAATAGTGAGTGGAGAACATATTTTTATTGACTCACCTCATATGATTTCAAATTTCTTTGATACCGACGGTTTCAGACAATATCATGTCCCTCTTCAGTCATGGCTTCCACTGAAGAGGGACATGATATTGTCTGAAACCATCAGTATCAAAGAAATTTGAAATCATATGAGGTGAGTCGACAAAAATATGTTCTCCACTCACTATTAATGATATAACCTCATAATGTTTACTTCCCAATATTAATTTAAATATAAACAGATGATCCATAGTAAACAAGGTGAATCTTGGATCATCTTACCTCATAAATTGTGTTCTATTTGAATTTGTTTCGATATGCCATGCATCCATCATCAAATTTTCCAGACTGTTGAATTTTATGTTGTTAGTCATGGATGTCAACTCCCACTCCATCATTTGACTGACTGAAAAATTTGCAAATCAAATATTTTGCTCTAAGAATTTCAAAATTCATAATCCCATTTTATATCTTCTTCATGGTATTTCAAAACATGTTCAAATAGAACACAATTCATGTGGTAAGATGATTCCACATTCACCTTATTTACTAAGAAGAACCTCATAATGTCACTTTCTATTGTAATTTAATAGATGGATCCCTTTCTAACAATGAAGAGACTGGAGCAGAGGTATTTGCCAGTTTTACTCATTTTACAAAAAAACATTGGAAGGACCATCACAAACTTTGATGGAGAAGTTGAACCATTATACATTCATTCATTTTTAGTGTTCTGCCCAAGAGCAGGTCTTTCACTGCAATCTAAGCATTCTCCACTCTTTCCTTAACTCAACTTTCCTTTTTGTGTACCATTATACATAGCCTTGTAAAATATATTGTCTTGGTAACAAAAATGCAAAGAAAATTGTAATTTTATCAGACTCACTGGCAGCAATTTAAGCAATATGATCACAACACAAAAAAAAATAATGAAATCCAAAAGATGATCCAACAAATTAATAGAATGGGAAAAAAATAGCAATACAATGGATCCCAGCCCATTATGTTGTAAAGGAAATGAAAAAGCGGTATGTTAGCAAAAAAAAAGGAATCCAAATTAAACAAAAAGCTAACCACATAATTTCCATAAGAATCCATCAAACATTGGTAGAATAGATAACAACTATGCCTACAAGATAATACAATAAATCATCAGATATTCTAAATGGAAACAGATTGCACAAAACCCTGAAATAATTCATGAATTTCCACAAACTGTTCCCACCTTATGTCTTATCACTTACTGCCCATGACTGTCTGAATGGCCACTTACATAAAATTGGTCTATATAATCAAACTGTCCACTCCTGCATGGGAGGAGAGAATATTAAGAATCATTACTTTTTTAGGAATTCACACTATGAGGTTATTTATTTAGGTAAACTTTTATCACTCACCTCATAATCTTCTTCTATTTAAACTAGCTTTGGAACTTTCTACTTCAGTTCCATCTTCAATAATTTCATGACCGTTGTTCTGTCATCTTGAAGAGCTGCCTCTCGCTCCCTCTGTTGGTAGATTGAAAAATCTCAAATAAGTCATTTTTCCTGGAAATTTCAAAGTTCAACTTGATTTTGGGGTTTTTGAGTCTACCAGCAGAGGGAGCAAGATGCAGCTCTTCAAGACAGCAGAATAACGGTCACAAAATTGCTGAAGATGGAACTGAAGTAGAATGTTACAAAGCTAGTTTAAATAGAAGAAGAATATGAGGTGAGTGATAAAAATGTACATAAATAACTAAGAATCATTTCAAACTTTGAATATGGATTCAGACACTGTTGCTAAATATTGAAAGCTAGAAAGAAAATTGCTTTATTGTCAAATCTTGAGCATTATATATGTATATAAACCAAATACATGGTCGCACAAGTAAACATGTTATTAAATATGGGAATAGACACTCAACACTTCAAAACCTGGCTGTAGTACTAGTACTACGGGTCATTTAAAAATGACCAGACTCCTTAACTTAATCTCAACCTAAAATTGATCCTAACCTAATATAAACCAAACCTAAACAAAAACCGAACCTAAACTGAACCTAACATGAAATGAACCTGAACCAAAATTTAACCTAACCCAACCGAGCCTATCCCAACCATGCCTAACCTAACCTAACTTGAACCTAACCTAACCTGAATCCAAACCCGAAACCAAACCCCGAATCCAAAACAAAAAACGAGAACCCAAAACCAAACCCCGGATCCAAAACAAAAAACCAAAACCCGAAACCAATACTGAAAGAAAAAACTGAACTCAAAACTTAAACCCAAACTGAATTCAACCTGAACCCAAACTGAACCCTAACCTGGAACTAAACCTGACCTAACTCTCGATGCTAGTAAAATTCATGAGTGCTTCAACAAGGGTCAACAAGTACGGACCTAATTCATTCTACTGATTATGGGACTAGTCCCGAAAGGCCTACAGAGTTTTAACAACTTAAGTTGAGAAGACGGACATACAAGGTGACTATTTTATAGTTTTTATTCATATGTTATATTACTCTGACCTAACACGGACATAACACTATCCTAACCGAACCGAACCATACCGAACTGAACTTAAATAAACCTAACCTATCCTGCCCTAACATAACCGAACCTGACCTGACCGATACCTGACCTAACCGATACCTAATCTAACCCAAATACATAATCTAAAAAGTCCAACCAATCCGACCAAATTACCCTTAAATCGATTTAATTACCTCTATAACGACCAAATTACCAGTAGCTAATCAAACTAACTCTATAAAGACCAGAACTACCAGTAAACCGATTAAACTACCTCTAAAATGAGAAACTAACCTTAAACCGATCAAGCTACTTCTAAAACGATAAAATTACCCTTAAACTGATGAATCTATATCTAAAAAAATCGAATTACACTAAACCGCCCAATTCACCTCTAAGCCGATCAAACAACCGCTAAACTGATAATTACGATATAAATTTATAATTATTTTTCTTGTTACTTATTTAACTAAAACATAAAACACATTAATTAATTTAGGTGTAGCAGCGCACACCGGGTATTGGCTAGTATTAAATAAAAATGAATGTTGTTTGTTCGTATTTCATCCATTTATGATGGGGCTCTTTGCAAAATGTTCAGGAGTTTCCCGGGAAGGTTATAGGCTATAAGAGAGTTGAAATACCCAAACCCTTCACCCTTAAAAATCATCCTTTGTAGTGGAAAAGAGAAAAAAAAAGTAGATTTTTGAACGATTAAATGGCTTACGCTGTCTAAACCATAACAAATACATTAAATTAATGAACACAGAATTGCATATCTCAAAAAGCTCTACAAAAACGCCCGCGACAATATGTTTATCTTTTACGGATAACCATTTTTGTCTTTAATTGATGCCAAGATCGGGATAAGTAGATTCCCGGGCAAGCGTAGCAGCGCACGGCGAGTATTCTTTTTACGGATACTGTTAACTCACAATAAGGAATTCTTTCAGTTCATTTATGCCAAGAAGATCCTGGGCAACGCCCGGTAATCAGCACAGACTATCTAAAAATAATTACTTTATAAATTTATAATTATTTTTTCTTCCACTTATTCGACTAAACATAAAAACACATTAATTTTCATTTATTTAGGCGTAGCAGCGCACGCCGGTATTGGCCCGTGTGAAATAAAAAATAATGTGCGCTGTACTACACTACTTTTCACTTCTCTATAAATGTTTTACATTTGAGCTTTGGTTTGTCGTTCATGGCAATCTGAATAATTAATTTAATTATTTTTTTATCCTCTAGGTACTGGTATTTTTAAGTATATTCTTTCCGATAAATATAGGAAGGATTATGCGCAAGTAAACATAGACACGCCCACTTTGACTACATTAAGGACTTCACATCTGGCAAAAAAAAAACTTCATATTTTGGTTCCGAACAGAAAAAAAAACTCATTCATTTATTACATTTACAATCCCAATTGGGCAACTTGCTTGCCTGTGGTCCTCGGTTTCAAATTGGCCGGAATGAATAGAATTTCAGGATTTTGAGGCAAAGATCTAAACTCCTACCCAAAAATTTTGTACAAGAAACCACTGTAGGACAGGGACCGTTACAAAGTATTTTTACATGGTATATAACATGGCGAACAGAACCCAGCACATTCAGTAAATCTCTCCTAGTATAAATATTGTAACACCAAGTCCAACGGTTTCTCTCATTCTATTAATACAAGATATTTAAACACGATAAGTAAGTTTATAATTAACAATTATCTATCTACGTATCGTTTCTAATAAATCATGAATAACTAATTTAGTAATAATAAGTCATCGCACTGCCATCTACTCTTGTGTTCGAGAATGATGATAAACAATTTTGGAAACAGGGTTTTTTTTTTATTTTCATAAAAATTCAGAGTTCCTTACGAAGGGAAAAAAATATTTAGACTTACGCCACGTAAAATTACTCCAAGGCCGCCTCTGCGCAATTTTTTCCGGCCTTTTAACGCCCAGACTTGAATCGCGAAGATAATGTGCTTAGCTGTTTAAGAACGTACTTAAATCATTATTGCAGATAGGGAAATGTATATATCCAATGCGATTGACATTGTTGTCTTCATTAACTTTTTTTTATCAGAGCCAACTGTATGTAATATTATTTTGTTTAAATAATCTATCTATATTCGGGTTTTTACAGCTGCTGCCGTCTTCCCGTGCCAAACCTCCAAAGCCTACGATCTTGGGCATCTTCAATGCTTGGCCCTCTTGCTTGCATTAATGTCTTCATGTTTTAATCATGGTCGAAATATTTTTTTGATTATTTGCAATTAGAAAGGGAACTATTCTCAAGATTCAGTTCCCCGTGTTACCTTAGGCCAGGCATGTCATAGTTCAGAACTCCCAAGTTCCGTGCGGAGTACGATACTATCTCTAATTTCTAATTCTCCGGCGGGACCTGTACGAAAGACTACCGTTGTCACGAACTCTTATAACAGGAAAAATCTAAATATAAAACAACGAACAAACGGGTTTAAAGCATTTATTAATGAATAGTATTAACTGGTTTACAGTATTAAATAATATCTCAAAAGATTTTAATCTGCAATATTTAATATTTGCCTGGAAAAAAAAAAACATTAAGAACCAACAAGCTTCTACATACAAACCAAACAAAAGATGAGAATACGTTTAAAATATTCATGTGTTTCTACACCATTTTAACAAGCATTCTTGGTACAGGAAAAAAAATTAGTGGGTATATTTATTGTTCCTACTGTAGGAAAATAAATTACCTCTTTTCAGGGTGCTACTTCCCGGGCATTCTTACTTGACATTTTTTATTGTATTTTTATATAAAACTTTCCTCATTAGAGGATTGCCACAAGGACGAAGTGATCAGACAATTAATTTTCGAAATAGATGAAATGCATTAAAACAATTCAAATTGTAATTGAAGTATATTTTATAATGTATAAATTTTGTAAACATGGTTTCTTAAAATTGAAATTGATCCTCTAATGGTAGCGATGGCAATTTTAGAAAGATACACTCTGTCCAAATCTAAGAAATTCCAAAATTTAGCTAAAAATCCTGGTATAGTACCTCTTGTCCCGATCATCAATCCTGTGGCAGTTATACTACCTAATTGGCATTTATCTTTGTAATAGTCAACTGTTGGCTCATATATGGCATTCTTTTCAGAATCAACTTCTTCAGGTTGGCTACTATGAGTCTCAAAACGGATTGTGGGATCTATCATACCAATTGGAGAAGATGGTCTAAATGCAATACTATTTATTCGTCTATTACTCCCATTTACTAATTTAATATTAAACATATAAAATTAGTACCTGATAAACCAGTTGTCCCCAACTAAAATAAAGTTCTGTTTGAAAACTTCGTCAAGTAGTTAAACATATGAAGGCCTTTCAAAACAATATTTCATCTTCTGCATTTCAACTGGTATTATCGCCTCACTATGAGTATGATGGTTGTCCATTTATGTAAAAGCGGGTGGCGCGACAATGCTTCACAATGATTAACATGCGGAATTAGTATAGTGGCGGTAGTCGGCATCTTTGTATTTAATTATATATAACAGCTGCGGGGAAACAAAGCGAACCCCTGGACAACCATCATAGTGAGGCTACAATACTAATGTTGTTGTATAAGTTGTACAATGGGTTCAGGTCTGCAGGCGTGTTCTTGTTGAGCAAAGTCTTTATTCACAGCTTCTTTTAAAATTTCTATGTCTTCTGGGATGCTAATCTTGTAGATGTTTTTCTTTCTGTGTGATTTTGACATAGTGTTATCGATTTTGTGGAACTGATGATCCGTTTCTAGTATATGTTTGGCAAAACTTGATTTTTCTTCGTTATTAATATATATTTTTTTAATGTTCAGTATATCTTGTGTTAAAATTTCTTGTTGTTCTAAAAAGAAGTAAAGTGATCCCACAACAGACCCGGAGGCCCTTGGGGTAGTAGGAGGTTAGGGCTCCCACTTTTTACTAGACAATCGGCACTTTATGTCAGCCGGGTTATCAGCCCTGCGTGACGGCCGCCTTTACCCCCAGAACAAACGTCTGGTACTCATTTCCGTTAGAGGCTGAGTCGACCCCAGGGCCATAGTGCCGCCAGTGGGTTTGGTTCAGTTTAAAAATCCTGACACCAACGGGACTTGAACCCTCGACCCTCCGGCTTGTAGCTCAGTGCCTTAACCACTACGCTACGGCGTGCTACCGATGTAAAACTTATCGCAATTTTGTACTTTAGCTTATAAACGCCTTTATTTTCGTGTTTATTTGTTACTTCAATTTTGTTTGATATGATGTTGCTGAGTTTGTTATTAGTTTTAAAAGCGATTTTTATGTTTTTGTCTTGTTTTTTCATCGAATTAGCTAATTTAACCGTTTCAAAATTGGGAGAGATATTCTGTGCCAAAAAAAAAATACGAAGGCTTGATTCTCGCAAGGTCTCCAAGCTTAACGTAGCCATATTCATCATTGCGTTTGACGAGTGAAGCTGAACCAAGTCACCAGGCAGCTTACCTGTCCAGCGGAGCGCTCGTGGTGCACATCGGAGCGCACCGTCTCATGGAGCTCGTGTTTTACATCGCTGTCTTAGACAACAGTCAACTTTTGTGAGATACGTGATATGTTCCGTTGAGAATTCAAAACTGAATCCTGCTGATGATGGGACTAGTCCCGAAAGCGCTACAGATAAATAACTAATAAAGTTGAGGAGACGGGCCTTTTAGGTAAATATTTAACAATTTTATACTTTAACTTAGGCAATAGCATGCCTGATTAGTGAGCCCGGGTTTGGTCCCCTGCGGAATTAAAAAAAAAAAAATTGCAAAATCAATTTAATTGTAAAATTTTAAATTTCGGAGACACGATGGATGAGGTTAGTGTACAATTTTTAATTTGTAAATTGTGCATCCGATTCCTGCACTAAATTGCAAATCCCTCCATAGTACATTATGTTAAGAAGCCACTGTTGATAGCGATCGTCCATCGAATGGAGAGGCGGCTCCCTTAGTATTTTTCGACAGGAGAACACTATGTGCCGGCAACGGGTTTCACCTTCTCCCTTTCACCATCATCAACAACAAACTTTACACTACAGAAAAACATAAACATAAAGCGGGTATTTATTTATTATTTTATACTTTATTGGCAATCTTTACCACTATTTAGTACACAATTGATCTTCTTGGTGATACAATATTAAAATATATATACAGTCAATATGCCCATTTCACCAATAAATGTTTAAAATGGTCAACTAGTTTCTACAGCCAAGCTGTCATTCTCAAGACCAGATATTGACTCTATTGACTCTATTGAGTCAATATCTGGTCTTGAGAATGACAGCTTGGCTGTAGAAACTAGTTGACCATTTTAAACATTTATTGGTGAAATGGGCATATTGACTGTATATATATTTTACCACTATTAACTGGAATTATATATTTGTATGAAAATGATAATTTCACTTTTTAACGGGATCTAATCTAAATTATAAAAAGGAATGTTTGTTCGTATTTTATGCGCCGCCATACCGTTCATCTGATTGTGTTGGGACTAGTGGTTATGATCCTTGCCTCTGCTCCCGAGAGTCGCGGGTTCAAACCCAGCCGGGGTCGATGGATTTTTTAGGATGGAAAAATCCAAGGAGCAAGTCCTCCGGGAGAGACTTTAGGCCATGGGTCCCGAGTCTGAAGATTTTCAGGTTCGTAAAAGATCCTTAAGCTGAATAGAAAGGCCTCTAAGCAAAATTTACCGAATTTTCCCGTCATAGTACTACGTTGGTTTCCTAGATGTCAGTATGAGGTGGAAGCTGACCAAGGGCCACTCCGATGGCATTTATACGAAAACAAGTGTAACTAAATTAGTATGGTTCAATTTCTTCCCTGTAGCGGGAGACCGCCTAAATCTCGTTGAGGGAAACAAGAAGAAGAATGAAAATTATAATTTAACTTTTTTTTTAACGGGATCTAGTCTAATATATGAAAAAGAATGTGTATTCGTATTTTATGCGCTGCTAAACCGTTCATCTGATTGTGTTGGGGCTTTTTGCAAAATGCTCAGGAGTTTCCCGGGAAGGTTTTAGGCTATAAGATAGTTTTATTATACAACCCCTTCGCCCTTAAAAATCATCCTTTAAAGTGAAAAAACGAGAGAAAAAATCGCTTTTTGAACGCTTAAATGGCTTACGCTGCCAAATACACAAAATTAATGTACACAGAATAGAATGTCTCAAAAAAACTTTACAAAGAAGTCCGCGACATTATATGATTATCTTTTACGGATAACTCACAATAACAATTTTTGTTTTTCATTGATGCCAAGAAGATTGGGATGTGTAAATTCCCGGACAAGCATAGCAGTGCACGGCGGGTATTCTTTTATGGATAACTCATAATAACAAATTTTGTTTTTCAAATCATTTATGCTAAGGAGATCGGGATAAGTAGATTCCCGTGCAACAACAAGTAATCATCACGGGGTATCTTAAAATAATTACTATATAAATTTATAATTATTTTTCCTTTTACTTATTCAACTAAACATAAAAATCACGTCTTTCAGCTCATTTATGCCAAGAAGATCAAGATAAGTAGATTCCCGGTCAATGCCAGATAATCAGCATGGGGTATCTAAAAACAATTACTTAATCAACTAAATATAAAAACACATTAATTTTCGTATTTCAGCTCATTTAGATCAGGATAAGTAAATTCCAAGGCAATGCTGGGTATTCAGCACGGAGTATCTAAAAATGATTAAGACACAAATTCATAATTATTTTTTTCCTTTTACTTATTCAACTAAACATAAAAACTTATGTCTTTCAGCTCATTTATGCCAAGACGATAAGTAGATTCCCGGGCATCGTCGAGTAATCAGCATGGGGCATCTAAAAATAATTGATATAAATTTTTGCTTTATTCAACTAAACATAAAATCGTATTAATTTTCATTTATTTAGATGCAGCAGCGCACATCAGGTATTAGCTACTATATATATATATATATATATGGATGCCCACACAGAAGATGGTCTGAACAATTTTAACACCTCTAGCTTTCATGAAAACGGAACAAGCCAACAGGCTTAATCCCTGGATGATGATGATGATATATTATATAGTAAAATTGAAAATTTAATATAGATGAGTCATATATAATCAGAAAATGATGTTATTAATTATGTTATATTCATATAAATTACCATAATAGCTCAAATCTTTCCACTCATATTTCATCTTCATTTTCATACTTTTTTAGTTCTTTTATGAAAATTACCGGGATACCATATATACAGGATGCCTCTAACCTTCTATCCTTTAAGGTAATCTTTTATTTGATTCTTATTTATAGATGCTTTAACATCTAAGGCCATATCACATCTATTATTTTGAATGGTATTATAAATTGGTGAATATGATGAAATAGCCCTGAAAATGAAATTCCAATCCATCATTCACCTTAATAACTGAGACAAACCAGGAAAAACTTCAGTTAAGTTGGTTGGCATCAGGATTTAAATTGGATCTTCCAAATACGAATACCAAATCCTACCATTTGAGCCAACACATTCGGAAGAATTAAAATTATACAGTAAAGTGAATATTTTGAGATAGAGAACCAATGAACAGAAAAACATACATTTACATGTCACAGTATTTTCAGTTTACAAGAGACTAGCCCGTTCACACCATAGAGAGCTTGAAAGGATACTAAAACAGAACTGTTCACATATTAGATATTGAAGAGATGGTGTTGGATTTTGAATTTTACCTATGAAATGGATACTTTGAAGGAATATATAACGGTTATTTCTGAAGAGCAGCAATTGCAACTCTATCATCCATCCAGATATGTAAGCAATGAGACCAAATAGTTTTTGAACCTAAATTTCAATTGTGTCCATTATTTCTCTAGCACTGTAATATAGTACCCAACGTCTTACAGTGAACAGTTCAAGAATGAAGCCTGCCTTTCATTATATCTAGATCTTGTTGCCCATTTCTATCAATGATTAATATTCAGTTTACAGCCCTCTGCTCTCTGCATAATTTTGAGTCTAAAGGTTAAACATATCTCGTGTGTATGTGCTGTTTTGGTAAAAAGAAAAATTAACACACTTGCCTCTCACACAGCAGGATTTGATTTTCAGTCAAGTTATATTCCTCATTAAATTATCTAAGGCTTTTCTCTCTCACAACTATAGGAAAACTGTCAGGAAATATATGCTTTTATCCTCTCTGGCATTGGCCTTAGTAGTCTAGGGGTTAAATTTCTTGTCCCAGGCAGTGGGTCATTGTTTCAAATCCAGAAGAGTTAGAAGAATAGATCCTAGCCTTTCACCATTAAAATTATAAAGTGTAGTAGTGCCTGAAGCAAAAGGACTATTGTGATAGAATAGATAATGCAAAATATATTTGCCATCACTAACCCCTCCTACAATTTAAATTTAATAGATTTAAACTATCCCCAAGAATCTTTTTAGACTTTTGACTTTTTAGGATGGAAAAATTCAATGGAAAAGTCCTCCAGGAGGGACTTCAAGCTGTGGGCCCTGAATCTGAAGTTGTTTGGTCTTGTAAAAGAAAACAAGCCTAAATTAGAGCCTTTGATCAAAACTGAAAGTCCCTTCCTATCCAAGTAATACCAAGTAATGTCATTTGCTGACATCTGTAGGAAAATAAGTGTAACTAAATTAACTTGGCTAAGAAATCCTGCAAGGGAACAACCTTGTCGCACATGGGAATGTTTGGGTATATACAGACATTCTCTCTAGGACCATTTGGCAATCTTTATGACAAGAAGTAATGTCATTTATCTATGGATGTGATGGTTTTGGGCCTTTGATACAGTACATGAATGTCATTAAACTTATATCACATGTTGATAGATTAATAAATGTTTTTCCCTCCCAAAGAAAGAATGTATCTTTTATCGTGAAACTAGTATCTTGGCCCATATTGTTGCTATGACATATCCAATGTGTTTACCCTATTCATCATAAAAATGCATGATCTAGCCAAAATATATTACTATAATGCTATCATATAAATTGTCATTATTTACTTAACTACATTGTTTGATCTTCAGATAAAATTTGTCAAGAGCCTCTTATTAACCAGTTCTTTTGCAATGTCATGTTTCTCAGACTGATCTCTGTTTATCGAGTTTGTTTATAATAATTTCTCTCTACTTGCTAATCTCTAGATCACACATTTTTCTATGTATTTATAGTATATGATAGGCTGAATGCATTGTAATGAGTGTATTAAAAATATTCGTTATACAACCAAATCTGAAAGTTATTAGTGTTATTACCATAATTTTAAAACACAAAAATATAGTATTGTAATATGAAATAATACATACTGTATAATTTTAAAATCTAGAAAACTCAAATAACATGTTTTTATTTGTTTCGATGATAGGATAATTGTTGTAATTGGGTAATTGTTGTTTTTGTTTCAAGTTTTGAGTCATTCTTGCTTGTGAAAACCAAGGAAAATGATTACGGAACTTAAACCAATATAGAACTTATACCATCATAATTAATATGAACAGCAAATATTTACATTTATTTGTTTATTTATGTGTGTAAAATTGCCCATTTCTGCTGCAAGATTAATTGTGATGTCAAGATATGAATTTCTATATCTGAAAATTTTGTCACATATATTTTTCACTAAAAATATTGTTTAAGAGCTAGATGAAATTCTTATATCCAAGCTTTCAGCTTGGGAAATGACCAGTGTGCAAACATGACATGCAACCAATGAATCTGAGGGCTGAGCCACGCAGGATAATGTCCTCATGTATTTTTTTTTGTTCAATGTCACCATGTCATTTCAACATTCTGATATTCTCTCCTGGCATGGTGTTATTATAACCCACTTCTGAGATTGGGGCACCCTGATGATATATGATAGGTTATGATAATGATGGTAATTCTGGTATATGTAACGCATCACTGTGAAATGTGATAATTTTATAGCATCCATTGGCAAGACTTAAAAATTCCATCCTTTAAACCTAGTAGGGAGTAATGAGAAATTAAAAAATAAATACTGAAAATGTATCATCTCACCTCATATTTTGTCTTATTCCAAAATTAATCTAAAAGGAAGACAAAATATGAAGTGAGGTGATACATTTTTAATCATCATCATCATAGTACATTCACAAATTTAACTAATATTCTTTCATTCCAGTAAGTGTAGTGTTGAATTTTATTTCTTATGGTTTTATTGATCCAAATCATTACTCCAGCTTGTCCATGGGTTTTCCTGTCGACACCGCTATATATTTGTACATAATTTTGTGTTTCTTTCGTTCCTTTAAGTTTCTTCTTAGTTTCTGTAGTTACTGCAATATCAATGTTTCTATTTTTAAATATACTGTCTAGTTCCTCTTCTTTTTCATGGATGCTTCGGACATTCCAGGATGCATATCTTACAAGATCATTGTGCCGTTTTCTTTTAACCATATTTCTTTGCTGTGGGTCGTCATATTTCAATTCTACATTTTTAATATTTAATTTAATTCCATCCTTGTTCAATTTAGTGAATGATATATATATATATATATATATATATATATATTTTAATATTTCAATATTTCTCTCCTAGATGTTATTCTTTCTCCATTCTCTCTGGTTTTTTATTTGCACACTATTGTCCACCACTTGTACCTCAATATTCTGCTTCTACCATCTAATTCTACAGATCTCAAACCACATTACTACATAAATAAAATGCAACTTTTATTTATCTCGGATCTGGCAAGATTCAAGCATTCTCAGCTATTTAGTCATGTTTAAAAACGAATATATGTTTACAGTTGAGTTTTTGGAAAATTAAAAGTGAATATCAAGATTTTCTTATGGGGTATTTAAATTATTCCTCATGTTGAAAATTAATTAAATGCACTTGTTTTTATCTAAGAAATCTTGAAATATAGGCACCATAGATAATCATATTTGTAACAACTGTTACATTATTTACATTGTTGGACCTCAATATTCAAATGTTCCATTTATCAAGAAGGCTAGAAAACATTTTTTTTTGTAATGCCACTAGGTTGTCTTTTATGACATTTCTGGTTTTCTCATTTGACATTGGCATAATTGTATCCCACTTCTGAGGTTGGGGCACCTATAAGGCGAGGTTACGTTACCCCGATGATATGAAGGGTGATAGATGATAATTAAGCACCAGAAGAGTTCTTAACCTAAACTTAACCTAAATTCCAGACCATGGGCAACCACAAGAATAATTCCCTTTAAGGAAAAAATCCCATGGTTTGACTGGCAATCGAACCCGGAACCTCATGAACAGTGGTCAGAAATGCATGAGGCTGGTCAAAGCTAGAAAACATTATTCTTTATTTATTTTTCGATAAACATTAAGAGCGATATATGTAGTGCAAATTTTAAATATATCTATAGCAATGTAAGTAGTGGTTAGAATTACATGTTATACAGCATTATTATCTCATCCTTTGGGACTTCTGGAAAGAAAAAGTGACTCACCATCATTGTTATAATCTTAAAGTTTATAATGTATTCTACTATGTTAATGGTATTATTTACACTTTATTCCAAAGAAAACAGAGCTAGTATAAGTACCGACATATCTTTTTTTTGACTGGGATTAGTCACTGAGATAAGTAGGGAAGAATATCTTTATATTATTTTTAGTCTGATCATCTTACCTCAATATTAATGTTGATTTGTTCTTGAACATGTTTAAAAAACAATTCTGTTTTATCGTCAGCTTTTCCAGACATATAATTAAAATAACCTCAAAATATAACTTCCTAAAATTAAATATTAAGAATATCTTTGTTTTTATCATCAAGTCAGGGCTAGTTCTATGTCACAGCAGCAACAATCACTGCATGAATTCTCCTGTATGCTATTTGGCTCCAGTCAAATTTTAGATCTGACAAAAACAGTTTAGAGATTTTAGAAGAAAGGGGTCTTGTTTTTTTTAATTACTTATATATATTGTATTCTAATAATTTTACTAAGATAAAATGGATGGTGTTATGCATCAACTCGCTATGCACCATATCTAAGTTTCAAAAAGAATATGTATAAAGTTTAAGTCAATCTTCATTATTTATTGTAGTGCCAAAGTAATCTGACTGTTTGTGCCCTAATGGGTACCTTAATGTGCTTTCCAAAGAACCAGACTTCATGAGGTTTTTGGATGCATCATCTCGCAGGTGATGAAAAGGACCCAGCTGTACTCTAACCAATGTTGATAGCTATGCTCTAGCCTCGAGTTACTATGTGTCATGAAACAAGTCTTAAGATATTGGATTAAAAATGTAGTCTGGATCAATATGGCATAGTGGATCAACTCAACCTGATTGGAAGGTGTAGGTTGAAAAGCATCAGCAGAGAACTCCAACCTGCAGTTCTCCAGCTCACATGGCATGACATGAATGCAGACAATGGCTGTATATAAAACAGTTACTTCTCAGTAAGATGACCTAGATAGAGATGGAAAGTTAGGATACAACAAAATTTACCTGTCTGTTAGCCCAACATTTTAATTTATTATCACCAGGAAAGTATCAAATCTTAAAATATGCTTTTCTTATCTAAAAGTTCTTTTACATACAATATTTATCTGTGGCAAGGAATTAATGGATTTTAATAATATTTCTCTGAAGGGAACCAAGTTCTCAAATTTTCCTGATTGAAAAAATTCCAATGACCTTGTTAAGTTTGAATCCAGGATCCTAGATTCTGAGGCAAATGCGCTACCCTGAGACAACCAATGTTGTAAATTTTAACAGAAAAGAATATATCCCTTCACTGATTATAAACTATATTGGAGTCTGACATTAATTTTTTTCTAAGATTAAAATTTTAACATTTTCTAATTTCATTTGAGTTTCTGAATACAGTAAAAGCACCTTATTTGTGGGTGATATGTTCTGCAAATATGCTGCAAATACAGAAACCATGAATATGGAATGGTAATTTGTAAGAGTATGTAGGGGTGTTGTAATTAGGGTATAATTAGGGGGTAATTAAGGTCTGATCCCTCAAAGGGCTTAAGGGAACTTTGGAACAGGAATTCTTCGGGAGTCTGTTAGCATGGTGTTTACTTATGGAATCAGTATCCGCTGAGCTAAAAGGTATTGAGAATCTTATATAAAGGAAAAGTTGAGATCACAAGGACAAATATCTATCTATCTACAGATTTTTATAGCTGCTGCCATCTTCCAATGCCAAACCTCCAAAGCCTACAATCTTGGGCATCTTCAATGCTTAGCCCTCTTGCTTGCATTACTGTCTTCATGTTTTACTTCCATGTTGGCTTTGGTCTCCCTCTTTTCTTATTTCTAGTCAGTTGCAATTGATATAGTTGCTTCAGTCATCACTCATCTTCCATTCTTAAAACATGTCCTAACCACTTTAATTCCTTCTCCTCAATTCTTTCAATTATGCTTTCTTCTGCTTCCATTATGTTTCTACAAGGACAAATAAATAAATGAATATTAAAATTCTATATTTTAAAACTATAAGTAAATCATATAGGCTAAGGTAATTTAAACTAACTTTAACTACACTATGTTATTTCTTATTCATTGCGAGAGAGAGAGAGAGATGTTTACAGTGAAATGGATTGTAAGTTGGACTCTGCCTAATTGACCTAACTTTATCATAATCATATTCTTTAAATATTAATTAGTTCCTATTCACAAGGTTTTAAAGTATTTAATTACTTCTCGAAATTTAACCCATTGTTTCACTCCAAAACCTAAAGCCATATTGAGAAACATGGTGCAGATCTACCTCATGCTGGATCTTGAGAGTGAAAAGACAGCCCCCTGGCCATCTCAACCAGTCTTAAAAACTCTTTAAAAACTACCTCTAACTGTGAATTGTCCCTTGGTGGCAGAGTCCAACCTACTTTCTCTGGCTCTGGTTTCAGCAGAATTCTAGAGCAGCTAACTGTACCTTGACCTTCTCAAAATATAATTTTGCTATTCTTCAAGTTGATTGCCTAAGGCACCCTTGCCACAGTTTCTGAGAATATTTCTGTAACATCCTGGTAAAGTCTAAATATAAATTCAAGATCAGTATTTCCTATAACATATAATTAGTTTAATAGTTATAATTTCTTGAGGTTATAGAAATATTCCTTGTTTAAATAATTATTTTCTTAACCTTCCAATGTTTCCTGTTCACAACAAGGGGATACGTTCCAAGGTTCCGAAATAAAATAAAAATTGACAAAATAAAATAAATTAATGAGAGATTTTGAACAATCTCAATTATTTGTCAGACTTAGGCAAGGGCTTAAAGAACTTAGTAATTTTTTCCTGCTTTGCCGCTTTTATAAAGTCTTTCAATTCTGATTGATATTTAGCTGTGAATTCAGTGATAGAATTCCTTATTTTTGTCTTTGGATTTCTTGATGAATCGTACAGTTGATTCATTAACATTGAAACAGCGTGATATAGATGCAAATGACTCGCCAACACATAAACAGTTAAGCATTTATATTTTTTATTTTAAGCATCAGCACTACTTTTTTCCACTTCGGAACTAATTTTCTTTCCTTTTACTCGACATTATAAAATGAGAACAAAGCTGAAGACACATGTGTTAGTCAATCAAAATTATTGCAACGAATGACAAGTTGAAACAATAAACCAATCGTGGCAAGGGCAGCATTTATCAATGGACATAGCAGCACATTAAAAACGGCAATGGTGGCTTTTAACAATAAACTTTAGGCTTAGTAACAATAAGGTTAGTTTTACTTTGATATTTATTTATACATTTGGTTTGAATCGTTCCTTGTAGAAGCTGCCTTGGCACATGCCTGCAGTAAAAAAAATTTGCTGATATGTTAATAAAGGATACTTATCCTTCTAATATACCAACTGGATCCACAAATAAAGAAAATTTTAGCCGCAAATACAGGAACTGTGTCACAATTTTTTAACCTGCAAATAATGAAAACGTGAATAAGGGAACTGCAAATATGGAACTTTTACTGTATTTCAATTAAATTTAATATTTCCTTGTCATCAAGTTTTCCTAATATAAGAGAACCTGGGCCTCCAAAACAATAAGTTATCAATGACCATTGTTTGATGTTATTGATCATAAGCTAATTGAGAAATGTCTATCTACTATTCCAAACAATCATGATTTTTCACATGTAATGTTTAAATTTCCTTATTTAACAAAATTAATTAATAGAATTCAGAAAATATATAGGCCTATATTTTTTTTAGCCTGCCAGCTGCTTCCGATGGTAACATGCCTGATTCCCGATCAGTAGTCCTGGGTTCAATACTTGGCGGGGTTGAAAATTTCAAATGTTAATTTAACTGCAAAATTTTCAATCTTGGAGCCAGGAGATGTGGTGTACAATTTTTAATTGCTATATTGTGCATGTAGGTAAACAGTTTTTGGACACTTTTGAAATCCAGAATGGGTTGAAGCAAGGAGATGCACTATCTCCTCTACTATTTTATTTTGTACTAGAGCATGCCATTAAATCTTTAGAAAATGAGGAAGGCTTACAACTCAATGGTATTAATAAGTTGTTAGTTTATGCTGATGATGTAGTATTATTGGCCAATAGCGAGGAGATACTAAAGGACAACACGCACACACTATTGAGTAACACTAAGAAATTAGGACTGGAAGTAAATATCAATAAAACTAAATATATGGTCACACGTAGAAATTCATTATATAATGGAAATGGACAGCTAATGACAAATGAGGGAAATTTTGAGGAAGTGGCTGAATTCAAATACCTAGGAACAATAATCACAAATAGGAATAAGAGATGCACAAAGGAATTAAACATAGGCTCAATTCTGGAAATGCGTGCTATTATGCATTGCAGAGACTCTTGATGTCCCAACTCCTTTCAAAAAACGTTAAACTGAAAATATATAAAACTATTATTCTACCAGTTATATTATATGGGTGCGAAACATGGACTCTTACTTTAAGGGAGGAAAGGAGATTACAAGTATTCGAGAATAAAGTACTTAGGACAATTTTTGGACCAAAGAGAGATGAACAAACTGGTGAATGGAGAAGACTACATAACAATGAACTACATGGTCTTTATAGGAAGCCAGATATAATAAGAACAGTTAAGTCTTGTAGACTGCGATGGGCAGGACATGTTGCACGTATGGGGAATGAAAGACTTGCATGGAAGCTTCTTGTAGGAAAGCCAGAGGGAAAGCGCCAAGTTGGTAGACCAAGAATGAGATGGGAGAATAACATTAACTATGATTTGAGGGAAGTAGATTATACATGGAATGATTGGAAAGCATTAGCTCAGGATAGGGATGTATGGAGAGCATATGTCCGCGCGGCCATGAACCTACGGGTTCGATAGTGCCAGTGAGTAAGAAGTAAGTATATTGTGTATCAGATTTCTGCATTAAATTACAAACTTCTCCGCAGTGCATATGTTGAGAAGGCATATATTGTTGATATAAATTCATCCATCGGATGAGTACATTAAGCCTGGTGGCCTCCTTAGTGCTTTTCAATATGAGTAGGCTATGTGCCGCACCGAATTTCACCTTCTCCCAGCTTTTCATCATCATGCCTCCAACACATTTTACACTACATAAATATGAACTTACATTAATCCTACATTACTCTCTGTACACCATACAAAAATACATCGTCTACTACGTAAATTGGTCTGCCGAAGTGGTGCGTAAATTGACAATATACCACATTAACGCCATTTATCCGCCCAGCGCGGAACTCGAAGCGCGTAAAGTGCAGTGTGACACACACACATACTTTTTATTTTATCCTCCAACCGTCTCAAACATTATTGCGTATATACCGTGATCTGCGGACCCCACTTTGCGAAACGCTCGCAAAATGGAGTGTGACGTAATTTTGCTGGCATCAAGTGACATTTCAATTTTTTGTGTTGGCATTTCTGTGTCGCTTTAAAAACTTTCGGTTCTCTATGCTTTAAAAAGGTTAGCCAACATGCTGTTTGACACAAATTCGCATGCTCTAAACGTTACGTCATTTTGTAACAATTATATACATGACATGCATTAATATGTGATTTCAGTAGGTGTTAAAAGAAGGCTGAAACTAGGTCGTTTGTCTTGTGTTGAGTTATTGATGTGGTAAAGTAATGTGGTGGAAAAATAAAATCAACCATCTACCAATTCCTGAGGGTTAGATGTCATTACGATTATTTTGATAATCATAACCTCTCCAATTGTATTATTTTCTTTACATTTACTTCAATTTGTTACCCAACAATGACATGCAAAACGTAATTGAACTTTCGTGTTGTATTACATACTGAAATTGTATCCTATATGCTGTTAAATAAACACGGCATCATCTTGTAGCGAATTCCAAGTAATGAATCTATTGACGTTCTGACGAAAATATTTTTTATTTAATTTTCACGTATCTTCGCCGATTCTATCTATAATAGACACCGAAAATTACACTGTAACCAAAATTTATGTAGAGTCCTTTTTTACAGTCGTCGGGGACGGTCTATAGAATCAAAAAATGTACACAACATGGTTTTCTCAACAAAAAAAATGTATTTGCGATATACTGATTGTGCCATTGATAAAAATTCGAAAACAATTACATCGATAGGTATATCTGCCAAGGAGTTAATATTGGCTTTAAAAAATAATTGTGCCATTTTTGTGAAATTAAATAATAATGCATGCTTACATTTGCTAATAATCTGAAATGAGAGATGCGTCAACATGTTCAGCAGGATTGAAACAACCAAGCACAAGCCATCTACATACAAGTCAGCTGAGTTGAAACTCCCCTGTCAATAAGTCTCCTCCCTCAGTACTAGTTATTATCAATTCAAGAATACCATAATAATGTTATGAATTTATGGAGAAAGTCTTCACAGTTCAAGTGCAGCAAGAATGATGCACTGGCAACATTTTCTGCACAAAAGGTTACCAAATTGACGAATAGAACCATGAACAACCAAATTCATTGAAAATTCAGTTTGCATATATAAATATGCAGTATCTGATTTCCAAATGGCAATAGAAAACATATTCATATATATAGCCTGAATGGTCCTGGAACCACTCAGCCTTTGACAAGAACTCCAAAAATTTTCTTGATGATAAAGTTAACTGTAATAATTTATCATCCTCCCATACTTTTGTACCATAATGGTATGTTTCCAGCATATTTAATGATACATATATTTTAATTGCAGGACCCTATGTCCCAGGATGTGCTGATTTGATGACAGAATGTTCTCGTGATGGTTGCTTTGTACGGCTCTACTACCCAACTTCCTTATCACAAATAAAGGTAGGAATAACTGGAAAATTACAAGACTCATATTGAATCTTGCTAACTGATATAATGTTTCCAGGTAAAAGAAAGAACTTAATAATGAGTGGAGAACATATTTTAATCGACTCACATCATACATTTTCAAATTGTTTGATACCGACGGTTTCAGACAATATCATGTCCTTCTTCAGTCATGGCTTCCACAGAAGAAGGACATGATATTGTCTGAAACCGTCGGTATCAAAGAAGTTTGAAAATGTATGAGGTGAGTCGATTAAAATATGTTCTCCACTCACTATTAATGATATAACCTCATAATGTTTACTTCCCAATATTAATTTAAATATAAAAGAAAGAACTCTTCACTCTAGACATCATTGCATCCTCTGCAACCCTGTCTGGGAGCATTCTCAGACATTTCGCCCAGCTCCTTCAAGTAGGGAACAATAGTATTTTCAGGGCTGGGAAATTAATGTCTACACATTCAATTCTTGATGTTCAGGAACAGGAAAAAGTCGTAAGGGGCCAGGTTCGAACTATAGGTTGGATGAGTCATTACAACTGAATTGTTGTATTGTGGTGGAGCAAAATTCCCTGCAGTCCAGTCCTTGGCTGCTTCTCCTGGACTTTTGAGAAAACTTCTATATACTATTTAGTGTTAACTGTCATCCGATCCTCTTGCATATAAGTTACCATGTGACCACTTGTTGAGAAGAAAGTAGCCACCATTTTCTTCACCACTCTTCTGATCTTAGTCATAGACTGCTTATTTGGAAAGATCCAAACTGATGGTTGGCACTTTTTTTTTCTGGGTCTTATTGGTAGATCCAGGTTTTTGTCGTCCCAAAGGGAGTCCCCATTGTTGAAACTCTGCATTATTCCACCCTATTGTATTTCTGCTCTTCTGACAAATAATACTGCACCCATCAAGAAGAATTTTTAATCACCCTTAAATGTTGATACAGGATGATGGAAACACTTGGCAAACTAATCCCTTGAGCCCCCTCTATATCCTTATAGGAAAATTGTGGAACTTCCTTAATCAGAATCTATATTGCAGAGATGTTTTCTTCAGTCGTTGTTGGTCTCCCACTTTTCTCATCTTGAAGACTTGTATTCCCCCTTTTAAATTCAGTAAACCAGAGGAAAGCTTGCATCTGAATGAACAAGGTTTCCAAATGTTTGTGTGATCACTCAAGTATTTGTGACTCATTTAAACCACATTTAAAATCATAATATTATCTTGCATACTGCACTTTTATGGACATGAATGTAGTCAACAATTATAATTTAAGAACAAGTAGCCTAAAAGTAGAGGATTATTAATAATTGATAAGTAAGAAGTGATAGAAAAATTCGCTTTGTCATTTAATGGAAACTATAGTCCATAACTTAAAACAAATCTTTATGTAATCTGAATCTATATTTTAATTCACTATTGCTGTAAGTCCCTATAATATCAAACCGATGTTGATAAAATTGTGGTCATTCGATGTTCTTTGTTAGGTGATTGATTAATATGCCATATCAGAATTTCAGTATACATTAATGAAATGCATTAACTATGCATGCATTGTTACAGAACAGATATCTCTCCAATCAAGAATTTATAAGTTACCAGTTCTTTATCGGACCAATAGAGCTATCTAATGTTCATGCAACACAAGAAAGTGAATTAATGTTTTGATACCTTTATAGAATTGGTCTGTTACATTTGAGAAGTAAGGCACTAATATGTTAAGTTATGTAGATAGGAAATAACACTATGAGGTTTTTTAATATTGTTTATTTTTTCTTTCGCTCACCTCATACTTCATAACTCCTCACAGACCCAGGTATCGTCACATCATTTGTGACATTCACAACAGTTGTGAACGTGACACAGCATTGAGAATGTCACAAATGATGTGACGAAACCCGGGTCTGCGAGGAGTTATGAAGTATGAGGTGAGTGATAGAAAAAATAAACAACACTAATATGTTACCTAAAACTGTAAATCTAAAATGCAGTTGTAAAACAATAATCTGATTCTTTAGTTACAAAACAGACATCTATTTCACAAAAACAAAAAAGTAAAAACCATATGGTCTCATGGTATTGGTATATTAACCACTTTAAAAATGTAACAATATATTTTGCAGGGTACAATTAACACTTTTTGGGTCATTCCATGATAAAAGGGACATTTTGGTCTATTTTTTAACATTGTATATTTGTGTTTATTTTTTTATTGTAAGGTTGTCTACTCTTTGGACTTCCTGTTTCACAGTAGCATTTATGTGGGAAACCTATTTCTTTGTTGTTCTGGCTCGAAGAAGATAGCGGCGTTTCATGCAGATGTTATTACCCTATTTTCAATAACTTCAAGGTAAGTTTTTTTTTAATTTTACAGCAACATAATATATTGGGAGTTTGTAATTTCCTTTCTCATACTTTGATGTATGAAATACAACAAAAAGCACTTGCATAGATGTTGATTGGACAGAGTAATATTAAATTTAGAATTTGCATATTAATGTGTAATGTGAGTGACAAAATATGCTATTTTATTAATTAAAAAGCAATAAATGTTGTTCTTTTTTATTAAAAATCTGGTATTATTAAAGAGAGGTAAAGAATGTTATTGGGTGAAATTAACAACTTCCTATGAATTTTATTTAATGTGATATATCAAATTATATTAAAGTAATGTGAGTGACAATGAAAAACTTACAATATGGGATTTTTACACATTTCAGGAGAAGAAAATTTCCTGACTTGTTTTTGGCAATGAAATAAAATTTGACATTATTGGACATTGTTTTCATTCTGTGATTGCCAAAATTCCATCAACCTCTGCTGAGAGAATGAGAAAAATGAGGCAGAAGCTTAAGGAGGAAGCTAATTATGATGAGTATAAAGAACAGCATACAATCAGTGTAAGGAAATATAGAGAAAAGAAGGAAGAAAAATTGAAGAATTATAAGAAGGAAGTCCGATCCGATTGAGGGTCTTTCCACTTTTTCAGCGGTTGCCCTTTTACCAGCCGGCTGCTGGCCCTTCACATCCACATGTGTCAATCACAGAGGTAGATGATCAACAGCCAGTGTAGGGGTGACATGTGGTTAGCATGTCGAGTCCCCCAGCCGTTATAGCTGGTTCCTCAACCTGGAGCCGCTACTTATTGTAGCTACCCAATTGCCTCACGATGCTGGGTGGGCACCGGTCCCATACTGGCCGAAATACCATGAGAAAATTTCTTCCCCCATGGAGACTCGAACCAGCGCAAGTCCCATAGCTCTGCGCCAAGGCTTCCTACCTTAACCACTCGGCTACGGCGCGGGAAGGAAGTCAAGATCTCAATTGAAGAAGAAGAAAAAAGAGAAAACATGTTGCTAGATTTAGGCATCTGAGAATTAGATTTTGGCTGTGAATTCTTTGCACAACATAGTTCTGGCATGTTCTGCTCACTCATCATCTTATCTGGTTGAAATTGTATGCTTGTCAGTGAAAGAAGATTGCTGGGTCATGAAATGCTGATTGCAGGGACAGGTTGTACAATCACTTGCAGGAGAAAGTCTTTAATAATCAAGAGGTCTCCACATTGAATTGTTCATGGCATGTATGGAGAAAAGAAGGGCGTTCAGCTAGGGTTCAGGAGGAAGGTAGTGCAGCCGATTTGGCAAAATATATACTTTCCCTGTTGCCCTTTTTCTTGGAACATTATTTTATGAAAAGAGAACAGGCAAAATTCTATAATGAAGAATGGTTAATGGCTACATCTTCCAACTTCAAACCAAATATTGAAGTCATACAGGTGAACTTCTCTGAAAATTTTACTTGTTCTGCACAAGATGAAATTCAAAGTTTTCATTGGGTTCAACCTCAAGTCAGTTTATTTATCGCAGCTGCCTGGTATTCTGGAGAACATCATCCCATAGTCATAATGTCTGATAACCTATATCATACAAAACACACTGTGATTGCATATACAGACAGGTTACTTGAAGAAATTCCAACTGAAATAAATGAAGTCAGTATTTGGTCAGGTGGAATAAATTCACAATTTAAAAACGAATATATTGCAGCTAGTCTGAAGGTGCTGAAACAAAAGCATAAACTACAGGTGAAAAAATTGAACTATTTTGCCACTTCACATGGCAAAGGTCCTATGTACGGCACTGGTGAGGCTGTGAAGAGGCAAGTTAGAACACATGTCTTATCAAGAAAGTCTGAAGTTTTCAGTGCATACATTTTTCTGAAGTAACCAGAAAAGTATCATCTGTGAATATAATTCTGTAGATAGAGAAAAAAGAAACCAGAAACTGAAGCTGGATAAAGTTTTTGAGGTAGCACCCATCATTGGTGAAATCTCGAAAATCCATGCCATGTCTCTCAAAAATGAATTGGAAACTTATTTTGTATCAAAGCATAGCATGTTGAATAACTTAGAAGTAATTCTAAAGAGAGACCTTTACACAGGATGTCATAATTGCGAAATGTGTGAAAGTGGAGCTGCAAGGAAAACACTCAATACCGCATTATGCTGCAATTTGTCAGTTTTCAATCGATGCTGACTGTGAAGTAAAGGTACATTTTTAAAAAGGTGGGAGAATGTAAATCATGATTTACTGTCAACAAGGGAGATGTAGAGTTCGTTAATAAAGATCCCGAGTTGGAGTGAAGAGTAGTAAACGAATTTATTATTAAAAAAAAAAATTTTAAAAATGCGAACTAACTGCTGCTCAAAGTTATTTATAT
The DNA here is from genome assembly GCA_030220185.1 of Diploptera punctata. Lineage (NCBI taxonomy): Eukaryota > Metazoa > Arthropoda > Insecta > Blattodea > Blaberidae > Diploptera > Diploptera punctata. Next base: position 1,532,258 of record JASPKZ010003852.1, read on the forward strand.
CTACTATCATCTGTTTTGTTATCTATATAACAGGTTATGTAATGATTTGTATTACATTTATTTCATGGACAATAATTGTAAATCAATCACAAATATCAACCATTTTGTCATGTTGTTGATTATGTAACGTGAGTGACAAAATACTGTAATGTGAGTGACCGATAAAAATTGTGTTTATTAATTTCAGATTTCACCACAATATAATGAAAACTTTTGCTTGTAATAACCTGGGTGTCTCATTAATTTAAAGCCAAAAAATTGTTTTCCAGAAGAACTCTTACAAGACGACGGGAACTAAATTTTTCTGTCTAGTGGAAATTGATCATGTCTTTTTGCTGTAATGTGAGTGAAATGTACATTTTAAGTTTTTTTGTCCCATGTATTGTAAATCAAAAATTCAAAGAAAATATATCAAAATGTAGAGAATTTAATGAAGAATAAACTTGTTTTATTAATGTTTTAAATTTACTTAGGACTGTACATTTATAGTAAAATTTAAGGTGGGAAAATAGTCAAATTGTAATGTGAGTGACAGTGGAATGACCCTTTTGTGTTTTGAGATTTAAAAACTGCCAACTTACACTTGATTTGAATAAGTGATTCTCAGTTCCATTCCATGCATAGGTCTATTAGTGGTGTTCCAAGATCCTTTACTCAAAACAATGATGTTTCCAGATCTTAATTCTTATTGATATCTTACTTTCATTTTACAGAAATATTCATCAAGTTGGATTCCTTGGCTGCCACATGACAAGTACTTAGAAGGATTTTCACGAGTTTTACAAATATGGAAATTTATCATCAGACTGGTTATATGGTTGTATTCAGGTAAGGTTTGTACTTCAGAGTAAAGCAAAACGTATATTAAAATATCTCTCATATAGTTAACCGTATGGGAAAGGGAAGGTAAATGAGTTCCTGAAAGAAAAATCTTATTTCAATTGCAACAGAGATGGAGCAGCAGTGATGATGGGGGAGAAAAGGAGTTGTCACATTAAAGATGTAGCATTTTCCACAAGTTTTGGTTTGGCATTGTGCTAACATAGACTTAAATTGTCAATTGGTGATGTAATGAAAAGAGACTTTTCCATCACATGTGAATCACTTCGAGTCTTTCTTAGACAAATTGTACTCAATATTAAATATTAAAACGTTCCTTTAACCTCTCCTCAAGTTATTCTGTTACGTAGATCGCGATTTCAGGCCTATAGCAGGCCCATCTTCAGTACACTGTTGTTGACCGGTGTTATGTCGCTCGGAAGAACCACTTCTTCTTCCCTCTGTTGGTGGACCGATGAACCTCTTGATAAGGTCAAAATTTGCGGGAACTTAGCAGTTCATAAGTTTTCCTTTGTTTTTTCTGAATGTGGATCTTTTGCCAAACTGTAAGTTCCTTAGGTGTCTCTATTTGTTTAATTAGACTAGCTTTTGATTCAATTCGATGTTTTTCTCGTACCAAGCATGAGCAGCTACTGCTGACTTTTCCAATTCTCCATTTTTGACATTTCTAAGATGTTCCTTCACCCTTGTTTTCAAATTTCTTTTCGTTTTTTCCTATATAAATTTGTCACAATCTTTACATTTGATCTGATAAATTCCTGATTTATTTTCTTCTTCAATTTTTTCATTTTTGTTGGTTTTAATTATCCTATTAAGGCTGTATTCATTCTTAGGTGCTAATCTTATATTAAACTTTTTGAAAATTTTTTGAAATTTGTAGTGTTTCAATGGATGGTAAGTGAATTTCTTGAATTTTATTTTTTCTGTTTGTTTTATCAGTGTGCTTTCATTAATTAATTTTTGTCTTTTGAATTTATTTATTTTCCTGTGTACCATGCTTTCATCATAACCATTATCTGTTGCCACATTAATTATGTATTCTTTTTCTCTTTTATAGTTTTCTGGGCTCATAGGAATATTTACTAATCTGTATGCTAAGCTATTGAACACTGCCTCTTTGTGAGCAAAATTATGCATTGAACAGATGTTTTTCACCTATAATGGTAAATTTTATAAACAAAATTCTGGGCTTTCTATGGGAAACCCTCTTTCACCCTTTTTGGCCAATTTATACATGGGAAGTTTCGAGCAGAAAATAACAAGAGGACATCCTTTGATCTTCAAATTTTGGACCAGATACGTTGATGACGTAATTGCTATTGTCAAACAGAAACAAATTGAGGATGCTTTGAAGCTTTTGAACATCCAGAGTAGAACGATAAAATTCACCATGGAAACTGAGATTGAAAGACAAATCCCATTTTTGGATCTTAATTTAACACGAAACAAAGAAAACAGGATAGAATTTGGAATATATAGAAAGAATACTCATATAGACAACTATATTAAAGCTTCGGGTTTCAACCATTTTGCTCACAAAGAGGCAGTGTTCAATAGCTTAGCATACAGATTAGTAATATTCCTATGAGCCCAGAAAACTATAAAAGAGAAAAAGAATACATAATTAATGTGGCAACAGATAATGGTTATGATGAAAGCATGGTACACAGGAAAATAAATAAATTCAAAAGACAAAAATTAATTAATGAAAGCACACTGATAAAACAAACAGAAAAAATAAAATTCAAGAAATTCCTTACCATCCATTGAAACACTACAAATTTCAAAAAATTTTCAAAAAGTTTAATATAAGATTAGCACCTAAGAATGAATACAGCCTTAATAGGATAATTAAAACCAACAAAAATGAAAAAATTGAAGAAGAAAATAAATCAGGAATTTATCAGATCAAATGTAAAGATTGTGACAAATTTATATAGGAAAAACGAAAAGAAATTTGAAAACAAGGGTGAAGGAACATCTTAGAAATGTCAAAAATGGAGAATTGGAAAAGTCAGCAGTAGCTGCTCATGCTTGGTACGAAAAACATCGAATTGAATCAAAAGCTAGTCTAATTAAACAAATAGAGACACCTAAGGAACTTACAGTTTGGGAAAAGATCCACATTCAGAAAAACAAAGGAAAACTTATGAACTTCGAAGTTCCCGCAAATTTTGACCTTATCAAGAGGTTCATCGGTCCACCAACAGAGGGAAGAAGAAGTGGTTCTTCCGAGCGACATAACACCGGTCAACAACAGTGTACTGAAGATGGGCCTGCTATAGGCCTGAAATCGCGATCTACTTAACAGAATAATGTGAGGAGAGGTAAGAATCTTTTAATTTAATATTGAATTGAACCTCACAGTGATAATTCCTATATAAAAAAAGGTTAAATTGTACTCACTTTATCATCAGTCACCAAAGAATGATCGAGAGTTAAAGCAGCATGCAGAGCTTCTTGAAATTTAAATTCATAAAATGGGCAGAATCATGGGCATCAGATGGGTAGCATCAAGCTTCAGAAGTGTGTCAGCAGCTTTGGTAGCTCACTTCACAGTTGCAAAAGATGACAAAAGCAGGGAGTTAACTGACAGAGGTTAATTAAAGTGCATCACTGAAGTTAACTTCATTCTTGACTTAGAGAATGCCCTTCAAGAATTATCAGAAGGTAAGTCTTGGATTACAGTCATGAGACATCACATTGTATTCTGCCCCAACAGAAGATCAGAAATCAGCTGTTTGTGTTCAAAATAAGAAAACGAAGCTGTGGTCTTCATTACCACAAAGCTCTCAAAGCAAAACAAATGATTTTCAGAGGAATTACACTGGAAAAGGGAACAAAATGCAGACATCTTAAACCCAGTAGATTTTATGATTCTCTAAAACATCAGATGAAGAATTGCCTGCTACGGTCAGAGGATATTCATATCTCTGAATGTGCGGAAATGTTGGGCTCATCAACTTGGCCTCAAAATATTGGAATAGTATATGGCGAAACAAGCTTAGAAACCTTATGTCATCCATAAAGAGGAATACTTAGAGAATTTTGGGAGAAGAAAATGCCCACATCCCTTTTTCCTCTTCTCAATTCAGTAAAATGTGCTCACATATCCTCTAGTGAATGTGGGTTTTTGCAAATGAATCTCATTATCACACCTACAAAAGGTTAATTGCATCTTTCTACTGTCTCCAGTCTGTTGTTCGTTGAGTTGATCAGCCCTCTATTGAAGTTGTTTAAACCTATGGGTTATGTATGCAAAAGGTAAAGTGATCCCACTACAGGCCTCAGGAAGCCCTTGGGGTAGGGGGAGATTAAGGATCCCACTTCTTCTGGACAATCGGCACTTGATGTCAGCCCTGCAAGAGGCCGCCTTTACCCAAGAAAAAGCATCTGGTACTCATTTCCATTAGAGGCTGAGTCGACCCCAGGGCCATAGTGCCGCCAGAAGATTTGGGTCAATTTAAAAATCCTGACCCACTGGGACTCAAACCCTCGACCTTCTGGCTTCTAGTGCAGTGGACGACTATGCTACGGCGTGCCCTTGCTCTTGGTATAAAGAAAGAAGGCATGAAGACTTACAGCAGCTGTGAACTGATGTAAATTTGGGAAATGTTGTAATACTAGGTAATATTAATTACTCGTACTATGTAATTGTATGGTTGTTCAATGCAAAACTATTTAAAATGATACAATCATCATCATAATAAGCTAGGCCTATATTGAAAACTTCAGTAATTGTTGCTGTATTGTATCTAGTGCAAGAATGCCCCCAAACTTTTTAGAAGAAGAACACTGGAAATAAGTATTTAATAATGTATAATAATCAATTTAGAGGGCTCCTGGCACATGTAGTTAGGTACTCATCCTGTACTCTGGCTTTGAGTTTGTATTTCAATACTTCTTTGGGATTTGTAATAGACAAATCAGAACCAGAACATTTTTGTCACCTATTCCTCCTCCCAAAAACTTCATTCCATCATTCTTCCATGCTTATCTCATTAATTTTATTCCATTATATTTCATCTTCCCCTGATAGAGTTACAAGCCTTGACACCCAGCATCCATGTATATCATATACCATCAGTAATATGGGCTTAATCTTATCCTTTGACCTGGTATTATGCTGGGCATGAATGCATGAATAATTATTAAATAATGTTTTTTTTTAATTTTATATCTGTTTTGAAAAATGCAGTTTTTTAGGTTTTTAATTTAAATTTGAGAAATTAAATAAATTACTTTTTTGTAAATTAATGAGTCATTAATTTATGAATTAAGAACCTCATAATGTTATTTCCCACATTTAACTATGAAATTACTATTAATTATGACCAATAACAGTTTTGGTATATCTATAGTTTGCAGTCTTATGTCAACCAGCTTCAAGATTTAAAATAGTGGAAACTCTTGCCTTGAGACCAAGCATTCCCAGAAGCTATATGATGATTCATGCTGTTTTGTTTACAGGAACACTTTACATTCCTGCAGTAAAACATGCAGATATAAGAAAGGAAGGTGGGAAATTACCTGTGATAGTCCTATCCCATGGACTTGGAGCCACTCGATTTTCTTACTCTTGTATATGTTTGGAATTAGCATCACATGGTTTCCTGGTGGTTGCAGTTGAGCATAGGTAAGTGTGATATTAAAGCTGATGCAACCTACGTTTTTACTCTAAAAGCAACATTGACATTTTCCACTGTTATTGTTTTTCTAATAATATTTATTGTTAACTAGATATTGAATTAGATTCAAGTTGACAACACAAAGGTTAATGCACTTGTACGTAAAACTAGAGATCTTGAGTTCAAATCCCCATTTAGCAAACATTTTTCTCTTCAAAAAATGACTTATCAATCAAACTGAGCATATAATTTTATATATATAATATCACAGTTATAATAATATTAATAATAATAATCCCAAAATAAAGACTTCTATAATTAGAAACTACTCAACTTTTTTTATGCACAATGATTCACCACTATGGGCAAGCAGGATAGAGAAAATTTGTGTTTAAATAAGGAACCTGAGTAGCATAAATGATTAGTGCACTAGTATATAAAACTAAACTTCTTGGTCTAAAATCCTGATTTAGGTAAACATTTTATCTTCAAAAAATTATTATTTTCTACTAGTTGTATATATTGTAAATGCAACTTTTTATAAGTTTTTTTAGCTTTGGCTAAATAAAAAATCCAAAATTTCTTAATGTTTCATAAAATATCAAGTCATAAGAATTTCTTATATATATACTTTAAGATGGTCCTTATTTAGAGGGGTGGAATTAAAATTTCATCTGATTTCAACGCATATTCTCAATTTTTTTGCCCAATTTGATAGTGTATCAAATTTCATTACAATAAATTAACATTAACCCATGATGCACTGGAACTAAATTTATAAATATTAAAAAAATTACTTATAACAAGAGTAATTTTTATTTACTTTTCTATTATCTTAAATGAGAAAAATAAATCAATAAATATCTTCAAATATAGTTGTTTGAATTATATTAGCTGTTAGCATCATAAATCATTACTATTTTTATCAGTGTTTTGTTTTAAATGTCTCCTTTTACAATCTGTGAACTGTTTCTGATGAGCTTCCACGCATCTCAGAACAAATTCTTTCTGTTCTTCATCAACAGATAAAGAGTCCATTAAATCTTGCATTAACTTCCTCTCTCTGCCCTTTCATTTACTACATGAAGAAGTTTTAATAATTCTTTGGCATTAGGGTAAGAAATGTTTTTTTCCCCATGAAGTAGGATTTATAATTAAAATCTGACTCTATATGCAACTTCTTAAACAAGTCCAAACTTTTGACTGAAATAAATTTGTCAATTTTGTTATCTAAAAGATTAGTAACTGCACCTGAAAGAACGGTGTACCTCCTCTCAGTTTCCAAGATTTATCTTCAGATTTCTAACCATACATGTTTTTGTGTCATTGTCAATGTTGTCATCAAAGACATGCATGTCTCTCCATTTAAATACCATAAATGCTGACAGAACTTGCTTAGAGCACATGAAGAAACACTTAGATTTACTTTTTCATACAGTTCTAATTCTTTCAATATTAATAAATGATGGTATGGTGTACCAATTGCCAATGAACTATTAATCCAGCATTTTGCATATATTTTTACCACAAATAAACAATTATTCTTTAAGCTTTTCACTTCACTCACATTAAGGGACAACTGAAAACGAAAGAGGAACATTTTCAATGAATAAATTCCTTTTGCCAACCACGCAAAGCTCTATGCGGCTTGTTTTCAGTTAATAATCACATTTTCCCTCAAAAATATGATATACAATTCAATGAGTTCATAGTCGTTTTTCAGCAGTTTATCTTTCAGTAATTTTCCAAACTACATAACAATGAACTACATGGTCTTTATAGGAAGCCAGATATAATAAGAACAGTTAAGTCTCGTAGACTGCGATGGGCAGGACATGTTGCACGTATGGGGAATGAAAGACTTGCATGGAAGCTTCTTGTAGGAAAGCCAGAGGGAAAACGCCCAGTTGGTAGACCGAGAATGAGGTGGGAGAATAACATTAACTATGATTTGAGGGAAGTAGATTATATAGGAATGATTGGAAAGCATTAGCTCAGGATAGGGATGTATGGAGAGATCATGTCCGTGTGGCCATGAACCTACAGGTTCGATAGTGCCAGTGAGTAAGTAAGTTTTTAAAAAAAAAATCACTTCCTTAAATTTTGACACTGCTGAAAGCCTCTTTTAAACGTTGTTTCCCGACCTGGTAATATTCATGGAGTTTCAAGTTTCCCTGAGTTTTTTAAAAATGTTATTTCAGGACTACTTGTTATCCGAAGTAACTCACGTTCAGGTACACTGTGTAATACAAACTCATACAAGTGATGGCATCTGGTAGGTAAAGGACCTTTTATGCCTGATGCACCGAATAGTAGGGCCTGTAAGATAGATAGATCATCGGTTGATTAATGTCCTTGACATTGTCCGATTCCTAATAGCCAATTTCGTCAGTCCATCCAATCTCCTGGTTATAGATGTTTCTCCTGCATATATAAACATATTCCCTGACTCCAGGAGGTTTTAGGTCTTCCTCTGCTTCGTCTTCCCTCAGGTTTCCATTCCAAAACAGATTTTGGTAGTCAATCCTCTTCCATTCGCTGGACATGTCCGTACCATCTTAATTGCCGAGTTTTAATATAATCTAAAATAGTGTCTTCAGTCTTCATTTTCTCCCTTATAACTGAGTTCCTAATTTTTTCTCTTCTTGAAATTCTTGCGGCCCTTCGTATAAAATCCATTTCCGTTGCCAAAAGGTACTTATTTGTTTTTGTTGTTAATGGCCAAAGTTGTGCTCCATAAGTAATGATGCTTTTAACAATTGTATGATATATATTCATTTTATTTTTATTACTTATATTTTTATCCCACAATATTCCATTGAGGCAAGCAATTGCAAATTTTCCTTTATTATTTCTATTTCTTATTTCCTCTTCATAAGATAATTTGGAAATATTGAAATGACACTTATTATTGATCAATTTTAGAAAAATCACTATGAGGTTTAATTTAAGATTTAAATTTAAATTCTTTATACTTCACCTCATGTTCAGTCTTCTAATTAAACCAGTTTCAAAACCTAGGCGGTTTCATCATCAGTAATTTCACAACTGATGTTCTGTCATCCAAGATAACTGCTTCTTACTCCATTTGTTGGTGAATCAATGACCTTCCAATTCAAGTCAATTTCCCCAGGAATTCTGTTTTTTTTTATGTGGATTTTTTCCAAACCGTGAGCTCTTTTGATTTTTCTCTTTGTTTAATTAAACTGATTTTTCTTTCAATTAGATGTTTTTTTCAGATCAAGCAAGGAAAATTTTCCACTTCACCATTTTTGACATTCCTAAGATGTTCTTTCACCCTGGTTTTCAAATTTCTTTTTGTTTTCTCTATATAAATTTTGTCACAATCTCCATATATAATCAAGTAAATTCTTGATTTGTTTTCTTCTTCAGTTTTGTCATTTTTGTTGGTTTTAATTATCCTATTGAGACTATATTCATTCTTTGGTGCCAATCTGATGTTAATTTTTGTTTTTAATTTTTAAACTAGTGGTGTTTCAATGGATGGTAAGTAAATTTCTTGAATTTTATGTTTTCTTCTCTTTCGTTTATAAGTGTATTTTCATTAATTAATTGTTGTCTTTTAAAGTTATTTATTTTCTTGTGTAGTTTATTTTCTTCGAACCGTTTTCTATTAAGTTCAATGGTGGAAAATATAGGCTAATTTTTGTGTTGTGTCCAAATCTTTTTGAGCGTGTTGTTCTTTAAATTTTTGTCAGTTTATCTTTGTATTATCTGATATCTCTCAGTATTGTAAATTATAACGAGATATGTTTTTTTAGGGATAAATCATCTGCCACTACATTTTATTACAAGTCAATAGATAGGTTCACCAATTCTTCACCATCATGGCTGAATTTCAAGGTCACAAGATTTGGCTCTGGACATTTTTCCACCAGAAAAAAAACAGGTTTGACTCATGTTCTTATTTAGTTTCTACAGTATGTATTTTTAAAAAAACAACATGAATTTTATATTTCATTTAAAGCCTACTCAATTATTATTTTTAAAGATAGTTTCACAGATTTTATATCTATATTTCAGTTTAATAAGTTTTTGAATATTTTATTGCTGCTTTTTATGATGAATTTCATTTGCTGCATTTTGCATTAGATAATAATACTAAACATATACACTTTGGCATAGAAAGACAAAGGTCCTGGGTTCAAGCCCCAGTCTGAGCATATATTTTTCTATTAAATTAATGTTGGGAAGTAAACATTATGAGGTATAATCATTGAAATTCATCGGAGAACATTTTTTTAAACAACTCACCTCGTAGAATTTACATACCACGGTTCAGATACCACGGTTTCAAACACAATCGTGACTGATCAGTCGGAGTTATGGCTGAGGTTGAACACGATTGTGTTTGAAACCGTGGTATCATGAAAAACATGAATTCTATGAGGTGAGTTGTTTAAAAAAATGTTCTCCGATGAATTTCAAAGTATATTTTTCTCTTCAAATATATACTCAATGTGTTGAATCTCAGCTCCGATGGAAATATAATTATATCAGGACAATTAATCTGTGCATATCACAATTTAAAATTAAGACACAATCAACAGGTAAAAAATAGGTATATCCTTTCCACAATTGTTGATTGTATCAAGTTTTGCAGGACTTTTGAATTTGCCCTAAGAGGCTATGATGAGACCAACAATCTCTGAAAATCTAGATGGAAGAATTCTTATCGTCACCCCATTTTAATGATAATAATTTGATTTAATATTTACATTCATTAAGCATGTATGTCATATAGTTCACTTTTGCGTGCAATTCAAGGTGTCAAGTAGTCGCCAGAGATGTCATTAACATTTTGTAGAAAGATCTCGAAATGCAGTTGCATGAACACCTGCTTCTAACACTTGTAAGAAAGGGTTATTCCCCATCATTAAGTAATCTTTGCTGACTTCAGCATTTAATTCTAGTTTGGTACTTATTTTTTCTCTCTCTCTCATATGGGAGGCTCTTATTAATCATGCTAATTTTCTATTGGACACTTGCGTATTTTAGAGGTAGCCTGAAAGTTTCAGATCTACCAACCTTATTCATTTAAATTAGCTAGAACTTTATTGAGGAGGATAAGTTACAGACAGCAGAAATGCTAGTCGCAGAGCCAAGTGCATTAGAGGTTGAAATGGCGATTGAAAAATTGAAGATGTATAAAGCATCAGGTTCAGATGAGATCCCAGCAGAACTGATAAAATCAGGGGGAGAAAAATTGATGGACAAGATACGCTGGTTGCTTAGTATGATTTGGGAAAAAGAAGCTCTTCCAGATGAATGGAAGGAATCAATTATCGTACCAATTTATAAGAAAGGAGATAAAACTGATTGCAACAACTACAGGGGCATCTCATTACTTTCAACTTCATACAAAATTCTTACAAATATATTAGTAAGCAGACTTACTCCCTACATTGATGACATTCTAGGAGATCATCAATGTGCATTTAGAAGAAACAGGTTTACAACAGATCAGATTTTTAGTATAAGACAGATTTTAGAAAAGAAATGGGAATATAATGGCACTGTACATCAACTATATGTAGACTTCAAAAAAGCATATGTTTCAATTAAGAGGGAGAAGTTATATAGTATTCTGCTGGAGTTCGGAATTCCTAAAAAGTTAGTTAGACTTATACGAATGTGTCTAAATGGCTCAAATAGTAGGGTGCGTGTAGGCAAACAGTTTTCAGACACTTTTGAAATCCAGAATGGGTTGAAGCAAGGAGATGCACTATCTCCTCTACTATTTAATTTTTGTACTAGAGCATGCCATTAAATCTTTAGAGAATGAGGAAGGCTTACAACTGAATGGTATTAATAAGCTGTTAGTTTATGCTGATGATGTAGTACTATTGGCCGATAGCGAGGAGATACTAAAGGCCAACACGCACACACTATTGAGTAACACTAAGAAATTGGGACTGGAAGTAAATATCAGTAAAACTAAATAAGTGGTCACAGGTAGAAATTCAGTATATAATGGAAATGGACAGCTAATGACAAATGAGGGAAATTTTGAGGAAGTGGCTGAATTCAAATACCTAGGAACAATAATCACAATAGGAATGAGACGCACAAAGAAATTAAACATAGGCTCAATTCTGGAAATGCATGCTATTATGCATTGCAGAGACTTTTGATGTCCCAACTCCTTTCAAAAACGTTAAGCTGAAAATATATAAAACTATTATTCTACCAGTTATATTATATGGGTGCGAAACATGGACTCTTACTTTAGGGAGGAAAGGAGATTACAAGTATTTGAGAATAAAGTACTTAGGAAAATGTTTGGACCAAAGAGAGATGAACAGACAGGTGAATGGAGAAGACTACATAACAATGAACTACATGGTCTTTATAGGAAGCCAGATATAATAAAAACAGTTAAGTCTCGTAGACTGCGATGGGCAGGACATGTTGCACGTATGGGGAATGAAAGACGTGCATGGAAGCTTCTTGTAGGAAAGCCAGAGGGAAAACGCCCAGTTGGTAGACCAAGAATGAGGTGGGAGAACAACATTAACTATGATTTAAGGGAAGTAGATTGTTCAGGGAATGATTGGAAAGCATTAGCTCAGGATAGGGATGTATGGAGAGCATATGTCCGCGCGGCCATGAACCTACGGGTTCGATAGTGCCAGTGAGTAAGTAAGTAAGAACTTTCTAGAACTATTGCATCAGGGTTTACATGTGCAATAATTCCTTTGTGTAGTCAGATGTGGGAAAAAACATGAAAAGAGCAACATCTCGGACCCATCTATGTGTATTTCATGTTAAAATATAAATTATGGAGAAATCTTTCAGTGCAATAGTTTCAAGTGATTTGATTAATACAAACGAGAACTCAAATTAAATTGTGTATAGTGAAGTGCATTTATTTTGATTTTTATAATTAATAAAATATGTTTTAAATAATAAACCTGTGGATTTAAATTACACGGTCCTCCGCTCTCTATTGCCATTCAAAGGATCCCTAAACTGGGATCTGACGCACCACCAGGTATCTTCATAGAACTAATTAATTTCATTACCTGTGTAAATAATGATGTAAGGGAACACATGGCATTAAACCAAGTATTTAAAAGGACCTCCAAAACTATTCAGAATGAATTGTTGGACTGTATGTTAGAAGTTTTTTTATGAAACAATAACTCAAGAAATGAAGGAAGTAGACTTCATTGTGTTAATGGCAGGTGAAAAACTGATGTCTCCTCTCAATCACAGAATTGGTTTTACATTATGAGAATAAATGCTAAACATAGAAATTTTTTGAGGATTTTTTTTAACCAGCCTGTAATCGCTGAAGATGGGGCTCACAAGCCTTGAAACATATGTTCATCAAAAACAACCATAGGAGGTAAGAATACACAAACCAAATACCTTAATATTAAATAAACCTTAATGTTACTTCCTATTGTATTTTTAAAATAGTGGTTATGCTACTTGTCTCTGGTGTTGAGAGTCATGAGTTCATACTTGGCCAGGGTCGATGGATTTTTTTAGAATAAAAAAGCAAAGGAGCAAGTCCTCCGGGTGGGTTTTAAGCCATGGGTCCTGAGTCAGGCTCGTAAAAGATCCTTAAACCTGAATAAAAGGCCTCTAAGCAAAATTTACCAAACTCAATATCCTAGTAATACCTTAGTTGAAAAGTATTAGAACAATGCATTTTGAGTTTTCGAATGAACCAAATTTCATTACAAAGTTCTTCAAATCGACACCAGATGAGAGTTTAAAAAGTTACTGGCATAATGAAGAAATGACAATCGTGATAACAGCTGAAGATGGGAATGATAATTCTCGATACCACGATTCTGTGTTAAATAATATAGATGTATGAGGTAAGAAGAATTTACAATTCATTTGATTTTTTATTAAGAAAACCTCATAATGTAAAAATTCCCAACTTTATTATATGAATACCGTAGTTACCTGTTTGATGTCTCATTGAGTCAGTATGTTGACCACATGCCATTCGTGACATCTATGGGCAAATAAGGTATCTAAATTAACTAGTCTAGTAACTCCTAATAGTACACTGCTGTGGTATCAAGGTAGTGTGCTGCCTTGTCACGCAGCAGGCCCGGGTTTGATTCCTGGTCGGGACAGGCTCCTGGGTGAGGTTTTTTTCGGGGTTTTTCCTCACCTGTAAGACAAACGTCAGGAAGCTTAAGGCCCAACGGTCCCCGAAAATCATCCTTCCATCATCATCATCATCCTTCATCGGTGTGGAAAGCAACGGGAAGCTTCCTGGGAGAGGTTTTTTCGGGGTTTTTCCTCACCTGTAAGACAAACGTCAGGAAGCTTAAGGCCCAACGGTCCCTGAAAATCATCCTTCCATCATCATCATCATCATCCTTCATCGGTGTGGAAAGCAACGGGAAGCTACCAACCTATAATTCCCTAGTAAAGCTGCAAAGCATAGCATGAAAATGCTATGATTGCAGTGAAAGACCTGCCCTCGGGCAGAATTACTATGGATGGATGGATGGATGGATGGAACTCCTAATAAAGGAGAGGCTATGGCTCAATTGGGCTATGCCATTATAGATAGATATTCAATCTATAGCACACTCGATGTTTTTGACAATGGCCACCACTGTTACTAATATTTCATTAATTGCATTTTGTATAAAATGCAACCTAACTAATATTATGTATTATGTACAAACTTTCCAGTTTATAATATGGTTTACTATATAGGTATTTCTTTTGAAAATGTTTAATAGATGCTTTCTACATAATGTTTGCAGTAGTAATGGGGGCATTCAGTAGCCAAAGCGCTTTAGCGCTTTTTCTGCAGCATACCATTCAGAGGGCAATAAAGCGCTCTAGCGGACTTGCAGCTACTGCAGCGAAGTAAAAGTAGGCTGCAGACAGAAAAAACCGCTGCATCCATTGTGATTGGCTGGTTCATTCAGTTTAAACATGGCGTCTTTGTCCATAAACAATTTATGTTTGATGTACAAATTTTGTGTTATTTATGTCTGGACATTAATATATGAGTTATTCGAGGTGGCTAACCGTTTTAGACGAACATAAGTGATATATTAAGTAAAACTAAAAACAGTGATAATTTTAAGATTATTATCAAGATCAAGAATTTACGATTATAACCTCTTTTCATGCAAATCATTGTGTTATTGACGAGTGAATGTTTTTATTATGAAAATTGTATCCGCAGATGATTCATTCGCTAATACCTGGTGCCAAGTTAATTATAATTTTTGTTTTCAAGATATATGAAATAAATTAGAATAGTATGATTGTGTTCATGGGGTCATTTCTGGAAGTGCTACAGTGGTTGTCGAACCAATTTTCTCTACAGATAAAACGAACATTTGTACTATTCTTTAAATGTGCAACACAATAAGAAATTTGTGTAATGGACAAAGAGATGAACTGTGTATCTTATGTTTGTAATCATTTCTGAATAAAGAGTTTTGTGAAGTATCGGCCATAACTTGAATTCAAATATTACAATATTCTAGATTTCTTATCTAAATTTGACCAGTGAAGATACAAATACTCTGTGTGATGTGCACGAATAAAATTAAATTACAGCTAGAGTTGGTTAATGTTATTAACAAAAAAATTTGCACGCTGCATCGATTTTAACTCGACAACTGATCCCGTATTATTTTCATCTCCTTCCACGTTTTTATATACTATGTCCTATCATTGAGATACTGAGAGCCATTTCTTGAACCAGGTATGAATAATTTTCACTTTAATTCCCAATTTATCGTAAAATGAAATGTGGTCTATATATTTTAATTCAATGCATGTAGTGTCTCTTATGAGATATTGCTATTCACTGTATACTACCATTAATCTTGGTGGTAAATGTTTTTCATATTATTATAAATGATTCAGTGATATACTATTTAGTGTAACACTTAACTTTACTAAGAAAGTGGCATTGCTAATGTTAGTGATTATATTAAATAATGTCTTTAAGCATGGTGACTGAGAGGTTATCTATAATTAACTGCTGTTATGACAGAATTTCACATATAAGGTTGGAAATTACATATAATGTTTTGGTTTTATTTTAGCCATAAAGATTATGGTAGTTACTCTTACAAATAATTAATATTTTCAGATGATGCAAAAAAATTAATTAATCAATTATTAAGAAAACTGTATTTAAATTATTATAAATTTATATTCTTCTTTGTTTTCATTTCAATTCCGTAACAAATTTAAAATAAAGATGAAGTATGTTTGAGGTTTAAAAATTACAATGATGCCTTCCTATATACAATTGTTTGGTTGCTGTACTTAGGTCATGTCTTGCACCACTTATATTCATTTTGCACATATGCCTATATTTCCTGTGTTTTCTAATGTAACCCCTATTCCTCATAGATTTAAATACAGGCCTAAAAGTGTCAAATATTATGTAAGAAATGATATGAATAAAATGGCTGAACAATTAAATAAAATTTGCCCCACAGCCCACCAGGCAATACTATTAGTGCGGTTATTAAATATATGTGTTATGTGATGATGAAGGAGCAATATATGCATCACATAGGGAATTCGCAGGAGTGATGTTTAAATATAATAAGATAATTTCAAGTTGAGACCAACTCAGGGTCAGATCGAGAGATTAAATTAAGCCCATATATTTATATAGGTCTATAATTAACTAGGGTGCAGGCTGACTACATCTGATGAACAAAATAGATTAGATGAAAATGGGGAAAGGTGGAATAAAATTGTGGTAGGGGAAAATGGGAGAAACCCCGAAAGAATATGCCGCAGATCCGTTTCCTCCACTACAAAATCTATATATAATGACCGAGACTAATCAAGATAAAAAAGCTACTCTTACTAAAACACAAATTAATAATATTAAACTAATAATAAATATTATAAATAAGATTCTCGAGAAACCAGCGATGAGAGGCGAGTGTCTAATCGCTTGCGTCACGGAGCCGCCTGATACATTAATAATTTAAAAAAATACAAATTTTCTCGTTATATTTTATTTTAAACGATCTATTCGTCAATTTCATAAATTACATACATTAAAATAAATCGTAAATTCTGTATGTCCCTATTAGTATTATGATTAATTTCAATAGCATCGCGTAGTAATATGAGTAATGAGCTAATGAATAAATTCAAATTTGGCGGTATAGCTGCATGCAGCGGTCCATTCAACAGACCCCTTAAATTTCCACTGCAAATGGCAGCCATTTTTGCTAAAGCGCTAGAGCGCTTTATTGGCAGCTAAATGCGCCCAATGTAACACATGATGCAGCAGACTGAGAAAGTCATCAGCTTGGCAACCTCTGTTGTCCTCCTATTCACATATGTCAGTCTCTGAGGTAGACAATCGTTAGTTTTGGGATGATGTATAGTCAGTTATCACGTCCTCCTCCAGTCAGTATACCTTGTTCTCTCAAACTGGAGTTGCCTCTTATTATAATTGAGGCCATGAGAACCATAGTGATCTATGTAGCATAAATCAAGTTTTGAGATATTAGTACTTGCAAGTTTATAATAGAATAATAATTCACTGAATTTCCTTATCAAACAACTTTTATTATTTTCAAGTGTAACCTATAAAATGCTTCCTATAATGAACATATGGTACATAACGCATGCAATTTATCCATTACAGCCTAAATTAAACGTCATTTGTACCAGTATGGTCCTGATATTATTGTTATCAAAGGCACTGTATCAGTATGACTCTAAATAGGTATGTATTTGCAATATGATGTACATTATAGCCTAGTGCTATTGTAACTTTTAAATGCAATTAATAAATGTGATCATGAATACATTTGTTAAATTGTTACATACATTACAAATAAGTATAAATCTGTATCAAGTTCAAGATCAGTGTCTCAGAAATACGTATGTCTGGCAACAGTAAAATAATAAACATAAGAGTTCTGTCTCTATAAACACTGATAGGATTAATCACTTTCATCACTTATTTCCTCTGAATCTGAGTATTCTTCTCCAGGAACAATATTCTCACAGCCCCCATGCCCGTTTCCTCGAACCCCATATCCTCGTCCCCGTCCTCGTGCATGTCCTCTTCTGCTACCTCTTCCTAAGTTAGTGATGTTAGAAGCAGAAGCTTTGAGATTAAGATAAAAGCCATGGTGTATTGGAGGAATGAAATCGAGCAGAGTAAGCAGATCTTTAATTTTTTCTGCTTTCAATGGTACCTCTCCTTCACGCAACGTTCTTAGCGTGTTGGGAAATTCTAGAGGTCGTCCTACTACATCATTTGGGCTGTCAATTTCTGGCTCACTGTCTTCTACATCCTCCAGGTAAAGCGTTACATTTTGTTTCGAAACTTCACAATTATTGTTTTGCTGTTCACTTCGAAAAAAAGTAGCAGCATTATCATTGCTCTCTTTGATGGCAGCCATCTTGTCACTTGTATCAGTATGAACCTGAAGCAAAGCTCATTTCTGGTTTATGTAGTTAACATATTCCTCTCTAGGTGGCAGCAGGTGATGGAAAGTACTTGTATCTCTATGGCACGAGGTAAAAGAACCAAATGGCTACAATTTTATGCATTTATCTCATTTTTGTAAAAAATGTCACTTATATCACTATGGTTCTCATGGCCTCAATTATTCAAATACCTCATGATGCAGATGGATACCAATCTCACATACTGCCAAAATATCTTGAGAAAATGTCTTCCCTATATCAATAACTATATTGAATTACATTAACAAATTAAAAATTCTGTAAACAATAGAAGTTAAAGGTATGGGTGTTTAAAGATTTGAGATTTTTCCGGTGTTTGTTATGACTGAGCTATTCTAAAATAGATTTCATTATTGCAACAGAGTAGGTCTATACGACTACAAAAAATGTAATACATAAAATTTCTTTCTTTCTGACTAGAAGTCTAAAAACTTATGACTATTCAATTTGTTTTATTTTGAAACTGATAGTAAAAAAAACTCCATGTAATTAATATTTAATTTTAGGAAGTTATATTTTGAGGTTATTTTAATTATATTATTTTTGGTCTGGACATCTTACCTCAATATTAATGTATGACATTAATATTGAGGTAAGATGTCCAGACCAAAAATAATATAATTAAACTCCATGTGTTTAATTAATATTTGTTTTGTTACTTCTAGATTCTAAGAAGAGTGGAAGAATGTAAGAAAGTAGTTGATTTAATTGAGAAATTAAACAAAGGAGAACCTGTCAAGAATATACTTAGTTCAAATTTTAAACTTAGTCAGTTTAAGGTAAGTATTCAGAAAGTCTTAAATGATGTTCACAATAAGCAAGCAAATTTTGAAATAGTAACTAAATTCACTTTTTTTTTGGTCTAAATATAGACTTGAGTTCACCGCTGTGGTCTCGAGGTAGCGTGCTGCCTTGTCATGCAGCAGGCCCGGGTTCGATTCCCACTCGGGACAGGCTCCTGGGTGAGGTTTTTTCAGGGTTTTTCCTCACCTATAAGACAAATGTCAGGAAGCTTAGGGCCCAACGGTCCCCGAAAATCATCTGGCCATCATCATCATCCTTCACCGGTGTGGAAAGTAATGGGAAGCTACCACATCTATAATTCCCAAGTAAAGCTGCAAAGCGTAGCATGAAAATGCTATGATTGCAGTTAAAGACATGCCCTCAGACAGAATTACTATGGATAGATAAGACTTGTAACTTGCTACGTAAAAAAATTCTAAGAAAAATGCTTTACCTATAACATGGAATAGTGACTAAATTCAAACCATGATTTTCTTTCTTTTGTTTTTTTTAATTATCTTAACTTTTTTATATACTTCAATGAATTAAAGTTATTTGATTTAACCTCTAATGATCCCTATTAGGTTCGTCTTCCGGGCATATAGGCCGTGGTCCAGTCGTTCTTCTACTCGACGTTTCGTCTACTGCTGCGGTAGACATCTTCAGGAGATACTGCGTGCTCTCTGTGAACTCCTCAACAGTCGGCTGCAGACTGGCTGGTCGTTGGAAACTCCCTCCCTATTTATAGGCACGCAACACGGACCGCGCAGAAAACCGCTTCTCCACCAGGGGCGTGCCTATAAATAGGGAGGGAGTTTCCAACGACCAGCCAGTCTGCAGCCGACTGTTGAGGAGTTCACAGAGAGCACGCAGTATCTCCTGAAGATGTCTACCGCAGCAGTAGACGAAACGTCGAGTAGAAGAACGACTGGACCACGGCCTATATGCCCGGAAGACAAACCTAATAGGGATCAAGACGCCGGCCGTGAAAGCCTACAGTTATACTTAATCTCTAATGTTCCAAATAAATTAGTATGGTATATAACTAACTAAATTTTCTTTAGAAGATTTCTATGAAAAAGTCGAAATTTATCTCCCTTTAAAAAACAGTATTAGATAATTGAACAAGTGTCAAAATTCCAATATTTAAACAGTAACATAACTGGTTATGCAAGTTTGAAAGACAAAGTATCTTTTCAAGTGAGTAAATCTAATAGATTACTTTTTTAGGAATTCACACTCTCAGGTATTATTTATATAGGTAAACTTTTATCACTCACCTCCTATTCTTCAATATGAGGTGAGTAATAAAGCTAACAGAATTACTGGGTGCTAAGATATACAATATGACAAAATAGCTTTTGAGAAATGATGTCAAGATAAGAGTTTATAAATCAGTAATTAGGAACCTCAAACTCGATGCTATTCTTTTTTCAGACGATTTAGCTCTTCTAGCACTTTCCAAAAATGATTTGCAACGATCAATTTATAATTTACAAAAAATAGGTGCCAAATTTAATATGGAAATATCAATTAACAAAACTAAAATTATGGGGAAGGACCCCATACAAAGTAAAATCTGTCTCCAGAATAAAATTTTAGAGAGATCTAATCAATTTAAATATCTTGGATATTATCTCTCTATCTGGGATGAAAAGGATGTCCCTGAAAAAATTACTAGTTATAATAAAAGTTTGGGAATTATTAATCAAGTTATGAAACCATCCCTTGTACAAAAAAATACCAGATTACGTTTATATAACACTTTGGCTAGACCAGTGTTGACTTATGGTAGTGAAGCATGGACACTAAAAAGACAACATGAAAGCAGAATAACAGCTTGTGAAATGAAATTCATGCGCAGAACAGCGGGTTACACCAGATGGGATCGGAAAAAGAACACCGATATCTTAAAAGAATTGAAGACTTCGCCAATTTTGGAATATATTAAACAGTACCAACTAAATTGGAAACACCATCTAGAAAGAATGAGTTCAAATCGGATCCCCAAAGCTGTTTATAATTATATACCAAGAGGACGAAGATCACTGGGCCATCCTATGAAACGCTGGAGGGAAAATTTTCTATAGGATCGTAACAGGCCTTGGCCTAATACTTGGAAGGAAGAAGAAGAAGACCAATATTGGCATATGTAGCTGAGACATCAGTGACAAAGTGCATTTTGGAAACAAATGAGATGAAAATTCTGAGAACAATCGCAAATAAAAACAAAATGGTATAGAGTCCCTACATTTTTCATTCAAAGCAAGAAGAAAAACAAACAGTCAGATGCATATCTTTCTTCAGAATACAAGAAATTCATGAGCATCTTATGTATTATCTTAAGCACTGTTGTTGAATGGAGCTTATGTTTTCTTCGACTATGTGCTAGTTTGTATGGAGAACTGCCCTATGTTTAAAAAAAAAATTGATATGAAGTTCTGTATTTGTTTGAAGTAATTTTCTGTCCCTTTTCAAGAAATTCAAAATGAATTAGCCTGTTATGTTCCTTATGCTGGGAACTCCTTCCCTGCATATTTTTACACTCATGCAAAACGTAAATATTTTAGTTTATGCTTTTGTTATGTAATATTTCCTTATTACACTGTAATTTGATGTTGATGTGTTACCCAGACATTTATTATGTCCTGTATGTATGTATGTGTCCCGCGCCGTAGCCGAGCGGTTAAGGTAGGAAGCCTTGGCGCAGAGCTACGGGACTTGCGCTGGTTCGAGTCTCCATGGGGGAAGAAATTTTCTCATGGTATTTCGGCCAGTATGGGACCGGTGCCCACCCAGCATCGTGAGGCAATTGGTTAGCTACAATAAGTAGCGGCTCCAGGTTGAGGAAACCAGCTATAACGGCTGGGGGACTCGACATGCTAACCACATGTCACCCCTACACTGGCTGCTGATCATCTACCTCTGTGATTCACACATGTGGATGTGAGGCCAGCAGCCGGCTGGTAGGCTAAGGGCCTTGTAGGCCTGTCGCGCCAGGAGTTTTTTTTTATGTATGTATGAATTGGATGATCAGAGATTTTTGGTCATTATCATCATAATTTTAGTAATTGTAAATAATAACAAAAAGCATTTAATCTAAAGGATAATATGTGATTTTTTATAGAAAGAAATAAAATATGAGTCAGAATTAGAAAAAAAATTTGAAAGTTAAATTAGCTTTGATAATCTCAAGATAGTGGTCAGACACTCACCCTTCATCAGTGGATACTAAGTTCACATCTCTGTCATTTTCATATGGAGTTTGTGGTGGACAAATCAGAGCCCTGGCAGTTTTTTTTTTCTTGGGGTTTCTCCCATTTTCCCTGCTGAAAAGTTTCCATTACTTCTCCATACTCACGTCACCATTTTGTTTAATTTCATTTCATCTCCCTTTGGTCTGCCAACATCCTTGTATATCACAGATTTTCAATAATAAGGGCTACATTACATCTTATCTCTCGACCTGGCATTATGGCAAACACTAGAAGAAGGTTTACTGATCTCAAGATAGTGTATCCATCTTGGAACTTTAGGACCACAAATTTGACCCTAACCAAGATCAATCAAACCTTTCAAGTGAAGAAAATTTGAGGAATTTAAAAGCTGTGACACAGATATGTACCACATTAACAGATTCCTCAGAAATAAAAAATAGATCTCTGGCAAAATTTTTAGGTATAGGAGCTCAACTCGTGGCATTGTAAATAAACTCATAGTAAGATTACATAATGTTATATAAAGAAGCTCCTTTTAATAACTAATAAATAGTGATAAATAATAAGATATATAATTTATAATGAGTCATGAAATCTCACCTCATAAACTCCGTGATCGTCAAGCATAGAACTGCAATTTCAAGAGGCATACCTCTCATCTTCAGCCATATTTATGAGTTTATGAGGTGAGATTTCACGACTCACTATTTATTAGTTATTAACTTGAA
This sequence comes from Diploptera punctata, assembly GCA_030220185.1. Taxonomy (NCBI): domain Eukaryota; kingdom Metazoa; phylum Arthropoda; class Insecta; order Blattodea; family Blaberidae; genus Diploptera; species Diploptera punctata. The sequence continues at coordinate 1,554,935 of JASPKZ010003852.1, forward strand.
AGCCTCATAATGTAATATCCCATAATTAATTTATAAAAAAAACTCCTTTTAATATACATATACTTCACATCTATAGAATTTATTATGCACATTAATTTTCAAAATATATACTCTTGACCATTATTACCATTCAATAAACCATATTGTTCATAGTTAAATATAGCAAATAACATTATGAGGTTCTTAATTCAATGAATGAATGAGTCACTTCTTGTAATACCTCATAATATTGGTTGAAAATGAAAGGGATGTCCTTTTGAAAACTGCAGTTCCCATGTTTAAGAAAGAAGTGACTCATTCATTGAAACCACATCGTTATCTAAAAATGAACTTTTTCCAATGTATAAATTTATATTTCAAGTTGGTGGTGATTTTTCCAGGGGAGACTAAATATGACAACGATCACTATGATGGGTCATTCATTTGGAGGTGCTACAGCTCTCCTAGCACTTGAGAGTGATCGTAGATTTAAGTAAGTTAGACATTTTATATCAGATATTAATGTAAATTGCCAAATCTTACAATGCTGAGCATTAAATTAAACAAATTTTATTTACAGGTTTGGTGTAATATTGGATCCTTGGATGTTTCCAATAAAAGAAGAAAAAGATTTAAGTAGTCGAATTAAACAGCCATTATTATTTGTTAATACAGAAACATTTCATATCACATTAAATTATAATGCATTGAAAACCATCACAGATGTCATACCAGATAGCTGTGGAGAAAGGGCAGTTTATACTATTAGGTATGTGGGTAATGTAGATTCCTGAAACAATAGAATAGATTAATAATTAAAATAAGTTGTGGTTATCTCACCTCGTACATTCTGTGTTCTTCAAAGCACAGGACCAGTTTCAAGAAACGTTATTCCTATCTTCATTTTATTTATCAACTTGGAAGACTCATAATATTCTTTTCCATAATAAATTTTATGAAAAGTAGAATAGATATTCACTTATTTTGAACTTTTATAGGGAGAAATCACTATGAGGTTTAATTTAAGATTAAATTACAATGCTTCATACCCCTCCTCATATCCAGTCTTCTAAGCAGATCGCAATTTCAAAGCCTTGGTGGCTTCATCTTCAGTACTTTCTTGTCAACTGATGTTATGTCAATCGGAAGAACTACCTTCTTCCCTCCTATCTGTCCACCAACAGAGGGAAGAAGAAGTAGTTCTTCCGATCGACATAATATCAGTCGACAAGAAAGTACTGAAGATGAAGCCGCCAAGGCTTTGAAATCATAATCTTAATGATTAAGATCTAATTGAAACATGTTCAAGAACAAATCAACATTAATATTGAGGTAAGATAAACAGACGTCCCGCGCCGTAGCTGAGTGGTTAAGGCAGGAAGCCTTGGCGCAGAGCTACGGGACTTGCGCTGGTTCGAGTCTCCATGGGGGAAGAAATTTTCTCATGGTATTTCGGCCAGTATGGGACCGGTGCCCACCCTGCATCGTGATGCATTTGGGTAGCTACAATAAGTAGCGGCTCCAGGTTGAGAAAACCAGCTATAACGGCTGGGGGACTCGACATGCTGACCACATGTCACCCCTACACTGGCTGATTATCATCTACCTCTGTGATTGACACATGTGGATGTGAGGCCAGCAGCCGGCTGGTAGGCTTAGGGCCTTGTAGGCCTGTCGCGCCAGGAGTAGTAAGATAAACAGACTCTAAATAATTTAAATAAATATGTTTATTTAGTTTTACTTGGTTAAATATTTCTTAAAATCATTTATAGGATTGAATGCTGTATTAGGAAAATACATTAGGATGTAACAATAATAAATAAGTTTGGCCTGTAATAGTGAGTGGATAACATATTTTTATTGACTCACCTCATATATTTTCAAATTTCTTTGATACTGACGGTTTCAGACAATATCATGTCCCTCTTCAGTCATGGCTTCCACTGATGAAATTCTGTGATTGTTGATTTTTCTAATGACATCACCTCTTGTGCTGCCATCTTCCATTGGGATTATAAACTTTGTAATTAAATTTTTATCCACCGGAATATCGAAATTCATAGATCGATATTTATTCTTTTGAATGAATATCATTTCCCAAATTGTCAATTCCAACGGTTTATCCAATTGTTTCAAAAGTTTTGCCTCTTTTTTAATTTTATGATGATCTAGCAAACTATGTGCAGCAATTGCTGATTTGAAAAATAGTTTAATGAATTCCTAGAACTTTTATTGAAAAAAAATTCCGAAATTTGAAAGTTGAAAAATATGAAGGAGTATGAAATTTTCATTAAAATATGAACATTTTGCTAAAATATTATGAAATATGAAGTTTTTTGTTGGTCTTATTTGATTCTACACATCATGAAATGTGGTTGGTATCTAATGTCGAGCACTTGATAATGAAATCATTCGCTCTCTTGCACTCCAATATTTAGCAGAAAGGCTGGTCTCTTCTACAAAAGCTGGACAACGGAGGAGATGGTTTCTTTCCATATCTTCATTAAATCCACGGCTGCGGAAAGGCTACTGTTTTTAACAGAGAGGAGACCCTTTAATTCCTTCCATCAAAGGCTTAAAGGAACCGACCTGGACAGTAACCTAGTGTCCAATCCCTCACCTTCTCGTGGTGCAGCTGTTAGTAATCATGCTTATGCATGATGAACGAAAGGGAAGGGCTACTCACCAACAAGCACTGGTCAGCTTGGTGAGTTTTTCTTTTTTGACCGAATTGGTATTACTTCTCCTCCCCATACCAATTCCCTCTTTCAACTTTTCTATCCAGTCTCCCTTGACTGACCTCTTGTTTCTTTCGACCCTGATGGTATTAGAGTACTCGAGGCCTAGGGGTTCATTTCTCCTTCCTTCCTATACCTACTTTCTCTCTATGGGTGACGTAACCACCACATGTGGTGCCTACTACTAAACGGTTACAACTAGTTTATTGTACTCCAATACAAACATGAAGCCTTGGAAAAAGAAATACATCATGAAATGTAAAGATACTTAGTCTCAGTGCTCTCTGACAATTAGTTTAAAACATGAAATTTCATAAAATTCCTCGCTCTAGTCATAACTTTCTTCTTGTTAAAGAAGAAGGATATAAGATGAGGAAATACAATTATTCTTAAATTATAACTAATTTCAATGAATAAATGAATCACTTCTTATCTTTGATGTTTTTATTATTAATTTCATATATCTCAATGATGGATAAATTACATTTGAAGAGAAAAATTACGTGCTCAGACTGGGGTTTGAACCTAGGATCTTTTGCACACTAGGCAAATGCTCTACCAAATGAGCTAGCTCAGCAACTCCAATCTGAATGCAAATCTTTCTCTTATATCTGCTGTAGCACTGGCTTTATAATGTTTTTCTTTTTTTTTTTTTCTTCAAATGCCCCAGGTTTGTCTTTCGACATTCCTGGTTTCTATCCTGGCATGGCATACTTGTAACCCACTTCTGTGATTGGGGCGCCTGGAAGGCGGGGTTACATTGCTCCGATGATATGATGGGTGATGATGATAATGGTGCGCCAGGAAAGTCCCTAATCCTAAACTTAAACTAAGATGAATATGAATGATGATGATTACGATGCCCATATGATTTTGGGGACCGTTTGGGTCTTAAAGTTTTCCTGACATTTGTCTTACAGGTGAGGAAAAACCCCAATAAAAACCTCACCCAGAAAAACTGTCCCGACTGGGGATTGAACCTGGGCCCGCTGCGTGACAAGGCAGCACGCTACCCCGAGACCACAGCGGTGGACTAAAATTCCCAATAAATGTTTTCTTAATAAAGAAGCCACCATTTGCAAGATAGAAGCAAAGGCTTCATAGCATTTGGTGCTCGGGAATTAACAGCATATATAAGAGAAAGATTTGCATTTAGATTGGAGTTGCTCAGAGCATTTACCTAGTATGCAGAAGGTTCTGGGTTCAAACTCCAATCTGAGCCTTCAGTTTTTCTCTTCAAATATAACACTTAATATCCTACCTCATAATTTGTTTTTTTTTAAACATGGTAACTGCAGTTTTCAAGAGGAGTCCCATCTTTAAAAAAATATAAACTTTGGGGTAAGATAAGAAGTTTCTCATTCATTCATTGAATAAGAACCTCATAATGCTATTTCCCATATATAGCTATGTATTTTGCCTCTGGTCCCGAGAGTCGCATGTTCAAACCCGGCCGGGGTCAATGGATTTTTTTAGGATGGAAAAATCCAAAGAGCAAGTCCTCCAGGAGGGACTTTAAGCCGTGGGTCCCGAGTCTGAAGATTTTCAGGCTCGTAAAAGATGCTTAGGCCTGAATGAAAAAGCCTCTAAGCAAAATTTACTGAATTTTCCCGTCCTAGTACTACCTTGGTTTCCTAGATGTCAGTATGAGGCAGAACGCTGACCGCGGACCACTCAGATGACATCTATATGAAAACAAGTGTAACTAAATTAGTATGGTTCAAATTCTTCCCTGTAGGGGGAGAGTGCCTAAATCTGTGTTAAGGGAAACATGAGCTTACAAGATACAAGAATAGTGTTAAGGGAAACATGAGCTTACAAGATACAAGAATAACTAATTTTTCTATATATATATACACACACACACAAGTAGTCATGGACTATCCTTCTATCAAGTTTCATCCAAATCTGTTTAGCCGTTAAAATGTGATTGAGTAACAAATATCTAAATCAAATATCTATCCAAACTTATGCACTTATAATATTAATGCAATAAATCCATGTAAATTTTATTTTCTATGTCTATAAATTGTTCATTAATTACAGACAAACAACACATGAAAGTCAGACAGACACTCCACATCTAGTTGGATATTGGTTAAATTGGAAGATGAAGAAACTTCCATCTGTTGTTGCTTGTAAGATAAATAATCTTCTTATCTTGGAATTTTACCAGAAGCATATAGGTATGTATGTATATACAGTGATTTCTCCAATAATTTTTTCTAATTTCATTATTAATTTAAGATATTTTTTTTAATTATATTGTGACCTCAATGGAGTTTTGTAATGTATTTTAAAAATCTTGACTTATTTAAAGATACTTCAACACCTCCATACTTCAACAGTCCATTTTTTTTCTATTTCGCCACTTGGAACATTAATAAATTGTTTTTTTTAATTTCTTCTTAATAAAATTTTGCAGATTACCAGTTCAAAACTAATAAAACTCTTTTTTTTTTTTGTCTGTGCATTAATAATAAAACCAGTCTCTCACTGATCTACATAGTATTCTTGTTTTTGTCCTGCTAAATAATTAGTAAATGTTTTTATCAATTCTCCAAAAACTTGCTGATATAATTTCTTGTAACTGCGAAACCATAGGTTCATGGCCACGCAGACATAAGCTCTCCATACATACCTATCCTGAGCTAAAGTTTTCCAATCATCTCCTGTATAATCCACTTCCTTCAAAACATGGTTAATATTATTCTCCCATCTCATTCTTGGTTTACCAACAGGACATTACGAATCTTAACTGTTCTTATTATATCTGTAGCTCATTGTTATGTAGTCTTCTCCATTTTCCTGTCTGTTCATATCTCTTTGATCTAAAAATTTTCCTAAGAAATTTCTTGTAGTGTTAAAAAATGTATGCCAAACTCTCATCTCATTTGCTACTTACATTATTTTCCTAGGTTATGTTTCATTTGTACATTCCAAGTTGCTACAGTTCAATCTTGATTTTTCCTTTCTTTTTTGCCATGTTGTTTTTCATATAATCCATCCGGATTTACCAATTTCAAGAGTTTCATGACAAGAAAATGTTTTTTTTACAAGATAGCTCATCAGTAGGACTAGGATTTTTATGTAATAAAAGATGAGACTGCAATACAGTTAGTATATATTATTCAACTGTTTGTGTGTGAAACCAAGAAAAAGACAGTCAGAAATCTAACTTCTCATAATATTTTCAACTGTTTGTGTGTGAAACCAAAACAAAAGACAGTCAGAAGTCTTATTTCTCATAATAATTTTCAACTGTTTGTGTGTGAAACCAAAACAAAAGATAGTCATAAGTCTAACTTCTCATTATACTATGTTGCAATCTTAATTTTTAGTACATAAAAATCCTAGCCCTACTCATCAGTATCATGCTGAACCCATTATAAATGGGACTGTGGGCCTTGATTTTGGGGAGCCATACCCCTAGGATATTGGCTAAAGAGATCACTCTTCCCATTTGCAGCAGAATATCTATTTAGTTCTCAGCAGCTGCCATTGGCCTACTCTAGAGGCTCCTCTGCCACCATTTCATGTGTGAAATCTGCTGCCAATTCACCATCATCATGATATCCATCCCTCGTCCCCAAAGAGATTGGTTATCACAACCTTGGACCATGTTACTCGACCTGATAGGGTCCACCATGAAGAGGTTAGGGTAGAGTTGGAGTGGAGAGGCTAAGTGATCTCTCTTGATAATGATTGGTTGATTTTCATTTGTCCTGCTTAGGATACGGGTGCTCCCTAGTAGGAAACTTCTTAAACAGACTAATATAGTTATTTAAATTTGAGTTGTATTTTGACTCTCCTCATATTTCTTATATAATATAATTATTTTTCTTTCCCTATAGATTACAGTGAGTGACATGTTAGTATATCATCATCATCATAGTACATTCACGAATTTAGGCCATTTGTTGACCTGTTTTGGCCTCAAGAGAAACACCATCCAAAAATCTTTTGAGTGGACGTCCTGGTCTTCTTCTTCCTGCAGGTTGATATCTTAACATTTATTTGGGTATCCTGTGATCTTCCATTTGATGAACATGTTGCATCTATCTTGACTTATAATCAAAAATTTTGTTTTCTAAAGGTTCCATGTGTAATTCTTCTAAGATGTCTATATTTTTTTTGTGATCTAGTAGTGTGTATCCTGCAGTCCTCCGAACGTATCTCATGTCAGCAGATCTAAGTCTCTATATATCCTTCTATTTCAACGTCCATACTTTGCTACCATACAAAAGAATTGGAAGAACCAGTGTATTATACACTTTTAGTCTTGAGTGTTTTTGGACTAACTGTGGCTTGAAGATAGAATTTATTAACCCTAAATTCTTAAAAATTTAGATATTTTTGCATTTACATCCTTTTCTTCTTCATATGAAGTATTGCATCCTAGATATGTAAAATTATTCACTACCTCAAGAAAACATCTAGTAGGAAACTAACAAGGTAACTATTAACCAATGCATGCCAAAATCTACCGTGAAATTTCTCTCAGAGAAGCGTTGTGATGTACCAAGATGGTGTCCAAAAAATATTTGCCATTTTTAAATGCAAGGCACAGAAATCGAAGCCAAAATCCTGCAATGGCAACCCACTGTGCGAACCTGTTGGACCTACCTGCATGAGTAAAACAGAGTGCATTGAGGTGGGACGTGGTGCAGACAGCAAGTTGTGAGGGTTATCCAATCTGCCAAATCAGGAGTTGTATTACTTCCCTGAGATTAAATGAGAGATTAGGCACTGGATTTTAGTGCCTTCCAGTTAAAAGTGGCAGATAATTTTTTTGACACATGCCCTTGGTGTATCATAATGTTTCTCTGGGAGAAATTTCAAGGTAGGTTTCGGCATGAAATGTTTGACAGTTCCCTGTAAGATGTTTCTTGAATGGAGGACTATGTTAAATTTTGTTCAGGGGCCTTTTATTCAGGTTTGAGGTTCTTTTACGGGCCTAAAAGTCTTCAGATTTGGGATCCACAGCTTAAAATCCCTCCTGGAGGACTTATCCTTTGGATTTTTCCATCCTAGAAATCCATTGACTCCGACCAATGTGGCCTACTTTTCATAAGATGATGAATTATACATCACACCCCATTGGGGTGTGATTATATAATTATATTAATATTAATGTTATTATATTTACATGTTCATGATTTATTGTTTATAGGTTTGGAACATGACGTGGACACTTCTTTCCTTCATGCTCAAGCTCACAATGTTGTAGAAGGTGTAATAGAATGGAAATAACTATTACAGAGTTAATATAGGTGGTTTTTATTTTATAATTTCAAATTAATAGGAAATAATAATCTTCAACTTCACTTTAAACATATATTTACCTAACAGAATATGTTTTAAAGGATTTCAGCCACTCTAACTCTGGTGGTAGTTTGCTTGCTTTTGTCTAGCAGCTTCAAGATTAATATGCAGGGTTGGAAATTTTGATTGTAAAATGTTCAATCTTGGGATTAGAAGGGTTGTACAGTTTTTAATTGCTGGATTGTGCACCAGATGCTTGGATTTAATTCTAAATCCCTCAACAGTGCATGATAAGTTGAGAAGTTATTTTAAACTGTTGATATGATTCATCCATTAAGTGGGATATTAAACAGTTCTTTGAAAGTAGGCTTTCACAACTGGTAATAATCAGATTCTGTACAAGGATACACAAGTTTTGCCAATATACCCTATTATTTCCCTAGACTCTACAGAGAAGCTATAGAAATTTACAATCATAAAGATAATTTCAATAGAAAAGAAAAATGAGATAAAACTGGCTAAAGCCTGGTATCAAACATAATCAGTAATGAGGAGACAGTTCCGAACCAATCAGATGCTAAATTGATATGGACTAGCTAATCAGCTTTGACTTTATCCAGCCATTCTGGGACCAGCACTAGCATAAATACTGGTTTCCAGCAATCTACCACTCATTCACAGTCGAGCCTCCGACCAGAAAACACTACCTAAAAGTACTTGCCATTGAAGATGTCCTCCGCAGTCGAGGAGAAACATCAGGAAGAAACACCAGTTATGGACCACGGCCACATAGCCTGGAATCTCTTAATGTTAAGCTAGTTAATCGCTTGGATGGTTTTCAACTGGATAGACTAAATGCTGGCACTGGTTTTCACCTTACTTTTCTTCATTGTCATAATCATCACTAACCCTCATATAACATATTTACACTACACACAAACATTTAAACATATTGATTTTTTATTATTCATTTCATACATTTCAATGATGGATAAATCATGGTTTAAACATGTACTCATCCTACACACCTGTCTGTACTCAATACAAGTAATCATGATCTGTATGAAGTAGTCTGCTAGTGTTGTACATAAATTAAACATAGACCACGTTAATTTTATCTCTCTGCCTAACACAAAACTCAAAAGAGAAAAAGTGCAGTGGGTACCATTAACACACACATTTTGAAAATTGTTTCTCTTGTTTCAACTTACAGATAAATCAGCTGAGTCAAATTCTATTTGAATATTATGAGAACAATAAATAACCAAAATTCTTTTAAAAAAATTTGATGATTTATAAAAATTGTTTAAATATTTTTTTTTAAATTAGGGATATTCCACAATACAGTGTTTCTCCTTCAACCCAAAGTGATTTGTTGCCACAGGTTCCTGTCTAGAGCATCTTCTCCCTCAGATCTCTAGCTTCCATACTTCTCCTCACTCCATCCATCCATCCGTCCAATGTTCTCTAGGTCTGTCTCTTCCACTTCTTCCATTCTTATGAAGTGTCCATACCATTTCTAACGTTTTTCTTCTATTTTTTTTCAATATGTTTTTTTTTTTTCAACTTGCATAATTTCCCTTCTTGTACTGTTTCTGACCTTATCACTTCTTGAAATTCTTGTTGATCGCCTCCAAAAATCCATTTCTACTGCTAACAGCTTATTGGCTTGTTTTCTACTTACTGTCCAAGTTTCGGACCCATATAATAAAATGCTTTGTAACAGAACTTGAAATAAAAATACAGCCTGTTCAATTGGTCTGATTGAATATAAGTGTTTAGAAGTGTATTATCAGTGATGTGACTTGAAACTGTGAATCTGGACCAAATTATTTACACATACATTATTATACTTCATTTTCATTAGAATGTATTTCACAGTAAGGTGTCCTTCATTTTCAAATATTTTTTTTGACTGCTGGAATAGCTGTTCTTCTTCCTGTTACTTCCTCTATTAGTTATAAGATTAATTATTTTGTTAAGACGTAACAAAATAAATTGTATTTCAAGTAATATTGGGAAGTAAACATTATGAGGTTATATCATTAATAGTGAGTGGAGAACATATTTTAATCGACTCGCCTCATACATTTTCAAACTTCTTTGATACCAACGGTTTCAGACAAAATCATGTCCTTCTTCAGTCATGATCAGTGAACGCCATGACTGAAGAAGGACATGATTTTGTCTGAAACCGTCGGTATCAAAGAAGTTTGAAAATGTATGAGGTGAGTCGATTAAAATATGTTCTCCACTCACTATTAAAAATAAATTGTATTTAAAAATTATTTTTTCACAATTTATCAAAAATAAAAAGTGGTTCATGAATTTTATATCTCATTTTGTGACTTAAGAGATTCATCTTTTGACTACCAGAAGAAATTTCAAACAGAATAACAACTGATTGTGGCAGTTGAGAAATGACCTAGAGGCATTCCAAACATATCTCAAATGGCGTAGAAATTTTGCTTCAACTTAATAGTTATACCTATTGATATTTTAAAGGAAAATGACATTGTAGCAAGATATTTATGCCTGTATGTAGATTCTATAAGACCATCAACAAGTTCATGAGTTTAAATTACCTGAGGGGATTAATACTACAACCTTTAAAATAAATACCATTAAATAAATATATTTTTAAAGTGATGTTGAATGTATTATTTCTTTTAATCAAAATTATGGTAGAAAATAACACTTTGAGGTAATTTACAATTGGCTGACAATGGAAACGAAAGCCTTTGAAACCAGTACCAAGAAAACAAGGAGCTTTATGAAGTGAGATGAAGAAACATATTCAATTCAATGAATGAATGAGCCATTTCTTATCTTACCTCATTGTTTATGTTTTCTTAAACATGGGAACTGCAGTTTTCAAAAGGAACATCACTCCCATTTTCAACTCACATTATGACTACTGGATTTTTGTTGGAATCTCCATCTATAACATTGCCATCTGGTGTTGATTTTAGAAATATTAAAAGTGGTGAAATTGAAAAATCAGCTATTGCAGCACATAGTTGTTGGAGAGTTAAAAAATTGAAAAAGAGTCCAAACTTCTAAAACATTTGCAAAAACCTTTAGAATTGACAGTTTGGGAGAAGATATATATTCAAAAGAACAAATTTAGATCCATGAATTTTGAAATTCCAATGAACGGGACTTGATCTCAAAATTCATCAAATCAATGCCAGATGGCAACATTATAGATGGAGATTCCAACAAAAATTTGGTAGTCGTAATGTAGGTTGAAAATGGTAGGAGTGTTCCTCTTGAAAACTGAAGTTCCCATGTTTAAGAAGACAAACTTTGGGGTAAGATAAGAAATAAGTCATTCATTCATTGAATTAAGAACCTCATAATGTTATTTCCCATATTTAACTATGAATGTCCAATTCAATTCATAAATTGTATTGTCTCTTATTAATTTCATATCTATGCTATAAGAAAGGTAAGAAGAACTTACCAGTTGAGGTGGATTTATATCTAAGACTGGTCAACTGTTCTTAAGTCATGAATTCCATATAATAATTTTCTTTTTCCATTCCCACCTTCTTTAATAAAAAATCATTTTATAAATTATATTTGAAGAGAAAAATTTTCGCCTAGACCGGGACTCGAACCGGGAACCTTGGCTTTCCGGGCCAAGTGCTCTACCAACTGAGCTACCGAGGCGAGTTACGATCTAGACGCAAATTTTTCTCTTATATACGTTGTAAGTTTATATTAGCGAAAATGTTCAATTTTAATATATATATATATTACTCTGCAACTATCAAACAAAATATTTGAAACTTTTACACCTCTTTCCATTTGAAATGATCATAGTAAAAACTTAATTCACCGATTTATAGTATTACAAAAAATAAGTTAAGTTTTGAAGTGTACAAAATGAAGCATAATAATTCAACAAGTTTTAAACATGTTTCAGCAGATTCTGAAAGACGTAAGAATTGAAAGTTAACAGATTCCATGCTAAAATTCGTTGGAATATGTTAATTCAATTAGTTAGTTTTTTAGTTAAAAACTTCTTATATAATCATAAAATTAGTATTATTGCCTCACTATGATGCTTAACAAGCAGTTTGCTTTGTTTCCCCACAGCTGTTAAAAGTTATTAAAATACAAAGACCTTGACTACCGCGATGTTGCCACATTGCTATTCTTCCCTCAGTTTCAATTAAAACTCAGAATGTGGAGCAGTCGATCCAGTTATAAAATTGTATACCATAATTAATTGTTATAATTATCAGTGATTTATTGTGATATGTAGCTCGAATAATAATAACACAATATCTACATATTATATTTGTTTAATATATATGCGATTTCAACACGTGGCGGCCATAGGAAAATATTTCAGACTGTTAATAATAATAATAGTAGTAATCAGACACCAGTTAGGGATAATGTGACACAAGAGGAAGAACCTCTTAATAATTCAAGGAACAATAAATTAAATTCACAGACTCTTAGTAAGCAGTGTCGGCAGTTGGTTTGTAATGTTTATGATTATATTAGAGATAACAATCTCAGAAGAGGGTCTCTTAGATAAACTTTACTATTATTCCCTCAGTTTCAATTAAAACTCAGAACGATGTGGAGCATTTGATCCAATTATAAAATTGTATACCGTAATTAATGGTATAATTAATCAAGCACTGCCACGTGGCATCCACTTTTATATAAACAGTTAACCATCAGAGTGAGGTGATAATACCATACTGTAAGATGCTTACCATGACTTCTTCAATTGTCCATATTGCTATTTCATCCTTGAAATTATTTCCTTGCCAACAATAAATACTGTAAGTTAAAATACACATACTTTCCTAAGTAGAGCATCATAATACAACAATTATCATTTTTTCTGCTACCAACTTCCAAATAATGCTATTGTTGATCTGTTTTAAGTTATTTTTGCTATGCAAAAACATTTTTTTTATTATGTACCAAGATTCTTAGTTCTATCTCTATCTTCGGGTTTTTACAGCTGCTGCCGTCTTCCCGTGCCAAACCTCCAAAGCCTACGGTCTTGGGCATCTTCGATGCTTAGCCCTCTAGCTTGCATTACTGTCTTCATGTTTTCCTTCCATGTTAACCTTGGTCTTCCTCTTTTCTTCTTTCTGTTCGGATGCCATTCATATAGTTGCTTGGGCCATCGCTCATCTTCCATTCTTAAAACATGTCCTAACCACTTTAATTCCTTCTCCTCAATTCTTTCAATTATGTTTTCGTCTGCTTCCATTATGTTTCTAATTTCCTTATTTGTGACACGTTCTAATTTAGACTTTCTGGCACTTCTTCGTAAATAATCCATTTCTAGAGCTATTAGTCTATTCTTGTAGTACTTATTGATTGTCCATACCTCACTTCCATACATTGCAACAGATTCCACCAATGTTTTACCAATATATTTTTTTGTGTCTTTCCAAATATGTTTATCCCACCATATGGAATTTAATGATGATATATTATTTGCTACTCGCTGCCTTGCGGTGAAGAGGGATCTTCAAAGGCTATGGGAGGAAAACCCAGACAGAAATTTTCCTGGTCCTCCAGGTTGGGGGTTTATGCTGTGGGCCAGCTCCCCACACATTAGAAAAAAAAAACAAAATGCTAAAAGACCAAATCAATCAGACAGAAAAAAGTATGAAAGTATGAAAAGTATGAAAGACAAAAGCAACGAAATTGAATATAGGCACGTGGAATGTACGAGGAATTAGAAACAAAGTTAATGAAGTAGCAGGAGAATTATTCCAGAACAATATAGATATTGCAGCAGTGACGGAAACAAAAAAGAAAGGATCGGGAAATTCATATTTAGGAAACTACATACATTTTTGGTCAGGTGTAAATAAATCAAAAAGATTCTTAGTTCAATTTTGGAAATCTAGGTAAAATATGTCTTTTTTTTTAAATTGTCAATTTTTATTTTACGGAACCACCTTCATGAAAGTAATCCTTTGTAGAATATACATATTTACACAGTCTATTTCATTATGTTAAAAAATCAATTGTCTGCATCGCATTGACCTTGTGGCAGTCCTCTAATGAGGAAATTTTGTACTAATGATAAAAAAAAGATCAACTAATTGTAATTTTCAAAGATTTTTTTTTTAGATTTGCACCGCTGTAACTTCATTTACTCGTCGGTACAAATAATTTTTCCAGAGGATACTCAATATGGTCGGTTTATAATTCCCTTTACCAAATGTAACACATAGAACCTAATACTATTATAAAATCAGAACTTGTGAAACACACAAGTTAATATGCATCTATAGCCGGGCCCAAATATAGACTTAGTTCATCCTTCCTGAAATTAGAACCTCTAGTGTTTTATTAATCATAATGTTCTAGAAAGTTAATCATATTTAAGTTAGCTAATAATCATTTCTTATAGCAATCGTGAGAGGAAGAGGGAACCAATACTTGCACTAAACTTAGATTAAGACCTAAGCAAATTACTAATGAAAAGTCATAAAAGCTTAACTAAAAAGAATAATAATAAATATAACATTTGGCTGTATCTTTGAACATAATTAAATGTGAACATAACAAACAGTGAAAAATATGAACAGTCATTAATATTATACAAAAATACAAAATCACTCATGCATACCGAAGTTTCCATTCACTCTGGAAATTAAACATCTTCTTCTTCTTACAGCTGTTCCAACCAAAATAGTACTGGGCAAGGAATCACTTGTTCGATCTCCTCCCGTGTTAACGGAAAGAAAGCGTAGCTTCGACTGTTGAAGCTTGAGAGCTTTGTGTCGCAGACATTATGCATCGTACAGACATTCCACGCACGATGACATAATAGGAGAGGGGGAACTAGGAGGGAGTAACCAAGGAAGGGTAGAGCACAGATATCACAAACAGCATAGAGTCAACAAAAATATTCACGTCATCACGGTTCAGATTTATAGTCTCCACGTTGAACAGTATAATGCTGAATGCATTATTCAAAATTAATTAACAGAACATAATCATCCTGTTTTAATAGTGATAGTAATGTTTGTGATGTTACTTAAGTTAAAAATTAATATGACATCTTCTGACATATTACAGTAAAACTTGTTCAAAGCAGAATCACATGGGACCATTTTTTTTTTCACGTTAGACAACATTCCGCATTATAAAAAAAATATTAACCAATCTTAGATTATAGAGCACCGTATGTCTTTTTATGTACCTTGAATTAATTGTAGTTCCACTGCCGTTGAAAAGTGAAGTATAGTATGTACGAGCAACTTCGACAATAACGCGCGAAAAAACAGTCCCATTTCGCCAGTGTTAAAAATGTCTCTTAGGCTCGTATCCTGAAATTAAAGTATGCAGTTTTGGTTTCCGCTCACTAACTATACTTTCGTCCACATCCTTTGATTCTCTGCAAATTTCATTCCATACTACATTGTGTCGTCTTTTAAAATTGTCCACAACCAACCTGAAGATGACTTGAAATCATTATTCCCTAGGGATATAGCAACAGTTAGAGCTTGATTTTGGAGCATCGTGATGCATCGGTCCGGAAATATGGAGATTTTTTGATCGTGGACTTGTAAAACACACCTCGTTGATTTCTTCATTTTTTCTTCTTCTTTATTTGACAATTTCCTTGCATCGATTTATTCATTATTTTTTCTTTGTGTTTTAAAATTTCATAAACTTGAGTTTTTAGCCATCTTTATTCTGTAAATTCAGAACGCTACCTGTGAAAGATACGTACACAATTCGTCTCAGATCTTAAACTAATTTAAGATTTTACAGTGCACTGGTTATTTGTAAGACATATGTCACACACCGAATATTTGTTAAACGAATCTGTATTTCGCAAAACATGTGTGCAGTGAGGCTGAAAGAAAATTCCAAATACAGGTAGAAACTCTACTTAACCCAGCGTGGTGGCAGGAATCATCACTTATTGTTAATTCACCTAACAGGAATTAAATGAAGTGGAAACTGATTTATTTCACTCTCTCTCTCTATCTTTCTGCCTTATAAACATTTTTTTTTTCATGAATTGTGTAGAAATGACCTTCCGTTTCCGCATTGGACAGATTCCATTTTATACAAAGTAAATAATGTAAAATTACTATTATTTTGCCAGGATTAATAAATTTGTTCACATTGGACAGATTTCCGTATTATTTACTTTGCAGATTAAACAAGTTTTACTGTATGAACATTATTTTCCTACTGCCGGCACACTAAGTCTTCATATTGTTTTTCTTACTGAAGCTGGAACTTTTCGGGAAATAGTTCTAACAAAAAAATTTGCAAACTCATTTATATCATACAGAATATCTAATATATTATCTTAATCCATTTCTTCACTTGTATATATAAAAGTGGTAACTTCTGTACATTAAGGAATTTTTAATGGCGATGAAACAAATTATCATAAGTTAATAAGGAGGTAACATTATGAGGTTCTTCAATTAATGAACGAGTCGATTCTTATCTTACCTCATACTTAATATTTTTCTAACATGGGAACTGCAGTTTTCAAGAGGCATCCCTCTCATCCTCAGCCAACAACACGATGTGTATCATTAGAAGCCAAGGATAGAACTGAACTTCCCATGTCAGAAAAAGATTAAGTATGTCGTGTTGTCAGCTGAAATTAAAAGGGATGCGTCTTGAAAACTTGCAGTTCCTGTGTTAGAAAACATGAAGTAAGATAAGAATTAACTAAGTTATGTAGATAGGAAATAACACTATGAGGTTCTTTAATATTGTTTATTTTTTATTATTTCACTCACCTCATACTTCATGAAGTATGAGGTGAGTGAAATAATAAAAAATAAACAATAAGAATTAACTCATTTATTAAACAAATTATTATTTTTAATAGTGAGTGGAGAACATATTTTAATCGACTCACCTCATACATTTGAAAATGTATGAGGTGAGTCGAATAAAATATGTTCTCCACTCACTATTAATGATATAACCTCATAATGTTTACTTCCCAATATTAATATAAATAAAATAATTATTTATTGGCATGTCATATTAATACAGATTTTGTTGAAATTGTCTTCTGGATTAAATTGCCATGTTCTAGTTTCAATAACATGTTGTTGTTTTCAAATGCTGGGCCTTGGCAATGAAGCCATTAGCATTCTTTTTATTGGTATTTAAAAGTTTAAATAAAAAAATCAACATCCCAGACAGTAAGAAATCTGGAATTTATCAAATTAATTGTAATGATTAGAGCGAGGAATTATATGAAGAAAATTATACAAAAATATGAAATCGTAAAGACAAAATATGAAAATTATGATGCAAAAATATTATGAAGCTACTATTTTCTAAACTTTTTACATATATTTATATACATAGGCCCACTATAACTTATAAGAGTACATACCAGCACATAAATGAGACAAACAGAACTTATTTACAGCTCAAGAAATCAAGATAATCACTGTATTTCGATTTTAATTAGCTTTTTCATTAATTCTGACAAATATAAAATATATTCATGATCTGAAACAATTTAAATGGATCACGCCATAGTGTAGTTGTATAGGGAAACATGGTGTAAACAGGAAAGTCGTGGGTTCGAGTCTCGATATTGTCAAGATTTTTAGCTGGACCAGACCTTCTGGTGACATTGTGGACCTGGGGTCTCAGATCCTAATGGAAGTGAGTACTAGATGCATGTTCTGGGCACAAATGCGGCCATAAAGCAGATCCGACAACCCGGCAGACATCTCATGTCTATTGTCTAGAAAGATGGGAGCTTCAACATACCACTACCCCAAAGCTCCGAAGACTAGTGGAATCACTTTACCTTCATAAATAAAAACTGAGAGTTTATATATAATACAATTAATTAACGTACTCAATGATATTTGATTATGAAATCCAAACATATACAAGAAACAAAACATTGTAACCAAAACAAACAGGTTTCCATGAAATATAGCACTAACAAAGTTTAGAACATGTAGAGTTTTGATTATTGCTATTTTTTACATTGCATAAAGATAATAAATTCCTGGAGATACAAGTGTAACAATAACATTAAATTGGACAATTTAAAATACAAGTAAACCATTCCAGATGTCATATTTGGAGAAACAAGATGTTAAAAGTTAGTAGTCCATAATTGATTCCAGGGATTGTTTCAGAACTCTCTTTGCAATTAAAGTTACACTTAATATTGAACTTCAAACATTGCGAAATGTAGATAAGAATTATTTTAACATTTTTTTCATGAAATGGGTATAATATAGTGTTCATAATCTTGGTCTAATTGTGTTTTGAACAATCCAATAGTCAGTTCTGTTTGTAATACACAGAAGTTTTTTTTCTATGTTTTCTGATAGTAAACTATAAGGCCTGTGGGTCAGAATTGTTTTGCACGATGAAAAATTATGCTCAACATCACACAATGTTATGGCAGCATACTTGTATCATGCTATATTCAATAGTTTGATGCCCTTACCTAGATGTACTTTACTAATTTCACAAAGCACTTAAACGGAAATGAGTACCAGACGCTTGTTCTGGGGGTAAAATCGGCCGTTATGCAGGGCTGACATCAAGTGCCGATTGTCCAGAAAAAGTGGTAGCCTTATCCTCCTACTACCCCAAGGGCCTCTTGAGGCCTGTAATGGGATTACTTTATTTTACTGCTTCAAGTTTACAGCAGTCTCTCCTATATTTAAATGCTGTATCTGTTCACAAAGAAAGGACTGCTCTCAGGTAGCATTAACAAGTTGACAGCTATTATACCTGACTATAGATTATTCCAACATTGTTCTTCTACTTATTCATCTAAGCTCATGTTCTTGTCTGGAGATCGAGTTTAGGACAAAAACCTATATCTAACACTGTCACTCTGTGACTCCTCATCTAATTATTTGCTTTTATAAAATCTATCTATCTTGTTCAGAAGGGATACTGAAGAATTTTCACTTGTCCACCACATTACACTGTCAAAATTACACAAATACATTTATTTAAAAAAAACCATTTTAATGAATTCCTAGAACTTTTATTAAAAAACACGGGGATTTGAAACTTGAAAAATATGAAGGAGTATGAAATTTTCACTAAAATATGAACATTTTGCTAAAATATTATGAAATATGAAGTTTTTTGTTGGTCTTATTTGATTCTACATATCATGAAATGTAAAGATACTTAGTCTCAGCGCTCTCTGACAAATAGTTTAAAACATGAAATTTCATAAAATTCCTCGCTCTAGTAATGATTGTAGCAAAGTATACATAGGAAAAACAAAAAGGAATTTAGAAACACACACTAAAGAACATTTTAGAAATATTAAAAATTGTGAAATTGAAAAATCAGCAATTGCTGCACATAGTTTACTAGAACATCATAAAATTGAAAAAGAAGCGAAACTTTTGAAACAATTGGATAAACCGTTGGAATTGACAATTTGGGAAATGATATTCATTCAGAAGAATAAATATCGATCTATGAATTTCGATATTCTGGTGGATAAAAATTTAATTACAAAGTTTATAATCCCAACGAAAGATGGCAGCACAAGAGGTGATGTTACTAAAGAAATCAACAATCACAGAATTTCATCAGTGGAAGCCATGACTGAAGAAGGACATGATATTGTCTGAAACCGTCGGTATCAAAGAAGTTTGAAAAATGTATGAGGTGAGTCGATTAAAATATGTTCTCCACTCACTATTAATGATATAACCTCATGTTTACTTCCCAATATTAATTTAAATATAACCATTAGTTTCAATAACATTTGATGTTTCATCAACTTCTGTGGTAGACTTCTTCAAGAACTAAGTGAACTCCTCAGCTAACATTAAAGAGTCTCCTGAAGATTTCTATTGCAGCTGTAAGTGAAACATTGACTGTTAAAGCTCGAGACACTGGCTGTGAAAGCTTTCATATCTGAAATTTTTTTTTCTAAAAATGGATCCTTCAATTCTTTTTTAATAATTCTGAAATTCTTGGTAGCAGAAAAAATTATGCAACAGATGTAAAAAGCTTCTTTTTTCATTTGGTGAGACTTTAGAAGTTTCTCCCCACATACAAAAATATGTATTCTTTACTTTTTGCATAAATAAGTATCAATATGAGGTGAGTGATAAAAAATTCTATCTAAATGAATATGCCTCATAGTGTGAATTCCTAAAATAAGGAACTATCTTGTTTTTCATTAACCATAATGAGAATAAAATTGAATTATCTATTATTTTCAATTAAGTTATATCTTTATTGCCGTGTTTTATAGTAAAACACATCAAAGTGGATCGAATATTCAGCATTCAAATTCTGTTAACTTCTTTATAGTTCTTTTTTTTTTTTTTTAATTTTGCTTGCTTTAAATTCTTCAGCTACTTCTTTGTAATCTGACCAAGCATATGAATTATTATTCCTCATGTATCATATTCAATGTCTACTGCATTTATTTTGAATGTATTTATTATTTTGATGATCCAAGATTCACTGCCATGTAAGTGTGGAAATGGTGCTAGAATTTTATACATTTTTATTTTCTTTTTTTTTAATGCAAGTTTATTTTTTATGCTTGTTATTTAAAAAAAAGTTGTAACTCTCATTAATGTTTCCTTCATAAGATAACATGATTCCTGTAATATTACCAAAGCCAATTTTGGATATGAATGTAATTCATCTTCTCATCTGATAACTTAATTATGAAAGGTCCCAATTCTCTTTTTAAAGGAGATTGGCCATAGAACCAATTTTAATGTGTTTAAAGTACATAAATGCCTTTATCACATTTGTGAGTCAATGAACCTAGGTCATTCAGCCAATTATCTAATGTTTTGTTTCAGTAGCTGCATGGTCATTTCTTCCTTTATACAAAATAAAAAAATTTAAATATCGCAATTTAACTTTTTTGTCTGATTTACTAATCGTCTTTCACTTGTCATTTGGTCTGTATTAAATACTTCCTTCTTTTTAAATTAATCCTGGTGATCATAGAATAGTGAATCTGCCTTAAAGGCCTTGAGTTCCATCCATAATTAATAACATTTTTCGAATGAGTAAAATTCGAAGAAGATTACTTCTTCCAGAGGATAAGTTATCACCTGTCAGTTAATCCACCCATTAAATACTTTTTAAAATTAATCCTTGTGATCTTAGAGTAAATAATTTTTCTCAAAGGCTTCCACCTAAACAATATTTATGAAAATTCAAAGGATGTTACTTTTGTCAGACGGGAAGTTAAAAATTATAATTCCCATGTGAGAGAGATGTATGATATATTGAAGAACCATTAATTTGAAAAACATATCTGGCAAAATGTCCAAGAGAACTTGCTCTTTCCTTGGCATATCAGTTATATCATTTTTTTTATAGTTGTGTAACAGAAATAGACTACATTAAACCCATGAAACAAATATGTATTAGCACATGTTAATATTGTTGGTATATTTTCTATTATAATATGTTTAATATGTAATATTGAACAGTTTATTGAGCTCTCTTGAACTAATATTTAGAAGGAAATTTGAAAATTTATTTTATTTGAAGAGAAAAATTTTCGCGTAGACCTAGACTCGAACCTTGGCTTTCCGGGCCAAGCGCTCTACCAACTGAGCTACTGAGGCGAGTTGCGATCTAGATGCAAATTTTTCTCTTATATACGTTGTAATTCCCTCGCGCCAAATGCTTGAAACCGTAGCTTCTATCTTTGCAAATGGCGGGTTCTTAGTTAAGACATTTATTGGGAATTTAACACTACTTTATAAAGCCAGTAGGGCTTCTATTGACGATTTTATTATTAATTTAACACTTCTCATTGAAGGATAAATTATATTTGAAAAGAAAAATTTTTGCCTAGACCGAGACTTGAACCTGGGATCCTTGGCTTTCCAGGCCAAGTGCTCTACCAACTGAGCTACCGAGGTGAGTTGCGATCTAGATGCAATTTTTTCTCTTATATACGTTGTAATTCCCTCGTGCCAAATGCTTGAAACCGTAGCTTCTATCTTTGCAAATGGCGGCCTCTTAGTTAAGAAGACATTTATTGGGAATTTAACACTACTTTATAAAGCCAGTAGGGCTATAGTTAATATGCTTGATTGATTGGTTGGTTGCTAATACACGGCATGTTAGAGAGCCTCCATTTGCAATCTTGCATCCCAATAGAGTAAGTCAAGTCTAACGCTCTCCCAAGGGCACTGCACTGTAGAAGGTGCCTTCTGTCCATTACGGTATTTGGTTCATTGTGCAGAGTACACAATTTAGGAAGCTGTATATATTAACTTGATGTAGATGGGCAGCCAAGCAATCATGTCCTGTGAAAAGTCTGAAGTGGGCAATAAGCTTTTACTTGGGGCATCAGGAATTGGCAATTTTCTTTTCCAGTATACAGTTTCGCTGTAGAGTTGTACTTTTACTGTGAATTTGTCCTTGTATATTCTGGTTGACGGTTATTTCTTTCTATGATTAGTTTTGCTGAATGGAATGATAATTTGTTATGGTTAGTCTGTAAAATTGTTATATTTAATATAAAAATGGTTTTCTGTTAATTGTTTAGTATATCTATATGGTTATCTGATATCTCAATTTTTTTTGTACATTTACAGCTTTACTTTTGTTATTTGTCATTTAATCAGCATAATATACCATTTTAAATGACCAGTGAACATAGCCCTTAGGAATACATTAAAATAATTATTTATAGCAATGTTTTTATTTAAATTTATCACTCACACTGAAAGACAAATTAATTTTTGAAGAGAAAATGTTTTGCCCAAACAGAGATTTGAACCCATGGTCTCTAGTTTGTAATATGTAAACTAGAGACCTTGGGTTCGAATCCTAGTTTAGGCAAAAATCTTTCTCTACAAAAATCATCAATTTATAGCTTACTTTAAAAAAATTACAGATAAGAGTTTTTTTAATATGTTTATGTTAAATAGTAGATTACAAAATACTTGCACCGAGTTTGTAAATGTCAATCCTGATGGTCTAGTGGCTATGATACTCATTCTATAAATTTATGTTTTTTTTATGTATTTTTAAATAAGTTGTTGAATTCATTGTGTTCTAGATTAAAAGCATTCAGTTTGTAACTGAGAATAATTTATACATGTAAATTGGTGAGAAATTAGGAAATTTTGTACATAGACAGTGCTATTTTTCATATCAACTTTGCCATCTCAAACTGTAATGAAAAGCCAAATCTTATGAACCCTAAGTTAGTGCTTATTTTGACTTTAATAGCTCATCTTATATTAAAAACCATGTATTTAATATCTAGAGCTCTTTGACAATGACAGTGGAAATTTCTGTGATTGAAATTTTGATTTTTGATACTATACAAATTCATATTTCATACTGTCTCATGAGTATATAGGCTAAGGTTAGAGTGATTAATCAGCAATTATGTGTAATTGCTAGTCATTATGTACAACTAGGATATCAAATTCAGTTGAATAATCAATTGAGTTGGTGTTTACTTGATGAAAATCCATATTTATTAATTAAATAAAAATAAAACTATGTTTTATTTTTTATTTAATTAATGAATTCAGTTGATATTATGCATAAATGACTAGATTCATTATTTTGACTGTAAAATAGTTACCTTAATATTTTGCACTGAGTTATATAGTAGGAAAAAAATTGTGAAATAAGACACTATATAGCTTTAGTGTAATCTATTTTTGACATTACTTAATGCTGTTTCTTTGTTATTTTGCTTTATTTCCAACAAAGATCAACTGAAAATCAGATTTTATAAATTACCATATTCATATTTTATTTGAACATAATTCACATTTATTTTTTGAAAAAAAAATATATCATCTGAACTGGGAATCGAACCCCAGACCAACAACTCTGTAAGTCGGTGTGCGGCACAAAACACTATTTGAGACACGGTACAAATGCTAACATTTCTTACCACTTGTACAATTCTCATACGTCCAAAGGCAGATAGCTAGAACCATTATATTAACAAACCATAATTCACATGTTTACAAATTTATCTGTATTTTTTTATATATATTTCACTGCTGTTGCCATTTCAAATGACTACTAAAATGGTAGATAATTTAAACTTTTAAAATATAGAAACATGTTCTAGATATACAGGGTGGACCGCTCGAATGGACCTAATTTCAATTGCTTGTTACTGGCAAACGGTTGAAGATAGAAACTTAAAACAACGTTCATATTACAGAAAAACTCACCAAGTTTTGATATCCAGATCACCACATCTCTATATGAGCCCCAGCAGTCACTGTGACGATATCAAAGCGATGAACAATTTCTTGCCAAGTACGTTGGAGTATGTCTTCTGGAATGTTCTCAATAGCCTCTATGATGCGCTCGCGAAGATCACGAAGGTCTTTGACTGGGGTGGTGTAAACTTTATCTTTGACATAGCCCCAGAGAAAGAAATCCAGTGGTGTTAAATCGGGAGATCTCGGGGGCCACGCGATTGGTCCTCCCCTACCAATCCAACGGCCAGGGAAAATGTTGTCCAAAGTCGTACGAACTTCATTGGACCAGTGGGGAGGAGCACCATCTTGCTGGAAAACGATGTTAGGCTGCAGTTGTTCAATTTGTGGAAAGAAGAACTGCTCCAGCATGTCAAGATATGTGGTACCACGAACAGTTTTCTCGGCGAAGAAAAACGGTCCAATGACCTTATTATGTGACAAACTGCACCAAACATTCATCTTCGGACTATCACGAACATGCTCTTGAATAGCGTGAGGATTCTCCGATCCCAGATCCGCACATTATGCCGGTTTACCTTGCCTGACAAATGGAAAGTGGCTTCGTCCGAGAAGAAAATCTTGGTCATGAAGTCAGGATCAGCGCCGAGACGGTCCAGCATCGTATTGGCGAATTCCACTCGTTTCGGCATGTCATTCGGCTCCAGACGTTGCACTAACTGCACTTTATATGCGTGCAGTTTGAGGCGTTTGTGGACAATCCGTTGTAATGTCGATTTTGGTATTTGAAGTTCCCGCGAAGCTCTTCTTAATGACTTCCGGGGGCTTCGCTCAAATGCGGCTTGAACATTTGCTACCATTTCATCGGATGCTCTGCGACCACCACCATGCTTCTTCAACACAGATCCTGTAGCTAATAATGTATCACGCACTTCTTTATGCTTCTAGCAGTTGGAGCATCACGGTTAAACACACGCCGGAACTCCCTTTGAACTCTAATGATTGATTTAAACTCCGCATACCACAAAACAGCTTGCGCTTTCATCTGCGGAGTCGCCATTTTCACAAACAATTAAATCTAAGAACGAGAAACGTATCTTTGTGCCATCTACCGACAGGATTCGAAACTTGGTGAGTTTTTCTGTAATATGAACGTTGTTTTAAGTTTCTATCTTCAACCGTTTGCCAGTAACAAGCAATTGAAATTAGGTCCATTCGAGCGGTCCACCCTGTACTTATAACTGAATCAAAAGTTTATTTGTTTTTTATGTGAAACATTAAAGCCAAAAATATTTTTTTAAAACTAGATTCCAACTACAGCAATATATCTATTTAAAACAATAATAATTCTTCATTTAAATAAAGCTTTAATACGAAGAACTTGAAATTTCACTGATCCAAAAATTTCATTGATAATATCCAAATGTAAATGAGAGTACTATATGTGATGTTGCTGCTAGTTAATTGTATAAAAATGTGTTTGATGAAATATAGTGTGTTATCGTATGTTGCTACAAAATAATAGTGAAGTTAAGTTTAATATATAGTCATTTAAACATTATAGAAGAATAGATTCTTTGATCAGCCAAACCTTAAATTTTTTGTGAAAATATTGCCTTTTCTACTATACTTCTCTAAATTTCTCGCACACTCATAATTTATGTTAACATCACACAGTATGATTTAATATTATTTATTATGTGATTATTTATTATTGTAAAAATAGAATAAGCATCAATTATAGTTACAGATTTATTCAATTAAAACAAGTAAAAAAAATCTAGTTTTGATGGACTATGATTATACCAAAGTATAGGGTTGTGTCATTTTGAATTGGAAATCTATACATTATGAAGTGATACATGTAGTAGCTTTGTTTATAGTCTAAAGGACAACTTGCACTTTTTAGAATGTATGTCGACAGTAGGCATGAAAACCTCGTAACCCAATCAGTCATTGAAAACCACATAACTCCAGTAGCCAACACAGAAATATGTGATGCATAACCTGTTGAGAACACTGACTTCAAATTTATTAATAACTTGACTCATATTCCGTAGTAAAATATGTGGGAACTATTGCTGTATCAATTTTCATAATTATTTAAAACAGTTATTTGTTTCTCCTGTAAAATTTACAAAAATGGAGGTACGAGGCTTTCATTGCCCACCATCGATATGTTAAATTTTAAAAAAAGTATTTTAGTGACAGCTAGTATATTCATCTGAATTATTGCAGTGCTTTGCATTTAAAATGTCCTGCACCGTGGCTGAGCAGTTTGAAGCATCAAGCCTTGTTGCATAGCTAGGGGACTTAGCTGGTTTGAGTTCCCATAGGAAAATATATTTTCACATGGAGTTTCATCCATTATGGGACTGGAGCTCATTCAGCATCATGAGGAATTTGGTTAATGGCTCCAGGTTAACAAAACCAACTATAATAGCTGGGGGGAATCCATCATACTGACCACATGTCACTCTTAAATTGGCTAGATGATCATCCACTTCTGTGATTAACACATATGGATGTGAGCCTAGTAACCAGCTGGTAGGCCAATAGCCATCTAGGCCTGTTGCACCATGGAGTTTTTTTTAATAGGATTGTAATGACTATCTGTTAGAAGTGAAACAGAAATATGTTAAATTAATTCCATAGATTACTTGTTATTAGTCATCAATTTGTTTTTAATTTCACTGAAAAAATTGTTATAGGTTAGGCCCATGATTTCACAAATGTAAACTTGTTGCTAAAGATAAATAATTATGTGATATCTTGATCATTCCTCAATTTTTGAAGTAAAAGAAAGTTCAATTATTATTATTATTATTATTATTATTATTATTATATTGTTGTTGTTATGCAATAACATAATTCCATTGTGATTTTATTCGGGTATTGATTTATTTTTTATGTAAATATATTTAAGAATTTTTCTTCCTTTTATGATATATTTTAAAATAGTTTAATTATTAGGTAGTTATAATAATTATTATTGTCATTGTTATGCAAAGATATGTTTTCCAGACTTATCTGTTATCCAAATCTTATATTATTAATAGAGATTTTTATGGACTAGAACATGAACTTGCATCTCTTTTATTGCTGGTTGTCTAAATTGATCTAACCCTACTGAGCACCAGTTAATGATGGAATCCTATTATAGGGCATTTGGTTTTACATTACTGCTCAAGATCATGCAGTAAAAGACAGAGAAAGAGATACTTGCATTTACAACAATGTTGGCTTTCATTCAACAGTCTAACTAGCTCTGGTCTAATATGTTTACTATAATAACTTGTAGAATGGAATGTGTTTTACTGAAAGCATGTGGTGTCACTTGCCTTAGGGAATGGCTACTGAAAGAAACAACATCTTCCAAATAGTTGTGGAGATGAGAAGTACATGATCTTGAGCGGTAAAGTTAGATCAAATGCCCTATAGTTCCTCTGAATCTATGTGGACTGTTCTCCTTTTTGTCCCAAAGCCTACTCTTTCATTATATTTTTTTCTAAAAGATAAGTTGAAAATACTCAACATACCTACTTAGTTTAAGTAATTGTGGTAATTTATTCTTAATTTGATTAGTATAATTTATTGTTAAAAAAATTAAATTATTTTATAGTCTTTTTGCAGGATCATTAATAAATATGGCTTCCATAACACAGGATTTGCTCCTAAACTAACAAGTCAAGCATCAACTGGTAAAATTCTCCATTTATCAATAGTGGGCATGAATTATTGAGCTTTCCTTTGTTTAGCTAATGATTTCTGTGACATGCTCTAGATTAGCTCCAATTTCATGTAATTTTGCTTCTGTTAAAACCATTCATGTTCAGGAATGTTTTGTTCAAAACATTTTACGTGTATTCACTGATCTTTGGATAGAATTTCTTGAAGGGGGTTTTGCATTTGGATAAATTTCAATAACCCTTTTCAAGCATGAACAGGATTAATATTTAATTTTAGGAAGTTATATTTTGAGGTTATTTTAATTATATTATTTTTGGTCTGGACATCTTAATGTTGATTTGTTCTTGGACATGTTTCAAAACAATTCTGTTTTATCGTCAGCTTTATAATGAACAGGATTGTTTTAAAATAACTTTTACAAAGAGTAATTCATTCTTGTACAACTTCTTATTACATGTATCCAGCCTTAGCTGATGACACGAATCCATTGTATACTTATGCTATAAGTTGCAATGGGACTGCATTTGAACATGTAGCTTATGTGGGCATTCAAGGTGAGTGGTCCACGAGGTCAAAAGAAAGAGATGTAGGAAAGACAGAAATGAACCCTTCAGCCTCTAATATCATCGGGTTGAAGAAAACAAGAGGTCATGCAAAGGAGACTGGACAGGAAAGTAAAAAAAAAAGAGGGATCTGGTACTAGAAAAGGAAGAAATACCAGATCGGCTAAAGATAAAAGTAAGGAGCAAAACACAAGTAAGTATTAAATTATTTTTAGTCTGTTCATCTTACCTCAACATTAATATTGAGGTAAGATGAACAGACTAAAAATATTAAGGTAGAATATGTTTATCACTCACCTCATCACAATATGAGGTGAGTGATAAACATATTCTACCTTAATGAATATACCTCATAGTGAGAATTCCTAAAATAAGTAAGACTAAAAATAATTTAATTAAAATAACCTCAAAATATCACATCCTAAAATAAAATATTAATTATAACAAGAAAGCATTCTTTATCAATAAAAATGCTCCATTTAAAAATACAATACTATCACCAAAAGGACTCAATACTGATGCTCTATCGATTCACTCAATGTTACATCGTAGGTGAGTCACTTAATCTTGGACAGTGCTAAATTATAAATTACTTCAGTGCCAATCTTGATTGGTTAGATGCTATTTTTATTCAGGACACATGCTGTAAATAGGAGGCCATATATTTTAATGATTTTTTTCCTTATTCCAGAAGTAATATAAGTTGAAAACTTTCTCTGTTTCAAAATATAAAATGTGTCATATACTTCAGAAATAGTTTCCCTTTTACCAAAACGTTAATCTCCATTAATCTGGATAATTTCTAATTAAAAACGCAAAATTATTGCTATAAAGAGTGGTATGGTGTTGCAGAATATGTCCTCATTCAAAATTTGGTTATATTATATTTTGCATTTTTAGTGTCTCCTATGCAGTTCAGCTGAACTTCTTTTCCATTTGATGTTGAGAAACCATTGTAAGTGATATATATATATGTATGTATATATTCTCTCTCTTAATGTTATAATTAAATCTTTTCATTTAGCAATGAAAACCCTAATATGACATGAAAAGAAAAAATAATGCCTGATCCAATATTTAAACCCGAGACCTCTAACTCTCTCCATTAATGTGATACCATCTATGTTATCCAGGCTCCCAATACAAACCTTAATTTTCCTTTCCTTATATATTACAATTCTCTATCATAATAGGCAATAGGACATCAGTCATAGTGCCATCTTTTGGCTTCTATAACAAGAAAGCATATTTAATGAGAATATTTTATTTTATAGTAGTAAATGAAACACATGGTCTTTATAGGAAGCCACATATAATAAGAACAGTTAAGTCTCGTAGACTGCGATGAGCAGGACATGTTGCGCGTATGGGGCATGAAAGACGTGCATGGAAACTTCTTGTAGAAAAGCCAGAAGGAAAACGCCCAGTTGGTAGACCAAGAATGAGGTGGGAGGACAACATTAACTATGATTTGAAGGAAGTAGATTATACAGGGAATGATTGGAAAGCATTGGCTCAGGATAGGGATGTATGGAGAGCTTATGTCTGCATGGCCATGAACCTACGGTTCGATAGTGCCAGTGTGTGTAATGCTTTTTATTTTGATGTTATAATTAAATTTTGACATTTAGCAATGAAAACCAAATATGATATGAAATTTATGTTCCTCAGCCAAGTCTCTTTTCCCCCAAGTATACATTGAAGTTTCACCAGCCTTGAACACCTTCCTTTATTCATTTTGGATGTACTGCATTCTGATATACCACAATAACTAGCAACATATCTTTTTGTTTGATCTTGATTCTTCATCACACAACTTGATAACATTTTTAATCATTTCCATTGCCTCACTGTGAATAGTTTATCCTTTTTTTTATGAAACATGATTAAAACTAAACTAAATAAAAAGTAACTGAATTGAATAAGAAATAGCAAATTTAACTATATAAAATAAAAAAATATGAAACATATTGAATACGCTCAAAATAAACCTCAAAGATGTGTAACATACTATGATTATTCCTGTATTAGTGGGTGTGTTTGGTGGTATTTTGACACAATTCCTCCTGCTTCTCTCATCCCATACTTGCATTCTTTTCATCCTTAGACTGTGTATAGTCCCAATACCCATCTAGTAATTTTATTAGCTACCAATAAATGACAGCTTCTTATTGAGAATACCAGTTACTTATGGGGACATGTCGTAGCATAATTGCTTCAAGCTGGAAGATTGGAGTTTCGATTTCAAATGGGACTAAGATTTTTAAATTGGTCTAAACCTTATGACAGCATCATAGCGCTGGGGTTGAACCAGCATCTAACATAGAGTAGACGCGGATGTATGTTTTTGGGAGTAAATTCAGCCATTATACAGGGCCGACATCTCGTGTTAATTGTCTAGAAAGGGAGAACATTAACCTCCTATTACTCCAAGGACCTCCTAAAGGCCTCTTGTGGGATCACTTTGGTTTTTTGCCCAACATTTGTGACCATGTCACCTTTACAGTGACTGGATGATTGATTTTTTTTTATTCAATGCCATCACATCATTTTGACATTCTGGCATATTCTCCTTGCATGACATTATTGTAACCCACTTCTGATGTTAGGGCGACTGGAAGGCAGAGTTATACTGCCCCAATGATATATAAAAGGTGGTGATGATGGTAATGATGTGCCAAGAGAGGCCTTAATCCTAAACTTAATGAATATGTTAATGATGTTTGGGGACCATTTGGGCCTTAAAGTTTCCTCGCATTTGTCTTGCAGGTTAGGAAAACCCCTGAAAAAAACCATCAAACAGGAAACTTGTCCCTACCAGGGATTGAACCTGGGCTTGCTGCGTGACAAGGCTACCTCGAGACCACATTCATGTAAGCAGAAGCCATTGTGTGGTAGAAGGGTTGATGAGTTTTGTGTCATACAGCAGAAATATTTTGAGTTAATCTTATTAATTTTTTTATACTATTTTAATTTAGGGTAGAAGGCTCTTTCTCAGGAGTTCATGAAATAAATTAGTACGGTATATTTAATACCTTTATTCTTGTAGACTGTGATGGGCAGGGCATGTGGTATGAATGGGACATAGAAGCTTCTTTTAGGAAAGCCAGAAGGAAAATGTCAAGCTGGTAGACCAAGAATGAGGTGGGAGATTAACATTAACCATGATTTGAGAGAAGTAAATTATACAGGGGATGATTGGAAAACATTACATCAGGATACAGATGTGCAGAGAGCTTACGTCTTTTCAGCCATGAACCTACGAGATCAATAGTGCCAGTGAGTTAGTTGTATTATATACCGATATCAATTCAATGTTTTCAGAAATAATATTGCTTTTAACTGTATAGGAAGTAATACTATGAGGTTAATATTAAAAAAAAATTATCACCTATAAAGTGATAAAGTTCTATCTATCTTTGGGTTTTATAGCTGCTGCCGTCTTCCCGTGCCAAAGCCTATGATCTTGGACATCTTTAATGCTTAGCCCTCTTGCTTAAGAATATTCATGTTTTCCTTCCATGTTAACTTTGGTCTCCCTCTTTTCTTCTTTCTGGTTGGATGCCATTGATATAGTTTCTTCGGCTACCGCTCATCTTCCAAAGTGATAAAGTTTAATATCTAATAATATTGCCGTTCTACACCAATAGCCTATTTCTGCAGAGCGACCAAGAAAATCAAAATTAGAAATCAATGAATTAGATGAATGATGAAAGTGGGTAAGAATATTCTTGAAATAACTGAAATAAAAATTAAGATGGTTTGGATACATAATAAGAATGGGAGAAGACAGAATCCCAAAATCAATTTTGGAGTGGAATGCTGAAGGCAGAAAATGTTAGAGGAAAACCACAGGAACAATGGATGGATGGAATCGGAAGGTGAATGAATAGAATGGAATTGATGGAAGATGATGTGCAATACAGCTATTTTTGGGAGAATAAAATTACTTTAGATTGAAGTACTACTGTAGTGTAGAGAAAAATATCGGTACCTAATAAAAAGTAATAATATAAGATTATGTATGAGGTTATATAAAACATAACTTTAAATTTAAAATTTAATGCATTTATTATTTGTTTGTTGGTTGGTATCTATTCAGTTTACTTTTTTTTTGCTTTACAAAGTTGGTCAACTTGTTATCTGTAAGAAAATTTGGTAAATAGAAGTTGTCAGGACTGACGTTTTGTATACACATTCAGGTTGTAAATTAAATGACTCCTGTGTTGTTTTGTATGGAGACGAAAGGAAATGAGAAATTTTGACATAGTTTTCCTAATTATTAAGAATATTATTACATTCAAGTTATGTAGCTATTATAATAACTAAGAAATATATGTATACAGTGAGAATAAGTGGTTAATTGTGATTTTAATGCTTTTACAATGTATTCAGCTAAAGAAAAGTGAAAAATGAAGCTTTTCCTCGTAAAAGTAAAATTGGCTTGCTATATGTGTTAAATAAATTGAGACCTTTGTGTTTTATATACATACAACACTATTGTAAATCACAATGGGGACCGAACTACAAATAAACAATATCGTTAATGATATTCTGGTAAGTGTGAATTCAGTTACGTTTCTTTTTATATTTTACTAGCTAATACCCGGCGTGCGCTGTTATACTTGCCCGGGAATCTGCTTATACCGATTTTCTTGTCATCAATGAAAGACAAAAATGGTTATTGCGAGTTATCCGTAAAGATAAACATATGCTGTCGCGGACTTTTTTGCAGAGTTTTTTTAGATGTTCAATTCTGTGTACATTAATTTAGTGTATTTGTTATGGTTTAGGCAACGTAAGCTATTTAAGCGTCAAAATAAGGATTTTATTTCACGTTTTTCACTACAAAGGGTGATTTTTTAGGGGTGAAGGGGTTGAATATTACAACTCTCTGGCTGTTGTAGGGTGAGGTCGCAAGAAATTTTCAATTTAATATCCTATTCCACTGATGCACTAAACACTTTTAAACATTTTGCAACACTTTTAAACACATTTTAAACATCTTCCAATGTTGCAACAATCTTTTTTTTATATTTATATATATTTACGTAAAACATGGTCGTGCTACATTGCTTACTGCTATTTTCCCTCCTCTTCCTATGTTGTTCCAGCGTTGCCACCATCAACAACCCAAAATACTCCAGATGTTGCCAACCATTTCCACGTTCCCTGGATTTCACCTACGTTAGAGTAATTGATTTGTGTTACAGTAATTGATTTAGGTTTGGTTAGCTTTTAGGTTCCTTGCTTTTTAAATGTGATTCCACGTTCCCTGGATTTCACCTACGTTAGAGTAATTGATTTGTGTTACAGTAATTGATTTAGGTTTGGTTAGCTTTTAGGTTCCTTGCTTTTTAAATGTGATTTGATATGTAAAATAAATTACCTCTTCATATCTGTTATTCTATGAAAAATTCAAAATATCGGACGGTTACCACAAAATCATATTTCCACTAGTTCATTTCGTGTTAATTATACATTTTTAGACAAGTTCTGGGAATTTTATGTCAATGTTGGTCACACTGATTTCACATATATATACCGCCAACTGCTGGAGGTTGCATTTATCTACCTGGGATAATTGGAGCGCATGCGCACTGCGATTCTATAGAACTTAGAAGAATTTTCTTGCGACCTGAAGTGTAGCATATCCCAACTCTCTTTTAGCCTATGTTCATCCCCGGAATCTCCTGAACATTTTTTAAAAAGCCGCATCTCAATCGGATGAATGGTATGGCAGAGAACGCTTGCCCCATAATCTACTTATCCTGATTTTGGTATCAATGAAAGACAAAAATGATTATTGTGAGTTATCATTAAAAGATAAAAATATGCTGTTGCAGACTTTTTTTTGTAGAGTTTTGTGAGATATTCAATTCTGTGTACATTAATTTGGTGCATTTGTTATGGTTTAGGCAGAGTAAGCCATTTAAGCATCAAAATAGGGACTTTATTTCACGTTTTTAATTACAAAGGGTGATTTTTAGGGGTGAAGGGGTTGAAATATCACAACTCTCTTATAGCCTATATTCATCCCAGGAATCTCCTGAACATTTTGCAAAAAGACCCATTAAAATTGGATCAGCGGTATGGCCGTGCATAGAATACGAACAAACAAACATTGATTTTTATGTATTAGATGACAAAACCATTCGGAAACAGAAAAAAATTGCAGAATGTAGTGTAAATGATGCATTATGGTAATTAAAAAAGACCGAAAACTGACAAATTTTGTTGTAGATTGAGTTAAATATATATTCATCCATCCATTGTAATTTTACCCGAGGGCAGGTCTTTCATTGCAATCATAGTATTTTCATGCTATGCTTTACAGCTTTACTAGGGAATTATAGGTGTGGTAGCTTCCAGTTGCTTTCTACATCTGTGAAGGATGATGATGGCCAGATGATTTTTGGGGACCATTGGGTCCTAAGCTTTCTGACATTTGTCTTACCGGTGAGGAAAAACCTCACCCAGAAGCCTGTCCTGGCCGGGAATTGAACCCAGGCCTGCTGCATGACAAGGCAGCACACTACCTCGAGACCACATCGGTGGACTATATATATATATATATATATATATATATATATACACACACACATACACACACATAGTTCTTGGTCAGAAAGAAGTATTAAAAATAGCAAAAAAATATATATATATGGAAGCTACCGCACCTACAAATCCCTAGTAAAGCTACAAGCATAGCATGAAAATGCTATGATTGCAGTGAAAGACCTGCCTTCGGGCAGAATTACTATGGATGGATATACATATAGAATTGAAAATAAACATAACCTAAAACTTCTGTTAAGATTGCTATGAATTATGTTAAAAACAGAATTGCCAACTGATTGCAATGTTTATCTTACTGGCTGGTCGTGTTATGTCATTCAGTATTGCCTACTCCAGTTTCACCATTTAAAGCAAACATAAACTTTACTTGTGATAAAAATCAATTTTTAACCCAATGGCCTTAATCTAACCTAATAATATCTAATGAAACATAGGATAAATTTTCCAAGTTCGAAGTAGATATTAAATGTATGCACCTGCAGATGAAAGTGGATACAATTTAGAATCATGCAATGCAGCCAACATATACAACACTCGTTGCCAACCACATTAAAAAGTCACAACCCATGGTTGAAACTTGAGCCAAAGCATATCTTAATTAGCTTAGGATATCTATCATAATTTAAAGAAAAATGAAAAACAAAGTTACGATGGAGAACATAGTAACGATGTCAGTAGATGCTGTAATATGAGTTGTATCAGAGATGTAAAGGAAGATAATCAATAACAGTTGATATAGTTTGTAATTTGTGTTCCATTTTAACATGCATCCTACATCATTTACACTACAATAACCAATAAACTTTACGAGCTGAAGTTTCCATTAAGTGCAGTGAGAAATTTTTTTAAGTCCCGGGCAGACACCATGCACATGTGCCAACAGGGTTTTATTTTCTAATTATTTACAATAAATTTTATGTTTTTTTTCTAGTGATTATTTCAGTATATTTTTCTATGATATTTAACGTAACATAAAGATGTGGCAGCCATATTGATTTTAACAAATATTCTATACAACACATATTCCAGTACAGCCAGCATAGAGTATGTACTTCAGAATTTCAGAACTTTTTGGGGGGCACGCCGTAGCGTAGTGGTTAAGGCACTGAGCTACAAGCTGGAGGGTCGAAGGTTCAAGTCCCGTTGGGGTCAGGATTTTTAAATTGACCCAAACCCTCTGGCAGCACTATGGCCCTGGGGTTGACTCAGCCTCTAACAGAAATGAGTACCAGACGCTTGTTCTAGGGGTAAAGGTGGCCGTCATGCAGGGCTGACAACTCTGCTGACATAAAGTGCCGATTGTCTAGAAAAAGCGGGAGCCTTAACCTCCTACTACCCCAGGGCCTCCGGGCCTGTTATGGGATCACACACTATTTATTTTTGGGTGTCGCATTCTTGCACAGGTTAGAATGCTTAAATTGCATTAGGTTAGCTTAGCTTTTAGGTTGGCCATTCACAGGTTAGAGTACTTAAATTGCATTAGGTTAGCTTTTAGGTTCGTTAAATATTGTGTATATGTTGGCAGCATTCCTTATTCCATAGTGTAAACAGCTTCATGTTTGTTGGCGCATGCGCATGGTGTCTGCCTGGGACTTAGAATAATTTCTCACCATGTTTAATGGAAACTTTATCCGGAAAAACTGCACTTAAACTAGCGTGAAATATTTTCAAAGTCCTATAGAACAACAGTGTGCATACGTCAGAGTTTATAGAGCCAGCGATAACCCACAATCGAATCACATATCGATTACTATCCGTCGCTATGAAATTTAAATGACCAATATTTGCAATAAATCCCCATATCTATGTTAAAAAATATATTAATAATATTAAAATTACCAAACGTTTATTAAAAATGGGTGTACATTTACTTATCACTCCCTAACGCTGATCCAACCAGCAACAACCCAAAAAAGCGATAGAAAAATCATAGACTAAGTGGAGAAAATAGCAGTTAGCATCACAATATTGTTGAAAAAGTTTTAAATATTAAATAATGTTAGTAAATACAGAAGAAGAGCTATAGTTTACAACGATATAACTGAAAAATCAAGCACTAGTAGAAGTGGAGTTGAGCATATCTCTTGCATATTATGAACTAAACATACGAGTGAGAATTTCATTCATAATATTGTGTGTTAAGGTCATAAAACTATATTTAGTATCCACATTGATATGTAATTTAAGGCCAAGTTAAAGAAGACTTGAGCAGTGTTGTCAGTTATTTCATTAGGGCCACATATAGAGCAATCAGTATAGTGTTGGACATCAGACTCATGCAGCACATTTTTCACACAAGGCACGCAATCTGACTGTGACCGTGAATGTGTGGGATGTACTCTTAATACTGCTTAGTCAGTGCATGTTTCACGTCTCTTGTCTGCATGTGGAAGCCTTCGTTATCGCACAGCACAAACCCTGCATCTGCTGTCCAATGCTGTACTGATCACTCGGTGTTTCTATATACTCAAAACAATAGTTTTAGCATAAAACCTCAAACATGCACTAGTGTCCAAAAGTGTCAGTATTTTGTTATCAAACTATCACAATTGGAAAGCCCATCTTCAACGAATGCCATCTCACAGAATTCCAAAACTATGCTTCATTACAGCCCCCAAGACAAAAGATTGCTGGGACATCCAAAAAAGCGCTGGATGGAAAAATCCTCTTTGAGACCATAACCTGCAACATGGCCTAATACTTGCATGGATGATGATGATACCAAACTATCATATTGTACAAATGAATCACAAGTGATCTGTTATGCAGTAGAGCAAAAAAATCAGATAATTTTCTTTTATTGTGGCATAG
Organism: Diploptera punctata; assembly: GCA_030220185.1. Lineage (NCBI taxonomy): Eukaryota > Metazoa > Arthropoda > Insecta > Blattodea > Blaberidae > Diploptera > Diploptera punctata. The sequence goes on from JASPKZ010003852.1 coordinate 1,592,741, forward strand.
AGACACATTTTTACAAAATTACAAAATCTGACTTTGACTTCCACAATAACAATGATGGTGGTGAGCAGTTAATATGGGATATGGTTACACATACTTGGGAGTATCATGGCCTGCTCTTTGTAAGGTAATTGAAGAGCTCTACAGGCAGCTGTTCCCATTCCTTATGAAGAGTATTGCGGAGGTCTGGAATTGTCCTTGTTGGAGGCTGCTACTTGTCTCCTTAATGCATTCCAAGCATCCTCTATAGGATTCATATCTGGGGACCTCACTGGTCAGTCTAAGCTCAGGATATCTTTTCTTTCACCAGGGACTCTATGCATATGTGCATTGTCATCTATAAAGATGAAGTGTGACCAAATACCTTTCTGAAAAGTTACATGGATGCCTCTGGGCATTCACAGTACTATGAGATCTGTACATCCATTAAATATTTTGCCTGCACACAAATATGTCAACCGAATCCCACTCCAGATTATTGTGTGATGGAAAAAATAGGTTAAATTGAATCTGGATTCATTTGTAGACAGCACATTCCTCCATTCATTTAAGAGATTATTTTATCATTGTTGTCTCCACTTTAAACGGACCTCATGTGCACTTAAGTGAGCAGGGCATACACCTCTGGATATCTGGCATAGAGACCAATTGCCCTGAGTCTCCAGTACACAATTTGTCTAGAAACTCAAAACTCCTGAGATGGCTAGAAGCTTTGTAGACAGTTGTCTTGCAGGAATCCTCACATTTTGACATGCAGTTACAGTCAATTATTGGTTCTGTTGTGGCATTGTGTCCCATGGGTGACATTGTACAAGCGTAGGACGAAAACCTCCTGTGTCTTGGAATCATCGCCAATGCCTGGAAATTACCCTTTGTGGCATTTTCAGAGCCTGAGAGACTTTTGATCTGTGTCTGACCTGCTTCTAAGCATCTTATTATATCCTTAAAAACAGATTCCAATTGGTGACTTTGTGGCATGTTGGTGCTATCCTGCAAATGCTTTTCTAAGAAACTGTCCTCTGTTCACAATGAGAGAACAATAAAGAATGAGATGCACTAGGTCTGATACTCTGGTTTTGTTTATCTTTGAATCGCATGACTGTTCTTGTGCAAAGAACACATGGTGATCCTATCATTTACCCTTTTATTTCTCTATTTTACGAATTATGATTAACTTTTGGTCACTAGTATATCACCATCATCATCCGGTATCATGGCAGCTGCCGCCGTCTTCCGGAAACCAAATGTCATTCCTCTCTGTCCATCTATTGATCTTCATCCAATCCTCTGATATTCATAGCTGCTTGTACCCCTTCTATCCAAGTTTTCTTCGGTCTTCCTCTCTTCCTCCTTTCTATTAGGATCCATTCCATAACAATTTTGCGCAATCTTTGCTCTGGCATTCTTTTGACATGGCCATACCACTGTAATCTTTTCTTTTCTATAATGTCTGGCTCCTCTTGCACACCCATAATTTTCCTTTATTTCTTTATTTCATATTCTATGCATTCTAGATTTTCGAGCTGATCTTCTTAAAACATCCATTTCCGTACTTAAAATTCTCTTCATTTCCCTGATAAGAATTTGCCAGACTTCAGCACCATATGTTAAAATGCTCTGAATTATGGTTTGATATATTTGTAATTTTCTATTTTTTGTAATATTTTTGCTCCACCAAACAGAGTTTAAAGCATTTATTGCTTGTTTTGTTTATACAATTCTATTTTTAATTTCCACTATGTTATCGCTTGAATGGTCTAATTTTGTTCCTAAATAAGTGCATTCAATACTTGGTTTTAGTTCTTCTCCATTTTTCTCCATTGTTGAAATTTGTATTTTCCATTTCTTCTCCTATACACAGATATATAGTTTTCTCAATGTTTGTATAAAGTCCCCATATTTCATATATCGTCGCTTAAGAAACAATACTGCATAACTGACACTTTTGGTGAAATTGACCTTTTTATACTGTTAGCATCACTGAATAAGTGCGCTAAGTTCAAACATAGATTAGGATGAAATTTTGTACCATGATCTCGCTAAACTTATAGATACATTGGTTTCAGTCTATAGGTACTAAGGAGAAAAATAAACAGTTTTTTGTTTCTCGTGTAAAATTTGTATTTTGTTAGTTATGCGGTATTGTTTCTTAAGCGACGATATATATATATATATATATATATATATATAGGAAATGTATTTTATGCAGCAAGTATGCTCTGCTTTGTTCTTGATTTAACAAATATTTATTTCATCTTCATATGTTAATGTTTTTTCTTACAATTCAATGTTGTATCTTTCTGTTATGTTTTGAATTTAGAAAGTAGAAGGTTTTGAAGAAGCATTCAGCTGCTTCATGGTCCATCGTCCAGAGCATGAGAATGAAAAAGTACAGAACTTTCAACAGGAGCTCCAGTCAGTTCTGAGTGGATTGAACCAAGAGCAACAGGAAACAGGAGTCAGACTTTATTTGTTAAAGGCAGCAGAAATGACCAACCACAACCGGTTACAGTTACTCTTATCTTTGCTAGAAAAACTGGTTGCTAGCAATATTTTACCTGCAAGGTGAGTTACCATATCATCTACAATGGCATAGCCCAATGTTGAGCCTTAGCCTCTCCTTTGTTAGGAGTTACTAGACCAAGTTCATTTATTTGCCCATAGATGTCATGAATGGTATGCAGTCAACATATCGACCCAAAGAGACATCTAGCAGGCAGCTAAGGTATTACTAGGGTGATGAGGTCAGTAAATTTTGCTTAGACACTTTTTTTATTAAGGCTTAAGGATCTGTTATGAGCCTGAAAATCTTCAGACTCAGGCACTCCCAGAGGACTTGCTCCTTGGATTGGTGAAATAGAACTTAATTCCAAGACATGTCCGTCTGCATCCCCACATCACATAGAGGATTAATCAGTGGCGGTAACACTTTCATATAGTTATAACATTAAGTGGAATTTTGAGTTCTTAGACCTAAGTTACTATTTCAGAATGTTTGTCCAAAGTTCCTTTACATCTTTTTTTCAAACACATTGAATCGGAATGCCTGGTAGCTTAGTGGTCAAGAGCGCTGGTGTACAGAACCAGAAATATTGGGTCCTAATCCCAATTCAAGTGTATATTTTTCTTCTTCTTCTTCCTTCCAAGTATTAGGCCAAGGCCTGTTACGATCCTATAGAAAATTTTCCCTTATGGGAAATTCTCGTATAAGACTTGAAAGCATAATAATAGTCCCTTCGATTGGTTGCTGGCCAAAGGAAGGCAAGACCAGTGATAGGGCTGCCATCTTATAGCCTCTGGTCAGGCTTTTCTGGAGAAGAAAAGAAAATAAAGGAAAGACGAAATGGAAAAAAAGTAAGGACTCCCTAGCCCTCGGATGCCCTAATAGCGTTGGGGTCGAAAAAACAAGTTAACCAAGAGAGGTTAGATAGTAAAGTTAAAAGAGTGCAAAACACAAGTAAGTGGAAGAAATGTTTTGCACAGCTTGGGCATCTTGTGGTCGCCATCCACATATCCCTTAGATGAGGACCCCTCTCTTTAAATAAAATTTGTCATTCGGTCAGAAGTAATAAATTAAATACCCTAAGATTAAAAATAAGCTTCACTGGCTATAAATGTGGTGTTATTCCCATTAAAGTCTTCTTGTTTAAGAAGCCACTAGAGGTGTGTGTGGAACAAAAAGTTCACAATCTCGGCGTGCAGGAATTCATGTAATAAAGAAAATAAATAATGTGCATTTAAATTGGAATGCCTGGTATCTCAATGGTCAAGAGCGCTGGTGTGCAGAACCAGAGACATTGGGTTCAAATCCCAATTCAGGCATATATTTTTCCATCATTTGGTGAGAAATGATAAATTAAATATCTGAGATTCCTTTACAATGCTTGAAAATATTATGATGTATTTTGGAACACCCTGTATAATAATTTACTCTTTTTTTTTTCAGAATGGTGTGTGAATGCATTTTGTCATGTGAGAAATTACATTACCAACAAGAAGGATTTTGGGTAGAGTGTTTTCGCTTGATAAGAAAAATAATAGGTGGTGTAGATTATAAAGGTGTGCGTGAGATAATGAAGGTAAAAATGATATTTTTCCCTTGTTAACAGTTCTAAAATCCACATTACTATATTGTAGTTTCCTGATAAATCTATTCTTTACTTCGATCTGGGAAACATTAGGCATTGTACATGTTCTCACTTAATTTCAGTTTATTTAAATTGTTATAATAAAGTTTTAATTTTCATAAAACAAGTTCGAAAATATTTAAAATTTCGGATAATTTCTGTGAAATAAATGGAATTAGTTCTTTACGTCTCACCTCATAAGCTATTTTTCTTGAGACCAGTTTCAAAAGAAAATCTTTCTTTATCCTCAACCAACAATCCATTGGTTCCAAGGAAAATATCTTATATTTTTAAGGTGAGGTCTAAATACAATTTATTTTATAAATACATCATAGTGTGAATTCCCATTCATTTTATGTAAAATTCAGCATGCATTCTCATATTGTTTATAACAGCTTAGCTAATATGCTTGCATGAGTACAATAGTAGGGGCAAGACATAGAGTAGTTGGTTAAGACAATATGCTACAAACCAGAGAATTGAGGATTCCTGGTGAGGTCAGGATTTTTAAACTGACCCAAACATTCTGATGGCACCATGGGCCTGGGGTCAACTCATCCTTTAATGGAAATGAATACCAGTTTGGGGATAAAGGTGGCTGTCATTCAGGGCTGACAACCCAGTTGACACCAATTTCTGATTGTCTAGAAAAGCAGGAGCCTTAACCTCCTACTATACCCCATGGTCCTCCTAAGGCCTATAGTGGTCACTTTACCTTTACCTTAATACAACAGTAATTACTTAATGTAGTATTGTTGGTTCTGGTTCCAAGATTTACAGATTCAAACCTGACCAGGTAATGAATTTTTTAGAGCATAAAAATCCTGAGTATGGTTTCCTTTGGAAGGAAAGTCAAGCTGTGGGTTCTGTATTGTAGATTTGTCACATAAAAAAATTGCCAAAACCATTTTTACATGATTATTTTGTGCCAAAATGCCTTTGAAAATTGATATTCTATATATATGTCCACTGCTGTGGTCTCGAGGTTGTGTGCTGCCTTGTCACATAGTGGGCCCGGATTCGATTCCCGGTCGGGACAGGTTCCTGGATGAGGTTTTTTTCAGGGTTTTTCCTCACCTGTAAGACAAATGTCAGGCAGCTTAGGGCCCAAAGGTCGCCGAAAATCATCTGGCCATCATCCTTATCATTATCATCATCATTCTTCACTTGTGTGGAAAGCAATAGGAAGCTACCATACCTATAATCCCCTAGTAAAGCTGCAACTCATAGCATGAAAATGCTATGATTGCACTGAAAGACCTGCCCTCGGGCATAATTACTATGGATGGATATAGTATATGGCTTTTTTATTGAAACTCCTATAATGATGAGTCGTCGTAAATATATTTTTCCAACTGAAGCACTATATGCCACAAACAATCTTGTCAGCACTTAGTTATATTTTGTTTTATAGGGTTGTCAAGATAAGGCTCAGACAATTCCTGCAAGACTGAATGCCTCAGTACTTCCACAACTTAAAGCACTTGAGAATGTTTTGGAATATATCTTTGATAGGAATGCTTGCTTATTACCAGGATATTTCATAGTTACAGAAATTCAGAAAGCTTATCCAGAAAACAAGAACTGGCCACATTGGGTAAGATTTTTCTTTCTATTTTATACTTTCTAGAAAAAATTAGCAAATATGCATACAAATTAGTGGATAGAGTTGTTTGAGTATTTTTTGTTTGAGAGTTAACTTCATTTATTCATTTAAATGTGAATAAAGGTTATATACATTATTATATATATTATTTGTATATACACTCATCAGAAAAATCAGAGGAACAAAAGTTTGAGCTTATCTATTTTCATGGTAGGAAGGTGTAGGGTGATAAATATATTTAACTTTTACAGGAATTAATCACTATGAGGTTTAATTTATGGTAAAATCAAATGTTTCCTACCTCTCCTCATATAAATCTTCTAAGTAGATTACAATTTCGAAACCATAACGGTCTCATCTTCAGTACTATCTTGGTGACTGATGTTATGTTGATCGGAAGAAACTCTTCTTCTTCCCTTTGTTGGTGGACTGATGAACCTCTGGATCAGGTCAGAATTTGCAGGAATTTTGAAGTTCATAAGTTTTCTTTTGTTTTTCTGAATTTGGATTTTTTCCCAAACCGTAAGTTCCTTTTGTTTATCTACTTAGAAGATTTATATGAGGAGAGGTAGGAAACATTTGATTTTACCATGATAAATATATTTTTGTCAGAAAATTCAAACCTTTATTTTGTAACAATGATGTACCACTTTTTTATTTCTCATTGAACACATGGATGTTGTTAGTCAAAATTAAACACAATATTCAAAACCAATGTTGAAACTCATTCCATTATTGTCACAACAAAAATCAGTGCCTGGTATGATCTCCATGTGCATGTATTACTGCCTCACACCTTTGAGGCATGTTCCTGATGAGTTTACAAACCTCTTCTTGTGGAATGTTTTCCCATTTTTCGATAAGGGCATATTCAAACTGCTGAAGAGTCTGAGGGGTTGTATGATGAACTTTAACTTGTTTCTCTAGAGTATTTCATGAATGCTCAATGGGATTAAGGTCTGGACTCAAGCAGGCCAATCCATTGTTTGAATGTGGAGTTCTTGTAGGGTAGCCAAGAGAGTTCCTGCCGTATGCACAAGCATTGACTTGGTGAAACACAAACTGGGGCACAATTCTAACTGCAGCGGGCATAACATGGTCTAGTACAATCTCAGCAATGTACTTTGGGGCATTAAATCAGTGTCTGACTACCACAAGGTCCGTTTTGCCATCTGTAGTGATGCCAGTCCATACCAAAACTGATCTAGGTTCAAATCTGTCCATTTTTCTGGACTGTTGCTTCAGAATAATGCTCACCACAGCCACGATACTCATACAGACATTCATCACAATGTGTGAAACAAAACCAAGATTCATCTGTAAACAGCACATTATGCCACCTCAGTTCCTGTGTTCCTATGCAAATCTCATCTTTCAATGCCATTGTAAATGTGGCAACTTTATTAGTCTTTGTGATTTTAAACCTACTCCCATAAGTCTGTTTCTTATTGTTTGGTACTTACATTTGTACCAGTTGCCGCTCTCAGATCATTTTTGTGGTCCCAAGCAGTAGCACTGTCCTGACAAAGAGCACAAGTCACAACATATTGGTTTTCTCTGGCCGATATTTTTTTTGTTTTTTGACATTGATCTGGTCTTCTAGTGTAGGTACCTGTTTCATTAAATCTTCCCAGACCCTATCAACAACATATTTACCTACATTAAATCTCTTAGCCACCACATGAATAGTCCAATCTTCTTGCACCAATGTGACTGCTTGAAACAGCTTCTACTTCAGTTAGTTGCCTCATGTTGACTGTAAACAAGTTGGACAAAGGTGAACTTTTCAATTAAAGGCACTGGCTATCAGTATAAAAATTTACCGATCTCAAATATCCTAGTAATATATTTGAAGAAAAAAATTGTCATCCAGATCGAGACTCGAACTCAGGACCTTTGGCTTTCCAGGTCCCGAGTTCGAGTCTTGGTCTGGGTGAAAATTTTTCTCTTCAAATATAATTTATCCTTCAGTGAGAAGTGTTAAAACTAATAATAAAAACATCCTAGTAATATCTTAGTTAAATAAAACATTTTGTCTGTTCATTCTTACCTCTTATAGTTGTTTTTGTCGAACATATGTTTCAGGGCTTCTTAGCCCCATCTTCAGCTATTACAGACATGAATTTTCTTATGTTGTTGGCCCTGATTCTTGATTCCTGTTTTCTCTGCCTCTGGTCCAATGAATTTACTAATGAGGTTCCTTTCTGTGGGAATTTCAAAGTTCATAATTCTTTCCTTGTTCTTTTGTATATAGATTTTTTCCCATATGGTGAGTTAATTTTTGTTTTCTAACTGTTTTAATAATTTTGTGTTTATATCTATTTTGTGTTTTTCTGATCAAACATGAGCAGCACTGCAGATTTTTCTACTTCCCCTTTTTTGCATTCCTTATGTGTTCTTTAGTTCTAATGGTTAAATTACTTTCTGTTTTCCCTATGTATATCTTATCACAGTCTTCACATTTTTTTTTATATATTCCTGATTTTTTACCATCATCAATCTTTTCATTTTTATTAGTTTATTTAAACTATAATCATTCTTTGGTACTAAATTAATATTAAATTCTCCAAAAATCTTCTGAAATTTGTTGTGTGCCCAAGAGTGATATGTGAATTTCCTGTATTTCTTATCTTTTGGTTTTTCTATCTGAAGAGTGCTTTTGTTCCTCAATTTTTGTTTTTTATACTTCTCAATTTTTTTGTGTATCATTTTTTCACTAAAACCATTTTCTTATGAAACCTTAATTATGTTAGAGAGGAAACAAATAATCTAGGTTTCAAAAGAAAATGGTTTCAGTGAAAAAATGATACACAAAAAAATTGAGAAGTACAAAAAACAAAAATTGGGGAACGAAAGCACTCTTCAAATAGAAAAACCAAAAGTTAAGAAATACAGGAACAATAAATTTCAAAAGATTTTTGGAAAATTTAATATTAACTTAGTACCAAATAATGATTATAGTTTAAATAAACTAACAAAAATGAAAAGATTGATGATGGTAAAAAATCAGGAATATATCAAATAAAATGTGAAGACTGTGATAAGATATACATAGGGAAAACAAAAAGTAATTTAACCGTTAGAACTAAAGAACACAAAAGGAATGTAAAAAAAGGGGAAGTAGAAAAATCTGCAGTGGCTGCTCATGTTTGGTCAGAAAAACACAAAACAGATGTAAACACAAAATTATTAAAACAGTTAGAAAACAAAAATGAACTCACCATATGGGAAAAAATCTATATACAGAAGAACAAGGAAAGAATTATGAACTTTGAAATTCCCACAGAAAGGAACCTCATTAGTAAATTCATTGGACCAGAGGCAGAAAAAACAGGAATCAAGTATCAGGGCCGACAACATGAGAAAATTCAGTCTAATCGCTGACGATTGGGCTAAGAAGCCCTGACAAAAACAACTATAAGAGGTAAGAATGGACAGACAAAATGTTTTAATTATTAAACGAACCTCTTAATGTTACCTCCTATTGTATTGTAAAATAATACCTTAGTTGCCTGCTAGATGTCTCATTGAGTTGGTGCGTTAACTGCATGCCACTCATGACATCTTTTGGGCAAATAAGGTAACTAAAATGAACTTGGTCTATTAACTTTAATAGTGAGTGGAGAACATATTTTTATCGACTCACCTCATATAATTTCAAATTTCTTTGATACCGACAGTTTCAGACAATATCATGTCGCTCTTCAGTCATGGCTTCCACTGATGAAATTCTGTGATTGTTGATTTCTCTAATGACATTCATCTCTTGTGCTGCCATCTTTCGTTGGGATTATAAACTTTGTAATTAAATTTTTATCCACCGGAATATCGAAATTCATAGATCAATATTTATTCTTCTGAATGAATATCATTTCCCAAATTGTCAATTCCAATGGTTTATCCAGAAGAGGGACATGATATTGTCTGAAACCATCAGTATCAAAGAAATTTGAAATTGTATGAGGTGAGTCGATAAAAATATGTTCTCCACTCACTATTAATGATATAACCTCATAATGTTTACTTCCCAATATTAATTTAAATATTGGTCTATTAACTCCTAACAAAGGAGGGGCTATGGCTCAACACTGGGCTATGCCATTATAGAAGAAGCAAGAAGATGTTATCATAAGTAATGCCACGAGTGATTTCCAAATTATCGATAAATTCACGACTCACGAAGTGAGGAGTGAATTTATCTAGAGAATTTGGAAATCAAGAGTGGCATTTGTTAGGACTATTTAACGAATAAAATTAAGCTGTTTACTCACAAATCATTATTTAACTATAGTTATTTTAAAATATTTATATATTTAATGTAAACGGCGATGTTTACAAATGAGAAACGATAGGTACGCTTCTACTGCTTCTTTTGTTTATCACTGCAACCAGATCATACTATTTATTGCCAAAGGAACGCAATATTGTAAGGAGGAGCTTTCTTTAATATGGTAATTATAACACTGATAAATATTTGGTGAAACACGACTCTGATTGGTTGTAAAACAGAAATCATTGAAACGTGATTGGTCATTGACTCCCATTTGGGGCATGAGTTAAATAGTCAGTATAAGATAACACCAGTCTTAGAGCAACAACTTTAGTTTTCAACCCAATACATTTAAAATTTCGTCAAAGCCATGGCTAAAACAGTTAATTTTTTGGGATGTTTCTCATCGTAAAGCTTGTCTTGTCAAAACAGTAACACATTGCATCTATATCTTAAAAAAATAACTGATTAAATAATATATTTTAACAAATTCTTGTCCCTCTTTTTTTTTTTGACAAGCATATTTGGTTGTTTGGTAATCATTGTTCTGATTTTTTTTAAAGATTCACTTTAGTTACAAAAATAAATATTAATTTCTCAAGGCATTAAATAAATTTATGTCATTCATGTACTCTTGTTTGCTTTGTTTGTAATTAAAGGTTAATTTATACAGGATAAATTATATTTGAAGAGAAAAATTTTCGCCTAGACCGGGACTCGAACCCGGGACCCTTGGCTTTCTGGGCCAAGTGCTCTACCAACTGAGCTACCGAGGCGAGTTACGATCTAGATGCAAATTTTTCTCTTATGTACGTTGTAATTCCCTCGCGCCAAATGCTTGAAACCATAGCTTCTATCTTTGCAAATGGCAGCTTCTTAGTTAAGAAGACATTTATTGGGAATTTAACACTACTTTATAGCCAGTAGGGCTTCTATTGACGATTTTATTATTAATTTAACACTTCTCATAGAAGGATAAATTATATTTGAAGAGAAAAATTTTCGCCTAGACCGGGACTCGAACCCGGGACCCTTGGCTTTCCGGGCCAAGTGCTCTACCAACTGAGCTACCGAGGCGAGTTACGATCTAGATGCAAATTTTTCTCTTATGTACGTTGTAATTCCCTCGTGCCAAATGCTTGAAACCATAGCTTCTATCTTTGCAAAACGTACATAAGAGAAAAATTTGCGTCTAGATCGTAACTCTCCTCGGTAGCTCAGTTGGTAGAGCACTTGGCCCGGAAAGCCAAGGGTCCCGGGTTCGAGTCCCGGTCTAGGCGAAAATTTTTCTCTTCAAATATAATTTATCCTTCTATGAGAAGTGTTAAATTAATAATAAAATTGTTTATACAGGATGTTTAATAAACATGAACATTATTCAATTGATATACAACTTAAATTGGTAGTTTATGAGAGGAAACCCGTGTCTCAGAATTCATGATTTGACAATTATGGGGCATCAAAGTATTACTGTGCTTTAGACATAAGAAAGCAGTTAACCAATTTGTTCCATATATTGTCATACATCAACTCCATTATTAATGACACGGAAATTGGATTCATGCTGTTGCCTGTATCTTGATGTGTGCTAAGTATTTCACCATGCCGTAGATTCATATGATGAAATCGTGCCTTGATATTACTGAAACCTCATATCCACATTTTTCATACTACCTTAATCAAAATAGTTAAACGGTGTAAGAATTGGTGCCTGAAAACAATTTAAAATTAATGTAGAAATTAATGCCTCCAGACTAACTATTTGTTGACTAGTTAACATAACTAGAGAGAAAAAATTGTACAAAAAAAATTGTCATCATCTGTTACCAAATTGTGCATTTTCAGAGAAGGATTACTTACTTACTTACTCACTGGCACTATCGAACCCGTAGGTTCATGGCCGTGCGGACATAAGCTCTCCATACATCCCTATCCTGAGCTAATGCTTTCCAATCATTCCCTGTATAATCTACTTCCCTCAAATCATAGTTAATGTTGTTCTCCCACCTCATTCTTGGTCTACCAACTGGGCGTTTTCCTTCTGGCTTTCCTAGAAGAAGTTTCCATGCACTTCTTTCATTCCCCATACGTGCAACATGTCCTGCCCATCGCAGTCTACGAGACTTAACTGTTCTTATTATATCTGGCTTCCTATAAAGACCATGTAGTTCTTTGGCATGGGTTCCCTGAAGTAGTCCCCGCCCAGAGAACCGAATGGGGGACTATTTGACCTCCGGAAAATTTTACCCCAGATGAACCCATGTCCACATTTCTTGACGGTTGTATTTTTACGGTGAAAGATCGTCACTCTTTCGCCCAAGGTACTTTTTTCGTCTGGCTTATCACCTTCGACCAGTCTGGCATGGGTAACCCTATCGGCAGCAATGCTACCGCCGGCATAGCTCTCGGGATCATTTAAGCATACAAGCCACTCCACCACGACAAGGTAAAGATACCATGGAGGGGTGTCTTTATGACATTTCTGGTATTCTCTTATGGCATTGGTGAAATTGTAACCCACTTCTTAAGTAGGGGCGCCTGGGAAGTGGAGTTATGTTACACCGATGATATGATAAGTGATAATGAAGTACCAGGAGAGTCCTTAAACCCAAACAAGGGTGACCACAGGAATAATTTTGTTTTAGGAAACATTCCTTCGGAATTTGATAAATCCACGATTTCGTTTCTTGTAAATAAACAATGAAAATTAATTCAAAGTTAAAATTGGGAAACACATTATGAGGTTCTTAATTTATAAATTAATGAGTCATTTTAACATCTTACCTCATATTTCCTGTTTTATCAAACATGGTAACTATAGTTTTCAAATGAATGACAAGATCATTTGAAAACTATAGTTACCGTGTTTGATAAAACAGGAAATATGAGGTAAGATGTTAAAATGACTCATTAATTTATAAATGAAAATTAACGTCAGGTTCAAAATTAAAAATTATATTTCTATAATTTAACTGGACTTCCCACTGAGCTGCTAATTGAAGGCACTTAGAATGGTTTTCATTGTTCCATTTGTTAACACTAAACATATGACAAAGGTAATTTGAAACATGTTCTACTATCTTTATATGTCACACAGCAGAGAAGGATTACTCCTTATAAAATTTATTTTTTTATTTCCAAGACACAGGGAGTAATATAACATATACATGATAAGTCATGCAATGATGAAAGTGACATTAATATTTAACTTTTACAGGAATTAATCACTATGAGGTTTAATTTATGGTAAAATCAAATGTTTCTTACCTCTCCTCATACAAATCTTCTAAGTAGATCACGATTTCAAGACCATAACGGTCTTATCTTCAGTACTATTTTGGCGACTGGTGTTATGTCGATCAGAAGAAACTCTTCTTCTTCCCTCTGTTAGTGGACCAATGAACCTCTGGTTCAGGTCAGAATTTGCAGGAATTTCAAAGTTCATAAGTATGAGGTAAGAAACGTTTGATTTTACCATGACATTAATATTATTTATCTTTCCTTGGAGGAATAGCTACTTCTGTTCAGGGAATATTCCATAAAACAATAAAAAAGTGGACCAATATGCATTCATAATAATTAATTACAAACACAAAAAATAAATAAAAACACAATTTTAGGTCTAGTAATAAAATTGATCAATTTGTTTTCTTTATCACATACTGTACTTTATCAGTATTTTCTTTAAACTTTCTGAATTCTTAGAAGGAATAGAATTGAACCAAGAATAAAATACAACAGGTCTCCATATACCATATCATCAATACTGATAGCAATTCTGTTTGTTAAAACATTGTTTAGTAATTACAGTTTGTCTATTTATGTAGAAATTGGCTGAACTGCTGTCAAGTTTTGTGGAAAGTTTTCGAGCAACAGCACAAATGGTATCTATCATTGGTCATTCAAAAATGTTGCCTGTGGTAGAGCATTCTGGCTATGCTGATCATCTGATTAATCCGTGGAAATTAGATCCATTTTCCTTAAAATTTACTCTGAAAGGACATCTTCCTTATGATCGTGAGTTGTTGGAACCTCAGACTGGACTTTTAAGATATGTCCTTGAACAACCATATTCAAGAGATTTGGTATGTTCCATGTTGGGACTTCAAAAACAGGTAAGTACAACTTATTAAGTTATGTACGAGGGTGGATCAAATATAAACCGGAATTTGTATCTGGAGGCTCTGGTAGTGAACTGCAAAGGTTGCGGTTTGGAGGGGAAGTTGGTGGGGGTGTCTGGAGTAGGGATCTTGTGTCGCACTCTGAAGAGCGGCCGCTTGCTTCAGTACGCCATGAGCGAGCAAGAGGTACACACGTCTGTTGCACAACGCAGTATTATTAAGTTTTTGGCAAAAGAAGGCACTAAACCTTCTGAAATTTTGAGAAGGCTCCATGCACAGTTCGGGGAAGCAACCCTTTCGAAGACGCAGGTGTATGATTGGCACAAAAAAAATTTAGCGGGTCGGGATTCAGTGGAAAATGAGCCCCACCAAAGACGGCAACGAACAAGCATCACTACAGACAACATTCGTGCTGTACGGGACCTTATTGAGGAGGATCAGCACGTAACAATTTCTGAAACTGCTTCATACGTTGGAATAAGCTTCAGAAGTGTTCAAGCCATTATCAGTGATGAACTCAAGTTCCGAAAATTGTCTCCCAGGTGGGTTCCTCGGCTCCTCAGCCAGGAACAAAAAAATTTTACGAAAAACTGACGAAAATGCATTGGACACCTCTGGAACATCCTCCTTACAGTCCAGATTTTTCACCCTGTGACTACCATTTGTTTAGGCCACTGAAAGAAGACCTGGGAGGAAGGCGGTTTGGTGACAATGCAGCAGTAGAGGAATTAGTGCGCAACTGGCTGACTACATGTCATCCCTCATTCTTCAAGGACGGCATCAAAAAGTTGTCAACTCGATGGCAAAAGTGTGTTGGAAATGCAGGAGACTATGTAGAAAAATGAGATGGTGGTTTTGTATCTTTTTTGTTAATTCATTAAAATTGTAAACAATACAATCCGGTTTATATTTGATTCACTCTCGTAGATAGGAAATAACACTATGAGGTTTATAGTTGTACCATACCAAAGTCAGTAGGTTGCAGAATTTGAAATTAGAAAACATTAACGCTCACTGTCCTCTGTGTGTTAAGCCTAAGGCATGAAATCTACTATGGGTTGACTTACATAGATACATACAAACCACAGAAATAATTAGATAGATAGGCAATAGGCCATGTAGCAATGAAGCAGGAAGCTGTCACTGCTGTGTTATGAGTCATAGTTTTCCAATACGATTCAAATCCATTTCTGTCCATTCTCAATATTAACCATACCTAAATCCAATATATATCCCAAAACTCCAGAAACTTCCCTTTGAATCTATAAACAGAATAATCAAAAGAAAAATCTCAATAATTAATTTCAATTTAACCAATAGAAATGATATTTCAAATTGGAGGACAATTCCACAAGATCTAAAACCGATACCCAAAACTCCTTGTAAATCATCTGGATGATTATAGGACATGGTTGCCTGATACCCAAAATTCCTTATAAATCATCTGGATGATTACAGGACATGATTGGCTGAGTAAATATATTCATAGAATTGGAATAACTAACTTAACAAATTGCTTACTATGCCACCAGGAAGTGGAAATGGCTATACATCACATCCCAAATATGTGAAGTCCTCTGGACATATCATGACCTAAAGTGAAAATATTGGGAAGCAAGGAAGATATTAACTTTATTGTTAAATCAAGAGATTAAATACATGTATGCTTACACTATAAGCAAATTCATTTTTTTTTATATTTAGGAATATTCCACAATACAGTGTTTCTCCTTCAACCCAAAATGATTTGTCGCCAGAGGTTCCTGTCTAAAGCATGTTCTTCCCCCAAATCTCTAGCTTCCATACTTCTCTTCATTTCATCCATCCTTTGTTCTCTAGGCTTGCCTCTTCCACTTCTTCCATTAGCTTTCCAATTAAGGATCTTCTTTGGTATGCAAATTAATTTTATTTTAATAAAATTACAGCTTTTTCAAACAGATGTTAGACTCACATAGTATTAGTGACAGATCAAACTTTTACGTTCGCTTCCTGCTTCTCTAGATCCAGTGCTTTGAAATAGGTCAAACTGCTAAAGGTACAATTGTGACTTTCAATTACTTGAAATAATTTTTTTAGGCTATATTTCACAATTGAAAGTTATTTGAATTATAAATGTATTTTTGTACCTTATAAAACATGAATATTAAAAGTATAAATTGAAACTTAGGAAGTTAAAATTACTTATTTTAGGAATTCTCACTATGAGGTATATTCTACCTTAAGTTAAAATTAATTTATCTTAACCAGGTTTGTAATTCCAGATTGCATATTCATTGGAGAGCATAGACTGGCACTTAAATGTTTAATATTTAATTTTAGGAAGTGATATTTTAAGGTTATTTTATTAAATTATTTTCAGTCTGATCATCTTACCTCAATATTAATGTTGATTTATTCTTGGACATATTTCAAAACAATTCTGTTTTATCGTCTGTTTTGAAACATATCCAAGAACAAATCAACATTAATATTGAGATAAGATGATCAGACTGAAAATAATTTAACTTAAATGTTTGTTTATGCTAAAATAGGGAAATATAAAAATAATATTTCATAGTATATTTATTATGTTTCAGCATAAACAGCGTTGTGTTGCATTAGAAGAACAACTTGTGGAGCTTGTTATTTTGGCAATGGAACGTTCAGAAACTGAAGCAGACACTGATGACATTTCAAATAGCCACTGGCTCTGGTTGCATCTATCTAGCCAACTCATTTATTTTGTACTCTTCCAATTTGCAACATTCCCAAACATAGTAATGGCACTTCATGATAAGGTAATTACATACAATTTGTATAAATGTGTCGGATATTATTTTTATGTCTCATGAGATGTAAATTACCTCATAATGTTACTTCTCATTGTAAATTGTGTTGTAATTATATTCACTTTACTTCATAATATAGTAATGAAACCTAAACTATCTCCTGCTTTCCTTAAATATTTCCAATTGAAATGTGCATTATGGAGTGTTATAGAATACCTATTTTAGAAAAATGGAATTCCTTTTCCTTTTTTATTTTAATGTTAGGAAAGAAAACCATAAAACAGCAAAAATTCAAATCAATTGGAAGTCACAAACAATTGATACTGTTAGGTAAACATAATTGTTAATGAGATTCCAATAGATATTATCATAAATCATCTTCCATACAAGGCCTGTTGGGCTGTTAACAATCACAAGGCTAGATTTTTAATCCATCTCTTCTTGAGACAGCTTTGCATGTGTTATCCCAGTATTATTGGTTTGTTTCTGACACCTATCTTGAGACTTGATAGCAAAATAAATTAGGATTACCTACAGGTGCTGGCCCAAAGGGTTTTGTTTGATGGGGTTCCCACCTAAGCAGCATTTCTTCTGTACTTGATGTGATTATATCACCAATACTCAGTCCCTATAGCCTCATCTGTAAAACATGTTGCACCATGAGCAGGTTGAGGTTGAGATTTGCATAGGAGAGGTTATAAATAAATTTCTCTATCC
This sequence comes from Diploptera punctata, assembly GCA_030220185.1. NCBI lineage: Eukaryota > Metazoa > Arthropoda > Insecta > Blattodea > Blaberidae > Diploptera > Diploptera punctata. The sequence goes on from JASPKZ010003852.1 coordinate 1,610,347, forward strand.
CTTGCAACCCATATTGTATATTGGCAATAAAATGACAACTGAACTTACAAAAACAACCTCTAGATCACAAATAGCACTGCAGTCCAAAGCATAATTATAGAGCAAAAATTAAACAAGGTAAGTATTCCAAGCAAGCTGCACACAAAAGTATTTTGAAGTGCCCTGAGAAAAATAAATTAACTAGCTATAGAAATCAGATATTTAATAGTGCAAAGAAGTAGCAAAATACAGATTGATGGCATAACTTATCACTTACACAGAATTGGCATATATGTGGAACAAATAGTTAGTATAATGAAGATTTGTGGTTTGAATGTCAGCTATTAGTAGTTAGAGCTGGTTTTCTCAACCTGGCGCCACCACCTGAATTCCTAGCTATGCAAATAACAAGTAGCCTTCAAAATTTGTTTTTTATATTTTGTCCTTCAGTGAGAAGTTAATTATAAAAATATCAATTGTTTTTTTATAGTTTGGCTGACTATTTGTAAATAAGCATTTTATGTACTGAAAAAAAGTTTAAGCCAAGTGATCAATATATTTATTTTTCAAACCATAAATGAATCAGATTTTACACTCCACCTCATATTTTTGTGAGGTGAGGTGTAAAATCTGATTCATTTATTGATTATTATTAAATAACAATATTTGTTTTTATAAAGTCAATATTTATTTTTATAAAGTGTGTCTACTGCTGTGGTCTGGAAGTAGCATGCTGCCTTGTCACACAGCGGGTCCGGGTTCGATCTCTGGTCAGGACAAGTTTCTTGGGTGATGGCTTTTTCCTCACCTATAAGACAAATTTCAGGAAACTATAACGCCCAAACGGTCCCTGAACATCATCTAGCATCATTAACATATTAATTAAGTTTAGGATTAAGGCCTCTCCTGATGCATCATTATCATCACCATCACCTATCATACATTATCGGGGCAGATTAACTCTGCCTTTCAGGAGCCCCAACCTCAGAAGTGGGTTATAATAATGCCATGTCAGGAGAGAATACCAGAATGTCAAAAAATGACAGTGTGGTGGCATTGAATAAAAAAAGAATTATAAAGTGTTGAATCAAATTATAATTTACTTTTTTTTTAATTGTGTCAGTTTCAACCTCAATAATGCAATACATATTTTGTAGATTTGTTCTTTCTTCTTTATAACTTTACCCAATTTGCAACAAGTAAGTTAAGAGTTCATGAACTGAAAAACTTCATTCATTAATGATACATACATAAATAATGTTCCTTATTTAAATAATAACAGTATAATGTAAATAATGTGTTTGAATTTACAGCTGGCAGGACGGGATTTGCGAAGAGGCAGAGATCACTTAATGTGGGTGTTGTTGCAATTCATATCTGGGAGTATTCAGCGCAATCCTGTAAGTTAAATAAATCATGATATTATTTATAAATGAGAAATACATCCAGAGAAACTTTCTGTTAACCCATTCACTGGCAGCCATTTAAAAGTCCATAGCTTTCCCGCATGATACCCAATGGGGATTTAAATTTAGAGACTGATAAAATTACAATATTCTTGAAAAAAAAAGAGGTGTATTGTTTTCAATATATTAATGAAATAAACAGCATTAGAAAGAGAAATCTTCCTTTCATATATTTGTGAAACAATTTTTATTAAACCTAATTTTTATTAACTTTTAAAATGTTGTAATAGGGAGAGATAAATTTTACAACTTTATTCTGAAAGTACCCCATGTCCACAAATATAGTATCATACTTTAAACTACTACTACATCGCTTTGGATAATCATATCTAAATGAAATTGGTGACAATCATAAGAGAAACTCAAAAAGTTTTTGCTATACCTCATAGACATTGAATGTGGCCCCCACGAGTGACGCTGCAGACATCACATTTAACCTGTCTGCTAAATATCCAACAATGAACCCATTTTGACCACAAAAAAAAAGATTACATTTAGTTTAGTTTCTGTATTATTGTCCATTATTCTCCATTGTTAACATGCACAAAACTTTCTGAGTTTCTCTTTTGGTTGTCATCAATTTCATTTAGATACAATTATCCAAAGCGACGTAGTAGTTTAAAGTATGATACTATATTTGTGGATATGGTGTATTTGAAAAAAGTCGAACTTTTTTAAAATGTTTGCAGTGACTGTAGTGATATGCTTTCTTGCTTATCTATATATATGCTGACACCAAACATTTGTTATTATCGTGCCATGTAATACAAGTCACACACGGGTTGTTGTTTATTTCTCTTCTAACCACTCAAGGGTAAAAAAAAAAACAAGTAATTGTAAACATATTTAAATTAATATCGGGAAGTAAACATTATGAGGTTATATCATTAATAATGAATGGAGAACATATTTTAATCGACTCACCTCATACATTTTCAAACTTCTTTGATACCGACGGTTTCAGACAATATCATGTCCTTCATCAGTCATGGCGTCCATTGATGAAATTCCGTGATTGTTGATTTCTTTAGTGACATCACCTCTTGTGCTGCCGTCTTTCGTTGGGATTATAAACTTTGTAATTAAATTTTTATCCACCGAAATATTGAAATTCATAGATCGATATTTGTTCTTCTGAATGAATATCATTTCCCAAATTGTCAATTCCAACGGTTTATCCAATTGTTTCAAAAGTTTCGCTTCTTTTTCAATTTTATGATGTTCTAGTAAACTATGTGCAGCAATTGCTGATTTTTCAATTTCACAATTTTTTACATTTCTAAAATGGTCTGTAGTGCGTATTTCTAAATTCCTTTTTGTTTTTCCTATGTATACTTTGCTACATTCATTACAATTAATTTGATAAATTCCAGATTTCTTACTGTCTGGGATATTGATTTTTTTATTTGTATTTAAAAGTTTTTCCAGACTAAATTTATTAATTGGTGCCAAAGTAATGTTGTATTTGTCAAATATTTTTTGAAATTTCCCATGTACTATTGGATGGTAAGTAATTTTCTTGAAATTCTTCTTTTCGTTACTAACCATTTGTAGGGTAGAGCATTCTTTAAGTTGTTTTATCTTTCTGAATTTCTTTAATTTGTTAGATATTATATCCTTTTTAAAACCATTTAATCTGGCTATATTTAGGATGTTTTCATATTCTTTCTTAAAATTTTCTCCTTTTAATGGGACCTTTATTAATCTATATAAGAGGCTATTAAATATTGCATGTTTATGTGCCAGTGGATTGAAACCCGTTGATTTAATGTAATTATCAGTATGTGTACCCTTCCTATATATATCAAATTCAATTTTTTGAGTTTTTTCATTCCTAATTATGTATAAATCCAAAAACGGAATTTTGTTTTCAATTTCTGATTCTATGGTAAATTTAATTGATACATCTTGTAGATTAAGTAATTTCAACGCATCATCAACATGTTTAAAATTTATTATCGAAATACCAACTCTTGAAAATCCATGGGTAAGCCTTGGTGATATGGCACTCGAAGTAACTCATATATAAATTAGCCAAAAAAGGCAAAAGAGGATTTCCCATAGATAAACCCGAAACTTGTTTGTAAAATTTACCGTTAAAAGTAAAATAGGAATTTTCAATACAACATTTTGTACAACATAATGTATTCTTCTATTACTTCTTTATTTAAATCCAAAGAACTCAACCATTTTTCCAAAAAATATAACATTTTTCCTATTGGAACATTTGGAAACAATGAAACAACATCGAAAGACACAAATCTATCATTATGAACCACTCTAATGTTATTCAATTCATCAATTAGTTGTAAAGAATTTTCAATACTTTTATTTTCAAATTCTGGAAAACTTTTAAATTTCTGTACTAACCATTTTGATAAATAATAAGACGGGGACCCTATATTATTAATTATCGGTCTCATTTTATTCCCAATTTTATGAATTTTGGGGAGACCATACATTCGAGGATTAGAAGAATTTGGGACTTTCAATTTACATTTTTCTGTATCAGAAATTGTATGCTTAATTTATTTTAAAGTTTTGTCAAAAGTTTTTATAGTTTTTGGTAGGGGATCCTTTTTTAGTTCCAAATATTCTTTTGATTCTAAAAGATTTTCCATCCTCTTGATATATTCAGATTTATCTAAAATTACTATTTGATTCCCCTTATCAGCTTTAGAAAATATTATATTTTTGTTGTTTATCTTTCGCCTTTTTTGGCTAATTTATATATGAGTTACTTCGAGTGCCATATCACCAAGGCTTACCCATGGATTTTCAAGAGTTGGTATTACTTACTCACTGGCACTATCGAACCCGTAGGTTCATGGCCGCACGGACATAAGCTCTCCATTCATCCCTATCCTGAGCTAATGCTTTCCAATCATTCCCTGTATAATCTACTTCCCTCAAATCATAGTTAATGTTGTTCTCCCACCTCATTCTTGGTCTACCAACTGGGCGTTTTCCTTCTGGCTTTCCTACAAGAAGTTTCCATGCACGTCTTTCATTCCCCATACGCGCAACATGTCCTGCCCATCGCAGTCTACGGGACTTAACTATTCTTATTATATCTGGCTTCCTATAAAGACCATGTAGTTCATTGTTATGTAGTCTTCTCCATTCACCTGTCTGTTCATCTCTCTTTGGTCCAAAAATTTTCCTAAGAACTTTATTCTCAAATACTCGTAATCTCCTTTCCTCCCTTAAAGTAAGAGTCCATGTTTCGCACCCATATAATATAACTGGTAGAATAATAGTTTTATATATTTTCAGCTTAACGTTTTTTGAAAGGAGTTGGGACATCAAAAGTCTCTGCAATGCATAATAGCATGCATTTCCAGAATTGAGCCTATGTTAATTTCTTTGTGCATCTCATTCTATTTGTGATTATTGTTCCTAGGTATTTGAATTCAGCCAATTCCTCAAAATTTCCCTCATTTGTCATTAGCTGTCCATTTCCATTATATAATGTATTTCTACGTGTGACCATATATTTAGTTTTACTGATATTTACTTCCAGTCCTAATTTCTTAGTGTTACTCAATAGTGTGTGCGTGTTGGCCTTTAGTATCTCCTCGCTATCGGCCAGTAGTACTACATCATCAGCATAAACTAACAGCTTATTAATACCATTCAGTTGTAAGCCTTCCTCATTCTCTAAAGATTTAATGGCATGCTCTAGTACAAAATTAAATAGTAGAGGAGATAGTGCATCTCCTTGCTTCAACCCATTCTGGATTTCAAAAGTGTCTGAAAACTGTTTGCCTACAGGCACCCTACTCGTTGAGCCATTTAGACACATTCGTATAAGTCTAACTAACTTTTTAGGAATTCCGAACTCCAGCAGGATACTATATAACTTCTCCCTCTTAATTGAATCATATGCTTTTTTGAAGTCTACATATAGTTGATGTACAGTACCATTATACTCCCATTTCTTTTCTAAAATCTGTCTTATACTAAAAATCTGATCTGTTGTAGACCTGTTTCTTCTAAATGCACATTGATGATCTCCTAGAATGTCATCAATATAGGGAGTAAGTCTGCTTACTAATATATTTGTAAGAATTTTGTATGAAGTTGAAAGTAATGAGATGCCCCTATAGTTGTTGCAATCAGTTTTATCTCCTTTCTTATAAATTGGTACGATAATTGATTCCTTCCATTCATCTGGAAGAGCTTCTTTTTCCCAAATCATACTAAGCAACCAGCGTATCTTGTCCATCAATTTTTCTCCCCCTGATTTTATCAGTTCTGCTGGGATCTCATCTGAACCTGATGCTTTATACATCTTCAATTTTTCAATTGCCATTTCACCTCTAATGCACTTGGCTCTGCGACTAGCATTTCTGCTGTCTGTAACTTATCCTCCTCAATGTCCTGTTCTGTATGTACATTTAATAGCTGATTAAAATACTTTTCCATCTATTTAATATACTCTTGGAATCTGCAATCATATCCCCATTTTCATTCCGAATTATGTTTGTTCTAGCCTGAAACCCTTTCTTCTCTATACTAATTCCCTGATATAATTCTCTAATGTTCCTATTTTTTGCATTCATTTCAAGATCATTAATCTTCTCTCTCAAATATTCCCTCTTCTTACTCTTTAGTAACTTGGTGGTTTCCCGTCTAACACTACCCAATTGCTCTAAATTTACCTCATTTGGCTCGTGTAACCATTTCATTTTTGCTAGCTTTCTTTTCTTTACGATGTCGGCACATTCCTCATCAAACCATTTCTTGTTTTGCCTCTTTTTTAAACAACCAATGCTTTCTGATGCTGACAATTTAATAGTATCTCTTATAGCCTCACATTCTTTATTTATATCAGTTTCTTCTTCGTTTGCAACATTGTCATCTGAAGGTTCCAGTACTTCAAATCTATTAGCAATTTTGATTTGGTATTCTTGCCGCATTTCATCATTTTTCAAGTTTTTTAATTCATATTTTACAGAATCATCTTTAGCGTTTGTTCCTCTCATAAGCGATAGCCGTTGTCTGATTTTCACCCTGACCAGATGATGGATCTGAATTGCAGTCTGTCCCTCTAACTGATCTAACATCAATGATGCTACTGTGCCAGCATTTATCCACTAATACATGATCTATCTGGTTCCAAGTTTCTCCATCTGGGGACGTCCAGGTGTATTTATGAATATCCTTATGCTGAAATGTTGTGCTCTTAACAATGAGATTCTTTGATGTGGCAAATGTGACTAATCTAACCCCGTTGTCGTTACTATCTTCATGAAGACTGAATTTGCCTATTGTTGGTTTGAATATATCTTCCCGCCCACTTTTGCATTAAAATCTCCTAAGACAATTTTCATATGATATCGTGAAAGGCTATCAAATAAGCATTCTAATTCGTCATAGAACTCATCCTTGATCTTGTATCTTTATCTTCTGTGGGGGCATGTACATTTACAATTATAAAGTCATGTCGTTTACCCTTTAGAATTATGTATGATATCCTATCACTAACAAACTTAATATCTCGGATAGCGGATAGGATCCTCCTTCTGACTAAAAAACCCATTCCAAATGCAGGTCTTTCTGCACCCCCATAGTATAATGCAAAGCTTCCTGATTCCTGACTACCTTCTCCTGGCCACCTAACTTCCTGTAAAGCGACTATATCCAAGGGCGATTTATCCAATTCCCACGTTAATATCTCTAGTGCCCCGCTATTGTATAAAGTCCTAACATTCCATGTTCCTAGGAACATGTCCCTGTGTTTGAGCCTTTGGCATGGGTTCCCTGAAGTAGTCCCCGCCCGGAGAACCGAATGGGGGACTATTTGACCTCCGGAAAATTTTACCCCAGTAGAACCCATGTCCGCATTTCTTGACGGTTGTATTTTTACGGTGAAAGATCGTCACTCTTTCGACCAAGGTACTTATTTCGTCTGGCTTATCACCTTCGACCAGTCCGGCATGGGTAACCCTATCGGCAGCAATGCTACCGCCGGCATAGCTCTCAGGATCATTTAAGCACACAAGCCACTCCACCACGACAAGGTAAAGATACCATGGAGGGTCAAGAGTTGGTATTTCGATAATAAATTTTAAACATGTTGAAGATGCGTTGAAATTACTTAATCTACAAGATGTATCAATTAAATTTACCATAGAATCAGAAATTGAAAACAAAATTCCGTTTTTGGATTTATACATAATTAGGAATGAAAAAACTCAAAAAATTGAATTTGATATATATAGGAAGGGTACACATACTGATAATTACATTAAATCAACGGGTTTCAATCCACTGGCACATAAACATGCAATATTTAATAGCCTCTTATATAGATTAATAAAGGTCCCATTAAAAGGAGAAAATTTTAAGAAAGAATATGAAAACATCCTAAATATAGCCAGATTAAATGGTTTTAAAAAGGATATAATATCTAACAAATTAAAGAAATTCAGAAAGATAAAACAACTTAAAGAATGCTCTACCCTACAAATGGTTAGTAACGAAAAGAAGAATTTCAAGAAAATTACTTACCATCCAATAGTACATGGAAATTTCAAAAAATATTTGACAAATACAACATTACTTTGGCACCAATAAATAAATTTAGTCTGGAAAAACTTTTAAATACCAATAAAAAAATCAACATCCCAGACAGTAAGAAATCTGGAATTTATCAAATTAATTGTAATGAATGTAGCAAAGTATACATAGGAAAAACAAAAAGGAATTTAGAAACACACACTAAAGAACATTTTAGAAATATTAAAAATTGTGGAATTGAAAAATCAGCAATTGCTGCACATAGTTTACTAGAACATCATAAAATTGAAAAAGAAGCGAAACTTTTAAAACAGTTGGATAAACCGTTGGAATTGACAATTTGGGAAATGATATTCATTCAGAAGAATAAATATCGATCTATGAATTTCGATATTCCGGTGGATACAAATTTAATTACAAAGTTTATAATCCCAACGAAAGATGGCAGCACAAGAGGTGATGTCATTAAAGAAATCAACAATCATGGAATTTCATCAATGGACGCCATGACTGATGAAGGACATGATATTGTCTGAAACCGTCGGTATCAAAGAAGTTTGAGGTGAGTCGATTAAAATATGTTCTCCATTCATTATTAATTGTAAACATCTCTAAAAGGAAGTGAATATTATGAGATCTAGTTTCACCACATCACAGATAACAAACTAAGTAAGGTATATTGTTTATTTTTTATTATTTCACTCACCTCATACTTCATAATTCATGAATTATGAAGTATGAGGTGAGTGAAATAATAAAAAATAAACAATATTAAAGAACCTCATAGTGTTATTTCCTATCTACATAACTTAATAAGTAAGGTATACCCTTAATAGTAAGGTGAATCTGGTCATCGTACCTCACAGAAAGATAAAAGACCAGTTTCACCATATTAAGAAGAACATCATAATGTTACTTCCTATTGTAATGTATTAAGACATGCCCTGTTTTTCTTAATGATACCTATGTCAACCTATAAACCGAGGGAAAAAATTGCAGTAAATGAAAGTCTCATGTTGTCATGTTGTGGAAAGGACTTCTTGCTGGAAACAGTTTATTCAGTACAAAATAGCCAGATTCAGAAAATAATTTGTATACATCCGGTATGGATACCTGTATAACAGCAGTATTTATGCAGGAAAGGAACTGATAATACAGACAACTTGGAATCAGGGCTCACCATTTTCTATTGTTTTGCATCTGACAGAATCTGTTGTTGGATAAGGACAGGACAATATTTCTAGACAATTAATAAGCTTGTTTGATATTTGTAGGAAATAACACTATGAGGTTTCTTTTAATTATTATGAGGTGAGTCAAAATAACTGACTCATAATAATTAGTATCCATCCATCATCCATAGTAATTCTGCCCAAAGGCAGGTCCTTCACAGCATTTTCATGCTATGCTTGCAGCTTTACTAGGGAATTGTAGGTGAAGGATGATGATCACAATGATAAGGACGATAGCCATATGATTTCGGGGACCGTTTGGGCCCCAAAGTTTTCCTGACATTTGTCTTACAGGTGAGGAAAAGCCCCGATAAAAACCTCACCCAGAAAAACTGCCCCAACCAGGGATCGAACCCGGGCCCGCTGCGTGGCAAGGCAGCATGCTACCTCGAGACCGCAGCGATAGACAATAATTAGTATAGCATCCCAAAATTAAATGTCATTCTCCACAATAAGGGCACAAATATAATTGATAGTTATCCATCATTGAGAAGTATGAAATGAATAATAAAAACATATTGATGTTTTTATTATTAATTTAACACTTCCCATTGAAGGGGGGAAAAAAATAAATAAATAAAAACAAAACATATATATAAGAATTAATCACTATGAGATAAATTAAATTTGAAGAGAAAAATTTTTCTCTTCAAATTTAATTTATCTTTCATTGAGAAATGTTAAATTAATAATAAAAACATAATCACTATGAGGTTTAATGTATGATAAAATCAAATGTTTCCTACCTCTCCTCATATAAATCTTCTAAGTAAATCACGATTTCGAGACCATAATGGTCTTATTTTCAGTACAATCTTGGCAACTGATGTTATGTCGATCGGAAGAAACACCTCTGGATCAGGTCAGGATTTGTGGGAATTTCGAAGTTCATAAGTTTTCCTTTGTTTTTCTGAATGTGGAGTTTTTTTCCCAAACCGTGAGTTCCTTTTGTTTATCTATTTGTACTGAAAATGAACCGTTATGGTCTCAAAATTGCTATCTACTTAGAAGATTTATATGATGAGAGGTAGGAAACATTTGATGTTATAATAAAAACATAATCGATAGTGTCCACACAAACAGGGTTGGCTTTCCTAAAAGCCTAATTGCAAGTGTATTGTAAAAAGGGGAGATAGGTTATTGTAGCTGTAAATGTATTTGAGAAATCCATGTGCTTTGAATTGGTGGGTTATGTCTTTTATGACTTTACAGCCAACAGTTTTTGTTGAAGTTGTATGCAGACTATGATTTCTATGGTATATTACCAAAAAAAAACACATTGTAGTGTATTCACATAGACTTTCATGGCCGGAGTTGCTATGATGATCTTGAAGAAGATTTTCGGGCTGTAGGCCGTGGTCGTGAGGACCACGGCCTACAGCCCGAAAATCTTCTTCAAGATCATCATATCAACATTGTAGTGTATTTTTTCATTGATCATCAGACATTTTCACTTAAGTGAATTGGCTCAGAACTTATTCTATCCAGCAGCATTTCCTCTTTCTGGATTAGTTACCAATTATAATAATCAAATGGTAAAGGGAAAAATAATTTAGTTGTGTACTTTAATATGCTTATTTCAATCATAGTAACAGCTTTAGCTTCTTAATATTAATTTAATACCAATTATAACTTTTTTTTCTAGATCCATTCTAACTTTATACAGTCTTCTGGTCCTATCTTCATAGCTTTCCTTTTATTCTTCCCTTCTCCATCGTCCCATCTTCATAGCTTTCCTGTTATTCTTTCCTTCTCCATGTTTTTTTTTTTTACATTGATGTGCATTGTAATTTAAAGTAATTATTCCTTTATTCCTTGTAATTTCAGCTGAACAACTTTTTACCAGTACTGAAACTGTATGATTTGCTGTATCCTGAGAAAGAACCTTTGGCAGTACCAGATTTTAATAAAGCTCTTTGTACACACCAAATGGCCATGACTTGCATTTGGATTCATCTCTTAAAAAAAGCTCAGTCTGATCATTTAAACATTCATCGTCCCATTCCACACACACTTAAAGTGCAACATGAGTAAGTTTAAAATTTAAAATAAATTTCTTTCCACATCGCCTCAAATTATTTACAAACTAACCCTCTTACTAATAATCCATATATAACTTTTATACAAGGTTTATACACATCTCAGTTGAAAATTCTTACTAATAAACACTGTATTAGCTGTTCAGTGTATAAGAGGTGTACAACTTTACATGGGAATTGTTATACATGCCTCCAGCCTTGTTTAAGGATTGTATAACTAGACAAAATGTCGGACTTCAAGATCAACTGATTGTTTTCTTATGATATTGATGAAAGTTTCCTTAAATTTAACCCAAAATGCAACACTTTAACGACTGTTTGATGGATGCACAGGGCATAAATAATATTAATAAAGCTCTGGGTAGGAAAATAATGGCATCATAAAATGCCTTTCGTTACACTCATTCTCGATTAGGCCTAATAATATATATTTTTAAATTGAACATTGATTCACAAAAGAATATGTTCTACAATAATTGCTGTAGACAAGATTTAACCTGAATGTAGTTTAAATGCTTCATAATATTATTTTAAGAAAATGTTCTTGCATCTTTAATACGCAAACACACACACACCGATATAAAAATGTATTTAATTATAGAGGTACTATTATTGCAGTAAGCTACATGTTAGCTTCATAGTCTTGTGGTTAGAGCTTCTGACTACGGTCCGTGAGGTCATAGGTTCGATTCCCGATCAAACTATAATGCTTTTTTTTTTTTCGCTTAAAGCGTTATTCTGTTGTCGGTAACATTTCCTACTATTTTGAACGTTTTCTAATGCATCTTAAAACACTGCACATAATTCATAAGTAATGGGAAAAACTTTTATTAGTTTCCAAGAATTGTTCGAAATTCTTGACGTTAGATGGCAGCACATTATCTGTGAAACCAATTCTACGATATATTTGACATAGCGTAAAGGAAAAATGTATATAAATTAAAACACACTTATTTTTTTCGTACCTCCCCAATTAGGGAATCTCTATTAATTCTTATCCATATTCATTTCTTACACAATTAATCACTAGTGATGATGTTTTATTTCTGTTACAAACTGCGCGTAATATTGTTCTGACGTCATTATGATGATGAATATGTGACGTATTGTGTATAACGGTTGTTTTGTTATATAGCTCCTGCACAACTTTTATTAGTAAGGAAATTATATGTGATCTACATAAGGCTTATATATTGTATAATTAAACAACTGATGAAAGCCTGTATAAGAGATTTTTATTAGTAAGACTGTTAGTGTTTTAAGAGATCATTCCTTATTTATATTCTTTAATGATTTTTGCTCAAATTATTCGTGAACTTAGCAATGTAATTGCATATGCCAAGATCAAGTAAAATGAGCTAAATGACATTGTCAAGGTTGTTAAATAGAAATCAAGTATCGTTTGTTATTGCAGATTTCTTCAACATCTAGTTATGCCAAATAATACTGGACTGTGCATGGGTTCAGATTATCGGATAGCTCTGCTGTGCAATGCTTATTCTACTAATCAGGAATACTTCAACCGTCCAATGGCAGCTCTTGTGGATACGATACTGGGCACTCAGAAAGGTCCACAGCAGCCACCATTACCACCAATGACTAATAATGCAGCACTAGCTAATGGACCTACAACACCTCTTTCTATGTCTATTCTGGATTCGCTGACAGTACATTCCAAGATGAGTTTAATTCATAGCATTGTCACTCATGTCATCAAATTAGCGCAGTCAAAATCGAACATGGCTCTGGCTCCTGCACTCGTTGAAACTTACAGCAGACTCCTTGTTTATACTGAAATAGAGTCTCTAGGAATAAAAGGGTTTATAAGTAAGTTAAATTTTATTTTCACATTCATATTTTAATAGATTTTGCTAAGCTGGTCCCATTTGACTAATGGTACCAAGTTCACTTCTTGTACCGAGGTTCATGAGTTTAAATACCGCCATGGTCAATGAATTTTAAGGCATAAAAGTCCTAAGTAGGGCTTCCTTTAGAAGGGATGTACAGCCATGGATCATATGTCATAGATTTATGACGTAAAATACATCGTGTCTCAAAAAAGAGGCCTCTTAGCAAAATTTCTCAATCCTCCCACATACAGATTTGACACTGATAACCTGAGTTATTAAAGAGTGTCATTAAATAAAGTATTAATACTAAAATTCTCACATACTAACTAGACTTCATAAAACAGTTTATAAAGGTTATCAGATAAATTTACAAATTCTCTGTAAACAAAATTAACATTCTAATTTAAAATTAATGTTGGGAAGTAAACATTGTGAGGTAATTATATTTTGAAGAGAAAAATATACGCTCAGACTAGGGTTTGAAACCAGGACCTTTTGCTTTCTATGCAAATGCTCTACCAACTGAGCTATCTGAAAAACTCTAAATGCAAATTTTTCTCTTATTCATTTGAAACCTGTATCATGGAAAAACACGAGATTTGTGAAGTGAGATTTTTAAATATTAGACCATATTTGAATTTAAAAAAAAAATGTTTTTTTTATAAATTTATACTGAAAGCCAATTTCATGTTGCAGATTTACAGAATGTAAAAGAATCTAAATCTAAAATAAGTGAATACTAAGAAAAAATTTTGAGCCCTCTCAGCCTGATGCTAAAAACCTGAGGCATTAAAGAATAAAATATGATTAATTTACTGATTAAAGAGTTTATTTGTTTGTTTACTAATGCTGAGCACTTGGCAATGCAGCCATCAGCTCTTTTGTTCTCAGATATTTCCCAGATACTACATTTGGATGAAAAGGGGGGACAAAGTTGTTCGCCTCCACGCGGTGTCCCCTGGGAGCAGATTTTGAGATTTTGCCGCAAAATGAACAACAATTATAGGCTCAAGAAGCACCAGTACAAAACAAAAACTGCTCTTATTAGAGCAAAAGAAAGAACTACACTCAACATAAATCCAACTACACAACACCCTAAGGACCTTGTTCTTTTGTACTGGGAAGCCAGAGAGAAAATGACTTAAGCGTCAAATCTCACCATTAGAAAACAAACATTTGGATGAAAGGGCTGAACTTTACTAAAGGTAGTTCTAGTCTATTCTCTTCTTATAGATTGCACAAGGGGCAAAGTGGGGAAGAGAGAATTACAATTTTGACATTAAATAAAATACAACTTTTTATATTTTTCCTGATATGGAGCAGATAGTTCAGGTTGCAAGGCATCTGACTGTTAACTTGATGGCTCAGATTTAATTCAGGACAGTGGAGGGATGATTTTTTTTATTTGTTCGTGACCAAACTGGTGCTGGCACTCACTTAGCCTTCTTTGAAAAATAAAACTCTTTCTAGACCTGATCCCATAACTGTAAAGTTGTTACAAATGACATTTTTGATGTTACAGGCCAATTGTTACCAACAGTATTCAAATCACATGCTTGGGGCACATTATACACATTACTGGAAATGTTCAGCTATAGAATGCACCACATTCAGCCTCACTATCGTGTGCAGCTTTTATCCCATCTGCACAGTCTAGCAGCTGTACCTCAAACTAATCAGACCCAGCTACATTTGTGGTTCGTATTTCTTTTTTTAGTCCATTTTCTTTTCATACTTGGTAGTTACATATAAAAATTGAGGATTTATCTGTTAATGCTTTTTTTTTACAGTGTAGAGAGCACAGCATTACGTCTTATTACAGGATTAGGAAGTGCTGAAGTTCAACCACAGTTATCTCGATTTCTTAGTGAGCCCAAGACATTAGTGTCTGCAGAATCTGAAGAACTGAACAGAGCTCTGGTGCTCACTTTAGCACGATCTATGCATGTTACAGGCACAGGTATACCTGCAATGTTTAATTTATTTGTAGCTTGCATGACATCAAAATATAATTGTTAAGTATTAACGTGTTACAAAAATGTTTTTAATTCATGTATTCACTTAAGCTTTCCAGGCTGTAGGCCGTGGTCTTGAGGCTTGAAGTTCCCAGGCGTTTTGCCAGAGACTGCATCTGGCATCCTCAAGGGTTGTCTTGAGACTGGCAATTTTGTCCACTGTCTGTCGTATTTATACCGTTCACCGTGAAGGAATGGACTGTGCAGAAAACACATTGCGGTGAACGGTATAAATAGGACAGACAGTGGACAAAATTGCGAGTCTCAAGACAGCCCTTGAGGATGCCAGATGCAGTCTCTGGCAAAAAGTTAGGGAACTTCAAGCCTCAAGACTACGGCCTATAGCCCGGAAATCTTCTTCAAGATCATCATCTTTAATTCATTTTCAGAAATCTATTTTAAATTGATAAATTAATTAAACATAGAAAATGTTTGTTACAAAAGCTAAATGTGTTAAAATTATAAATTTTAAAATTATTCTATGTAAAGTGTAACTATTCTGTTGGGTGACATTGTTTTGACAGAACCCTAGGAAGTCAAAATTTATAGTAGGTAATGAATGATATTCCCATGATAAAATTGATAAAGTTGAAATTTTTAGCATCCTTGTTTTGTATTGAGGATATTTTAAAATTATATACTTTAAAATAATAATGCAGGCATTTCAACATGAAATTCTGTTAATAATCTCATCTCTTACACTCTGTGTTCTTCACAGTACAGAACTGTGGTTTCAGAAACAGTCATTCCTATATTATCATCAAACAATTTTTTTAACTGTTGAATTTTTGCCTTCACTGTCATCCTCTAAACTGCCATCTAGTTTTGAGATGAGATGATGCACGACTCATTTTGATTTTGTTAATTGAAAGCTTCATAATGTTAATTCCCTTCATAAGTTTTATGAAATTAATTTCTGTTATTTTTATATAACAGTTTTTATGAACCTTTCAGTTATTAATGGACATTGTATTATTGCATTGGCATTGTATAAAGCCTCAGATTATTAATAACTTTTCTTCTGGAGAAACATTTTCGCATATGGAACTATAGACAAATTGGTATATTATCATCATATTTTGATTCTTTTAATTTGGTTAGGCTAAAGTACTATATTACAATTATGTACTTATTTGTGAAATTTGGTTATATATCATTGTCATATTTTGATTTGTGAAATTCAATTGGCTTGCATTCTTTACTACAAAAGCTAAATGCAGTTTTGAATTTGTTAATTTGGACATGTTTTGATGCATTATGTTGTGTATTCAGGGTCAGAAACACTATCAGGAACCTGGTGCAAAGATTTATTGAACACAATAATGCAGAATACTCCACACAGTTGGGCAAATCACACATTGCAGTGCTTCCCTCCAGTTCTGAATGAATTCTTCCAACAAAATACTGTTCCATTAGAAAATAAACAACAGTTAAAGGTAATATAATATCAGTTGTATGATAAAGTTGTCATTTAAATTACAACAAGAAAATGCAAAATTACAGTAGCTATGTGAAGTGACTCAACTCAAATAAGCAAAATTTGGTAGAATTGTCCAGATGAGAAGATTAATGAGATGTATATTTCTGATTCAATTTTAATACAATTTATAAGTTGAAAGAAATTTACTCTCAACCCAAGAAAAATAAGAATAAAATGATTTGTTTTTCTTTACTTAAATAAGTTGAAAAACAAAAGAATATTGGGAAATATGACTTATTTGAAGTGGAAGGGATGAGGTGAAATGTAGAAGGTAAAAAGAGAGAAAGAAACTTGAATGAATATTGTAACATATTCATCTTAGAAATTAATTAACTTACTAATTCACTGGCACTGTCAAACCTGCACAGACATAAGCTCACCATATATCCCTATCCTGAGCTAATGTTTTCCAATCATCCCCTATATAATTTACCTTCTTCAATTCATGATCAATATTATTCTCCCACCTCATTCTTAGCCTAACTATTGGGTGCTTTCTCTCTGATTTTCTATAAAGATTTTCCATTTTCATGTCTTGCCCATCGCAGTCCATAAGACTTAATTGTTCTTATTACATCTGGTTTTTCATAAAGATCATGTAGCTCACTATTAATGTAGTCTTCTCCATTCACCTGTCCTTCTCTCTTTGGTCCAAAATTTTTCGTAAGAACTGTATTCTCAAAAACTCGTAATCTTTTCCCTTCTCTGAAAGTAAAAGTCAATGTTTCGTATCCATATAATATAACTGAGAGAATAACAGTTTTATATATTTTCAATTTAATATTTTTTGAAAGAAATTGGGATGACAAGAGTCCCTGTAAAGTGTATTAGCATGCATTTCCAGAATTCAGTGTATTTTTAATTTCTTTCTCTACCTTATTCCCGTTTGTAATTTATTTTTCCAAAGTATTTGAATTTAGCCACTTCTTCAAAACTTCTCTCATTTGTCATTAACTGTCTATTTCCATCATGTAATGTAGAAATGAATTATTTTAAATGTTTGTTTTCTATTTTGAAAGCAATGTTGGTAAAAAGTTAAAATAATAAAACATGTGATGTTTTTATTATTGAATTAACATTTCTCACTGAAAGATAAATTATATTTGAAGAGAAAAATTTTCGCCTATACCGAGACTCGAACCCGGGACCCTTGGCTTTCTGGGCCAAGTGCTCTACCAACTGAGCTACCGAGGCGAGTTACGATCTAGACGCAAATTTTTCTCTTATATACGTTGTAATTCCCTATCGCCAAATGCTTTTGAAACCATTGCTTCTATCTTTGCAAATGGCAGCTTCTTAGTTAAGAAGACATTTATTGGGAATTTAACATTACTTTATAAAGCTAGCAAGCTTCTAATGATGTTTTTATTATTGAATTAACATTTCTCGCTGAAAGATAAATTATATTTGAAGAGAAAAATTTTCTTATATACGTTGTATACAGTGTAAGAGAAAAATTTGCATCTAGATCGTAACTCGCCTCGATAGCTCAGTTGGTAGAGCACTTGGCCCGGAAAGCCAAGGGTCCCGGGTTCGAGTCTTGGTCTAGGCGAAAATTTTTCTCTTTAAATATAATTTATCTTTCAGTGAGAAATGTTAATTCAATAATAAAAACATCATTAGAAACCTTGCTAGCTTTATAAAGTAATGTTAAATTCCCAATAAATGTCTTCTTAACTAAGAAGCCGCCATTTGCAAAGATAGAAGCAATGGTTTCAAAAGCATTTGGCGATAGGGAATTATAACGTATATAAGATAAAAATTTGCATCTAGATCGTAACTCGCCTCGGTAGCTCAGTTGGTAGAGCACTTGGCCCAGAAAGCCAAGGGTCCCGGGTTCGAGTCTCGGTCTAGGCGAAAATTTTTCTCTTCAAATATAATAAAACATGTACCTGAAATCTCAGTTTTCTCAAGAAAGTAAAATTCCATTAAAGCATTATCAGCAGATGAATAGCTGATGATGATGGAACATATTCTGAAAAGCGTACAATGTTTTAATATACGACCAAGATCTCAGGTACATGTTTTATTTAGTTCAGAGTTCGATTCCCAGTTCAGGCAAAAAAATTTCTCTTTTCCATTGATTACATGTTTTATTTATATAACTTTTTATACACTATCCTCATGATGGTTCAGAATAAATTTTAAAAATATTGTAATGTTGGTAGTAATAATCATGCAAAATGTGTGTATGTAATTAAAATGAGTTAGAATATTCATGACTCACCTTATATTTTGTAGATTTCTTGAAGACCATGGTTTCAACACACTAGTGTCATTATCAATTTTTTCTAACTCAGTCTGTATGTACTTTTATTTTTTATTTCCCCTCATGTTAATTTTTTAAATTGTATAAAGCTTTTATTTGTAAATTTGAATTCTGTTTGTAGAAAGCAGTGGATGAAGAATATAGGAACTGGTTATCAATGAATAATGAGAATGATATCATTGCTCACTTCTCTGTACCAGGAACACCACCATTATTTTTGTGTCTCCTCTGGAAAATGATTTTAGATACAGACAGGATCACTCCCATTGCTTACAAGTAAGTATATCCAGTCCAGTTTTTGGAATAATAAATACTTTATTTGTTACAATTGATTGTAAAGTATGATTATTTCAACCTTTTGCCTACTTGTCTATTTTCCTGGTAAATTATGTATTCCTTGCAGAATTTTGTTCCAAAGATTTAGTATTGATGGTTTCGTTAAGATGTTTAAATATCTTTGGTTTTCGTTTTTATTATTATTACATTTCTTCAGATCTTTAAAATTCATTGGAGAACATTTTGTTTAAACAACTCACCTCATAGGATTCGTGCTTCCATGATATCGCGATTTCAAACACAGTCGTGTTCATCTTCAGCTATAACTCTGACTCAGTCGGAGTTATGACTGTGTTTGAAATCGCGATATCATGGAAGTATGAATCCTATAAGGTGAGTTGTTTAAACAAAATGTTCTCCGATGAATTTAAATGATTATACCTCATAATGTTTACTTCCCAACATTAATTTAATATTCTTCAGATCTTTTTATTATTAATTTCATACATCTCAATGATGGATAAATCATATTTAAAGAGAAAAATTATACGCTCAGACCGGGACTTGAACCCGGGGCCCTTGCTTGGACTAGAAAACCAAGGGTCCCGGGTTCAAGTCCCGGTCTGAGCGTATAATTTTTCTCTTTAAATATGATTCTTCAGATCTGTTTAAAATTATTTTCATTCATTTTATTATTCATTAAGCAATTTAGTAAGACTTTCTAGATATATGTTCAGTGCACAAGTGGCATAAGTCCTTGTAGGACAGTTTAGAGAAGAAGGCAAATTCATTAAAATTGCTACAAAAAATTGATGAATGTTTCAAAACATTTTATTAAGATATGAAGTGAAATCTATCCAAGTATGTTATAATAATAATTTTATGTAATTAATGATGTTAAAAATACAACAATTAGAGAAGAATATGAAGTTGCTTAGTTTGTGCATCAATTAACTTAATTTAGTCAGGCCTTCATAATACTTAACTTACAGTAATGAACAAGTTTTTTTTTAGTCTGGAAATATCTTACCTCAAAAAAACTTGATTAAAAGAACCTCAAAATATTACTTCCTAAAATAAACCATTACCGTAATGAAGTTTGCAATATATAACAACTTGAAGAAAAGAAAGAAAAAAAGTTTGTGCAATGCTGACGATGGGGCAACAGCCCTGAAACATATGTCTGGATAAACAATAATATGAGATAAGAATGTTAAAAATACAAACTCAAATATAACAGAATGTAAGTTCATCACTTTCATCTTCAGAAATTTGGTCTTGTGAACGCATTAACAGGAGAATAGAAAAAGTTGTTGGTAAGATTTTGATATATGAATGAAACACATGAGACCATAGCGTAGTGGTTAAGGCACTGAGCTACAAGCCGGAGGGTCGAGGGTTCAAGTCCCGTTGGGGTCAGGATTTTTAAACTGACCCAAACCCTCTGGCGGCACTGTGGCCCTGGGGTCGACTCAGCCTCTAACTGAAATGAGTATCAGACGTTTGTTCTGGGGTAAAGGCGGCCGTCACGCAGTGCTGACAACCCAGCTGACATAAAGTGCCGATTGTCTAGAAAAAGTGGGAGCCTTAACCTCCTACTACCCCAAGGGCCTCCTGAGGCCTGTTGTGGGATCACTAAAAAAAAAGAAACATGAGGTATATAAGGAAGAAGATTTAATGTGTCTTTATTATTTATTTTATTTTTATTTATTTTTGCTACCATCACAAAATATGTGTTCTTTTGATATCAGGTTTTGTAGGTGTTGAGATCTGTTTCTAAAATTTTTCATTGAAATTGACAAAAATATTATCAATACAAAGATAAGATTTAAATACTCTTCTATTATTTCTGTTTTCAATTCCAAGGAAATTAATCATTTTTTTCAAAATATTTGACATCTTCTCAATTGGGATGCTAGGGAACAAAGAAACGACATCAAATAAAACCAATCTGTCGTTAGGATCCAGTCAGATGTTTAATTTCTTCCACTAATTTTATTGAATTTTCAATACTTTTGTTGTTGAATTGTGGGAATTCTTAAAAATTTTTTGCAAGCCATTTATTTATTAATTGAAAGCATTACAATGTTATTTCCCATAAAAGTATTATGAAATGAATTATATTGTTTCATTTTTTTTAGATTATTGCAAACTATGAATATATTATATTTGAAGAGAAAAATTATATGCTCAGACCGGGACTTGAACCAGGGACCCTTGGTTCTCTAGACCAAGTGCTCTACCATCTGAGCTACCTGAGCAAGTACCGATCGGTACAGATGGTAGAGCACTTGGTCTAGAGAACCAAGGGTCCCGGTCTGAGCGTATAATTTTTCTCTTCAAATATGGTTTATCCATCATTGAGATGTATGAAAATAATGATAAAAACATATGAATATATTGTTTATTTTTTATCATTTCACTCACCTCATACTTCATACTTCATATTCTTTTGCCGGTATGAGGTGAGTGAAATGATAAAAAATAAACAATATTAAAGAACCTCATAGTGTTATTTCCTATCTACATAACTTAACATATGAATATATTAATTTAATTGCAGAATACTTGAGAGAATTGGAGCCAGAGCACTGTCTGCACATTTGCGAAAATTTTGTGACTATCTGGTATTTGAATTTGCTAACTCAGGAGGTGGGCAACAAGTAAACAAATGTGTGGATGCCATCAATGACATGATATGGAAGTACAACATTGTCACAATAGACAGACTTGTACTGTGTTTGGTAAGTTAATTTTGATACACTTTGTCTGATTACAATTTGTAGCCAAATTCTTTCCACTACTTAGTTTAAGCACTATGAGAATGTTGTTATCCACAATTTTGAACAAAGCATTTGACAAAATATTCTGATTGAAAGTATGCTATTAATTTCCTGTCATCTTTCTTTGGTAGGAATAGCCAGTTAATGATATAACCTCATAATGTTTACTTCCCAATATTAATTTAAATAAAGCCAGTTATTTTTATATATTAAATTTGGGAATTTTTAACATTATGAGGTTCAATTAATAATAATTAAATGAATCGTGATTTCTTCTTACCTCATACTTCTATGCTTTTTTAAACACAGCACTGCAGTATCGGCGACACATTGTCGTCATCATCAGCTGTTTTCACAACTGTCAATTTTTTCTTTTGCCGGTAATTATCCAGACTGCCATCTGGTGTTCTTTTGAAGGAATTACTCTCCAAACTGCCATCTGGTGTTATTTTGAATGAATCATTTTCTAAACTGCTATCTGTTGTATTTTTGAAGAACTTTGTAATCAAGCTTGGTTCGTCCGGAATCTCGAAGTTCATAGTTCTAGTATGGTTTTTTTTAAATATATATTCCATTGATTTCTTAATGGTAGTTTCCAAAAAAACCATACTAGAACTATGAACTTCGAGATTCCGGACGAACCGAGCTTGATTACAAAGTTCTTCAAAAATACAACAGATAGAAATTTAGAAAATGATTCATTCAAAATAACACCAGATGGTAGTTTGGAGAGTAATTCCTTCAAAAGAACACGAGATGGCAGTCTGGATAATTACCGGCAAAAGAAAAAATTGACAGTCATGAAAACAGCCGATACTGCAGTACTGTGTTTAAAAAAGCATAGAAGTATGAGGTAAGAAGAAATCACGATTCATTTAGTTATTATAGCCAGTTATGTTGCTCATTTTACACAAACTCAGGAGACATCCATTGGGAAGCAAGAAGCAAGATGTGTTAAATGATCCCAATTGCAGCTATTAGAAAACAATAACTACTATGCTATTATTTTATATCAAGGACCACCTCACTGGCTTTGATGAAAACAATTGAAAAATTCCTGGTTTTACTGCTTTATATAGAGGTGTAAGTTTTATTTTAATTTGATACAGGTTCTTCGAACTCAAGAAGGAAGCGAAGCCCAGGTGTGCTTTTTCATCATACAGTTGCTCCTACTTAAAGCGGCTGAATTGCGCAATCGTGTGCAGGAGTTCGTGAAAGAAAATTCACCTGAACATTGGAAGCAGTCTAACTGGTATATTATATTTGCAAATAAATATGGATTACCCCCTCAGGGGTCCTCATCTAGGGGATATGTGGATGGCGACCACAAGGTGCCCAAGCTGTGCAAAACATTTCTTCCACTTACTTGTGTTTTGCACTCTTTTAACTTTACTATCTAACCTCTCTTGGTTAACTCTTGTTTTTTCGACCCCGACGCTATTAGGGCTTCCGAGGGCTAGGGAGTCTTTCCTTTATTTTCTTTTCTTCTCCAGAAAAGCCTGACCAGAGGCTATAAGATGGCAGCCCCATCACTGGTCTTGCCTTCCTTTGGCCAGCAACCAATTGAAGGGACTATTATTATGCTTTTAAGTCTTATACAAGAATTTCCCGGAAGGACGAAACACTGGAGGGAAAATTTTCTATAGGATCATAACAGGCCTTGGCCTAATACTTGGAAGGAAGAAGAAGAAGAAGTAATTAATACATTTGTTAATAATTCATATAGATATATGCATATATACAGTATGTTCTGTAACAATACAAAATTAGATTAAATTTGCATCTTGCATACATTCTAGCTTCTTTACCATTTCTGTAAGTCAACTTTGTTTTCCTTGTACGCCTGGTTTGGGAAGTCTTATTTAATATATAAATCTCAAGAAAAAGTTTTATACCAAGTCATACAAGCATTTTCTAGGACATAAAACAGAATTTTCTGCATAATTATGTTATTCTTTAAGGACTTGTCAAGAGATGACAATACTGTAAAATGTAGTACTGCTATCATAAATTCCATTCTATGGAAAATATATAATCATTAAATTAATCATAGTGTTACTTCCTAAATATATCAATGAAATGAAGATTAAAAAATATAGCCTAGGTAAAATCTACTTACTAACAGGATTTTTTTTTCAATATATGTGAATAATTTGCCAAACTTGACAAAACCTGTAAAGGCACAAAGTTTCTCCACATGATACTATGTTGTTTTCCAATGACTTGCATATCTAAGTTATTCTTTATGGAATCGTTAAGAGATGACTATACTGTAAAATCTAAAATCTAAAAATCCATTCTAAATACCGTATATCAATGAAATAAAGATTTTAAAAAGTACTGAACTATAGCCTTGGTAAAATCTATATGCTAACCAGAGTTTTTTTTTTACTTTATTTATGTGAATAATTTCTTAAGCTTGACAAAATTTGTAAATTGTGTTCCTTCCACATGGCATCATGAAGACATTCACCTACATACAGGCTGCATGACTTACTGGAAATAATAGCCAAATTTTTTAAAAGATTTTTTGTAACTTTTAGCTTCGTTATTCCTAGTTTTTTCATAAATCATTTTATGCTCACTTTTAATATTCTCATGTTATTTTTAAATAATATGATTCTGATTTTACCTATTATATGTTAGAATTTTTCTATTCTCAAAGATTCTTATGATTTTTTTTTAATTCTCACTCCAGAGATTAGGCAATACTGCCTGTTCCAGCTTCAAAACATGTCTGACCAACTTTTTTTGGTCTTCCTGGATGTCTTCTTCCCTTAGGCCTATAATAACACTCTCCTTGGGATCCTCTCCTCCGGCATTCTACATATCGTCGGCGTTCAAGCAGAAGTCACTAAGTCCAAAATTGGCTGTTTTAAGATATGTACACTATTATATTACGAAAATGATTCTTCACAGTCTGGCAAAAGCCACTAAGTGCTATCCCTGTCCTTTTCTAATTTATAGATGCATAATATTTTCTGGCGTAACAGACTTCTGATGTGTGATCAAATTTTAATATCGCTATTTCTCAAAACAATAATTTTGGACTTAGTGAAATCTGCCAGAATGACGACGATATGTATCAACATGCTGTCTCCATTCATTTCTATAGTTTATAATTTTTTCTTCAAAATAATTTATTTAGAGCTCTTCCCTTATTTTTTCATTTGAGATTTTGTCTAAAAGGGTACATCCTTTTACTTTTTTTTTTTTAGGAATTCACACTATGAGGTATTTAACTTTTATAGGAATTTATCACTCAATGTTCATATTATTCGTTTTTAAACATCTTAATGATGGACAAATTATATTTGAAAAGAAAAATAGACTGGGGTTTGAACCCAGGACTTTTGACTCTCTATGTCAATGCTCTTCCAAGTCTAATTGCGTATTTTTCTCTTATACATAGTTAATTCCCTAACCCCCAAATGCTACGAGCCGTTCCTACGATTTTTGCAAATGGCGGCTTCTTTATTAAGAAGACTTTTTATTGGGAATTTAAACATTACTTATAAAGCTAGTAGTGCTTCTTACAATGTTCATATTATTCGTTTTTAAACATATTAATGATGGACAAATTATATTTGAAAAGAAAAATATATGCTTAGACTGGGGTTTGAACCCAGGACCTTTGACTCTCTATGTCAATGCTCTTCCAAGTGAGCTACCTAGGCCTCCAATCTATGTAAGTAAGTAAAGTGATCCCACAACAGGCCCGGAGGCCCTTGGGGTAGTAGAAGGTTAAGGCTCCCACTTTTTCTAGACAATCGGCACTTTATGTCAGCCCTGCGTGACGGCCGCCTTTACCCCAGAACAAGCATCCGGTACTCATTTCCGTTAGAGGCTGAGTCGACCCCAGGGCCATAGTGCCGCCAGAGGTTTTGGGTCAGTTTAAAAATCCTGACCCCAACGGGACTTGAACCCTCGACCCTCCGGCTTGTAGCTCAGTGCCTTAACCACTACGCTACGGCGTATAAGAGAAAAATACGCGTTTAGATTGGAGGCCTAGGTAGGTCACTTGGAAGAGCATTGACATAAGAGAGTCAAAGGTCCAGGGTTCAAACTCCAGTCTAGGCGTTTATTTATCTTTTCAAATATAATTTTATCACTCACATCATTTTTTCTTCTTTTTTTTATACTTGTTTTGGAACTTTACACTTCAGTAATTTCGTGACCATTGTTCTGTTGTCTAACAACAGAGGGAGCAAGAGGCAGCTCTTCAAAGCGATATAACAATGGTCACAAAATTACTGAAGATGGAACTGAAGTGTAAAGTTCTGAAACTAGTTTAAAAAAGAAGAAAAATATGAATGATAAAAGTTTACCTAAATCCTTTTACTCTTTTAAAATTTTCATTTCGGCTGCCTGTATTTTGTTTTTGTCAGCTTTTGTCAACATCCATGTTTCAAACCCATAAAGAAAAACAGGCATGGTCATTACTTTGTAGAACTTCATTCATGTTTCTTTTATAGTTTTAGTTTTTAGGTTTCTGTTTATTGTACCACATATTTGTTGGAACATGGGTAATTTATCTTTAAAATCACTTTCATATTTTTTATAACTGACATATGTTCGTAAGTATTTAAACCCCTTGACTTGCTCTAATATAACATAATAAAGTACAGTTTTGGTTCTAACAGTATATTTACCTTGGAAGGCTACTGTTTTTATTTTATTTGTAGAAATTTTAAATTTATAATTCTCACATAAATTCTGTTCTTTGCAGCTTGACTTCAGTTTTACTTATAATTATCTGAACATCTGTCTTAAGCACAAATTTGGTGTAATACAAATGCCTCCATTAATTTAAAAATATCTATTCTTGATTTCTACTCAAGTTTGTCTTTGTCCATAGCCATGTTTTACTTGTATATATTAATATGTATATAAAGTATGTTTTATTCATAGTTTTATAGAATAATGGTTTGTAATTCATTATAATTATTTATATTATATTATGATATTTCAGGCATGAGAAACATCTAGCATTCCATCGCAAATATCCAGAGAAATTTGCACCTGAAGGAATCATGGAACAAACTGGAGGTCCTTCATCACCATATCATTCCTTACCAGTTTACTTTGGAAATGTTTGTCTTAGATTCCTGCCTGTAAGTTGATTTTAGTATTTTAAAATCATTAGGAAGTAACATTATGAGGTTTAATTTAATAATTGAGTTTGTATTTTTTAAACATTCTTACCTCATATGAATGTTTTGTCAGACATATGTTTCAAGGGGCAACAGCCTTGAAACATATGTCCGACAAAACTACCATATGAGGTAAGAATGTTTAAAAAATACAAACTCAATTATGATTTTAATATTAATTAAATTAAGGTAGAGTTTTTTATCGTTCACCTCATATTGTTCTTCTTATTTGACTATAAACTAGTTTCAGAACATAGTTTCTGTTCCATCCTCAGTATCGTCATGACCGTTGTTCTGTTGTCTTGAAGATCTCTTCAAGACGACAGAACAACGGTCGTGATGATACTGAGGATGGAACAGAAATTATGTTCTGAAACTAGTTTATAGTCAAATAAGAATAACAATGTGAGGTGAGTGATAAAAAATTCTACCTTAATGAATATACCTCATAGTGAGAATTCCTAAAATAAGTAATTAATTAAATTGTTTCAAATTTGCCGGAAATAACACTATGAGGTTTTTTTATTATAAATTATTATTATTATTATTATTATTATTATTATGTTTATGGGAAACTTTAAATGTCAGATAATTAATTAAAGCATACCCTTTGATTTTTAAATTTTTGAGTAGATATGTGGATGATATTATAGCAATGTCAAACAAAAACACTTGGAAGAAGCTGTTAAACTTTTGAATATTCATAATAAAATTTACTATGGAAGTTAAAAATAACCAAAAAATACCATTTCTAGACCTTACATTGAAGAGAAATGAAGAAGAAAGGAAAATAGAATTTGGAATTTACAGGAAAGAAACACACATTTGATAATTATATTAAATCAACAGGTTTCAACCATATTGCACATAAACAGGTAGTCTTTAATAGTTATATTATTTTTGGTCTGGACATCTTACCTCAATATAGTCTGGGAAAGCTGAAGATAAAACAGAGAATTGTTTTGAAACATGTCCAAGAACAAATCAACATAATATTGAGGTAAGATGTCCAGACCAAAAATAATATAATTAAAATAACCTCAAAATATAACTTCCTAAAATTAAATATTAGTCTTTAATAGTTTAACATACAGACTTGTGAACGTTCCCATGAGCAGAGAAAATTTTAATATAGAGAAAAAGCACGTATTAAAAATAGCAAAAGAGAGTGGTTTTGAGGAAAAGATGATTTATAATAAAACAAAAAATTGAAAAAAAAAAGTGATAAACGAAAGTACTCTTCAGACAGATAAAGAAATTGGTAAAAAAATTCAGGAAATTTACATATCATCCTTTAGTATTTAATAAGTTCCAAAAAAAATTCAGCAAATTTAACATTAAATTAGCACTGAAAAATTATTACAGTTTAAATTAACTAATTAAAACCAACAAAAAATAAATATTAATGAAGGCAACAAATCAGGGATTTATCAAATTGATTGTAAAGATTGTGAAAAAATATACATAAGAAAAACAAAAAGGAACTTGAATACAAGATTGAAAGAACACCTTAGAAGTGTTAAAAATAGAGAAATAGAAAAGTCTGCAGTAGCTGCACATGCATGGTCAGAAAAACACAGAATCGAAACTAAGGCCAAGAAAAACAAAAAGGAACTTGAATACAAGATTGAAAGAACACCTTAGAAGTGTTAAAAATGGAGAAATAGAAAAGTCTGCAGTAGCTGCACATGCATGGTCAGAAAAACACAGAATCGAAACTAAGGCCAAGAGAAACAAAAAGGAACTTGAATACAAGATTGAAAGAACACCTTAGAAGTGTTAAAAATGGAGAAATAGAAAAGTCTGCAGTAGCTGCACATGCATGGTCAGAAAAACACAGAATCGAAACTAAGGCCAAGAAAAACAAAAAGGAACTTGAATACAAGATTGAAAGAACACCTGCAAAGATAGAAGCTATGGTTTCAAGCATTTGGCGCGAGGGAATTACAACATACATAAGAGAAAAATTTGCGTCTAGATTGTAACTCGCCTCGGTAGCTCAGTTGGTAGAGCACTTGGCCCGGAAAGCCAAGGGTCCCGGGTTCGAGTCCCGGTCTAGGCAAAAATTTTTCTCTTCAAATATAATTTATCCTTCAATGAGAAGTGTTAAATTAATAATAAAATCGTCAATAGAAGCCCTACTGGCTATAAAGTAGTGTTAAATTCCCAATAAATGTCTTCTTAACTAAGAAGCCGCCATTTGCAAAGATAGAAGCTATGGTTTCAAGCATTTGGCGCGAGGGAATTACAACGTACATAAGAGAAAAATTTGCGTCTAGATCGTAACTCGCCTCGGTAGCTCAGTTGGTAGAGCACTTGGCCCGGAAAGCCAAGGGTCCCGGGTTCGAGTCCCGGTCTAGGCGAAAATTTTTCTCTTCAAATATACCTTAGAAGTGTTAAAAATGGAGAAATAGAAAAGTCTGCAGTAGCTGCACATCCATGGTCAGAAAAACACAGAATCAAAACTAAGGCCAAATTACTGAAACAGATAAATCTAAGGAACTCACAATTTGGGAGTAAATTTACATCCATGGGAATAAGGAGAAAACTATGAATTATGAAATTCCTGGGGAAAAAAAGGGGGGGGGAAATGTGATTTGGAAGTTCATCGATCAGCCAACAGAGGGAACAGGAATCAACCTACAGGATGGACAACCACAAATACAACAGTTAGAATGCATCGACAATGTTGCCTAAATGTGACAAAACTATACTCTGCAGAATATTAAAAAAAATGATTGTGTTGTCAGCAAATAGCTGGATATACTAAGAAGATAGATAGATAAAAAAAAATTAGGTGAGTCAAAATAACTAACTCATTGTTTATTTTTTATTATTTCACTCACCTCATAATTCATAGCAGACCCTGGGTTTCTTCACATAATTTGTGACATTGTCAATGCTGCGTCACGTTCACAACTGACGTCCAACGGCCTTCTATCCTGCAGACTGACCTCCGCGCCATCTGGTGGCCGACCGAAGAATTTCCAAATCAGTCCTCTTTCTTTATAACCGGGTATTTCAAAATTCATAGTTGTATTTTCATTCTTGCATATGTAAATTTTTTCCCAAATTGTGAGTTCCTTCGGTTTTTCCAATTGTTTAAGTAATTTTGTTTTGGTTTCTATTCTATGTTTTTCTGACCAGGCATGTGCAGCTATTGCAGATTTTTCGGTTTCTCCATTTTTAACATTTCTGAGGTGTTCTTTTAATCTTAATAATTTAATATTAATTTAGTTGTATGTATAAGAATGAAATGGTTTTATTAACATGATCTTATTTCCGGGTGTTTGATATTGTAATTCATCGATATCTAGAGCTTCCTCCAGTTGCTAAATCCTTGGGAACATTATTGGAACATCTTGGTTGTCTCTACAAAATAACTAACTCATAATAATTTAATATTAATTTAGTTGTATGTATAAGAATGAAATGGTTTTATTAACATGATCTTATTTCCAGGTGTTTGATATTGTAATTCATCGATATCTAGAGCTTCCTCCAGTTGCTAAATCCTTGGGAACATTATTGGAACATCTTGGTTGTCTCTACAAAATAACTAACTCATAATAATTTAATATTAATTTAGTTGTATGTATAAGAATGAAATGGTTTTATTAACATGATCTTATTTCCAGGTGTTTGATATTGTAATTCATCGATATCTAGAGCTTCCTCCAGTTGCTAAATCCTTGGGAACATTATTGGAACATCTTGGTTGTCTCTACAAATTTCATGGTAATGTTACGTTTTTATTTTATATTTTTCCTTATAGGTGCTTGAAAATTTTAGACCATTTCTCCATTCATCTCTCTTTGGTCCAAAAATTTTCCTAAGAACTTTACTCTCATATACTCGTAAAGGAGTTTACGAGTATTTGAGAATAAAGTTGTTAGAAAAATTTTTGGACCAAAGAGAGATGAACAGACAGGTGAATGGAGAAGACTGCATAACAGTGAACTACATGGCCTTTATAGGAAGCCAGATATAATAAGAAAAGTTAAGTCTCGTAGACTGCGGCGGGCAGGACATGTGGCACAAATGGGGAATGAAAGATGTTCATGGAAGCTTCTTGTAGAAAAATCACAGGGAAAACGCCCAGTTGGTAGACCAAGAATGAGGTGGGAAAATAACATTAACTATGATTTGAGGGAAGTAGATTATACAGGGAATGATTGGAAAACATTAGCTCAGGATAGGGATGTATGGAGAGCTTATGTCCACATGGCCATGAACCTACGGATTCGATAGTACCAGTGAGTTAGTTATCACATTAGGAACTTTTGAGATATATATATATATATATATATATATATATGTATATGTTATAATTAAATGTTTAACATTGAGCAATGTAAGCTTAATATGGTTGGTTGGTATCTAATGTCGAGCACTTGATAATGAAATCATTCGCTCTCTTGCACTCCAATATTTAGCAGAAAGGCTGGTCTCTTCTACAAAAGCTGGACAACGGAGGAGATGGTTTCTTTCCATATCTTCATTTAAATTGCAAAAAGGGCATTTAGGTGAATCTGTTATGCCAATTCTGTGTAGGTGTTTATTCAAGCAGTCATGTCCCGTTAGCAGTCTGAATGTTGCTACTGCAAGATTTTCTTTGTAATGTAGTAATGTCATAAGCTTGTAGATTTTCCCATTCCTTTCCAGATGTTTTGTTGGTGTATTCTTTCTCCAAGTTTATTGATGTATTTATTTGAGATAATTCTTTTGATAGAGTGAAAGGAAACTGGAGCAGAAATTGGGTTTTGAAACAATTTTGCTACCCTTCTTGGCTAGAAAATCGGCTATTTCATTGCCTGTCACTCCACAATGGGCCGGAATCCATTGAAGTACCACTTTTTTATGTAGACGGGATAAATGTTTTATCATTTTGTGACATTCGATAATTTTGATGCTTTTGGGTGTTGTGTCTCGTGTTATAGCAAGAATGGCTGCTTTGGAGTCACATAGAATTACAACTTTTGTAAATTTTTGGATGTGATATAAAAAATTTTGTAAACTTAAGAAAATTGCTAGAATTTCACCATCAAAGTTTGTTGAATTTGTGTTTAGTTTTACGATAAAAGGAAAAAAGTGGACATACTGCACCAGCACCAGTGCCACCATCATTTGGTAGGCTGGAGCCATCTGTAAAAATATGTATCCATTCAGGAGCTGGGGTATCTTAGATTTATCATTTCCAGTGACATTTGTTTTAAAAATATATGGAGGGAAAGTTTTCAGATTTCTTGATGTCTTCTGTTAAAATGAAGGTTATATTCGATTTCCAAAAATTCTAAGAGGGTTGTTTTCTCATCTGCATATTTTCTTTTGAATGTGGAAGTTGCAATTTCTGTTTGATTTCTTGTACAATGCTTATGAAGCTTTGCTGAGATTTTAAACATACTTGTGGTTTTATTTGGGTCCAGTTATTATGGGGTAGCCTAAAAAAATTTTTTCATAACTGTGTGACCTGCTGTTTTCCTCAATTTCAGAATGCGATGTTTGGGTGTAATTTGTTAAGATTTGCACATGGCAGTGATTGGTGTTTGTTTTAACGGCTCCTGTTATCGGACGGAGGATTTGGTTCTGCAATTTATTAAGTTTTTCCACTTTAGTAGTTACTAGGATTTCTTTACAATATTGAAGTACAGGTTTTATGTACATGTGGTAGAAGGTGTTTAGGGTTTGTGTGTTGCAACCCCACTTTTTCCCTGCTAATCGTTTTAATAATGGTAACCTTGTTTCTATCTTTGTACATATATTCTCCATGTGTTTCTTCCATGTTAATTTTGTTGTCCAGAGTTATTCCATAATATTTTGCTTCATGTGTTTGAGTTAATAATTCACCCTCCAATTTCAGAGTGATGGGTAGTGGTTTCTTTCTTTAAGTAAATAGTTGATCATTTGTTTTCTGTATATTTATCTTCATTAAGTTCTGGGATGTCCAATTCTCTAACTGTATTAGTGATTGTTGGGCTATGGTTATTAATTGTTGACTTTGGTTTTTCGTTTGGAGGAGGAACCCATATTCCAAACATCATCAGCAAAAGAGTAGGGTTTTCGTTTCGAGCTTTTCTATAGGCTTAGGTGGATCATTAATGTAGATATTGAAGAGAATGGTACTGAGTACAGAACCCTGTGGTAAACCTCGATGTGTTTGTTGGTATTTAGAGAGGTGATTATTATACTTTGTAGCGATGAACCGTTGGATGAGAAAATTGCTGCGGAAAGGCTACTGTTTTTAACAGAGAGGAGACCCTTTAATTCCTTCCATCGAAGGCTTAAAGGAACCGACCTGGACAGTAACCTAGTGTCCAATCCCTCACCTTCTCGTGGTGCAGCTGTTAGTAATCATGCTTATGCATGATGAACGAAAGGGAAGGGCTACTCACCAACAAGCACTGGTCAGCTTGGTGAGTTTTTCTTTTTTGACCGAATTGGTATTACTTCTCCTCCCCATACCAATTCCCTCTTTCAACTTTTCTATCCAGTCTCCCTTGACTGACCTCTTGTTTCTTTCGACCCTGATGGTATTAGAGTACTCGAGGCCTAGGGGTTCATTTCTCCTTCCTTCCTATACCTACTTTCTCTCAATGGGTGACGTAACCACCACATGTGGTGCCTACTACTAAACGGTTACAACTAGTTTATTGTACTCCAATACAAACATGAAGCCTTGGAAAAAAGAAATACCATATATATATATATATATATATATATATATACACACAAGAGTGTTAGAATGTCTGTTTGTGTATTAGATATTTGCTAAATTAATTTTTAAAAATAATAATGATAAAATGAGTTGAGATAATTAAATCTAACCTAGCTTTGCCTTGATGACTGAGGAAAACCATGAAAACCTCCAAGATAGGTTTGCTGGTTGTGAGATTTTAACCCAAAATATCCTAAATATGAATCTAAATTGCTATATCGATAGCAAAATTCCTAAGTGTAGAAGCTCACTGTTAGCATAACAATTTAACCTCAAAACAGAATTACACAATGATAAATCCATCAAATAAACATTTAATTTTCATGACAGAACTAAATTTGAATACTTTTTTATGAATAAAATAATTGAACAACTTATAATAAATTATATCACAAAATTAATAATCAGTAATATAATTTTTAGCAAATTAAAATTGTACATAATTTTATTGTGATATAAAAATCTAGTTTATTTTTTGAGTGAATTTCTAATAACTTTTCCTGCGATATCAATAAATACTCTTTGTTGGCTGAATACTATCACTAATTTTGGTCATCAAGGTACCAAAAATGATTAATAAATAGGTAACCAAGAAGCAGTTTTCTAACTTTAAAGTTACAGTGATTCATCAGTGAGTGCAGTGTTGTTTATTTAATAATTGGGAATTATTAGGGAAATGATGGACTGCCTTAATTAAAAAACACCAAAAGGCAGACAAATTGCTGACGTAGAATGTAATTAGTAATCTGAGGTTTGAATATGTGTGTGTGTGTGTGTGTATATATATATATATATATATATCCATCCATAGTAATTCTGCCCGAAGGCAGGTCCTTTACTGCAATCATAGCATTTTCATGCTATGCTTGCAGCTTTACTAGGGAATTGTAGGTGTGGTAGCTTCCTGTTGCTTTCCACACCGGTGAAGGATGATGATGATGATGATGGCCATATGATTTCGGGGACTGTTTGGGCCTTAAAGTTTTCCTGACATTTGTCTACAGGTGAGGAAAAACTCCGATAAAAACCTCACCCAGAAAATCTGTCCCAACCGGGGATCGAACCCGGGCCCACTGCGTGACAAGGCAGCATGCTACCTAGAGACCACAACATTGGACATATATATATATGTTATATTGCAGATTTTCACAGATATAAGTATGAATATGAAAGTTTTCTGCATCTTGGGTTCAAGTTTGGCCTCTGGCCACTGATTCTGACATTTCGGCATGATCCCACATGCCATTATCAAGGAATGATTAGTTCGAGTCACAGGTTTAGGTCTTATATAATAAAATACATAGAGTTTTTGCTGTGGTCCGTTTCCAAAGACATACACCCATCCAAGGTTTAGTTCTTATGTTGTTAAATACCTTCAGTTTTTAGTGTGGTCCGTTTCCAAAGCCGTACACCTATCGAAGGTTTAGTTCTTATGTAATTTAAGAACTAAACCTTGGATGGGTGTACGTCTCGGAAACGGACCACAGTGAAAACTCTATATATTTTATTATATAAGACCTAAACCTGTGACTCAAACTTATCATTCCTTGATAATGGCATGTGGGATCATGCCGAAACGTCGGAATCAGTGGCCAGAGGCCGAACTTGAATCAAAGACATGGAAAACCCAAGAAAACCTTCATATTCATGTGTGTGTGTATATATATATATATATATATATATATATATATAGTTCTTGGTGAGAAAAAAGTACAAAAAAAAGGGGGGGGGGAAATTGATTATAATTTGGCATTAAAAAAACTTAAAATCATGATATAAACCATCTAGATCTGCAAACATAGCTATGAATCAAGGGTAAATCAGAATTGCCAACTTGTGAAAATATTCATGGTAGAGAAGAGTCACATTGCCTCACTCAATATCTCTCTACAATTGCACTGGGATGTGATCCGTTGGTGTAACATCTATCCAAATTACCATAAAAATAACTATATTGTAGTTATTTATAGGTTGGCAACCCCGCAATTTAGGAAATTGAACTTTCAATCATGGTCGCTATTCCTGTAAGTACGACAGAACGCACTTCGTTTAAAAAATAGGTAATCTGCTCAAGTATTGATCTGACCTATGCAAATGTATTGAAATGTAAGGAAATTTAACTTGTCATAACTTAAGGCATTTACCTCCACACACTTTTCAAAGATAAGAAAACCATCAGCGATGGTGTTATTTGATAGTTCATCTCGCCCAGATATTTTCATTCCTGTTTTGCTGGAATGATAATGATGCAATGCAGTTGTCTACTTGTCATAATATTTAAAAAAACACTAATAATTCCCATGATATAAAAAATCAATGATATATGATGTAGTAACAAAAATGTCGTTAGATGTCACAATACAAGAAAAAACATATTGATGCCACAAACATATTTAGACATGTAATTAATAGCATTCAATATAGTTTACAATTTGTAGCTGTATAGGTTGTAATCTGTGATCTGTTTTAACACGCATAATGCATCTTTTTTTAACAATAACCATCTAATTTTTCACTTTCTCAATTATCTTCTAGATCGTCCTGTAACATACCTCTATAACACACTTCATTATTATGAACGGAAACTGAGAGATCAGCCCTTGTTGAAACGTCGCCTGGTGGCAGCAGTGCTAGGTTCATTGCGAGACATCCGAGCACCAGGTTGGAGCCTGTCTGAACCTTATCAGACATACATGCAAAGACAGATAGATGAGAATAATTGGATACCATGGGTGCCTGAACTCGACTATTATGTCAGGCTTGTTCATCGCCTTGTTGAAAGTATCCTTCTATACAACATTAAAGATTATAATCAATGTAAAGGCAGAATTTTATGCCTGTACTGGGAACCGAACCCCAAACCTTCTGCTTTACATGCTTATGAAGCTTCAAGGTTCAATTCCCTGTTCAGGCAAGAATATTTCTCTTTTTCATTGATTGCAATAGTTCAGTTCTGTACATTAATTTACTTATTTCAATCACATTAATAGCTTTAGCTTTTTAATATTAATTCAATAATTATAAGATTAGATTAAGATGCCATATGGATGGATCTAATTCTTTGAAACTACCGTTGGAGATGAGTATTGAAAGCTATAAATAATCAAATGATTTTGTAACCTGACCATATATGGAAAACATGACATTAGTCTTATCAACATGAAAGCTGGGAATTACATTCTAGCGACATTCCTCCAAAGGGACAGTACTAAATTGTAGTTTAACCTTGCATAGGGATGCATCACCTTCTAAATATCTTTGCTGTCAAGTTACACAATTTAAAAAAAAAATGTTAATACCTTTGTATTCACGTATACTTTCACGGCCGGAGTTGCTATGATGATGTTGATGAAGATTTTCAGGCTGTAGGCCGTGGTCGTGAGGCTTGTAGTTCCCCGACGTTTCGCCAAAGACTGCGTCTGGCATCCTCAAGGGTTGTCTTGAGACTGGCATTTCTGTCGACTGTCTGTCCTATTTATACGCTCACCGCGATGTGTACGTAAGTTATATCTGAGCGTATAAATAGGACAGACAGTCGACAGAAATGCCAGTCTCAAGACAACCCTTGATGATGCCAGACGCAGTCTTTGGCGAAACATCGGGGAACTACAAGCCTCACGACCATGGCCTACAGCCCGAAAATCTTCATCAACATCATCATAGTTAATACCTTTGTTATTTTTCTCTACAATCGAGTGACTAAAATTTTGTTAAGTCCAGTAAATAAAAGGATTTTTATAACTATTATTATTACTTTTTACAATTGTTATAAATATTTTTGTAACTACAGGGTGGACCGCTCGAATGGACCTAATTTCAATTGCTTGTTACTGGCAAACGGTTGAAGATAGAAACTTAAAACAACGTTCATATTACAGAAAAACTCACCAAGTTTTGATATCCAGATCACCACATCTCTATATGAGCCCCAGCAGTCACTGTGACGATATCAAAGCGATGAACAATTTCTTGCCAAGTACGTTGGAGTATGTCTTCTGGAATGTTCTCAATAGCCTCTATGATGCGCTCACGAAGATCACGAAGGTCTTTGACTGGGGTGGTGTAAACTTTATCTTTGACATAGCCCCAGAGAAAGAAATCCAGTGGTGTTAAATCGGGAGATCTCGGGGGCCACGCGATTGGTCCTCCCCTACCAATCCAACGGCCAGGGAAAATGTTGTCCAAAGTCGTACGAACTTCATTGGACCAGTGGGGAGGAGCACCATCTTGCTGGAAAACGATGTTAGGCTGCAGTTGTTCAATTTGTGGAAAGAAGAACTGCTCCAGCATGTCAAGATATGTGGTACCACGAACAGTTTTCTCGGCGAAGAAAAACGGTCCAATGACCTTATTATGTGACAAACTGCACCAAACATTCATCTTCGGACTATCACGAACATGCTCTTGAATAGCGTGAGGATTCTCCGATCCCCAGATCCGCACATTATGCCGGTTTACCTTGCCTGACAAATGGAAAGTGGCTTCGTCCGAGAAGAAAATCTTGGTCATGAAGTCAGGATCAGCGCCGAGACGGTCCAGCATCGTATTGGCGAATTCCACTCGTTTCGGCATGTCATTCGGCTCCAGACGTTGCACTAACTGCACTTTATATGCGTGCAGTTTGAGGCGTTTGTGGACAATCCGTTGTAATGTCGATTTTGGTATTTGAAGTTCCCGCGAAGCTCTTCTTAATGACTTCCGGGGGCTTCGCTCAAATGCGGCTTGAACATTTGCTACCATTTCATCGGATGCTCTGCGACCACCACCATGCTTCTTCAACACAGATCCTGTAGCTAATAATGTATCACGCCACTTCTTTATGCTTCTAGCAGTTGGAGCATCACGGTAAACACACGCCGGAACTCCCTTTGAACTCTAATGATTGATTTAAACTCCGCATACCACAAAACAGCTTGCGCTTTCATCTGCGGAGTCGCCATTTTCACAAACAATTAAATCTAAGAACGAGAAACGTATCTTTGTGCCATCTACCGACAGGATTCGAAACTTGGTGAGTTTTTCTGTACTATGAACGTTGTTTTAAGTTTCTATCTTCAACCGTTTGCCAGTAACAAGCAATTGAAATTAGGTCCATTCGAGCGGTCCACCCTGTATATTTCATATATTGTGTTCATAATAAATACATATACCAAAATTTAAAAAAATACTGTTATATACAAAATAAAAGAAAGTTCATACTTTGTAAGCAGTTTAAAAATATATAATAAACACTCTTCATTAATGGTGTGTAAAAAACTCCATGGTGTGACAGGCCTACAAGGTCCTTGGGCTACCAGCTGGCTGCTGGCCTCACATCCACGTGTTTATTCACATAGGTAGACAATCATCCAGCCAATGTAGGGGTGACATCTGGTCAGCATGTCCGGTTCCCCAGACCCCAGATGGAACCAATATTGTGTAGAAAGGTATTTTATTTACATAACATTCACTATTTAAGTCATATTTTGCTCCCTCATTTGGAACATGTTGATTTTTGGCTGAAAATGTCCTTTGAAACATATTCCAGATGAGAGAGCAAAATATGAGGTGAAGTGCATAAAGAGTGATTCAGTTTCTTTGATTAAATAGCTCATAGTGTTTATTTCCAATCAATTTTGAAAATTCTTGTTTTAGTTTTCTTCAAAATTGCTTGTTGCCTATTTTCTTTCTTAATTTCTTTATAATGAATCATGCCAAAATATTATTCCCTAACAAATAATTTAGCCATGGCAGGGAAACCACATTTTCCAGCTACGGATTGGAGATTCAATGAGTTTCCAAATCCAGCAGCTCATGCTCTCTATGTGACTTGTGTAGAATTGATGGCTGTTCCAGTAACACCAACACTTGTGGGAACTAATCTTCTAGATGTCATTTCTAAAGGGTAAGTTTCTTATTTACTGAAGAATTAATTTCATTTCCTTGTAGATTTGGTGACTTAATTTTGCAAATATTGAGAGTAAGTCAGTTTTTAATAGACTATCCTAAATGTTGTGGCTACAGGGTAAACTAAGTCTGAAAACAACTTTTCACGAGAGCTTATTAATATTCAAATAATTGGTTAATAACACAAGCCTGTGATGATTTTGTGGCATGAGATATTTTTAATGTAAATAAGTCAAGTCAAATACCCTGATAACGGAACTGCTACTAGTTTTTGCATATCACATACAGAATTTGCACAATTCTATTTTAACACAAAAATTAGAGCGCGTGGTCCACCACTTGTATGCGTTATATACGTACTGTATTAAAATATATAAACACCTAAAATATAATATAATTTTACATCATAATCACTCATTTTATTCATATTCATTTCTTATTGTGTTTAACTGAGGGTAGGTTCATCCTACAATCCTCTCCTGGTTACATTATACAGTTTCCGGCAAAAAAACTGTGAAAGCAATAAGTCACCAGCACATGGATCAGGTATTGCAATTCCAATATCACCAACATCATTACAAAAGAGTTGTATCAGCACTCTTTTCACCTCCAGCACAGAATATGATTTCAATTTGTCCCTAGAATCAAAAAAGCAACAATTTGAGTCCTATCAATTGATCAAAATTAAATGATTTGGTATGCGATTTGGGTCTTACAAAAAAAGAAAGTGAATCTTTTATGTTCGAGATTTAAAGAATACAATATTTTAGCTCCTGGTACAACCTTTATTGGTATAGCCATAGTGAAGAAGAATTAAAAAAGTATTGGGGAAGTAGTGTACTGTTCTTATATCCCTGGTTTGAATGGTCGCCTAGGAAAAGTTTATGAACTTGGCATATATTTATTGATTCTAGCAAAAGAAGTCTAAAGGGCATTCTTCTGCATAATGGGAATAAATTAGCTTCAGTTCCAGTAATTCAGTTAGTGTACATGAAAGAAACATGTACAAACATGTGTACTATTCATGTGTACATGTGTGACCTTAAGGTGTGTGGTATTTTATTGGGGCAACAATGGAGGGTACATGAAATTTGTGTGTTTTTTGTACAAATAGGACTCTAAAGCCAGAAAAACGGAAAGTTACTAATTGGCTGAAAATAAAACAAATGTTGCCAGGGACAAAAAATGTAATAAATCACCCATTAGTTAATTCTGAAAAAAATCTTGCTACCTCCTTTGCACATAAAACCATAATTAATAAAGTAATTTGTTAAAGTTTTGTCCTTTGTTACCAATATATTGCTAAAAAAATTCTGTTACTGTCGGAGGCAAAAGGGAAGACTTTTGATGGCCACAGATTCGCAAACTATTTGGGGTATTACTTTAAAAACTGCATGTCTGACATGGAACTACAAGCTTGGGAATCATACGAAGATGTCATTGAGAAATTTCTGGGTAATGTTAAAGATTATCAATATCAGAAAATTGTAAAAAAAAACATGCTCAAAAAGTTCTGGCCACTGGGATGTAATATGAGCTTGAAAACACACTTCCTCCACTCTCATCTTCAACATTTACCAGTTAATTTAGAAGTACTAAGTGAAGAACATGGTAAGACATTCCATCAAGACATAAAAGAGATGTAAATGTGGTACCAGGATTGATGGGATGTCTCCTATGATTGCCTACTATTGTTGGTGTTTGGTAAGAGAAAATCCTCAGGAGTACAAACACCAATCAATTTACCATTCATTTCTTGCTAAGCAGAGGAGGTAATAGAGATATTAAAATATATTAGTATTTTTTTTTCATTTAATTTAAACTGTTTCAACCGCACAATTAATAATGTATGAAGCCTCTGTAGTTTTTACAACAATTTAAAGAATTGGGCTACTACATATAATGCAAAAATAATAAATATTTAATTTGAACATGACAGAAAAACCTTACGTGATACATAAAAACTGCTAACATATTTGAATTCAGCATACCAAAATTAGGTTTAGAGACCTGTTAAACCCTGTACTACAGAAAAAAAAACTTAATTTGCAGGCCTGTTTAATCAGAGATTTGCTTTCTTCTGACCAAGAGATATCTACCATAAGAAATCCGCAGTAACTTAAGAACTTTACAATTATAATAGATGATGAAAAATTCTATATTTCTGACATATTATTCTACAAAATAAAAATTACTAAAATCAGACATGTATTTGACGAGAAAAATTATATGTTCAGACCTGGGTTTGAACCCAGGACTTTTGGCTTTCTAGGCCAATGCTCTACCGCTGAGCTATCTGAGCACTCCAATCTAAAACACAAATTTTTCTCTTACACATTGTTAATTCCTGAACGCCAAATGCTACAAGCCTTTGCTCGATTATGCAAATGGCGGCTTCTTATTTAAGAACACATTTATTGAGAATTTAAACATTACTTTATAAAGCCAGTAGGGCTTCATTCAATGTTTTTATTATTAATTTAATACTTCTCACTGAAGGACAAATTATATTTGAAGAGAAAGATGATATGCTCCGACCGGGGTTTGAACCCAGGCCTTTAGCTTTAAGGCCAATGCTCTACCGCTGAGCTATCTGAGCACTCCAATCTAAATGCAAATGAATGAAGCCCTACTGGCTTTATAAAGTCATGTTTAAATTCCCAATAAATGTCTTTTTAAATAAGAAGCCGTCATTTGTATAATTGAGCAAAGGCTTGTTACATTCAGTGCTCAGGAATTAACAATGTCTAAGAAAAAAAATTTGCATTTAGATTGGAGTGCTTAGATAGTTCAGCAGTAGAACATTGGCCTAGAAAGCCAAAGGCCCTGGGTTCAAACCCTGGACTGAGCATATAATTTTTCTCTTCAAATATAATTTGTCTTTCAGTGAGATGTATTAAATTAATAATAAATACATCAGACTTATGTACTTTTACCCTCATGCCACAGTATTATCTGTGGAACATTTGTGACACATTTCATGTTAATGTTTAGCAGTTATGTTTATGTCAATTATTGTGAATGAGTTCCATTGGTAAGCTGACTTGTATTTTTTTATGTTTAATTTGTTTATAAATTGGCCTTAAGGCTTGAATTTGCAAAAAAGCATCAATTCACATGAGTAGAAAATCCACAACCTACTGATATACATCTTTAATGTGTTGTGACTTAAGATGTTGAAGTGTTTCAAAATATAATTGATTATATTTGAAGAGAAAAATTATACGCTCAGACTGGGACTTGAACCCGGGACCCTTGGTTCTCTAAACCAAGTGCTCTACCAAACTATATAGAGAAATATAGGGAATTACAAACTATATAGAGAAAAATTTGCGTTTAGATCAGTACTTGCTCAGGTAGCTCAGTGGTAGAGCACTTGGTCTAGAGAACCAAGGTCCGGGGTTCAAGTCCTGG
Source organism: Diploptera punctata (assembly GCA_030220185.1). Classification (NCBI taxonomy): domain Eukaryota; kingdom Metazoa; phylum Arthropoda; class Insecta; order Blattodea; family Blaberidae; genus Diploptera; species Diploptera punctata. Next base: position 1,653,429 of record JASPKZ010003852.1, read on the forward strand.
TCTGAGCATTTAATTTTTCTCTTCAAATATGGTTTATCCATCATTGAGATGTATGAAATTAATAATAAAAACATAGAAAAATATATGTGCAGACTGGGATTTGAACCCAGGACCACGGAATTAACAATGTATATAAGAGAAAGATTTGTGTTTAGATTGGATTTTTTTAGGTAGCTCAGTTGGTAGAGCATTGCACCTGCGAAAGGTCCTGGTTCAAACCTCAGTCTGAGCGTATATTTTTCTCTTCAAATATAATTTATCCATCATTGAGATGCATGAAATGAATAATAATAACATAATTGATTATTGGTTTTGTTGCAGGTATATTGTAATTCCCTCAAGTCAGATCCACATGTGGATAAATTCAGTGGGATTGATAATGGCTGCATTACCTGAATCATATTGGTCAGTTCTTCATGACCGACTGGTGGAGGTGATCACATGTTCACAGTTGACACAATGGAAGTACCGTAACACACCCTTCCAGTTGTTTAACTTTGCTGCTACCCATGACTTGCTTCTTGAAAACAAGTTCTCATACACACTAGCACTAGCACATTCCATGTGGCACCATGCAGGTGTTGGTCAGATATCTACTGTACCACAGTAAGTATAAATATTTCTTTATGATATTAAATCATATGGCCATCATCATCATCATCATCATCCTTCACCGGTGTGGAAAGTAACAGGAAGCTACCACACCTACAATTCCCTAGTAAAGCTGCAAGCATAGCATGAAAATGCTATGATTGCAGTGAAGGACCTGCCTTCGGGCAGAATTACTATGGATGGATGGATGATATTATAATTCCCTCGTTCAACTTTGGTCTCCAGAAAGTAATATCATCATTCAAGCCAAGGATTTAATAATATTTGAAATATATGGAGAATAAATTAATTAAACCATAGAAAGTCGAAATATATAGAAGATTAATTAATTAAACCATATAAATTTGCCTCGTTATAGACATGTTGCACTCAGCAATTTAAAATAGGAAATATAGGGTCTCAAACAAAAGATATCCGAGTTATCAGTTGTTAAAATGATTTTCACTTGATATTCATACTCCAGTATTAAAATGAAAAAGTATTATGAAATATTATATGATGAATTTGAACCTTAATGATTAGGGATTGGAAGAATTCAAAGCCGTACTTCAAAATTTAGCTTTTATAGAATCTGTAAAATTACTGACAAATAATACTGGATGACAAATTTTGGGGAACTTCTTCTTCCTCCCAGTTGTTTTCATGGTTCTTATATAATTCAGCAATCCTGAGTTCAATAATATGAATGTCATATCCATAACATCAATAGTTCTCAAGGAAATTAACATATATGTTCGAGAAATATACATACTTTTATTAAACAGAGAGAAAAGTGTCAAATATGGTAGGCGTTCTATTATTTGTTCCAGTTTTTTCATGGTTCTCAATAGCTTTTTCCTTCAAGATTAGCATCTCTAGTTCTATGAATTGGTTCTTCTCATTTTAAACCTAGTAGATTTTCAGAAAAGAGTAATTTGATTAATTATATTTCTTCTTCCTTCCAAGTATTAGGCCAAGGCCTGTTACGATCCTATAGAAAATTTTCCCTCCAGCGTTTCATAGGACGGCCCAGTGATCTTCGTCCTCTTGGTATATAATTATAAACAGCTTTGGGGATCCGATTTGAACTCATTCTTTCAAGATGGTGTTTCCAATTTAGTTGGTACTAATTATATTATTTTTGGTCTGGACATCTTACCTCAATATTAATGTTGATTTGTTCTTGGACATGTTTCAAAACAATTCTCTGTTTTATCTTCAGCTTTCCCAGACTGGTTTTATTTTATGTTGCATTATGTTGCACCACCTGGATGTCGATGTCAGCTCCATCCTGTGGTTGGCCAAAGAACCTCCAAACAAGGTCACCCTCCATCGGAATATCAAAATTCATAACTCTGTTTCTGTTCTTCTGAATATAAATTTTTTCCCAAATAGTCAGCTCGTTTGTATTTTCTAACTGTTTTAATAAATTTAGTGTCTGAATTTATATTATGTTTTTCAGACCAAACATGAGCAGCAACTGCAGATTTTTCAATTTCTCCATTTTTAATATTTCTTATGTGTTCTTTGGTTCTAATTTTTAGGTTTCTTTTTGTTTTTCCTATATATATCTTTTCACAACCCATATATAGGAAAAACAAAAAGAAACCTAAAAATTAGAACCAAAGAACACATAAGAAATATTAAAAATGGAGAAATTGAAAAATCTGCAGTTGCTGCTCATGTTTGGTCTGAAAAACATAATATAAATTCAGACACTAAATTATTAAAACAGTTAGAAAATACAAACGAGCTGACTATTTGGGAAAAAATTTATATTCAGAAGAACAGAAACAGAGTTATGAATTTTGATATTCCGATGGAGGGTGACCTTGTTTGGAGGTTCTTTGGCCAACCACAGGATGGAGCTGACATCGACATCCAGGTGGTGCAACATAATGCAACATAAATAAAACCAGTCTGGGAAAGCTGAAGATAAAACAGAGAATTGTTTTGAAACATGTCCAAGAACAAATCAACATTAATATTGAGGTAAGATGTCCAGACCAAAAATAATATAATTAAAATAACCTCAAAATATAACTTCCTAAAATTAAATATTAGTTGGTACTATTGTTTATTTTTTATCATTTCACTCACCTCATACTTCATAATTTATAGCAGACCCAGGGTTTCTTCACGTAATTCGTGACATTGTCAATGCTGCGTCATGTTCACAAGTTGTGAACATGACGCAGCATTGACAATGTCACGAATTACGTGAAGAAACCCTGGGTCTGCTATAAATTATGAAGTATGAGGTGAGTGAAATGATAAAAAATAAACAATATTAAAGAACCTCATAGTGTTATTTCCTATCTACATAACTTAATTAGTTGGTACTGTTTAATATATTCCAAAATTGGCGTAGTCTTCAATTCTTTTAAGATATCGGTGTTCCTTTTCCGATCCCATCTGGTGTAACCCGCTGTTCTGCGCATGAATCTCATTTCACAAGCCGTTATTCTGCTTTCATGTTGTTTTCTTAGTGTCCATTCTTCACTACCGTAGGTCAACACTGGTCTAGCCAAAGTGTTATATAAACGTAATCTGGTGTTTTTTTGTACAAGGGATGGTTTCATAACTTGATTAATAATTCCTAAACTTTTATTATAACTAGTAACTTTTTCAGGGATATCCTTTTCATCCCAGATAGAGAGATAATATCCAAGATATTTAAATTGATTAGATCTCTCTAAAATTTTATCTGGAGACAGATTTTACTTTGTATGGGTCCTTCCCATGAATGCCATAATTTTAGTTTTGTTAATTGATATTTCCATATTAAATTTGGCACCTATTTTTTGTAAATTATAAATTGATCGTTGCAAATCATTTTTGGAAAGTGCCAGAAGAGCTAAATCGTCTGCAAAAAGAATAGCATTGAGTTTGAGGTTCCTATTGATGGGTATATATCCTCGTTGTGTTTTCCTCCATTCATTTATTAATTTATTCATGTATATAATGAAAAGTACCGGTGGAAGTCCACATCCCTGTCTTACTCCAGTGTTGATCTTTTCCCAAGAAGATAATTTGCCATCTTGTTTAACAGAGATTTCATTATCTTTATAGATGTTGAAGATATTAGTAATATATTGTTGTGGAACGTTATCATCAGCTAAAATTTGTAGTAATATATTTCTGTCTACTTTGTCAAAAGCCTTTATGAAGTCAACAAAGGCGATATGAGTTTCTATATTGAATTCCTTGTGCTTTTCTAATAGTAGTTTTAGAGTAAAGAATCCATCTGTACAAGATCTACCCTTTCTGAATCCATTCTGCTCTTCTCCAATTATATTTTCATAAATTTTCCTCAATTTATTCTTAACTATATTAGCATAAATTTTATATCCAGAGTTCAACAAGCTAATTCCACGATAGTTATCTTTGATTTGGCGACTTCCTTTTTTGAAGATTGGTATTACAATGGATTTGTTCCAGCTTTGTGGTGGTTCTTGTCCTTCCCATATCATATTAAGGAGAATAGAAATCTGTCTAAAAAATATTTAGTTGAAAATTTAAATAATTCTTGATTAATGTGGTCTTCTCCGGGAGCTTTGTTACTTTTAATGATTTAACAACATCAGTTAATTCATCTATAGAAATTTGTTCCAAAGCAGTGTTATTAGAGATTGGTATTTGTAATAAATCATCCTTTTGTGTCCATAAATGATGAAAGTAGGTAAGCCAAGATTCTTTAGATATACAATTTAAATGTGCATTTTCTCTTGAATCATTATTTAAATTTTTTAAAACTTTATATATTTTTGGTTGAGGCCTAGTGATATCATTTTCCAAAAATGAGACAAATTGTTCCCAGCTTTTTCTATGTTTTTTGCGAACTTCCATTTTAGCTATGGCTCTCTTCCTATGATACTCTACTTTATCTTCATCTTTTTTTGTAGACAGAAATTTTTTGTATGCTTCACGTTTATCATCAATTACTTTTTTTATGTTTTCATCCCATATCCGTAGTCCTTTTTTTCGATTCCATTTGGTTTTGATACCCAGGCTTTCATTTGCTGCTTGTGTCAAAATACTTTGTAGAGCAAGCCATTCTTCTTCAATATTTTCACCAACCGGTGGTTTCTTGAACTAGACGATCTAATCTGCATTTGTATAGCCAGGTAATAGTGGGATCTCGGAAAAGACTTACTTTATAAGTATAGTCCACTTTTTCAAATTTTACATTATTAATTTTATTTTTATTTTTCCATCTCGGTGGCATACGAATTGGACAAACAAGTAAGTAATGGTCTGATTCGATTTCAGGTCCTCTGTAAACTCTTTCCTTTCTTCCATTTCTTCTTTCCTTTATTTTCTTTTCTTCTCCAGAAAAGCCTGACCAGAGGCTATAAGATGGCAGCCCCATCACTGGTCTTGCCTTCCTTTGGCCAGCAACCAATCGAAGGGACTATTATTATGCTTTCAAGTCTTATACGAGAATTTCCCGGAAGGATCAAACTAATTAATTATATTTGAGTTGTGTTTTTTTTTTACTCACCTCATATTTCTTGATTTATTTAATAAACCTCATAGTATTATTTCCCACTATATTCAAGTAATTTTATTTTATAGGGAATTACAACGTATATAAGAGAAAAATTTGCGTCTAGATCGTAACTCGCCTCGGTAGCTCAGTTGGTAGAGCACTTGGCCCGGAAAGCCAAGGGTCCCGGGTTCGAGTCCCGGTCTAGGCGAAAATTTTTCTCTTCAAATTTAATTTTATTCTTATTTGAGTTTGTATTTTTTTTAACATTCTTACCTCATGTGATTGTTTTTTCGAACATATGTTTCAAAGCAGTTGCTCCATCGTCGGCGTTTTCACAAACTCGATGGAGCAACAGCTTTGAAACATATGTTTGACAAAACAACCACATGAGGTAAGAATGTTAAAAAAATACAAACTCAGATATCAAATTAAACCTCATAATGTTACTTCCTAATGAGTTAAAAATTTTATTCTTACTACAATGGGTTTCTGGGCTTGGTAGGCCATTGAAATATTCAATTACAAGAATTCTTTCAATAAAAAGAAGAAAGGATGAATATAAATATTTTGTTCCTGCTTCCATATAAAACAAGGATCAATCAAATGTTCTGCTCTGCATTTGCTACCACCAGCCAATCAGAAAATAGTTTACTCATGCAAGACTCTATCTATATGTAAATAGAGGAAAGCATTCCCAGCATCCAACCAATCTACAACTGAGGAGTTTATATAAGCTATGGACAGCCTTTTGATCATATCTGCTGCAGCAATAGAGTAAACATCGGGTTCAATTCATATGACTATTTACTAACCCTAGTAAGAATCAAGATGCCAGCTGTGAAGCCTACAAGCTTAAATAAAAGTAATTTGTTTTCCTTAGGACCTTCATAGTATGCCATCAGAATATGTTTTCCACTGGTTTGGGTCATCTAGGAACATACCACTTTCATCTGTCTTTATCTATCCACAATTCATTTAACACTGCCTCATGTGTGTTTCAACCTGAGGCCTCTAATATTTTGGAAAACATAATAATCACATTTTGGGTTGCTAGGCCTATCATAGTTTCACTTGAGCTCCTTTAACTATTAATTTCAGGCCCTCATAACTATCTTGATGGTACCAGGGGCAATACTGCTTTACTCATGAAGTTGGACTATTACTTAAATCCAATAATAGGTTCATTTTAATGTACACTTACAATGGTTAATCCTTAAGTTGTACTTGATGTGTTTTAGATTTGTGAAAGAAAAAATCCATCCTATTGTGAAAACTGAAGAGCAGTTCTTGTTTCTTTGTCATCTGGTGGGTCCATTTCTACAGAGGTTCAATACAGACAGACCAAAATGTGTAACAGATCTAACTGTGGAACTGTATGAACTTCTTGAACAGGTTGATAAGAATGTTACTCACATGAACTACATGGACCCCATCTGTGACTTACTGTATCCTTTTATATTCTGCATATATATTTATTTTAGTCTTGGTGCAAATTGTTCATTCAACATTGATTAATTTATAAATTAATGAGTCATTTTAACATCTTACCTCATATTTCATGTTTTATCAAACACGGTAACTATAGTTTTCAAATGATCTTGTCATTCATTTTCAACCGCCATTATGACTACCGGATATTCGTTGGAATCTCCCTCTCTAACGTTGCCATCTGGTGTTGATTTGACGAACTTCGAGATATCGTTGCCATCTGGTGTTGATTCGATGAACTTCGAGATGAGGTCACGTTCATCTGGAATGTCGAAATTCATAGATTTAAATTTGTTCTTCTGTATAAATATTTTCTCCCAAACTGTCAATTCCAAAGGTTTTTCCAAATGTTTAAGAAGTTTAGCTTCTTTTTCAATTCTATGACCTTCCAACAAACTATGTGCTGCAATAGCTGATTTTTCAATTTCACCATTTTTAATATTTCTAAAGTGTTCCTTTGTGCGAGTGTCCAAATTTCTTTTTGTTTTTCCTATGTATACTTTTTGATTAATTTACTTATACTGTGGAAGGAATTGATTAGTAACATGATCAGGTTGATATATTCTTGATCTTATGTCTACATGATGGAATTCTTAGGATATAAATATAATGAATATGGCTTGTTTCAGAAAATAGATTTAAAACATGTTAAAAAACCTTAAGCCTGAAGTAAGAGGTTTCTGAGCAGAATATGCCTTTGTGCCTGGTCTTGGAATCTGACCTGTGACGTTAATGAGTGTGTCATTATATAAAAAATCATCATCTTCATCCATACAAGTCTTAGAGGCCTCTTACAATCTGATGAATTTTGTATCCAGCACTTCCTTGAGGTATAATCATTGAAATTTGTCGGAGAACTTTTTTGAAAACTCACCTCATAAATTTCGCAGTTTCATGAAAAACACAAAATATATGAGGTGAGTTTTCAAAAAATGTTCTGTGACGAATTTCAATGATACAATTTTACTTAAAAAAATAATACCTCATAGTGTTAATTCCAAAAAAAAGTAATGCAAAGCTATGTTTTATGTATGTAAATTCCTTAATCTTGATTCAGTTATCATATTAAGTACATGTTTGTGGGTGATTTGATGAAAAGTGAAGTTGAGTGCATAATTCGAAGACTCCGACCAGCACTTCAGATGCGTTTGAGGTTTATTGCTCACTTGAACATTGAAGAAATAAACATTGCATGAGAGAAGGAGACTGTGAGCAATAGCTCACAGAATAATTGAATTTGAATTCTTGCAAGATAAATCGTGAAGTGAAGGATTTTTAGCGTCCGACAGGAACGTAAAACTAAAAGGTATGATAGGAATCAGTAAAGAGATTTCTGTACTGAGATCAATTTTAATAAATTGTTGACAATTTGTAAGTATATAATTTGTGAGATTATAAATAGGAACCATGTGTTCATAATATATTCTTGAAATAATTATTTAATGTTATTCACATTCCTTAAATACTAATGTACACCTGCTAATAATCCAGTTTCCATACCAATTATATTTTCAGATAAGATTTAAATTAAAATTCTTTATACCTCACCTCATATCTAGTCTTCTAATTATACCGGTTTCAAAACCTATGTGGTTTTATCTTCAGTAATGTTTTGACTGATGTGATGTCGAGGAGAACTATTTCTTACTCCTGAATGACATAACATCAGTCGAAAATTTACTGAAGATGAAGTCACATAGGTTTTGAAACTGATATAATTAGAAGTCTGGGTATGAGGTGAGGTATAAATAATTTTAATTCAAATCTTAAATTAAACCCCATAGTGATTTTTCCTATAAAAGTTCAGTATCTTCAGATACTTCTTTTAGCAAATTTTTCTGGCTTACATTGTCCTTGCAGTGAATGCTTTGTACCCCAGCCTGTATCATGGAAATCCATCTTTCCTTGCCCATCATTTTTCATCTTAAATTATTAGATACCATGTTAAGTAGCTGTGATAAAAATTTATATTAATGTAAACTACTCTGAAAATTTTCCTCATTAAAAAAAATTCTATCAGTATTTACTGGGATTGAATCCACAGTCTTCTGGTGGACATAATATTCTAGACTATTGAAGGTTGTTTTGATTTGTTGTGATTTTGATCTTCTATGGCTCTGACCAAGTATAAAAACACTTAATAAATTAATGAGTCATTTTAACATCTTCTCTCATATTTCATGTTTTATCAAACACGGTAACTATAGTTTTCAAATGATCTTGTCATTCATTTTCAACCGCCATTATGACTACCGGATATTAAATGTTAAAATGACTCATTAATTTATTAATTAAGAACCTCATAATGTGTTTCCCAATTTTAACTTTGAATAAAACACTTTTTTTTTCTTCTAAGGTTCAAATCCTGCAAGGATATATATATATTATACATAGTCCACCCGTATGTGTAGCCTGCTGCCTTGTCATGCAGCGGGTCGAGGTTCGATTCCCGGTCAGGACAGGCTCCTGGATGAGGTTTCTTTCAGGGTTTTTCCTCACCTCTAAGACAAATGTCAGGAACCTTAGTGCCCAACAGTCCCTGAAAATCATCCAGCCATCATCATCCTTCACTGGTGTGGAAAGCAACGGGAAGCTACCACACCTATAATTCCCTAGAAAGCTGCAAAACATAGCATTAAAATGCTATGATTGCAGTGAAAGACCTGCCCTTGGGCAGAATTACTATAGAATAGAATATTTTATATACATATATTTTTTTTTTTTGCTTAAATATCTTGAATATGACTTCCTTTAGAAAAGGAAGTAAAGTCATGGGTCCTGTGTAAAAATTCTCATAAAATGTCTTCTTGAATAAGAAGCTGTCAGGTGGCATTGTCCCAGATGATAGACAAATGTATTGGAAGCTGAGTAGCACCATGGGAGTGCACAAGTGTATAAAGCTAGAGGTATTGGGTTCAAATCCCAGTTCAGGTATTAATTTAATTTTAAATTAAAATCTCAGTGATTTTTTCCTATAAAAGTTCAAAATATTACCTGCTTGTTGGTTTTAACATATTCACCATAATAATTGAGAAAGTGCTAATTTAATTTCTTGCAAATGGTAAAAAACAGATCTTTGTCTGAATAAGGTAAGTAGGACAATAATATGGAGACAATTATAAAATTTATTTTTGATATATGCAAAAGGTATAAATATTTTATTTTCAGATTTTTTTTACAGAACTTTTACATCAATAGATTCAGTACACTCTATTAATATGAAAGGAGATGACTAAAAATGATCATAGCCAATTTTTTTCTTTTGAAAACATTTGTAGTACCATTTCCTTATATACAAAAAAATAAATAAATGCTTTGTTTCATCTGTAATAAAATTAGTGGTTTTTTTTGTGTCGTGTTTGAAGGTAGTTAGAAGGAAAGGGATGTAAGTGCATTTTTCAAAAAAAATAGTTTAGTGCATAATTAAACGAAGAATGAGTCATTTTTGTATCTTACCTCATAGTTTATGTTTTCTTAAACACAGGAACTGCAGCTTTCAAGAGGAAACATCCCTCTCATTTTCAACCGACATTATGACTACCAGATTTTCGTTGTAATCTCTATCTATAATGTTGCCATCTGGTGTTGATAATGAACTTCGAGATCAGGAACCTCAAAGTTCATCAAATCACCACCAGGTGGCAACGTTATAGATGGAGATTCCAACGAAAATCTGGTAGTCATAATGTTGGTTGAAAATGGGAGGGATGTTTCCTCTTGAAAACATAAATTATGAGGTAAGATATAAAAAAAATGACTTTCTTCATGAATTAGAACCTCATAATGTTATTTCCTATATTTAACTACACACAATTACATTCTTGAAGCAAAATTGTATGTAGTGGCAAAAGGATATCAGTATATGCATTAGGAGTAGTAAAGAATGATTGTTATAATTTTCAATTACCTATGGTTTTCTTGTACAACTTTAAACCTGTTTTTCTCAGTACATCACACTCTCGATTATCCATGCGCATATTATCTGGTTTGCGGATTATCCGGGCATGGCTCTTCCTATGGTATTTTTAAAAATGAAGATAAATACTGTACTGTATTTTTCATTGTTATGAAAAAAGTATTTACTTTTAAATGTGCTACTGTGAACTGCGCTTAGAAACTCTCACAATAAAGATAACTTCACTCATAACCCCCTCCCCTGACGCATCTAATGGTGCCCACGGCATATTTTGAGAAGGAAGGGCTACCTGTTAAAGCTGTCCTACTTCTAGACAATGTAACTTGCTACCCAAGTTCAAGTGAGCTTATATCTGATGATGGTCAGATTATTGTGAAATATTTGCACCATGTGTCATATTTCTGATTCAACCCATGGACCAAGGTGCGATTGCTAGTGTTAAACAACATTATCGCACCAACCTCATATGAAGCCTAATATACGAGGGAACTGACGTCACATTTTAGAAATCTTTAAATGTTTTAGATGCCATTTATTGAATTTGTAGGGTGTGAAAAAAGTGGAATAAACTCATGCCACCTAAGAATGAAGAAGACTTTGTAGTATTACTTCTGAAAACTGTGGTGATGCTACAAATATAGCTCACTTGTTGGAAGAAGTTGCTGGATGTGAAAACGTGGATGAAGAAAATGTGGTTGAGTGATCTGTGTGAACCCAGCTTCGAAACATTGAATGACGCGGCTATTGTCAACAAAGTGTGAGGGGGAGGAGAAGTGAAGATGAAAATGCAACATTTGAAAACAAAATTAGCCACACAGAAGCATCAAAATATATAGACGTCTTATTAGAATATATGGGACAAAAATTAATTTGATTACGCTGATGTCTTTAAGTGTTAGGAAAATAAGTACTGTAATCAGAAAGAGTTTAAATGATAAATTGAAGCGGAGGAAAATATCGGACTTCTTGGTGTAAAACATGTGGTTTCAACAGAGATTTGTGGTTCCTAGACACAAATTTTGTTTTTAAGTACAACAGTTTTCGAATTACAGTACTGTAATAAATACTGTACTGTATTATGGTGAAATTAAATGTTTCTTACCTCTCCTTGTATTGCACGTTTATTGTTAGAATAACTTAGTTGGATTATCCGTGTTTTTTGATTTTCTGTGGATATCTCAGTTCCAATTAACACGGATAATCAGGGGTTTGCTGTACTGGAAAACTTGCACCCTTTGCTTCTAACTGTCTCAATTATTAATTATTACCATCCATGTAAAATTATATTATAGATTTATAACTTTAAAAGTTAAAACTGAAAAAATTGTCATAATAGGACTGTGATCTTTTTAGCCATTACTTTTCACATGACTTTTTATAGGAAGGTAAAAGAAGGAATGTTACTTAGTATTAGGTTTAAGATTGGCAAACACCTTATTACATCTTAGTTGTAAGGCAAGATCAAACACAAAGTTTGTTATATGAGTCTCTTTCTCTGCTTTTTTGCTGTCAAATATCACTACCATTGTTATACGAGAATCTGTAGCTGCCATAACATAGGTACTCTGTTCCTGGAATAAATAAAACAAATACAAATATATCATTGAAAATTATAATTCTGTGTTTCAATGGAATATTAACCTAAATTTAATTTTGGAAATACTTTACAATATGTAATGCGAAAAACTTTTCCAGGTTCCAATCATACACCATGCTCATGCCAACAGACACTATGGAATCAGATATACACGATATTTGAACTTGCATTGCCAACGAATCTAAAAGCTAACCTAATGCAATTTAAATACTCTAACCTGTGAAAGAATGCACACTTATTTTATTTAGTATAAGTTATGTTGACTGCTGGAACACAGAATATTCGTTAAAATCAATATGGCTGCCATATAGTTCAATATCGTGAATTCAAATAATCGTTAGGAAATAATTTGAAAAATGAAATCCTAAGAATAATATATGAAGAGAAAAATTATACGCTCAGACCAGGGCTTGAACCAAAAGTCCCAGGTTCAAGCCCCGGTCTGAGCATATAATTTTTCTCTTCAAATATGATTTATCCATCATCGAGATATATGAAATGAATAATTAAAAACATCCTTAAGAATAAGATTTGACAGAAGTTTATCCCTAAGTTCCATAGCTCTATATCAATGTATGATACTGTTAACTGCTTTAGTAAGGGATATAGTCTGTTAAATTCAGTCTACGAAATACAGGGCTATTCAGAAAGAAGGAACAGACTTAAAGCATTTATTTCTTCCAAGCTACAAAAAATAGAAACACAATTCCAACATTCCTAGAAAGAGAAAAGTTTGAAGTTCCGATCACAGCCACAATGGTGTTATTGCTTGAAGTTGCGATCACAGTCACATTGGCACTGTTGGATTGGACAGGAGGAGCAGATCAACTTCATCGCTGGTGATCTCCCAGGTCGCCAGACCTAACCCCATATGATTTTTATCTGTGAGGTTATGTAAAAGATTGTGTTTTTATCCCCCCTATGCCTGACACTCTTGAAAATCTATGACATCGAATTGTTGAAGCTGTGAATTTGATAACCAGAGACCAGCTAATTTGTGTGTGGCAAGAAATGAGCCACCGTTTTGATATGTGTCGTGTAAGACATGGTGCTCATATTGAATGCATAAAATAGTGAAATTTGAACTTTTCTCTTTCCAAGAACGTTGAAATTGTGTTTCAGTTTTTGTAGTTTGGAAGAAATAATGTTTGAAGCCTGTTCCTTCTTTCTGAATAGCCCTGTATATGCAAAAATAATAACCAATAAGTTGAACACAATTACAGAAGCATCTTTGATTGAAGAACAAAATAGTTTCAGACGAAATAAATCCTACATTGATAGAATTTTTTATACTCTCACAAATTAATACACTTCAAATGTTTATATTATATTTATTGTCTTGTTTGCAAGAAAAAAAAGTTATGGATCAACTTTCATACTTAGAAATGTGGTGGTATAACGAAATGAGGCTAGATTTGGAAGCTGGTATATTCAGTTCATAATATAAATAACATTACAATTTGAACTATTATAGGAAATATCACTACGATCTTTAATTTAAAATAAAATTCTTTACCTCACCTCATATACTGTCTTCTAATTAGATCGATTTTGTAACCTTATTGCTTACATCTTCAATAATTACACGACCGATTTGGTTGTTTAACTACTGAAGATGTAAGCACTAAAGTTACAAAACCGGTCTAATTAGAAGACAGGATGTGAGGTGAGGTGTAAAGAATTTTATTTTAAATGTTAATATTACAATTTATTTTTAAAATTCTACTTACTCGTGGGCTGAAATGAAAGACAACTTTATCCATTGCTGCCAACTCAGTTGCTCGTTCTGTGATTATTTTGACAATATTTGGCATATGGTTTAGTGGTTTCTGTTGGGAGAAAAAAAAAAGTTAAATTCACTAAATTCATAATTCTAATTGAACTTTTAATTTAATCTTCATAACTCTAAGCTTATGCAATGGTTAATATTTTGTTAGCACATACTTTGAATTTTGTCGCGGATGGTGGTAGTGATGTAATTTCTTAATATTAACTTCATAAATATTTACGAAATTTCCAAACTTCCTTTGCTTTCTTATCACTTCACCCTACATACACACACATTTAATTTTCTGGTAATAGAGTCTCTTCTTCACAAAGTTAAAATTGGGAAACACATTATGAGGTTCTTAATTAATAAATTAATGAGTCATTTTAACATCTTACCTCATATTTCATGTTTTTTCAAACACGGTAACTATAGTTTTCAAATGATCTTGTCATTCATTTTCAACCGCCATTATGACTACCGGATATTCGTTGGAATCCCCTCTATAACGTTGCCATCTGGTGTTGATTTGACGAACTTCGAGATATCGTTGCCATCTGGTGTTGATTCGATGAACTTCGAGATGAGGTCACGTTCATCCGGAATGTCAAAATTCATAGATTTAAATTTGTTCTTCTGTATAAATATTTTCTCCCAAACTGTCAAATCCAAAGGTTTTTCCAAATGTTTTAGAAGTTTAGCTTCTTTTTCAATTCTATGACCTTCCAACAAACTATGTGCTGCAATAGCTGATTTTCTTTCAATTTCACCATTTTTAATATTTCTAAAGTGTTCCTTTGTGCGAGTGTCCAAATTTCTTTTTGTTTTTCCTATGTATACTTTATTGCAATCTCGACAATCAATTTGATAAATTCCAGATTTTTACTATCTGGGGTGTTCATTTTCTTATTGGTTGTTAATAAGTTACCAAGGCTAAATTTATTTATCGGTGCCAATGTAATATTGAATTTCTTGAAAATTTTTTGAAATTTGTTATGTATTCCAGGATGATAAGTGATTTTCTTAAATTGTTTTCCTTTCTTTGAATCAGATTGCAGGGTAGTGTATTCTTTTAATCTTTTTTGTTGTCTGAATTTCTTCAATTTAGTTATAATTATTTCCTTTCCAAAACCATTTAAATTAGCTATGTCCAAAATGTGATTGTATTCGTTCTTAAAATCCTCTTCATTTAGTGGAATATTCAATAATCTATATATCAAACTGTTGAAAATTGCATGCTTATGCGCAATATGATTGAAACCTGAAGACTTTATGTAATTGTCAATATGAGTATCTTTTCTGTATATATTGAATTCAATTCTTTGTTGTTGTTCATTCCTTCTTATGTAGAGGTCCAAAAATGGGATTTGGTTATTATTTTCTAATTCCATAGTAAATTTCACAGATTCATCCTGAAATTGGTAAAATTATTAGGTGATATTTGTTTAGAAAATTTAACAAGAAACTTTTTTGGAAGATTAAATATCACAATTCAGAAGAAAATTGCTACACAAAACAAGAAATTTAAAAATTTAATCCAGAAACGACACAATGTACCTAATCAAAAAATTGAAAAAGATTGCAATAGAATTGAATCAATCAACAAAAAACAAAATTCAAATGACAATAACAATGTTGTTAATCTTTCAGAAATAGAATTGACCGAAGAAGAAAATAAATTATTGAATCTTGGACTAAAAACTTGTGTGAATTTTTCAAATAAAATAGAAGACTACGTAGCTGACATTGAGATTGCAATTTCAGATCTTAAAGTTGAAGACAAAATTATAATTAGGAGAAATTGTGAAAACATTTTTGAAAATATAAATGAAAAACCAAAAAACAATAGAGCCATTAAGAACATGAAAATATTGAAGAATATCAACAACAAAAAAGCAATAATTTCGAAAGCCGATAAAGGAAACAAAATTGTAATTTTGAATAAAGACGATTATATAAACAGAATGAACCTTCTCTTAAATTCAAATGAATATGAAGAAATTACATGCAATCCTCTTCCAAAAGCAATAAAATCATTTACTAATACAATAAAAAACATAAAATATGCCATCAAAGAACAAGATAAATACAAGTTGAAAGTATCAAACCCACAGATTCCAAAATTGTATGGGCTCCCAAAAATACATAAAGAGGGAAATAAGATGAGACCCATTATTAATAATATTGGCTCACCTTGTTACAATTTGGCAAAATGGCTTACTAAGAAATTTAATGAACTACCAAGTTTCGACAACAAAAGTATTGAAAATTCAATTGAATTAGTTAATGAACTGAATAATATCACATTGGATTGTAATGATAGATTGGTTTCTTTTGATGTCATTTCTTTATTTCCGAGCGTCCCAATTGGGAAGATGTTAAATATTTTAGAAAAATGGCTTATTTCCTTGAAACTACAAAGAGAAATAATTAATGAATATTTGAATCTTACAAAACTTTGTATCGACAACAATTTTTTTACCTTCAATGAAAAATTTTATAAACAAATCTCAGGTCTGGCTATGGGAAACCCACTTTCACCATTTTTGGCAAATTTATTTATGGGTTATTTAGAATGTCATATCACCAATGCTTATCCCTGGATGTTCAAATGTTGGTATAGATATGTGGATGATATTTTCTCTGTGATAAATTCTAAATATATTGAAGATGCATTAAAATTACTCAACCTCCAGGATGAATCTGTGAAATTTACTATGGAATTAGAAAATAATAACCAAATCCCATTTTTGGACCTCTACATAAGAAGGAATGAACAACAACAAAGAATTGAATTCAATATATACAGAAAAGATACTCATATTGACAATTACATAAAGTCTTCAGGTTTCAATCATATTGCGCATAAGCATGCAATTTTCAACAGTTTGATATATAGATTATTGAATGTTCCACTAAATGAAGAGGATTTTAAGAAAGAATACAATCACATTTTGGACATAGCTAATTTAAATGGTTTTGGAAAGGAAATAATTATAACTAAATTGAAGAAATTCAGACAACAAAAAAGATTAAAAGAATACACTACCCTGCAATCTGATTCAAAGAAAGGAAAACAATTTAAGAAAATCACTTATCATCCTGGAATACATAACAAATTTCAAAAAATTTTCAAGAAATTCAATATTACATTGGCACCGATAAATAAATTTAGCCTTGGTAACTTATTAACAACCAATAAGAAAATGAACACCCCAGATAGTAAAAAATCTGGAATTTATCAAATTGATTGTCGAGATTGCAATAAAGTATACATAGGAAAAACAAAAAGAAATTTGGACACTCGCACAAAGGAACACTTTAGAAATATTAAAAATGGTGAAATTGAAAAATCAGCTATTGCAGCACATAGTTTGTTGGAAGGTCATAGAATTGAAAAAGAAGCTAAACTTCTAAAACATTTGGAAAAACCTTTGGATTTGACAGTTTGGGAGAAAATATTTATACAGAAGAACAAATTTAAATCTATGAATTTCGACATTCCGGATGAACGTGACCTCATCTCGAAGTTCATCGAATCAACACCAGATGGCAACGATATCTCGAAGTTCGTCAAATCAACACCAGATGGCAACGTTATAGAGGGGATTCCAACGAATATCCGGTAGTCATAATGGCGGTTGAAAATGAATGACAAGATCATTTGAAAACTATAGTTACCGTGTTTGAAAAAACATGAAATATGAGGTAAGATGTTAAAATGACTCATTAATTTATCTCTTCTTCACAGTTTATTTTATAACTCAGTTTTTCACACTCACTTATGGCTTCACTCGAAACACTTACTTGACATCACATTTATGTCAAATTGACTTATCTACAATATAACTGGCCTTCATGACTTACTCCGCAATTCTCTAACTGACTGACTAAAACCACTTGCACATCTTTATATATATATATATATATATATATATATATATATGTGTGTGTGTGTGTGAGGGTCGGAATTATCTGGATGTCAGTCTGGACCTCTTTTGAATAGAAAGTCTGAGAGGCCAATTTTTCTAGAATCGGGTACAGATGCATATGGAAATTATTCAGCAAGTCCCCACTGATTCCTGAGTTGTCAGCTCACGAATCTCCTTGCAAGGTGAGATACAAGTCCCACTGTTAGCACAAAATTCAAAAGCCAGCCCAATAATGTGTCACAATATTTATATTATTTAAGGACACCCTGTAATAATTTAGATTGAAAAAAGTTTCTTTGCTTTTAAAATCAGTTAAATGACAGTGTGTGTGGTTTTTTTAAGTTGTTTAAATATCTAAAAATAGTTGTTAAAAAAAAATCTTCTCCGATGAATTTCAATGATTAGACCTCATAATTAAGGTAGAATTTTTTATCATTCACCTCATACTGTTCTTATTTGACTATAAACTAGTTTCGGAACATAGTTTCTGTTCCATCCTCATTATCGTCACGACCGTTGTTCTGTCATCTTGAAGAGCTGTCCTTCGCTCCTTCCATTGGCTGACTGAAAAACCTCGAAACCAGGACGACAGAACAGCGGTCGTGACGATACTGAGGGTGGAACAGAAACTATGTTCCGAAACTAGTTTATAGTCAAATAAGAAGAACAATATGAGGTGAGTGATAAAAAATTCTACCTTAATGAATATACCTCATAGTGAGAATTCCTAAAATAAGTATGACCTCATAATGTTTACTTCCCAATATTAATTTATCTAAAAATAGGTTTTAAATTTGGCTTCCCTGGTATGGTGTACTGTTCTAGTGTTTTCTATTATGTAAACTGTTATTATTTTTATATTAACAATTTATAGTTTTTCATTTTCCACAATCTATATTAGAAAGGTCCACCGATGTGGTCTTGAGATAGTGTGCTGCCCTGTCATGCAGCGAGCCCGGGTGTAATTCCTGGTCAGGACAAGCTTCCTGGGTGAGATTTTTTCGGGGTTTTTCTCAACTGTAAGACAAATGTCAGGAAGCTTTCAGGCCCAAAATGGTCCCTGAATATCATGTGGCCATTAGCAACAAGAAGCTACCACATCTAAAATTTCTTAGTAAAGCTGCAAAGCATAGCATGAAGATGCTATAATTGCAGTGAAAGACCTGTTCTAGGGCAAAACACTTTAGAAATAGGAATGTTAGAAAGATTATTTAATTCATGCCCAAATGGGAGTCAATGACCAATCAATGAATTTTGTTTTACAACCAATGACTGTCTTATTATATCTCGCTCTTTATCGAATTCCCTTTATCAGCTCCTGCTTTTGTGATAAAGAAAGCTCCTCCTTTTTAATATTCTGAATAAGTCAGAGCATTATTTTGCAGTGACTGACTCTCCAACAAATACATCGAATAATGAACAGATTCCTTCGAACTACACATTTGATAACTGTGTGTTCAATAATTGTGTTCTTAAATAATGATTTTACTGAGTTGTTTACTAAAAAAAGTAAATTAATAACTTGTTGTGGTCTTGAGATAGCATGCTGCCTTGTCATGCAGGGGGGCCAGGTTCGATTGCCGGTCAGGACAGGCTCCTGGGTGAGGTTTCTTTTGGGGTTTTTCCTCACCTATAAGACAAATGTCAATGGTCCCCAAAAATCATCCAGCATCATCATTTTCACCGGTGTGGAAAGCAATGGAAAGCTACCATACCTCTAATTCCCTAGTAAAGCTGCAAAGCATAGCATGAAAGACCCCCTAGAGCAGAACACTATAGATAGATAGAATCCTTCTTTACATGTGCATTTTTCAAGTTTCTCAATAAACTATTATATACTATGATTTTACATATATTTTATACTATGAGTATAAATATAAAGTTTACATACCATAGGATAACTAACAATTATGGGGTAAAACTCCAAATCTCTCAGGTTTTCAGGTGGTTTGTCTGGATGATGGTAACCAGGTCCCCTATAATCTTCTACTCCACGTGCATCAAACACTAATAAAACACCTGTAGCATCATATCGCCGATGGAAATTCTGAATCCTATGATAAAGAAAAATATTTTGAAAACTGATTAAATGCTGAAAATGGCAAGCTAAGTATTTATTGGAGATAAGATACATGTAAGAACATAAAATAACCTAAGGTCTGAAATAAGAGGCAAATGAGCATTTTTTTGTCAGTATGTTCATATGGAGTTCTGAATAGTGATGCCAGTGACCTGAAGTGTTAAAGAACATTGCTGAATAAAATACTACTTAATACTACTTTGCTTTACTGTCAATGTAACCCATGATCTCATAACCAATATGCGGTTTTTCAGTTCTTTTATGGAAATCACAAAGAAATTATTTTTAAACCATGGTCATGGTTCAGATTTTGTTGCTGCAATTGAGATGCATTCTGATACTAGTTTTGAGCAGTATGTAATTGTTTTTATGTAGACACCAGATTATAGCATCTACATACAACCTTGGTTTGCACACAAAAAAATATAAACATCAAAATAAATATATTTAAATTAATGTTGGGAAGTAAACATTATGAGGTTATAATCATTAACATCGAGTGGAGAACATATTTTTAATAACTCACCTCATACAATTTCAAATTTCTTTGAAACCAATGGTCTCAAAGAAATTTGAAATTGTATGAGGTGATAAGAATTAAATGAATCATGAATTCTTCTTACCTTGGTGCAGAGCTATGGGTCTCCATAGGGGAAAAATATTCTCATGGAATTACGGCCAGTATGGGACCAGAGCCCACCCAGCATCATGATGCATTTGGGTAGCTCCAATACCAGCTGTAACGGCTGGGGGACCAGGTATGCTGACCACATGTCACCCCTATACTGGCTGGATGATTGTCTACCTCTGAGATTAACACATGTGGATGTGCATCCAGCAGCCAGATGGTAGGCCTGTCATGCCATGGACTTTCTTTTTTTTTCTGCAACTGTTACTATTAGGTAAAGTGAAATTTAAAATATAAAATAGAAAAACGAACCTCATAATGTGTTTCCCAATTTTAACTTTGAATATAAAATAGATATCTGGGATCTCAGTCTTCCTCAACTTTATTAAGGCTGTAAGATGTGAAGTACTCCATCCTCAACATGTAAAGTGATTTCATTACATGCCTTAGGAGGTCCTTGCGGTGATAGGAGGTTAAGATTTCCTACTTTCCAGACAATCAGTATGAGATGTCAGCCCTATGTGATGGCCTCCTTTACCCCCAGTACAAGTGTTGGTACTCATTTCCATTGGAGGCTGAATGGACCCCAGGGTCATGGTGCTGCCAAAGAGTTTAATCCAGTTTAAAACTCCTGAACCCTTTGGATTTTAAACCTGCTACCCTCCACCTTGTAGTTTTGTTTTAATCAACTATGCTACAGCATGCCTCCCTGTTACTATTAGTCTTGATAAACAAACATTGCTGCACTCTTCTGGACTCCTAAGCAAAAAGATACGACTCATCCTCCAAAGATATCAATAGAAGAAGAAGTAATATTTAATTTTAGGAAGTTATATTTTGAGGTTATTTTAATTATATTATTTTTGGTCTGGACATCTTACCTCAATTTAATGTTGATTTGTTCTTGGACATGTTTCAAAACAATTCTCTGTTTTATCTTCAGCTTTCCCAGACTGGTTTTATTTATGTTGCATTATGTTGCACCACCTGGATGTCGATGTCAGCTCCATCCTGTGGTTGGCCAAAGAACCTCCAAACAAGGTCACCCTCCATCGGAATATCAAAATTCATAACTCTGTTTCTGTTCTTCTGAATATAAATTTTTTCCCAAATAGTCAGCTCGTTTGTATTTTCTAACTGTTTTAATAATTTAGTGTCTGAATTTATATTATGTTTTTCAGACCAAACATGAGCAGCAACTGCAGATTTTTCAATTTCTCCATTTTTAATATTTCTTATGTGTTCTTTGGTTCTAATTTTTAGGTTTCTTTTTGTTTTCCCTATATATATCTTTTCACAACCCATGCATTCAATTTGATATATTCCTGACTTTTTATTTTTATCAGTTTTTTCATTTTTGTTGGTTTTTATTAGTTTATTTAAACTGTAGTTATTTTTTGGTGCTAATTTAATATTAAACTTCTCAAATATATTTTGAAATTTATTATGTACCCAGGGGTGATATGTGAATTTCCTATATTTTTTCATAGGTGGTTCTTCTTTTTCAAGATTACTTCTGTTTATCATTTTTTTTTTTTTTTTATACTTTTCTATCCTTTTATGTACCATTTTTTCATCAAACCCATTTTCTCTTGCTACTTTGATTATGTGTTTTTTCTCATGTTTGAAATCTTCTTCGTTTAAGGGTAAGTTTACCAATCTATGAGTTAAACTATTAAATGCTGCTAATTTATGTCCAATTGGATTGAACCCTGTTGATTTTATAAAATTTTCCGTATGAGTTTCTTTCCTATGAATCCTGAATTCAATTTTTCTTTTTTCTTCGTTTCTGACCAATTTAAGATCCAAAAAAGGTATTTGTTTATTGTCTTCTATTTCTTTGGTGAATTTAATGTTTGTACTCTGTAAATTTAATAGTTTTAGGGAATCTTCTACATGTTTTTCTTTAACAATACAAATTATATCATCAACATATCTACTCCAAAATTTAAACATTGTGGGATGTGCTTTAGTGATTTTACATTCAAAATCGCTCATAAATAAATTTGCCAGGAAAGGTGATAATGGGTTTCCCATTGAGAGCCCTGATTTTTGTCTATAGAAACTCCCATTGAATGTAAAAAACATTTGGTCAATGCATAACGCAGTTAATTTCAAATAATCTTCTTTGATCTCTCTGTCTATGTTGTTTTTTCTTAACCAATTGTTCAATATCTCCAAAGTTTTTTGTTTCGGTACATTTGTGAATAGTGAAACTACATCAAACGAAACCAACCTATCTGTGGGTTCAATTTCCACTTTTTCTAATTTCTTAACTAATTCCAATGAATTTTCAATCTGCAGACTTTCAAAATTATTAATTCTTTTAAATTGATTATTCAGCCATTTCGAAATTTTGTAGGTTGGTGATCCAATATTGTTAATTATTGGCCTCATTTTGTTTTCCCGGTTTGTGAATTTTTGGAAGTCCATGTATATTAGGGTTTCTTGGGTTTGCTTACTTTTAATTGAAATTTTTCTTTCTTGGATAGAATTTTAACATTTTTAAAACAGTTTTCCACTTTTTTTATGGTTTTTGGTAGGGGGTCATTCTTAATTTTTTCATACTCTTTTTCTTTCAAAAGTTCTTCCATTCTATTTTGATAATCTTCTTTGTCCAGAATTATAATTTGGTTACCCTTATCTGATTTTGTATATACAACATTTTTGTTATTTATTTCTTTGAGTGTTTTTAAATTCTCCTTACAAACTGGGTTTTTATTTGTATTCTTTATTTTTTATTCAAAATTTCTTCACATTTTTTTCTGATGATTATTTTTTCTTCTGTAACTAACCCTTCTATTGAATTTTCAATGTCCACTATGTATTCTTCTATTCTATTGGAATAATCTATTGCTGTTTTTTAGACCGTTTTCTAACAATTTTGTCTCTTTTAGGTTAAAGGTTGCCTTTGAAAAATTTTTAACATAATTTTTTCTGGTGGATTCTGATTTTTCTTCATTTCTGGTTTTATTCTGATGTTTGATTTTATTTGATGTATTCTTCTTTCCCTTTGATTTAGTTAACAAATTATTTATCTTTGTCTTTTGTTTCTCAATTTTCTTTTTCATGGTTATGTTCAAAAAAGTGAAAAATTTATTTTCTAGGTTTTCCCACATGATGTTTCCTAATATTTTAGACAAGTGAGGTAAGATGTCCAGACCAAAAATAATATAAGAAGAAGAAGTGTTATTTAAAAATAAATGTAAAAGAACACATATTTTCTCAGGAAGACATAAAAGAGCATGGTACTTGCTGACTGCCACTATATATTACATGCTAAAGGCTATAGCATGCATCCCTGTTACTATTAGTCTCGATAAACAAACATTGCTGGATTCCTAAACAAAAAATGGACTTGTCCTCCAAAGATATCAAAAATAGATGTAAAAGAATGCCTTTGTTCTCAGGAAAGACGTAACAGAGCTTGGTACTTGCTAACTACTGCTATATATTATACGTACTTGTGCATGTAATCATTAGTCTGTAGCTTACTGCAGAAAGCTTTCAGTTCCTGTCCAGATGTTTGTCCTGCAAGTGTTGTGTAGAAGTATAAAGAAAACTTTGCTAAGAATGCTGTTTTTAGTTTGAATAACCATTGTAACAAAGCTGGTAGTTGACTAGTTTTCAGGAATGTAGCACCAAATCCTAATTTCCAGGACTGTAAAAAAAATAATTTTGTTACTGTTATATTTGAAGAGTAAAATTATACACTCAGACTGGTTTGAACCCAGGACCTTCTGCGCTCTAGGCAAATGCTCTACCAATTGAGCTATCTGAGAAATTCCAATCTAAACACAAATTTTTCTCTTATATACGCTGTTAATTCCCGCACACCAAATGCTATGAAGCTGTTGCTTCTATCTTGTAAACTGTGGGTTTAATTGGGAATTTTACATTACATTATAAAGCCAGTATGGCTTCTTTCGATGTTTTTATTATTCATTTCAAATATTGTTGTTATTTTATTTAATGATGTTCTTTAATGCCTAAGGTCATTATGTTGCAATTAAAAGCTCGGTGTGAAAGAGCCAACATATTTTGCTCAGAGATTTTTTTTTCAGGCTTCATGTTCTTTTGTGTGTCATAGCTATCGATTCCAGCTGGGATTAGATTAGACCTATGAACCTTGGAACGAGGGGCAAACATAGAAACCACTAGTCTATCAGGAATGACAATTACAATATTAATATCTAATTTTTTTTATTTTCAGTTTTAGAATTATTAACATTTATTGTTATTAAATACAAAATTTTATTATCCTTTAAGTGTGTATATATATGTGTGTGTGTCCACCGCTGTGGTCTCGAGGTAGCATGCTGCTTTGTCACGCAGCAGGCCCACGTTCGATTCCTGGTGAGGACAGGCTCCTGGGTGAGGTTTTTTTTCAAGGTTTTTCCTCACCTGTAAGACGAATGTCAGGAAGCTTAGGGCCCGAAAATCATCCGACCATCATCATCATCCTTCACTGGTGTGGAAAGCAACGGGAAGCTACTACACCTATAATTCCCTAGTAAAGCTGCAAAGCATAGCATGAAAATGCTATGATTGCAGTGAAAGACCTGCCCTCAGGCAGAATTACTATGGATGGATATATGTGTATAGTGATTTTTAGTTTACATTACATATGTACAGAGGTAATCAATATTTAAAGTCTAGGACTAGAGATAGGCTGATGGGATTATATGAAAAGATTATTCTATTGTTAATTGTAATTCAGCCAAAGCCCCACATATCTTCCTGGATAGGTGGACTATTTAGTGCAATAAACTCACTCTCATCTTTTTAATGAGAAATATATACTATTTTTTTTATTTTCTATCACATTTTATTTATATATTATCATAGGTAAGATAACTGATAAAGATTGATTGATATATATATATTACCATATTTTACAGACTATAAGATGCGCTCTTTTCTTCAAAAATTGCCTCCAAAATTCAGGTGCGTCTTATACTCAAAATTAATATAAAAATGGCCATATATTCGATACTGTCGGAATTATCTCTATCTGGCAACTTTGGATTTAACTGGTAGCAGCAGTGCACCGATGCGACGAACATGAGTTGCGGGGATTCACAAGCTTGCTTAACACTGTCTCCGCCCTGCCCCATCACAAACCCAGAACACTGTCTAGCCTATGATGCATCATTGCAGTCTATGATGCCAGTAAACTTATACAAATGGATGAAACCCAACATGAATTCACACCGAAGGGAGCTTTAAAACGACATACAATCAAACAAGTGTGTCAGTGAATAAAAGAGTTGTGGTTTAGAGTGAGAGAAGAAATTATTGTTAAATCATTCAAGAAGTGTGGCATAAATAAAACTCTCGATGGCAGTGAAGACCATCTTATATATGAAGAGGATGATGAAGAAGAAGGAGAAGAAAGTTCAGATGACGGGGGATTTTAAAGATCAGAACGGTTTTATAAACTATTTTTTTTTAGTCTGGCTTTGCAATCTAATAACAACAATGGTAAAAATGTTATTTTTTAAAATAACTGCTTAAAAATTAAGTGTCTCATAGTCCGTAAAATAGGTAAATATTTACATAATGTGATATAAATATGGAAATTTGATAAAGCTTAGATCTAAAACTTGGAGGGGGGACAAAATCATACCCATCCATCCATCCATTGTAATTCTGCTCGAGGGCAGGTCTATACTAGCCAAAATTCCATGAGGTATTTTCTTCCCCCATGGGACTCAAATCAGTGCAAATCCCATAGCTCTACACCATGGCATAATCCCTTGAACCACTCATCTTAAAATTAATGTGTTATATATATTTCTTCTTCTTCTTCTTCTTCCTTCCAAGTATTAGGCCAAGGCCTGTTACGATCCTATAGAAAATTTTCCCTCCAGCGTTTCATAGGACGGCCCAGTGATCTTCGTCCTCTTGGTATATAATTATAAACAGCTTTGGGGATCCGATTTGAACTCATTCTTTCAAGATGGTGTTTCCAATTTAGTTGGTACTGTTTAATATATTCCAAAATTGGCATAGTCTTCAATTCTTTTAAGATATCGGTGTTCCTTTTCCGATCCCATCTGGTGTAACCCGCTGTTCTGCGCATGAATCTCATTTCACAAGCCGTTATTCTGCTTTCATGTTGTTTTTTTAGTGTCCATGCTTCACTACCATAGGTCAACACTGGTCTAGCCAAAGTGTTATATAAACGTAATCTGGTGTTTTTTTGTACAAGGGATGGTTTCATAACTTGATTAATAATTCCTAAACTTTTATTATAACTAGTAACTTTTTCAGGGATATCCTTTTCATCCCAGATAGAGAGATAATATCCAAGTATTTAAATTGATTAGATCTCTCTAAAATTTTATTCTGGAGACAGATTTTACTTTGTATGGGGTCCTTCCCATGAAATGCCATAATTTTAGTTTTGTTAATTGATATTTCCATATTAAATTTGGCACCTATTTTTTGTAAATTATAAATTGATCGTTGCAAATCATTTTCGGAAAGTGCCAGAACAGCTAAATCGTCTGCAAAAAGAATAGCATCGAGTTTGAGGTTCCTATTGATGGGTATATATCCTCGTTGTGTTTTCCCTCCATTCGTTTATTAATTTATTCATATATATAATTAAAAGCACCGGTGAAAGTCCACATCCCTGTCTTACTCCAGTGTTGATCTTTTTCCAAGAAGATAGTTTGCCATCTAGTTTAACAGAGATTTCATTATCTTTATAGATGTTGAAGATATTAATAATATATTGTTGTGGAACGTTATCATCAGCTAAAATAATTGTAGTAATATATTTCTGTCTACTTTGTCAAAAGCCTTTATGAAGTCAACGAAGGCGATATGAGTTTCTATATTGAATTCCTTGTGCTTTTCTAATAGTAGTTTTAGAGCAAAGAATCCATCTGTACAAGATCTACCCTTTCTGAATCCATTCTGCTCTTCTCCAATTATATTTTCATAAATTTTCCTCAATTTATTCTTAACAATATTAGCATAAATTTTATATCCAGAGTTCAACAAGCTAATTCCACGATAGTTATCTTTGATTTGGCGACTTCCTTTTTTGAAGATTGGTATTACAATGGATTTGTTCCAGCTTTGTGGTGGTTCTTGTCCTTCCCATATCATATTAAGGAGAATAAGAAATCTGTCTAAAAATTTTTTAGTTGAAAATTTAAATAATATATATTTTTAACCTGCATATACATGAAATAAATTAATGAGTCATTTTTACATCTTACCTAAGATGTAAAAATAACTCATTAATTTATTAATTAAGAACCTCATAATGTGTTTCCCATTTTTAACTTTGAATATACATGAAAGTTGATTAATTATAAACACACCTCTCTGTTTTGTAGTTTTGATTCCCAGGCAGCGAGTCGGGTGTGTGCAAGTTGTAATAACATGAGCGAAGGAAGGAATCTCCACATTTGCATTTCAAGTTGAGCTTTTAGCAAGTGAATGAGTATTTCACACTCCAGGCTGCAAAAGTAAAATTATAATTTAAACATTCATAATATAGCCATATCATTAAATTAGAGAAATTGCTAGAATTCAGAATTCTTGAAAAGTCTAAATGGGAAAACAGTAAGTATGGTTAGGCAAACAGTTTTCAGATACTTTTAAAAGTCATGATGTATTAAAACAAGGAGATGCTGTATCTCCTCAGTGGTATGAAACAGCTGTTGCTATATGCTAATAATAATATTATTAGGCAATAGAAAGGAAATGATATAAACCAACACATATTCTATTAAATAACACTAAGAATATGAGGCTGGAATATCAATAAAACTATTATATTTGGTCACATGTAGAAATGTGCATTATTAAATGGGATGGATACTTAACAATGAATAAAGGAAATTTCAAAGTAGTGATAGAATTAAAATTCTAGAAATGATAATTAAGGATGAGTTCTATGAAGAATTAGAATGCTTATTTGATAGCCTTTCACGATATCATATGAAAATTGTCTTAGGAGATTTAAATGCAAAAGTGGGGCGGGAAGATATATTCAAACCAACAATAGGCAAATTCAGTCTTCATGAAGATAGTAACGACAACGGGGTTAGACTAGTCACATTTGCCACATCAAAGAATCTCATTGTTAAGAGCACAACATTTCAGCATAAGGATATTCATAAATACACCTGGACGTCCCCAGATGGAGAAACTCGGAACCAGATAGATCATGTATTAGTGGATAAACGCTGGCACAGTAGCATCATTGATATTAGATCAGTTAGAGGGACAGACTGCAATTCAGATCATCATCTGGTCAAGGTGAAAATCAGACAACGGCTATCGCTTATGAGAGGAACAAACGCTAAAGATGATTCTGTGAAATATGAATTAAAAAACTTGAAAAATGATGAAATGCGGCAAGAATACCAAATCAAAATTGCTAATAGATTTGAAGTACTGGAATCTTCAGATGACAATGTGGCAAACGAAGAAGAAACTGATATAAATAAAGAATGGGAGGCTATAAGAGATACTATTAAATTGTCAGCATCAGAAAGCATTGGTTGTTTAAAAAAGAGGCAAAACAAGAAATGGTTTGATGAGGAATGTGCCGACATTGTAAAGAAAAGAAAGCTAGCAAAAATGAAATGGTTACACGAGCCAAATGAGGTAAATTTAGAGCAATTGGGTAGTGTTAGACGGGAAACCACCAAGTTACTAAAGAGTAAGAAGAGGGAATATTTGAGAGAGAAGATTAATGACCTTGAAATGAATGCAAAAATAGGAACATTAGAGAATTATATCAGGGAATTAGTATAGAGAAGAAAGGGTTTCAGGCTAGAACAAACATAATTCGGAATGAAAATGGGGATATGATTGCAGATTCCAAGAGTATATTAAATAGATGGAAAAGTTATTTTAATCAGCTATTAAATGTACATACAGAACAGGACATTGAGGAGGATAAGTTACAGACAGCAGAAATGCTAGTCACAGAACCAAGTGCATTTGAGGTTGAAATGGCAATAGAAAAATTGAAGATTTATAAAGCTTCAGGTTCGGATGAGATCCCAGCAAAACTGATAAAATCAGGGCGAGAAAAATTGATGGACAAGATACACCGATTCCTTAGTATGATTTGGAAAAAAAGAAGCTCTCCCAGATGAATGGAAGGTATCAATTATCGTACCAATTTATAAGAAAGGAGATAAAACTGATTGCAACAACTATAGGGGCATCTCAATACTTTCAACTTCGTACAAAATTCTAACAAATATATTAGTAAGCAGACTTACTCCCTATATTGATGACATTCTAGGAGATCATCAATGTGCATTTAGAAGAAACAGGTCTACAACAGATCAGATTTTTAGTATAAGACAGATTTTAGAAAAGAAATGGGAATATAATGGTACTGTACATCAACTATATGTAGACTTCAAAAAAGCATATGATTCAATTAAGAGGGAGAAGTTATATAGTATCCTGCTGGAGTTCGGAATTCCTAAAAAGTTAGTTAGACTTATTCGAATGTGTCTAAATGGCTCAACGAGTAGAGTGCATGTAGGCAAACAGTTTTCAGACACTTTTGAAATCCAGAATGGGTTGAAGCAAGGAGATGCACTATCTCCTCTACTATTTAATTTTGTACTAGAGCATGCCATTAAATCTTTAGAGAATGAGGAAGGCTTACAACTGAATGGTATTAATAAGCTGTTAGTTTATGCTGATGATGTAGTACTACTGGCCGATAGCGAGGAGATACTAAAGGCCAACACGCACACACTATTGAGTAACACTAAGAAATTAGGACTGGAAGTAAATATCAGTAAAACTAAATATATGGTCACACGTAGAAATACATTATATAATGGAAATGGACAGCTAATAACAAATGAGGGAAATTTTGAGGAATTGGCTGAATTCAAATACCTAGGAACAATAATCACAAATAGGAATGAGATGCACAAAGAAATTAAACATAGGCTCAATTCTGGAAATGCATGCTATTATGCATTGCAGAGACTTTTGATGTCCCAACTCCTTTCAAAAAACGTTAAGCTGAAAATATATAAAACTATTATTCTACCAGTTATAGTATATGGGTGCGAAACATGGACTCTTACTTTAAGGGAGGAAAGGAGATTACGAGTATTTGAGAATAAAGTTCTTAGGAAAATTTTTGGACCAAAGAGAGATGAACAGACAGGTGAATGGAGAAGACTACATAACAATGAACTACATGGTCTTTATAGGAAGCCAGATATAATAAGAACAGTTAAGTCCCGTAGACTGCGATGGGCAGGACATGTTGCGCGTATGGGGAATGAAAGACGTGCATGGAAACTTCTTGTAGGAAAGCCAGAAGGAAAACACCCAGTTGGTAGACCAAGAATGAGGTGGGAGAACAACATTAACTATGATTTGAGGGAAGTAGATTATACAGGGAATGATTGGAAAGCATTAGCTCAGGATAGGAATATATGGAGAGCTTATGTCCGTGCGGCCATGAACCTACGGGGTTCGATAGTGCCAGTGAGTAAGTAAGTAAGTAAGTAAGAAATGATAATTACAAAAAGGAAAAAGCTACAAAGAAACTAAACATAGACTCAAATCTGGAAATTCATGCTATTATAAAATTACAGGAACTCTTGTCAACCCAACTTATCTTTAAAAAAATGTTAAACCAAAAAATATATAAAAATGGTAATTTTTCCAGTCATATGGATACAAAACATAGTCTCTTATTTTAAGAGAAGAGTTATGAGTAAATGAATAAAGAGCATAGGAAAATGTTTGGACCAATAGAGAGAGACAAGTGAATGGAGCAAACTACATAACTGTGAGCTACATACTATTTATGAGAAACCAGGTGTAATAAGAACAGTTAAGTATTGTAGACTCCATTGAACAGGACATATGGCACAAATAGGGAATGAATGAGGGCACAAAAAATTCCTGTAAAAAAAACATAGGGAAAGTGCCCAGTAGGTAGGCCAAGAATAAGATGGGAGAATAACATTAACCATGATTTGAGGGGGTATAGTATATAGGGAATGATTGAAAATGTTAGCTCAAAATATGAATGCGTGGCTTATGTATCATGAACCTCCAGGTTAATAAGTGTTAGTGAATGAGGTTATATATAATTTGTAATTTTGTAGATTCTTTTGCATGCCATATCAAGCAATGACAAATTACAATAAACTTGCAATTAACAAAATTTTACAGTTTACAAAATTTTTGCACATGATTAATTTCTGTTTAAAAAAAGGACAAAAGTAAATGATAGTGGAATGTCAAATTAATTTCTGTGAATAAAACTTTTTATTTTTTATCAGTGAATATATTTTCAAGTAGCCTTTAATATAATTGTACCTCAGAATGTTTTCAATTGGTGTAAGACACATTTGGGGTACAGAAGGAGCATTTCTGTCCATAATATCTTCAATCTGTGCTAACAGTTCTTCATATTTCATCAGTTTTCCTGTCCCCATAATGTGCATTTTCTCATATATGTTAAAGAGTTAAGAAAAATGTATTAATGAAAATTTGAAAAGTTCTTGATATTGTAATATATTCATACGTTAATGCAAATAACACAAGTCAGAACCAAACTTAACAAAATGACACCTCAATAAAGTTGAAAAAAAAAACATACAAGAAAATTTTGAAGAGCTTTAGGTAAAGGTTGAGAAAAATATAAATCATCATTTTCCATTCAGGTATAAGGCCTGTGGCCTCTTATTACCTCAAGGCTGGATTTTTTGTCCATTCCTTCTTCAAATAGCCCAAAGATAATTAAAACATGTAGTCTTATATTTGAAAAGAAAAATATATGCCTAGACTGGGGTTTGAACTCAGGACCTTTGACTCTCTATGTCAATGCTCTATTCAGTGAGCTACATAGGCCTCCAATCTAAACACGTATTTTTCTCTTCTACATAATTAATTCCCTAACCCCAAATGCTACGAGCCGTTGCTACGATTTTTTGCAAATGGCGGCTCCTTTGTTAAGAAGCCTTTTTTATTGGGAATTTAAACATTACTTATAAAGCCAGTAGTGCTTCTTTTAAATGTTCATATTATTTGTTTTTAAACATCTTAATGATGGACAAATTATATTTGAAAAGAAAAATATATGCCTAGACTGGGGTTTTAATCCAGGACCTTTGACTCTCTATGTCAATGCTCTATCCAAGTGAGCTACCTAGGCCTCCAATATAAACGTGTATTTTTCTCTTCTACATAGTTAATTCCCTAACCCCAATCATTCTTACCTCTTATAGTTGTTTTTGTCGAATATATGTTTCAGGGCTACTTGGCCCCATCGTCAACTAAGAAGTCCTGAAACATATGTTTGACAAAAACAACTATAAGAGGTAAGGATGAACAGACTACATGTTTTAATTATTAAACAAACCTCTTGATGTTACTTCCTATTGTATTTTAAAATAGCCCAAAGACCTCTTTCCGGTTGGGCAATAGTGAAGCATGGCTTGTGGGATTCTGTTTTGGACATATGTTGTATGAGTTTTCAAATAATATGATACTTGTTTACAATGTAAAATATAAATCAACTATCAAAAGAAGTCAAAAACAAAATAGATGCAAAGAAGCAGTTGTTAAATTCAGGTTAATTATAGGACCTGATCACATAGCATATCATATAACAGTGATTAGGACAGTTAGTTATTAATATATGTTAACCTAAATAATAGGAGTTAGATATGCACAACTCATCTCATATTTGTATCTTTCTTCAAGAAAGAATTGATAATGATGCTAAAGCATCGAAATCTGGGTCTTCAAGAAAGCTACAAATATGAGGTGAGTCGTGCATATCTAACTCCTATTATTTACAATTAACTTCACAGTGTCACTTCCTTTAAATATTAAATATATTATATTTGAAGAGAAAAATTATACGCTCAAACCCAGGACCTTTGGCTTTCTGGGCCAATACTAAAATAACTTAAAAAATTAAGATAATAACCCAACCAATTTAATTTAAAAATTATAAAACTCTATAGGGTCTTATCGTCCCATAAAATTATTTAAGCTTTCTTACTCAATTCAATTTTATCAAAATAAGACAGTAATTATTTCGTCCCACTTTTCATTTCAGCCTTCAATTAAAAGACTAATGATTATGCTACCTTTGCACTACCGACTGAGTTACCTGAGCGAGTTCTGATCCAAACACAAATTTTTCTCTTATATATGTTGTTAATTCCCAAATACTATGAAACCTTCATTTCTATCTTTGCAAATGGTGGCTTCTTTATTAAGAAGACATTTATTTAGGAATTTTTATATTACATTATAATGCCAGTACGCTTCTTTCGATGTTTTAATTATTCATTTCATACATCCCAATGATGGATACATTTTTCTCTTCAAATATGATTTATCCATCATTGAGATGTATGAAATGAATAATAAGAACATCAAATTAAATATATTAACCTATTTTTCCAGAACTAAACACCATATTAATGAACTTGCATATCACATTTTATTGTACTGTTAATTAAAATGAAAAAAAATTGTTCTATTCTTTTGTTTAAGGAAAATTTTCAGTACAGAAGGTTCATATATATATAATTTTTTTTTTTCCCCCTATGCAGATTTATGGTTTATATACTAGAAAAGGATACAAGTCAATAAGTTCAATTCTTGCAGTCAGAAATAAACAGAGTTCATTTGCGACTGAACTTATTGTACGCAATTCATTAGATACAGCAAGATTTACCCTCTCGGTGTTACTAAGCTTCGCCACTTCTTCAACTCTTCGGAAGTCAGATCTAGCAGAATCATACACTGACTTGAGAGAATTCTGTAAAAATAAATTAATACAAAAAAATTTATGACAGTTTTTAAGAGTTACATTTTAAAGTTGAAATGAGTAAATTGAGATGGATGTATATTGAGAAATGATGAGTTATCGCCTTTAAAATGTAACAAAAACATTTTGACTACTCTGAAAAGGTGAGTACTTGAAAATGTTTTATGGCACACATGGATTACTCCATGGTAACTCATTATAAATTGACTTGAATATATGTTTTATTGTATTATCAGATAAGATAAAATTGGATGATATATTTTTTCTCTCGTGTAAAACAAATGATACAAAGACAATACTCTACAAAACTAGAGAGTAATAGCTTTATGTCATTTTATTAAAAAGAAAATTATTACCTACTGATAACTCACATTATTTTTGAAACAAACAGATTTCACTTACAATAAAGAAAATGCAGAATTCTGCTCTGTTACAAATTCTAATACAATCAAGTTTATGTACATAAAATTAGGACCTATAAAATGTAACTGACACACACACAAAGATATTTTAAACCTATGTACATAATCATACATAAACAATAGCTTGGTAACTCACATTACAGATAATACTAACTCATGTTACATTCATAAGAATTAAATTAATCGTGATTATTTCATATCTCATACTTCTATATTTCTTTAAATACAGCACTGCAGTATCGGCAATTTCTTATCACCATCATCAGCTGTTTTCATGTTACATTGTCATAGTGCATGATCAAAAATACAACAGATGGCAGTTTAGAAAATGATTCCTTAAAAAGAACACCAGATGGCAGTTTGGATAATTACGGCAAAAGAAAAAATTGACAGTTGTGAAAACAGCTGATGATGGTGACGATGGTCACTGATACTGCAGTGCTGTGTTAAAAAAAACATAGTAGTATGAGGTAAGAAGAATTCACGATTCATTTTATTCTTATGGTAACTCACGGTACATAAAATAATATATTAAATACTAGCAAACAATTACAAGATAAAATAAGTTGTATGCCTCAAATGATTACTGGCATTTATGATAAATTAAAACATTTCATATCTCTCCTCATAATCGATGGATAGATGGATGGACTGGCATTTATGTTGAGAAAAATGAACAAAATAAATTTTCCATCAGGAATGTATATATGAATTTTTTTAAAATTATAGTTTGGTAACTCACGTTACATTTTTACATTAGATTAAGTATGTAATATTTATGTAAAATAATTAGATTTATGAAACCACAAAAAGAAGTCCATCATGCAGGAACTGTGTGAACCTAGTGAATTCCTCAGCAAACCAAATGGAATATATATACTATATATGCATTTCTTTTGTTAAATTGGAGAAACTCAATTTCTGATGGCAGCTTATTTAACAGCATCAACTGCAGTGAAAACAAATCATGCATAACTTTAAGTCACTTTATTGTAATCAAATGGTAAAGAGAAAAATTTATGCCTGAACTGGGAATCAGACCCCGAACCTTCAGCTTTCCGTGCTGATGCTCTTAACCATTGAGCTAATCCAGGCTTCAGGTCACTTATTTGCATATTGTTGTATAATTTGACACCAATTAAAATAATATCTTACTTTTTTAGGAATTCACACTATGAGATATTTATTTAGGTAAACTTTAATCACTCACCTCATATTCTTCTTCTTCTTAGACTAGTTTTGGCACCATCTTCGGTACATCGACAGTATTTCTATGACCATTGTTTTGTCATCCTGAAGAGCCATTTCTTCCTCCCTCTGTTGGACTAAAAAAACCTCGAAATCAAGTAATTTTCTGGGCAATTTCAAAGTTCATTAATTTCTCCTTTTCATTTTTTCTAATGTACCCCAAAGAACTGACTGTTTGGGAAAAAATGTACATTCAAAAAACAAAAAGGAGAAATTAATGAACCTTGAAATTCTTGTGGAATAATGACTTGATTTCGAGGTTTTTCAGTCTATCAACAGAGGGAGCAAGAGACAGCTCTTCAGGATGACAAAACAATGGTCATAGAAATAATGACGATGGTACCAATACTAGTCTAAGAAAATGAAGAATATGAGGTGAGTGATAAAAGTTTACCTAAATTAAATAATATGTACCAGTTCATGTTTCCATTACATTATTAGAAATATTAAATAAATAAAACTAATGTATCTTGTAAGATATATTGCCAATTTAAAGGTTAATTAAATGGTATGGCATACATTGTGATGAACCAAACATGGTGGTTGATAGAGTCAATTTTTAATTTAGAATTTCAGGTAACCTCCCACTTCTAGTAGATGGATTTTGTTGATTTTTGGAGAATACCTTCCATGGTATATTTTAATAGCATATACCAGTTTTATTGTGAAACATTGAAAATTTGAAATGCAAGAGCAATTTTTAAATTTTTGTTTCAGGTGAATTCCTACACCTAATGGTTTTGATTGCTGGTTAATGAACTCAACCTTACTTTATTTAATTTATTGCTATATGCCAAGTTTGGTTTTGATGAAATAAAAATTGTGGCTGTTAAAGTATTAACGGATATATATATATAAAATAGTCCACTGCTGTGGTCTCGAGGTAGCATGCTGCCTTATCATGAGCGGGCCTGGGTTCGATCCTGGTCGGGACAGTTTTTCTGGGTGAGGTTTTTATCAGAGTTTTTCCTCACCTGTAAGACAAATGTCAGGAAAACTTTAAGGCCCAAACGGTCCCTGAAATCATATGGCCATCATCATCATCATCCTTCACCGGGGTAGAAAACAACGGGAAGCTACCACACCTGCAATTCCCTAGCAAAGCTGCAAAGCATAGCATGAATTACTATGGATGGATGGATATATAAAATACATAAATTTTGGATCAGTGAAGATCTGTAAAAAGTTTGAAAAATCTTTTCATAAGAACAACTCCAATAGCTTCATTCCTTTGGAATTCGCTAAAAAGTACACTTTCAATTACTACTTAATATATTTATAATTTTGAGACCGTAACAGACCACATGGCCTAATACTTGCATGGATGATGATGATAGTTTTAAATACAGTGTGTACATAAAAGAATATAGTAGTTTCAAGTAATAATATTATCACTCAGATGAGGCATAGAAAGTTGTGTGGACTGAAATGAAACAGGAAAGAAGATAGTTTTAGTTGTGTAAGTGAGCAGATAGCTTTCTTTGGTTTTGTTTCTATGGCAACAATAATAACAAAGATGGCAACTCCTCAACAAAAAGTGTTTTGTGTTTTGCAGTTTGAGAGTTGTAAATCAGTTGTGACAATTCAATGTGCATTTCGTAGGCAGTTTAATCACGATCCTCCCAATGCCAATAACATCCATTGATGGCATAATCAGTTCACAACGACTGGTTGTCTGTGTAAAGGCAAAAGTGTGGGATGACCAAGATTGTCTGAGGAGAATGTTGCTGCTGCAACAGTAAATGTTTTCATAAGACCTTCCATACTGTCATTACTGGATTGGTCGTCATGATCCAGATGACGGGGCTTATCTCCAGTGGCCTCCTAGATCACTGGATCTCACCACATGCAATTTTTTCCTTTGGGGTTTGTAAAGGACAGAGTCGATATGCCTCCATTATCTGCTAACCTGCCCGAGTTGAGAGACAGGATTCAAGAAGCTATTGCTGTGATCAATCCAGACATGCTTATTAATGTATGGGAAGAATTAGCCTAAAGGTTGGATGTGTGTCATGTAACAAAAGAGGCTCACATTGAACACCTATGAACTTATAATGTAAACAGGAGATGTTACTCTTTCATTTAACATGAGTTTTTTTCTTAGTTGAAGTATAATTCAACACTTTTAAAATCGCTATATTCTTTTATGTACACTCAGTATTATTGCATTGTTTTCTTATCTAGAAATTGATTACATCTGCAACTTGAATAACATTAACAAGTTGTTCTCAAAATAGCAAGTTCTATGAGAATGGAATAGACTTTGGCAAGAAAAATCAATGTTGCCAACATACCTTAAATACATCATGAATATGTATATAGCAAAACAAATTTCATAAACCGCAATTTAATTTTTTTCTACTTGTTACTTGTTTACATGGAATACCTTATCCTTACAGTCTAACAACATCCCCATAAAGCAAATAAAGAATTTATTTGTGTAAATATATTTAATAAGTATTTACTGGATTAATGGACCTTTTTTTTATCTCCAGCCTATATTATTCCATATCTTACATCTTTCCTAAGAAATCCTTTATTTTTTGTGACTAAAAATCCAAGTTCTCCATAAGATCGTTCTGCAATTGCTATTTGGGGTAGGTGAGTTACCAGCATTCCCCAAGGACCTGCCTGTCCTGATCTAGATTCTCGTTCCCGCTCCTGTAAATGTAAAATATACAATAAAAAATAGGACTGTTAATATGATTTTGGTGGAAGTTTGGAGCAGGCTTCTGTGACTGATTGTATTGATTCTTTAAAAGAATATACTTGTGAATGTTAGGGAAAAAATGGCAATAATTAAGCAGGATGATCACTATACATACGCACATTTTGCCTGTTTAATATTTATATTGACAACAGTAGATTATATTAATAATCAACACAAAGGGATGTGTGGGATGTAAAACAGCAGTACTAACCACTACATCTTTGGAAAAGCTAACAAAAATAATTCTCAACCTCCGCTTTCTTAAAACTAACAAAAATAACTCACTGAATTATATAGGAAATTTAAAAAAATAATAATAATAAAAATTAATTTAGTTATAGTATGGTTTTAGAGTGAATTTTTTCTTCTTCCAAAACTATTAACTTGTCTATGCATTCAATTAACAGTTGTATTGATTATAATAAATTATTAATTTCCTTATTGTATGTGTACTTTTATATAAATTAATTATTAGATTATTTCCCAACAAAAGCGAGTTTAAGCAATTATTTTCACCATTAAAGCAATAATTTTAATAGTGAATGTATCAAACTGCATTAAGTCCAAAACCTTTGCACCTAATTTTAAAGCAATTTTGATCTTTATATAATTGGATTCAGGATATAAAGAACCATGATTCAATATTATCCTCTTTTTAATTGCTTTCATAGTTTAGGAATAGTTTGTTTTTTGTCTTTCCTGTAATTTTTCTTTGGACATAATATTATT
Organism: Diploptera punctata; assembly: GCA_030220185.1. Taxonomy (NCBI): domain Eukaryota; kingdom Metazoa; phylum Arthropoda; class Insecta; order Blattodea; family Blaberidae; genus Diploptera; species Diploptera punctata. The sequence goes on from JASPKZ010003852.1 coordinate 1,692,843, forward strand.
TATAATGAAATACCTCATATTATAAATGCAATGAGATTATAATCTTGAACTTTCTGATCTACAGCACCATGATTTACTGCTCTTGGCTACATAGCCACATTGGAAAACTAAGATAATATAATTAAAATAACCTCAAAATATTACTTCCTAAAATTAAATATTAATATATTATACTTCGGTTTTTGGAAAATTAAAAGTGGATTTTAAAAAACTTTCACATTTAAATTATTCCTCACATTGAAAATAACAAAATTACTTATTTTTCAATGAATAAAAAAAATATAGGCACAAATATAAAATAATGTTTGTGATGTAAGAGGGGTTCCCATCTAGGGGATATGTGGATGGCAACCACAAGGTGCCCAAGCTGAGCAAAACATTGCTTCCACTTACTTGTGTTTTGCTCTTTACTTTTATCTTTAACCAATCAATATTTTTTTCCTTTTCTAGTACCAGATCCCTCTTTTTTACTTTCCTGTCCAGTTTCCCTTGCCTGACCTCTTGTTTTCTTCGACCCCAATGGTATCAGAGTATTCGAGGCCGAAGGGTTCATTTCTGTCTTTCCTATATCTCTTTCTTTTAACCTCGTGGACACTCACCTTGAATGCCCACATAAGCTGCATGTTCAAATGCAGTCCCATTGCAACTTATAGCATAAGTATACAATGGATTTGTGTCATCAGCTAAGGCTGGATACACGTAATGAAGAAGGATGTCATTCACATTGTCCTTGCTGTTCATATGTTGTATTTTTAAAGATGATATTTATAATATTAAATGTTTTAGCCTTAGTTTTAGACAAGGCTATTAACCCAGCCCTACGTGTACAGGGGGCATAAGGCATAACTGTATTCAGTTGGGTAATTCTTGACAGGAGTGTTCTCGTCGCGGGGGTGAACACTAAGGGTCGTATGCAAATACATTACTCTCTACTCAAATTACTTCCAATCACTGGTGAGCTGAGATCGAATTAACGGCCGCCTTAACTGGTCATGCATGAATGTTGACGTTTTCGTAATATTGGCAACGAATTACCCAGAATTCTCAGCGATAAAACCACTTCCGTTATTTTCGTCTGCTATAGAGGAATGCATTTATGCTTGCATCCCGCAAATAATACCGTATACAAACACGTCTGCGACGCGCAATATTACGCCGATTCTCCTGTTCTTCCAGTTGAATTCTTTGGTAGACTCTATCAAATTCCTCTTCTCCGCATATACCGAAAACATGATCGAAGTCTTCAAGGTCCGACGTCTTGGATAAGTTTCAAACTACATCGGTTACCATCAGTTCCCTTCGGGATTTTCACATAAGTTTATATCTTGAGCTACAATCTTAAGGTACCTTGTCAGGTAGCTTTACAATTATTACCACGTGAATAGATTTCTGAGTAAGAAAAATGTGTTTGAATAAAACTTTATCAGCAGAGAACGCCTTTTACTGTCTAATGCGTTCAAACATTCGACCATAAGAATCTTAGTGACTAAGTTCTGTCAAGGATCCTATCTCTCGGGGTATAACGAGGGCCCCTGCCCAGGGATACAGGTGAAGACCTCAATGGTTGGATCGGCAAAAAGAACAAGCTTCAATGAAGGCGAGACAAGCGGAAGAGGCAGCCCTCCACCTGGGGTTTGTACAGATGGAAGCATGTTCAAATGCTTTGAGGTGGCAGCTCCACCATTGGACTTACTCAGCAGCAGGCCGGTTACCTGCTACTAGGAAATTTAAATAAACTCGAACTCCCCAAAAAGATGCTTTATTATAAACCTCAAGGCCGAAGAAATGTAGGAAGACCAAAACAACATTGGAAGGACAACCTGTAGCATATTGAGCAGCCAGGGAGCGGAATAGGCCCATATCTTGCAGATCATGATGATGGTGAATATTAAATGTGGCACAGCAATTTTATTTATTATTCTTTTCCAATTTAAGGAATATAAAAATGTAACTGATATGTGACTTAACTAACCTTGCTAAATGAAAAGGACAAACATAAAGTTAGTATAAGATTTCCATTAGCTTTTCAAATTTAAGACCGATGTGTGCAAATATGAAATAAAATAAATAAAACAAATATTTTTGCTTTTACCGTCAAAAGTGGAACAATTTGTGCAATATTAAAATCAAAATGTGAATTAATTAATAATCTACAGCCTACTTGATAAAAAGCATTAATATAAGAATACTGTGAGTTATTTTTGTTAGCTTTTCAAATTTAAGAGCAATGTGTGTAAATATGATTTAAAATGGCTCAACTTTAGTTTATTTTACCCTTTATTTTCCATAGTATATTGACCTATGGTAGTGAAGCATGGACACTAAAAAAACAACATGAAAGCAGAATAACGACTTGTGAAATGAGATTCATGCGCAGAACAGCGGGTTACACCAGATGGGATCGGAAAAGGAACACCGATATCTTAAAAGAATTGAAGACTACGCCAATTTTGGAATATATTAAACAGTACCAACTAAATTGGAAACACCATCTTGAAAGAATGAGTTCAAATCGGATCCCCAAAGCTGTTTATAATTATATACCAAGAGGACGAAGATCACTGGGCCGTCCTATGAAACGCTGGAGGGAAAATTTTCTATAGGATCGTAACAGGCCTTGGCCTAATACTTGGAAGAAGAAGAAGAAGTATATTCTTACAATACTATTGCTCTTCATACTTCTTCAGTACTTACTAACATTTTGTAATCTTTAAACTTTTGCAATGATACTTATCACCAGGGAATGGATTTATATGTAAATACATATTTACTTATAAAGCTATTATCAATTATATGTTGCATTATCTTTATGTTTCACTATGTGTAGAGTTGAAAAATGCTACTTTTACTTTCCATATTTCAGAGTTTAGTACTTATTTTAATTAATTTCCATATTTCATATAAAACAGTCTATTTTATATTAAGCTTAACAATAAAATACATTTCAACAATAAAGTTTCAAACATTCTTTTAAATAACAGGATTGGAAAATGTTAAATAACATTGTTTACTGCTTATAAAAGTGGTGGTGTAAAATTCTCAAATATACATACTTCTAAACGAAGCTGACATTGGCGATGGTAGTGGCAGCGGACAAAACGAGAATTATAGATTTGTATTAGTGGAAAGAATTGTTAATGTTTGTGCCAAGTCTAGAATGGTGTAGTGGGCTGCACACTAGTCTGGAGAACTAGAGGTCCACGGTTCGATTCCTGGTTAATATTCTTTTAAAATCAGGGTTATTTGAAAATTAACACCCTCTCAACAATTGGGAAGTATGTTTTGAAACTGTATTACTTTAATTTTGAAGTTTTAAACACAAAACAGATGAGCAGCTCCACAGTTACCGGTACATGCCATCCAGAATACACATTGGTTGAGTTCATTCTATAAAGACAGTAAATATACCAGAAGTACCACATTCAGCCACTTTGAAATTAACAAGTTCTTCTTCTGCGTCAGGCTCTACGACTTCCAGTGGAATGTCTTGGCCTTCTCAACCAGTTTACGCCACTTTTTCCTATCTTGTGCAGTAGATAAATTAACAAGTTACATTTCAGAATTTAAAGATTATGGTTTATCATAAGTAATGCCACGAGTGATTTCCAAATTATCAATAAATTCACGACTCACGAAGTGAGGAGAGAATTTGGAAATCAAGAGTGGCATTTGTTAGGACTATTTAACGAATAAAATTAAGCTCTTTACTCACAAATCATTATTTAACTATAGTTATTTTAAAATATTCAAGTATTTAATGTAAACGGCAATGTTTGAAAACAAATCAGAAATGTGAGGTTATGTTCAATCACTGCTGCTTGATCATATTATTTATTGCCAAATAAGATCGCAATATTGTAAGAGTGCACCCAAGTGGAGAAATAATGAAACACATCAAACTATAATTATCATAATCAACATTACGGATTATTCATTTATTTTTTTTTAGTAAACAACTCAGTAAAATCAAGGAATCTTTTCATTATTTGCTATATTCAATGTTATTTGTCGGAGAAAAATAATGCTTTAACCTGTTCAGAACATTAAAAAGGAGGAGCTTTCTTTATCACAAAAACAGGATCTTATAAAGAGAAATTGATAAAGAGTGAGGTGAAAAGAGACTGTCATTGGTTGTAAAACATTAATTGAAACGTGATTGGTCATTAACTAGCATTTGTGGCATGAGTTAAATAGTCAACAATAACAATTTCTGTCAATGTGCAGTATTGTCTACTCAAAAGTTCCTGGTGCAACAACATATTCAAACTAGTAAACATCAGTTAACAAACCACGAAACTCCAAGCAGTTTTTAACAGAACCAATAACATCAAATGTAAGGTCCAAGTTCAACATCAAGCTGTGCGGTGCCCTCATCTCTGCTGATATTCCTCTCTACAAACTAAAGAATTATTAATAAATTAATGAGTCATTTTAACATCTTACCTCATATTTCATGTTTTATCAAACACGGTAACTATAGTTTTCAAATGATCTTGTCATTCATTTGAAAACTATAGTTACCGTGTTTGATAAAACATGAAATATGAGGTAAGATGTTAAAATGACTCATTAATTTATTAATTATGAACCTCATAATGTGTTTCCCAATTTTAACTTTGAATAAAGAATTATTACCCGTTTAAGGAGTAAGTGCAGTTGTTGATGGAGGGCACTGCAGTCGTGTTTATGCAGGAATAGAACACGTGACACTGCTATCTATGAGTGCAGAGGGGAATGGGACGTGGGATGCTGACAGTATACACTGCCTTATGTGACGTCATGTGTAGCAACAAACAGAGCTTCATATTTCTTCCGCCTGCAGAGATATTTTGAATGACTAATATGTCACATCATTGTTTACAAACATTCCAACTGACAAAACTATGGACATTTTTTAAAAAATGGCTAAAGGAAAATAAGATAGATGATGAGAGCATAGAATACATGAAATGAAGCAGATTATGCATAGATCAAATGTTCTTAACTTTCAGAGGAAAATATGGTTACAGCGCAAAAAGTGGACATCTGAATTTCGAGATAATTTTGGTTTTGAAATTAAGTTTAGGACCACTAAACATGAAAACAAACAAAAAAATTGTGGACCATCCAGAAACAAAACAGTAAAATAATACACTATAAAACACACATTTCACTAGTTTACTGTACAAGACATCCCCTTTTCAATATAAATTTGGTAATACAATCAAGCTTAGGATCACCAAAGATGAAAATATAAGAAAATCTGCGGACCATTGCTAGAGTAATAGTTTCTTATACATAATTAGGTTAAGAAATTCGGATGTCCACTTTTTGCGCCGAACCCAATATGGTTACTACAAGCAAAGAACGGGATTTACAATGGGAAATCATTATTTTTGGCTAATATGTTGATGGGAAACTTTTGAATGTCAGATAACCAAAGCATACCCTTCGATTTCTAAATTTTGAAGTAGATATGTGGATGATATCATAGTAATAGTCAAACAAAAACAATTAGAAGATATCCTTAAACTTTTGAATATTCATAATAAAACAATTCAATTTACTATGGAAGTATAAAATAACCAAGAAATACCATTTTTTAGACCTTACAGTGATCAGGAATGAAGAAGAGAAGAAAATAGAATTTAGAATTTTTTTGGAAAGAAACACACATTGATAATTATATTCAAGCAATAGGTTTTAACCATAATGCACATAAACAGGCAGTATTTAATAGTTTAACATGTTACAGACTTATGAACGTTCTCATGAGCAGAGGAAATTTGAATAAAGAGAAAAAAAATTATAAAAAATAACAAAAGAGAATGGGGAAAAACTGCACTTAAACTAGCGTGAAATATTTTCAAAGCCCTGTAGAACAACAGTGCACATGCGCCAGATTTTATAGAGCCAGCGATAACCCACAATCGAATATCATCCTCGAATACTATCTGTCGCTATGAAATTTAAATTACCAATATTTGCAATAAATCCCCAAATCTATGTTAAAAAATATATTAATATTAAATTATCAAACGTTTATTAAAAATGGGTGTACACTTACTTATCACTCCCTAACGCTGATCCAACCAGCGATAGAAAAATTATAGACTAAGTAATATAATCCATGGAGAAAATAGCAGTTAGCATCACAATATTGTCTAACAGTGTCATAATATTGTGATTTGCATCTTTAAATAAATACTTCAAAATTGTCTAATAATGTTATAAAAATTGTTTGAAAAATTAAAAATATTAAATAATGTTAGTAAATGCAGAAGAGCTATAGTTTACAACAATATAACTGAAAAAAACAAGCGCTAGTAGAAGTGCAGTTGAGCCGAGAATGGTTTTCAGGAAAAAACGATTCGTTAGAAAATAAATAAATTCAAGAAACAAAATGATAAATTAATCTATTTCTAGTATGAATGAATATATGAGATTATGCTTTTAAAGGAAATAAAAGTGTACGAAAATGCAATTAATAAAAAAAACAGCATGTTATACTTTTCCTTTACCACTAGCTCCTTTGCTTTTTCAAATCCCAAATTAGCAACATGAGTAAAAAAATCTTTGAGAAAGGATTCCTCGTGGTCTGTCATTGTAGTTTCACTGTTTACATAATTATTGGTCAACTTGAGATCGCGATGCATGCCTATTATTTCGCTTATCTGAAGTGTTTAGCGCGTAACTAATTTAATTTTTGTTCTGATATTGGTAGTACTGTGATTTAAGTTTTTTTTTTAATATGTTTAGATTTTCATTATATTACATGCAAAATGATAACTAATCATAGTTAAAACAAAATTATTTTAGAAAAACAGGGAATGAAAATTCTTAATTTATTTGTCAAAAGTGTAAATACAGAAAATTAAATTAAATGCGCGCCAGGTGTAACAATATAACGCTAGGTATAAATAAATAGTATTCTTGTCAGTTGTTTTAAAATACGATTTTTATAGAAGATGAAAATTAGTCAAATGTCTCATGGGACTTAGATACAAAGATTAATTTTAATAACTTTTTCTGAAAATGTAAATGCGTTTATATTTATCATCAACTTATATATACTTAGGTTGCCTGTCCTGCGCGTGTCGTCATATGGAGCAATTGACGTTGACCTATGACGTAGATACAGTGGTACGGCGAGCTATGAAAAAGACAGAGGCAAGCTTCTGTATGTTCTGTAAAGAGCAGAAGCTGTTAGGAAAATGGCGTCTTCAGATTCGAAGGCGCCTTTGCGTGAAGTAAAAAGAGTGCAATTTGGTATTTTATCTCCTGGTGAAATAGTAAGTGGGATTACTGTTGTTATTATTTAATATGTCGTGAAATTTAATATACTGTTTGGTTCGAATCTTGAATAATAAAATAACTCAAGCGAAAGTTTATCAATCCCTTCCATGATGAAATTGGCTTAGTGAGTTCTGATATTGTTTTTGTAGCTCGAAAATAAATTTATAATATTTAATGCTGTATTATGCAATTAGGATGCAATATAATCATGTTCCGTCTATATATTGTTTAGAAAATCACTTTTTAGCATTCCCGGTAAATGTGTTGGTTCTTTTTCCTGATGTCATTAAGTAAAAGTAAGAACCTTGACTATTTTGTCGTTTTGGTTAAAACACTTTTCACGTTAAGTACTGGATATGAAATAATTTTAAAATTATCGTACCTCGTTCACAATATCTTTTGTAAATCTGTAAATTTTATCAATAAAACATAAGTGATGATACATTGCCTAAACTTCACGTGAAAAAAGCGAGGGCTCTACTATAGTCCTGCGTAAAATGTGGACCTTCAAGTTTCTTGCTTTTTTCGGTTTCAAAATTAACATTACGCATTACTAACATATAGAAACAAAACCAAAAAAATAATAAAGCACTTAATAGTCTGCATGGAGAACCACATAGTCACTTGTATCCACAATAGGGGAATGGGCATGATATATAAGCAACAATAATATTTGGGTTTTATTTAACATTTACACATTATTCAAAAACTTATAATAAGGTTACGGCGCAAAAAGTGGACATCCAAATTTCGAGATAATTTTGGTTTTAAAATGAAGCTTAGGACCACAAAACATGAAAATGCAAAAAAAAATTGCGGACCATCCAGAAACAAAGCAGTAAAACATTTTATAAGCACTACAAAACACACATTTCACTAGTTTACGAGGCAACCCCCTTTCGATATAAATTTGGTTTTAAAGTGAAGCTTTGGATTACCAAAGATGAAAACATAAAAAAATCTGGAAAAAGTCTGGTTTATGCCGGTGATGAAATCTTCTAAGTTCCATAGAATCGCAGTGCGCATGCACGAGTCGCAGGAGTTGTTGTAATGGTTAATATAGCCTCCGGTAGATGGCTCTGCAGTTGGCGTTACCAACTTTGGGAATAAATTTCCAAATGCAAAAAAAAAAATGGACGTTAACTAACTTGCCATTTCCTAACTAAAGAAAACAAGGATGTGGTCGGTTTTACGTCTCACATTTCTACACTTACATTCTTATGCCACTGATGCACTAAACACTTGTAAACACGTTTTGTACTGTTTTAAACATTTTACAATGATCTTCAAGCTTTCTTCACAATATTTTATATTTATATATTTACGTAAAACATGATTGTGGATACATTACTTCCTTGCTACTTTCCCATGTTGTTCCAACGTTGCCACCATTTGAAAATAATTTAAAACTATATTTAGTGTTAGTGTACGTAAAATTAGTTTATAGTTCATTAAACAGTACACATGTAAACTGCTTTGTTACGTTAGGAAATGGGAAATTGGTTTACGTCCATTTTTAAGCATTTGGGAAGAAATAATATGCATGTAAATTGTTTTCTTTAGTTAGAAAATCGCAAGTTAGTTAACGTCCATTTTTTTTTTTTTGAATTTGGAAATTTATTCCCAAAGTTGGTAACGCCGACTGCAGAGCCATCTACCGGAGTCTATATTAACCATTACAGCAACTCACGCATGCGCGCTGCGATTCTGTGGAACTTAGAAGAATTCCTGAGAGACATAAAACCGACTTTTTCCGAAAACAGTTTACTTGCATATTATTTATTCCCAAATGCTTAAAAACTTGGACGTAAACCAACTTCCCATTTCCTAACCTAAGAAAACAATTTACATGCATACTATTTAATAAACTAATTTTACGTGCACTAACACTAAATATGGTTTGAAATTATTTTCAAATGTTGGCAATGGAACAGAATGGCAAAGTAGGAAGTAAGTAATGTATCCACGATCATGTTTTACGTAAATGTATAAATATAAAATATTGTAAAGAAAGCTTGAAGATCGTTGCAAAATGTTTAAAACAGTACGAAACGCGTTTACAAGTGTTTAGTGCATCAGTGGCATAAGAATGTGAGTGTAGAATTGTGACGAACATAAAACCTACCTCACCCAAAAATCCGCAGACCATCACTAAACAAACTAGGTTAGAGCAATAGTTTGGCTGTGGTCCATTAATTGGTGCACACAATTTTACACTTACATTCTTATGCCACTCATGCACTAAACACTTTTCAACCATTTGTAATGTTTCGTACTATTTTAAACATTTTAGAACCATTTTAGGATGTGGTAGGTTTTATGTCTCTCACAATTCTACACTTACACTCTTATGCCACTGATGCACTAAACACGTTTTGTACTGTTTTAAACATTTTCCAATCATCTTCAAGCTTTCTTTACAATATTTTATATTTATATATTTACGTAAAACATAATCGTGGATAAATTACTTGCTTGCTACTTTACCATGTTGTTCCAACGTTGCCACCATTTGAAAATAATTTCAAACCATATTTAGTGTTAGTGTACGTAAAATTAGTTTATAGTTCATTAAATAGTATGCATGTAAATTGCTTTGTTACGTTAGGAAATGGAAAGTTGGTTTAAGTCCATTTTTTTAAGCATTTGGGAATAAATAATATGCATGTAAATTGTTTTCTTTAGTTAGAAAATGGCAAGTTAGTTAACGTCCATTATTTTTTTTTTGCATTTGGAAATTTATTCCCAAAGTTGGTAATGCCGACTGCAGAGCCATCTACCGGAGGCTATATTAACCATTACAGCAACTCGTGCATGTGCACTGCGATTCTGTGGAACTTAGAAAAATTCGTCTGAGACATATAACCGACTTTTCCCCCATTTTATAAACGATCTCCTCCGTTGTCCAGCTTTTGTAGAAGAGACCAGCCTTTCTGCTAAATATTGGAGTGCAAGAGAGCGAATGGTTTCATTATCAAGTGCTCGACATTAGATACCAACCATAAACATTTATATATTTATAAATTATGTGAAATTTGTGCATCGGGTTCTAGAGACGTGGAAATGCTTCATGTAACATCTGCTAGGTGGCTCTCAAATCGGAGTTACCAACATTTGAAAATAATTTCAAACCATATTTAGTCTTAGTGTACGTAAAATTAGTTTATTAAATAATACGCATGTAAATTGTTTTGTTAGGTTAGGAAACGGCAAATTGGTTTACGTCCATTTTTTTTTTTTTTTTTTAGCATTTGGGTATAAATAATATGCATGTAAATTGTTTTCTTTGGTTAGGAAATGGCAAGTTAGTTAACGTCCATCTTTTATAGCATTTTGGAATTTATTCCCAAAGTTGGTAACACCAACTGCAGAGCCATCTACTGGAATCTACATTAACCATTACAACAACTCGCGGATGCGCACTGCGATTCTGTGGAACTTAGTAGAATTCGTGTGTGCCAAATACTGGACTTTTTCCATAGTTTCTTATACTTAATTAGGTTAGCTTTTAGTAGTATAATTGGCTGTTGTACACTTCAGGTCGCAAAAAATTTTCAATTTAATATCTTATTCCACTGATACACTAAACACTTTTAAAACATTTTGCAACACTTTTAAACATCTTCCAATTTTGCAACGAGTTTTTTTTCATATTTATATATTTGCGTAAAACACGGTCGCGCTACATTGCTTACTTCCTACTCTTTGTTATTTTCCCTCCACTTCCTATGTTGTTCCAGCGTTGCCACCATCAACAACCCAAACTACTCCAGATGTTGCCAACCATTTCCACGTTCCCTGGATTTCACCTACGTTAGAGTAATTGATTTAGGTTTGGTTAGCTTTTAGATTCCTTGCTTTTTAAATGTGATTCCACGTTCCCTGGATTTCACCTACATTAGAATAATATTGATTTGTGTTACAGTAATTGATTTAGGTTTGGTTAGCTTTTAGGTTCCTTGCTTTTTAAATGTGATTTGATACGTAAAATAAATTACCTCTCCATATCTGTTATTCTATGAAAAATTCAAAATATCAGACGGTTACCACGTAAAATCATATTTCCACTAGTTCATTTCGTGTTAATTATACATTTTTAGACAAGTTCTGGGAATTTTGTGTCAATGTTGGTCATACTGATTTCTCATACATATACCGCCAACTGCTGGAGGTTGCATTTATCTACCTGGGATAATTGGAGCACTAGCGCATGCGCACTGCGATTCTATAAAACTTAGAAAAATCTTTGTGCGACCCGTAGCATATCCGTATAATTTATTTACAGGCTGATATTTCCATTAAGCGCAGCGAGAATTTTTTCTAGGTCCGAAGCAGACACCACACACATGCACCATCAGGGTTTTAGTTTCAAATTATTTCCCTCCATTTACAACAAATTTTACATTTTTTCTAACGATTATTTGAATATATTTTCCTATAACATTTAACTATATACATAACATGAAGACGTGGCAGCCATATTGATTTTAAAGAATATTCTATACAACAGTGCAGCTAACATAGGTTATGTACTTCAGAATTTGTGAACTAACTATTTTTGGGCGTTAAATTCTTTCACATGTTAGAGTTCTTAAATTGCATTAGGTTAGCTTTTAGGTTGGTCTTTCGCAGGTTAGAGTACTTAAATTGGGTTAATTTAGCTTTTAGGTTTATTAAATAGCTTGTATAATGTTGGCTGCATCGCAATATTCGATAGAGTAAACTGCTTTGCGTTTGTTGTCACATGCGCGTCGTGTATGCCTGGGACTTAGAAAAATTCTCACTGCGCTTAATGGAAAGATTATCCTTATTTACATACCTGTAATTTCATATTGTCTAAATGCCATTCTATTTATTACTTTAACAGGTTAGAGTAATTTAAATAACTTAGGTTAGCTTTTAGGTTATTATACATGTATTCTAATAAAATATATTACAAATTTCGAAGATTATGTTATAAATTAGTGGCATGTTTGTTGAATATTTTGTAAGGGCTAATTTGCCGTTGTTTATTTTCGAGAAATGCGTATGATGATATATCTATAGGTACGTACATACTTGCGCGCATGCACCACGTTCATCAGATTTGGACGGGGTTTTAAGGTGCATGCCATGCACATGTGGCGCACCACGATCCACTCATTGTCGGTTTTTTCCCCGAACACTTTGATGGTTCGCTGTTTAGATTTGGACGTGTACTTGGGAGGTTTGTTGTTTTCGGTGCGCACCTTATTATTGAGTATGGAGTGGTCAGAGGGAAACATTTTAAAACTTATTATACTTTTTTAAAAAAATTTTTTCACTGAGAGTAATATTATAATTACAAAGAAATAAACGTTATCTCAGTCAAAACATAAATTTATTGTGTCGACGTTTCAATCTCCTTATGTGAGATAATTTTCAAGACATGTAAATTTATAAACAACCATGTCTTGAAAATGATTTCACATAAGGAGATTGAAACGTCGACACAATAAATTTATATTTTGATTGAGATAACGTTTATTTCTTTGTAATTATAATTTTAAAACTTATTGATCTTTATAGAAACAAACAATTATTGTGGGATCCTCAACATAAGGATCATTTTAAAAAAATCATTGAAAGGAGATGCCTGGAGGGAAATAGGAGATAAAATGGATATATCTCCGGATACATGCAGGAAGAAGATAATTACTTTACTTTCTTCCTACCGGCGAGAGTAAAGTAAAATATTGTTATATTGTTGACACATAACTTAGTATTGTTGGTTTAGCGCTAGAATAAATAGTGAAGATCGTCAGGTCAATTTGCACGTTGATGTCTATCGATATTTTTTAATCTAGGAAATAAAAAAATGATTTCACAATATTGTTACAGCATGCCTTTCCCCCCCCCCCAATGTTTATGTGTTTTTTTTTTCGTGTGTACTAAACACGTTCATTTCATAATGTTATATATGAAGTATCACAAAACAATAGAATATATAAACACATACCAGTAATAAGCGTATTGTGTAAGATGACCAGACGTTCCGATTTTGGCGGGACAGTCCCAATTTTTAACAATTTGTCCCGTGGCATTTTAAAAAAGTCCCAATTTTTTGGAAAGAATGCATGACAAGCTAGGGAACGGTGGGAGAACGGAAAGGGAATAAATATACTGTTTTTGGAGCCCATGTAGTTATTTTGCCAGGATATGAGTTTTATATTATTTTTGTTAATTTTATAATGTTAAACTTTAATAATAACAAATCATTGTTGAGAACTGCTTATCAAAGTTTACATTGATGATTCGACCACCATTGTTTGGTAAATAAAGCGTGGACATAAAAAAAATCGCAATTGAGTGTTAAGACTTTGAAAATTATTTTATGTGTGAAATATAATTTAACAAATTCTTGTGAAAAAATTCATGACCTTTTAAACGACAGCAATCTACTTAAAAAATTCACTCACATGAGAAATATGCCAAAGAATAAAATAATACTGGTACTATACCTAATTTTGTAATGTATTAATTACATTTGTAAATTGCACTTATGTTTGATATTAAAATTAATATATTATAATACTATTTTTGCATTCTATAAAAAATTTTGTTGTTCCATAGAGTATCTTTACATTTTATAATCTATAGAATCAAATAAGACCAAAATATTTTTTTCATATTTCATAATATTTTGGCGAAATGTTCATATTTTAGTAAAAATTTAATATTCCTTCATATTTTTCAATTTTTTAAAAATAAAATTTAAATAATTGGTTAAAAACATTTCTGAAGTGATTGTAGTTTTTGAAATTATATGACAATGTATTATGGTATACAGGTAAAACTTCCTCAGTATCCCATCCAGAACAAAATAAATAGTTTTGATAAAAGAAAATGGATATGCTACACTTCGGGTCACACGAAAATTTTTCTAAGTTCTATAGAATCGCAGTGCGCATGCGCTAGTGCTCCAATTATCCCAGGTAGATAAATGCAACCTCCAGCAGTTGGCGGTATATGTATGAGAAATCAGTATGACCAACATTGACACACAATTCCCAGAACTTGTCTAAAAATGTATAATTAACACGAAATGAACTAGTGGAAATATGATTTTACGTGGTAACCGTCCGATATTTTGAATTTTTCATAGAATAACAGATATGAAGAGGTAATTTATTTTACATATCAAATCACATTTAAAAAGCAAGGAACCTAAAAGCTAACCAAGCCTAAATCAATTACTGTAACACAAATCAATTACTCTAACGTAGGTGAAATCCAGGGAACGTGGAATCACATTTAAAAAGCAAGGAACCTAAAAGCTAACCAAACCTAAATCAATTATTCTAAGTAGGTGAAATCCAGGGAACGTGGAATCACATTTAAAAAGCATGGAACCTAAAAGCTAACCAAACCTAAATCAATTACTGTAACACAAATCAATTACTCTAACGTAGGTGAAATCCAGGGAACGTGGAATCACATTTAAAAAGCAAGGAACCTAAAAGCTAACCAAACCTAAATCAATTACTCTAAGTAGGTGAAATCCAGGGAACGTGGAATCACATTTAAAAAGCAAGGAACCTAAAAGCTAACCAAACCTAAATCAATTACTGTAACACAAATCAATTACTCTAACGTAGGTGAAATCCAGGGAACGTGGAATCACATTTAAAAAGCAAGGAACCTAAAAGCTAACCAAACCTAAATCAATTACTCTAACGTATGTGAAATCCAGGGAACGTGGAAATGGTTGGCAACATCTGGAGTATTTTGGGTTGTTGATGGTGGCAACGCTGGAACAACATAGGAAGAGGAGGGAAAATAGCAGTAAGCAATGTAGCACGACCATGTTTTACGTAAATATATAAATATAAAAAAAGATCGTTGCAACATTGGAAGATGTTTAAAAGTGTTGCAAAATGTTTTAAAAGTGTTTAGTGCGTCAGTGGAATAAGATATTAAATTGAAAAATTTTTGCAACCTAAAGTGTACAACAGCCAGGAAAATAATAGAATAAGGAGACATGGAATGACCAAGTGTAGGCCTTTGTCTCTGCAAAATGTCTACTGCAGGTTTGTGGGTTTCCTATGGATCGCAGGAGGTTCGTTGAAATTAATAATTTCGACGATCATAACACGAGCAGCCCTCGCGTGTTCGTGGTGCACATATGTGTACGTACCTTATTATTATCGACAATCAATTCAGTTATACCATTTTTTTCATAAGAAATTCTATGTGAGAATGTCATTTTTATTAAATTTCAAACTCTTTGCTATGTAAATTTTGGAAATACAGTAGTGCACTTTTATTACAATAAAATATTTATTCTATTTTCACATCTATATTGAAGAAAATATATTTTCACCCTGGACTAACTTCTGAATATCGAATCTGACGTCACGACCACAATAGTAGCCACCATCTTCAGGTAATATAGGGAATAGTGCTTTATAAATTGTTATTTTATAGCTTTGTTTCTGGATGGTCTGCAAATTTTTTTTCATGTTTTCATCTTCGACATTCCTAAGCTTCATTTTAAAATCCACTTAAGAAACTAAGAAAAATTAATAATATCATATTTGCTCTTTTTAGGCTCAAGTATCCAGTATGTGATCCAAGTTTAGAATACCTTTACCTTTAATTTTCCATAATTTTGTCATACTGTTGCTGTACATACTTATTCCATCTTTACTAACATATCATACTATTTTAAACGTTTTGCAACGATACTTATAACATTTGCAAAAACTTTCTTTAACTTTCCTAATACATTTTCTACAGTGTGATTCAGAAATATGGCTATATGTTTGATCGCATTTTGTGACGAAAATATTATTATTAAAGGAAATATGATATCACTGGAAAGGGAATCCTTCAAATTACAACAATAGAACAAAACAAAACACTTACAACAACACTAAACAAGTCACTTTATTGCTTCAAACTGTTCGCCGTTTACAACCAAGCATAATTGGCAATGCTTTGGGAAGTTATTCATTGCGTTATGATACATGTTTAGAGGAATAGCTCTAATTTCTTCATCAATCACTAATTTCAGCTTGTCTACATCTTGAGGTTTCCGGGCATAAACCTTCTCCTTCAAATAACCCCACAACCAATAGTCACACGCTGTGAGGTCAGGGAAACAGGCCATTCAATGGGGCCTCTTCTTCCCACCCTCCTGTTTTGCAAATGATCATCCAAAATTTCCCTCACCGCAATTGCATAGTGAGGTGGCGCACCATCCTGCTGGAATAAACATTGTTCATGTTCAGCACTTTGCATTACCGGAAGGACAATTTGTCTAAGGACATCACTATACCGATCACCATTAACAGTCTCATCCAAAATTCGCATTCCTAACAGTCCTTCCCATCCGATCATAGCCCAAACAGTGACTTTGCCGTATCTTAAACGTGTCTCTTCAATAACGTTAGGATTCTCTTTACAATAATAGTGACAATTTTGTCGATTAACACGTCCGTTCACATGAAAAACAGCTTCATCAGAAAAGTGCAAATTCACAAAATTCCATTCGCCTGTCAGGGTCATCTTCATTAAGTTCGTGGACACGAATCGGTTTGAAGGGGTGGTACTTCTCATGCTTCAAAACACGACACACACTCGATTGACTGATATGAGGCTCACATGAAGCTAGCTTGGCAGGTTGATTTTTGTGGGCTAGCGTCGAATGCCTCCACAATTCTCTGTATCCGTGCTAATGCGAGGCCTTCCAGGAGATTTGATTTTCTGCATCCTTCCGGTTCCAGCAGTCTTTCCTCCACTTCCCCACAGCTGACGGCTGCAATGCTACGTTAAACTCACGTCTTGCGGCCTCACGATCATTAGCATACGTTATTGCCCATGCAGCAATTGTAATTTTCTGTTGCATATTCAATGCCATTTTGACTAATGACTTAAGTTCTACACTGTTTTGTTTTATTCCATTGTTGTAATTTGAATAATTGCCTTTCCAATGGTAATTTCATATTTCCTGTAATGGTAATATTTTCATCACACAGTGCGATGAAACGTATAGCCATATTTGTGATTCACCTTGTAAGTCCTACAGAATAATGGTGCACATGCACAAAAGTTTGGGAGTTATCTCTAGGTGGAACCACATATCTGTGAAGTCCTACAGAAAGTTTATAGAGCTGTTGCTAGACTAAACCACGTAGCTGTGAAATCGACATGATTAACCTTCACAATAAATTTTCAAATGCTTTTAGAAATGGACGTACACCAACTTACCTCTTCCTAATCTAACAAAATAATTTACATGCATATTATTTAAAGAAGTGTGCACTAATCTGATATACACAAACTTTTCACATTGGAACCTAACGAAATAAAGTGAGTGAACATCCATTTCTTAAAATATATTTTTGAATGTTGGTCATTCCAATTTCACAGATATTTCCACCATTTAGTGGAAGTTCCTTTAAGTGTTAGCACATGCGCACAATGATTTTGCATAACTTTGAAGAAATCATTGCGTTCATAGATAAATATATAATAAATATCAACTCATGTCCATATCAGGATCGAGTCATGAGATGAGATGAAGCCCCTATATAGAGATTTATGAATGAGGCCTGATGCACCATCACAGGACAGATGAACAAAATGGATGAGATGAGTATGGAGAAATGATGGAATGAAATTGTGGCAGAGGAAAACAGTTGAAACCCCTGCCCAAGCTCCATTTTGTCCATCATAAAACCCGCATTGAGTGATTGAGACTCAATCTTGGGACCTTAGCTGTGAGAGGCAAGCATCTAACCATTTGCGCCACTGAGCTACCTTAGATATATCCATCCATCCATCCATAGTAATTCTGCCCAAGGGCCGGTCTTTCACTGCAATCATAGCATTTTCGTGCTTTGCTTTGCAGCTTTACTAGGGAATTATAGGTGTGGTAGCTTCCCATTGGTTTCCTCTCCGGTGAAGGAGGTTGATGATGATGATGGCCGGATGATTTTTGGGGACTGTTGGGCCTGACATTTGACTTACAGGTGAGGAAAAAACATCACCCAGAAGCCTGTCCTGGCTGGGAATCGAACCCGATATATATATATGTAATAACTGTAAGATAATTTTGTATCGTTACAAAACATTTAATAAATAGAAAATGTAGTAAAGATGGAAGAAATACGTAGAGCAACAATATTACAATAATATACTATGGAAAATTAAGGGTAAAGTAATCTAAAGTTGAGCCTAACATTTTTTTACAATTACCAAATATTTATGTATGCAAATTGTTGAATTTATATCAAATGAAGTCCTACAGAATCATGCATGAACTCTTAAAGAAACTTTCTCTAGGTGGCAGAGATATCTGTGTAATCGGAATGACCAACATTCGAAAATATATTTTAAGAAGTAGATGTTCACACACACTTCATTTTGTTAGGTTCCAATGGGACATGTAAGTGTATATCAGGTTAGTTTACATGTCATTAAATAATATGCATGTAATTTATTTTGTTAGGTTAGGAAGCGGGACATTGGTGTACATCCAGTTTGGAAATACATTGCAACCTGTGACATGAAAAATAAGTCCCAATCATTCACCATGCACATGCACCAGCAGACGCTTAGTGGTTACCATACTTACTTACTCACTGGCATCGAACCCATAGGTTCATGGCCACACGGACATAAGCTCTCCATACATCCCTATCCTGAGCTAATGCCATCCTCCCACCTCATTCTTGGTCTACCAACTGGGCGTTTTCCCTCTGGCTTTCCTACAAGAAGCTTCCATGCAAGTCTTTCATTCCCCATATGTGCAACATATCCTGCCCATCGCAGTCTACGAGACTTAACTGTTCTTATTATATCTGGCTTCCTATAAAGACAATGTAGTTCATTGTTATGTAGTCTTCTCCATTCACCTGTCTGTTCATCTCTCTTTGGTCCAAAAATTTTCCTAAGTACTATATTCTCAAATTTAGTGGTTACCATATAGCAGTGATTCCCAACCTTTTTCGACTCGCGAACCCCTTTCACAACGATATGAGTTGGTTGAACCACTGACTTTAAAATATACATAGCCTATAGTAGACATGCATAAAATTTAATTCCAAACAACAAAAGGTTTAATAAGCTTAAATTAACTTAACCCTTAACGATTAAAACCTGAAGTTACTCTAGTTATGGCTTAAAAGTTAAAGTTATACAACGTGTAGGCCTCATGGCAAAATCAAATACATTTCTAATGTTGTTACATAACTGTAAAATAAGGCATTCACGGTAAATATTAATTTATTGTGGAAATAATGTGATAAATTCCTGATGTTACACATGTGCAACAAGGGACATTATTTTTTTGGTTAATTTGATTTTATAATAATAATAAATATTATTGTTATTATTACAGTGCTATAGAAATTAAGAAACAATAATAGACCTAACCTCGAAATCCGCCATTATGGAAAAGTTTTGGCAAACTCCTTGAAATGGGGGGTTTGCAAACCACAGGTTGGAAAACAATGCCTATAGAATCATGGGATACAGCCAACATATACAGGATATTTGAATGTGTGTTGCCAACCACTGGAAAAACACCCCAAACATCATTATAGCCCCAAGATTGAAATCTTAATCTTAAAAAAAGCTAACCAAAATACAAATGTTCACTCCAGCTAGATTTAACCAAAATAAAATAATCTAACTAGATGTATCCTAGGTAGGAGTTTTATTGTATTTAGCAAAAATAGATTAGCCGACCCTTCCAAATATTGGAAGACATTCAAGCGGTTTATCCTGTAGTTTAATTACTATTAGTTATTAGTGTGGTTTTTGTGTTAATATTTCATTTAGTGTAAATGGTTAAATAAACGCGCATTTAGTGTAAATAATTGAATAATAAGCAGTAATTTAAAAAGTCTATGTTGCCTGCATAATAAGTTGAAGTTTGAAAGTATGTTTTGGTTATGTTGTCTGAATTGTAACTCATCATTACTATAAGTGTCTAGCTGATTATTGTAAAGAATGATATTCAAATAATAGTTAGAAATCTGTAAAATGCATTTTAAATGGTAGTAAATATTTTTAAAAATGGAACTGTACAAGAATAAAATTTGAGAGGAGTTCATTAAATCCATATCACATGTTGGAAAGTTGAGCCTCCATTTCTTATAAACATATTTGGGATTTTATTGCAAAAATTGGTCATACTGATTTCACACTTACGTGGTTCCATCTTGCAACAACTCCTATCTAGTAGACACCAAAAATTACCATGGCCAAAACTTATGTGTGTGTGTATATATACATCTCTCGCAATAGCAGAGTGGTTAAGGCAAGAAGCCTTGGCGCAGAGCTACGGGACTTGCGCTGGTTCGAGTCTCCATGGGGGAAGAAATTTCCTCATGGTATTTCGGTCAGTATGGGACCGGTGTCCACCCAAGCATCATAAGGCATTTGGGTAGCTACAATAAGTAGCAGTTCCAGGTTGAGGAAACCAGCTATAATGGCTGGGGGGCTCGACATGCTGAGCACATGTCACCCCTACACTGGCTAGATGATAATCTACCTCTGTAATTGACACATGTGGATGTGAGGCCAGCAGCTGGATGGTAGTCTAAGGGCCTTCTAGGCCTGTCGCACCATGGAATTAATTATAATTATATACTGTATATACCGGGCTTCCAATATAAAACCGGACCGGCCTCACGGAGTTTCACCCGGCATGCAGTGCTGTCTCTTCCTCCCGCAATTCACCCTGCCTGCCACCCGTCCTTGAACTGTTTCTTACCTTATAGAAAATGCTGGAAATGTTGTCCTCCCGCAGTTAAACAGGCATTATACCGAGTAAACACATTTAGATTGACACACTGTAGTTCGGGCACTCTCAAGTTACTGATTTAATTTCTTATGTTGTTCTTCAGTTCTTCCAATGTGTGCGGATTTGTTTTGTACACTTTGTCTTTCAGGCTACCCCACAAATAAAAATCACACACTGTTAGATCTGGGGAGCGAGGGGGCCATACACCAGCACTAATCACTCTATCTTCAAACACTTCCTTAATTTTATTCATGGACTCCACTGCTGTATGAGCAGTAGCAGATTCTTGTTGAAACCACCCATATGATTTCTCTTCAGTCAGTTGAAGAAAAAATGGGGTCAAAATGTCATTTCGATACCTCTCTGCAGTTACAGTCTTCTCGTAGAAAATCGGACCGATTATGCGCTTTGCGCTAATCGCACACCAAACTCCAATTTTCTGATCATGAAGAGGGGTTTCCTGTATTCGATTTGGATTTTAGAACACCAATAGCGAGTATTGTGAGTGTTCACACGACCATTTAGATGGAACCATGATTCATCTGTAAAGAACAAAAGCTGAGGGTCGAGTAACCATTCAGTCACTGATGAAAAAAACCACTCACAATAACGCACACGTGCTATGGGATCACCTTGGTTTAGACAATGAACACGTGTACACTTGTAAGGTTAGAGTTTTAACAATTTTGTTGCTGTATGTGCAGAAGATACTGAAATCCCAACTTGTTGTGCTAATTTCGGTAATGATTTTTGTGGTGAACGTTCCAAATTTTCGCCAATTTCGTCTAATTTTTCTTCGGTGAGAACCATATGCCTTTGCGTGTGTTTCTTATTTTGTACTGAACCAGTGGTCTCAAATTTAGTCACAAGATCGTGGATTGTCGATCTGGAAGGAGGTAATTGTCCAGGGAAGTTCCGAATAAATTCCTCGCGAACGCGACGAGCTGATTCGTATTTATAACAACATTTACACACATAAATGCGCTGCTCTAATGTCAGCTGACGTCTCATCTTGTCGAACGATAGTAAACTGACTAGTTCAAGGACGAGCGGCTGGCAGAGTGAAATGCGGATGAAGAGAGAGCACTGCCTGACGGGTGAAACCCCGTAAGGCCGGTCCGGGTTTATATTGGAAGCCCGTTTTATATATATATATATATATATATATGTATACATACACACACACACACACACACACACATGCGTGCGCATGTGTATCTGTTAACACTCTAGTTGTTGAAATGTTTGTTTTATTGAAACCAAACTTGACAGATAGCAGTCAATTAAATAAAATAAGGTCATTAACTAGCAACACGGCACCTCCAAGAGTAGTTCATCTGAAAAGAAATTTAAAAATTGTTCTAGCAATCACAATTTTTCTATTATTAGGAACGAAACTCAATATATGCTATTAAAATGAAATGAAGGTAATCTCCAAGCATCAGCAAAATCCCACCTGAAAATAAAAATTTGTTTTAGCAGCTGCCGTGTTTGCCTCATCACAATGTATATCTATATATTACCAATTTAATTTACCTTTAAATTGGCAATGCATTCTATAAGATACATGGGTTCAATATTTTTAATAAAGTAATGGAAAAATTAATCGATAGAAATTACTTCATCATCATCATCCTCTTTCCGTGTCCTCCTTTCCGCAGGTCGATTCAGAAATTACTAAAATTTGTGTCAAATTATACAACAATAGGTAACATGGTCGTGCATAATTTAGTTTTATTGTAGTCTAACATGTTTAATTAAGTTGCTATAAGAAATTTAGTTTCTCCAATTTAAGGATTAACAAAAGAAAAATATATTCCATAAACCACCAAAAGTAGACCATAACTTCGACATTAAGTTGGTAATAAGTTACGGTTATGCATTATTTGTTTTTTGCTGCATTATGACATGTTTAATTAAGCTGGAATAAGAAATTTGAATTTCTCCAAAAGAAAGATATGTTCCATAAATTACCAAATTGGACTATAAATTTGCTTAGCTTACACAGTTTCCAGTATGACAGATTTTTTGCCTCCTTCCAGACATTGGCAGTATAATCCTATATAGAATAGCTTAAAAGAAGTAGGAATAATTTCAATTGTTATATGTTGTTGAATTTAATTGAAGTTTACTCGTTTATAAAACTGCATTTTATTGGTCTACTTCCACTCTGTAATGTAAATAGGGAAAAAAAACTAGGTGTAACACGATTGATTTTTACTTACACACTTTAACACGACTTAAATGCAACAAATATGAATATAATTATATAATTATTCTTTTCTGCCCTGGAAAATTATTATTTTCATCTTATTTTAGTCGTAAATATGAAAAGAAAGTGGGACTATTTCCTGTCCAGACCGCTCTAATAATATGTCTTGGATGTGATGACCATACTAATAACTGTGGTTGCAACAGTTATTGTATGAACCAGCAATAAACTCTCTAATAACCAACGATAACCACGTTCAAAGTTAAAATTGGGAAACACATTGAGGTTCTTAATTAATAGATAACCACGTTAATTATTAATCAAAAATACGCACAAGTTGAGCATTAATAACCAGCAATATCAACATCACCGATAACTCACTGCTAATAATTATGGTTACTTTTTATACAATTACATCACTTTACGTCTACCTTTACATTTTAAATTAATTTAGAATAGGTTAGAGTAATTGAATTAGGTTAGGTTAGCTGTTAGGTTCCTATACATGTAGGTTAGAATAGTTTTTAGTACCATATACATATATAACAGCTGTCTTCAATAACAGTTGTCCTATAACAGTTCTTCTATTAGATTCCAAAATGGCCGACGGTTAAAATAGAAATGGCATATTTAAGCTAATTTATTTCATATAACGTTTAAATACTTTAATTGTGCTTCTTTTCCAAAGATTCATTTCATTAAAACCATTACGTAATAAGAATATTTGCATTAAAATTGTCATCAATCGCATAATTAAAAATCGACTGTAATACTCCCCAACCAAAAACTAGTTTTGAATCTACCAATTGTATCTATTGACATCTTAAATAGTTTGAACTAACACAATGTGAAATTTGAGATTTGTTAAATAGTTAAGCTGAAAAACATGTTTTTATCTTATTTTATATTTCAGCGCCGCATTTCTGTAACAGAAGGTGGAATAAAATTTGCAGAAACTTATGAAGGAGGAAGGCCTAAACTTCAAGGTCTTATGGACCCACGTCAGGGAGTTATGGACAGAAACTCTCGTTGCCAAACTTGTGCTGGTAAGTAATTAATAAAATATTAGCAAAATGCATTTATATCTATTAATTGTTCATTGAATATTCAAAATGCAGTATGCATAGTTTTTATTTCTTCATTTCTTATATTAGTATACATAAAAAATTTAAAATGATTGATTTGTTTTATAGGGAACCAGACAGAATGTCCCGGACACTTTGGACACATTGATTTGGCAAAACCAGTATTTCATGTTGGTTTCCTAACGAAGACTATAAAAATTCTGAGATGTGTCTGCTTTTATTGCTCTAAAATGCTTGTCAGTCCAGTAAGTATTTCTTTCTTCTTAAGTATACAAGAGAAAAATTTGCATTTAGATTGGAGATTGCTCAGATAGCTCACTCAATAGAGCATTCACCTAGAGTGCGAAAGGTCTTATGTTCAAGTCCCAGTCTGAGCATATAATTTTTCTTTTCAAATATAATTTACTCATCATTGAGATGTATGAAATGAATTATAAAAACATTGAAACAAGCCATACTAGCTTTATAATGTAATGTAAAATTCCCAATTAAATGTCTTCTTAATAAAGAAACCACCATTTGCAAGATAGAAGCAAAGGTTTCATAGCAATTGGTGCATAGGAATTAACAGTGTATATAAGAGAAAAATTTGCATTTAGATTGGAGCTTGCTCAGATAGCTCACTCACTAGAGCATTTGCCTAGAATGTGAAAGCTCCTGGGTTCAAACCCCAGTCTGAGCGTATAAATTTCAAATATAATTTATCCATCATTGAGATGTATAAAATAATTAATAAAAACATTGAAAGTAGCCGTGCTGGCTTTATAATGTAATGTAAAATTCCCAAATAAATGTCTTCTTAATAAAGAAGCCAGATACAATCCATCCATATGTTATTTTGGGGCATGCCATAGCATAGTGGTTAAGGCACTGCACTACAAGCCAGAAGGTCGAGGGTTCAAGTCCCGGTGGGGTCAGGATTTTTAAAACTGACCCAAACCTTCTGGCGGCACTATGGCCCTGAGGTCAACTCAGCCTCTAACTGAAATGAGTACCAGACGCTTGTTCTGGGGTGAAGGCGGCCGTCAAGCAGGGCTGACAACCCGGCTAACATCAAGTGCCGATTGTCTAGAAATAGTGGGAGCCTTAATCTCCCACTACCCCAAGGGCCTCCTGAGGCTTATAGTGGGAATGCTTTACTTTGGTGTTTATTTCAAGACATCTTACAGAACAGATATTTTATGTCCCTTTTTCTAGAAAGTTGTAATTTTAAATCACACTTTGAATTTAAATCCCCCCAAAGGGTAACCTGTGATGTACTCATAATGGATTAATTTTGTATATATATGAATATGAAAATTTTCTTGGGTTTTCCGAACTTGAATCCAAGATGCAGAAAACCCAAGAAAACTTTCATATTCATACTTATATCTGCAAAAATCTGCAATATAACATATATATATATATATATATATATATATATATATATATATATATATAATGATATTTAAATTACATGTCAATTTATGACTTCATAGATTAATTAAGTAACATTTTTGATACTATCATTTATAATTACAGTAAACCCTCAATTAAACTTACTGACATTATTGAATCCAGAGGTTCATGGCATGTGGCCATAACCACATCTCCATCCTGAACTAATGTTTTCCAATAATTTCCTGTATGATTCACCTCCCTCAAATCTTGGTTAATGTTATTTTCCCACTTTATTTGTGGCCTACCTACTGGGCACTTTCCCCTCTAGTTTTCTTACAAGAAATTTCCATGTCCCTCTTTCATTTCCATTTTGCCTACCTTGTTAATAGATAACTAAGGGCCAATTGTACAAACAAAGAATTAACTTAAAAAAGCAGTTATATGAAGATAATAAATTTTATTGTTTTATTTACAGACAAATCCAAAAATAAAAGAAGTTGTGATGAAATCAAAAGGTCAGCCTAGAAAACGTCTGACATTTGTTTACGATTTATGTAAAGGTAAAAATATTTGTGAAGGTGGTGACGAAATGGATATACAAAAAGATTTTCCAGACGACCCAAACAGTCAACAGGTAAGTAGAGAGTTTGGATGCGTGATGAGATCAGTTGTGTTTTATCCCTTATTTTATCTTATCAGTATTGTAAAACCCATTTTTATCTTGGATATTGGGAGAATATTGCTTGAATATTTCATGCAATTTTTTTTTACTATATTTATATGATCTAAAACCTGGATGTGTGATTTATGTAAGGAGAATTTTAGGGACTGGTAGTGTACTGGATATGCTTTAGAGGAAAAATGTTTTCAGGGCAAAACAGGAATATCACAGCACGATCATTATAAATAAATAACATTTCCCTTAAACATACCTGACCTTACACTCAACAATACAAATTGATTGAGATAAATTAATTTTCCCTTTGATGGGATGTTCATTTTGTTTATCAGTCACATAAACCAAGAAAGAGGCAGTCATTTGCTTTTTTACCTCACTCAGACATACATATCCAAGACCAGGCTTGTATTTCTACCTTCAGTCGTAGAATATTTTTTTTAATTCCTTATATATATCCTAGATGTTGGTATAAGGTGGAACACTGACCACGGACCACTCAAATGACATTATACGAAAACAAGTGTAACTAAATTAGTATGGTTCAAATTCTTCCCTGTAGGGGGAGAGCACCTAAATCTCTATTAAGAGAAACATGGGCTTACAAGATACGAGATGATCTATTGTACCATGAGAATCCCGGCTATTAGTAGAACAAAAGGTATGATCCCAGATTAAGGACTCCCCTACCAGTCAAGATATAGTACTGCATGTTATAAGACATTAAAACTTATTAAAAGAAATTCCATACTGCCCCAACTCAATTTGATGGTAAAGTATGTTCAGTTGAAAACTAATTAAAAAAAAAAGTTGTATCGTTGTACATGTATGAAATATACATAAATACAATAAAGAAATAAAATAGATAAAAGTTAAAATTAAAATATACCTTGGCAGGTGCCATCATCCTCAACTTTGTTAAAATGGTGTATATAAAATTAACTGGAGTGCTTTCGGAAGTTAACTTCCATCATCAGCAGGTTTAGCTTCTGCTACTCGTTGTTTACAACACCTTACTTCTTAATGAGAACACACTCCAATCAAACAACCCATTATACGAGATCATCAAAAACAAGTCAGTTTCAGCTACAAACGCTTGGAGTATACATCATCATAACGAGTAGCAGAAACTAAACCTGCTGATGATGGAAGTTAACTTCCGAAAGTGCTCCAGTTAATTTTATATACATCATTTTAACAAAGTTGAGGACGACGGCACCTGCCAACAGGTACATTTTAATTTTAACTTTTATCTTATGACTATTCACCTCAATGGAATTTGATATGAATTTTATTATTTATTGACAATTTTATAAACTTTCTTTATATAGTTCCAAAATAATTGCCCTTGTTTCTTAAGTTATTGTGAACTAATTGTTGTATTATGAAAGG
This sequence comes from Diploptera punctata, assembly GCA_030220185.1. Taxonomy (NCBI): domain Eukaryota; kingdom Metazoa; phylum Arthropoda; class Insecta; order Blattodea; family Blaberidae; genus Diploptera; species Diploptera punctata. Next base: position 1,720,637 of record JASPKZ010003852.1, read on the forward strand.
TTAAGATACCTCATTTATATGTGATGTAAAAGCCCATGGAGACATGGACTCAGGGATCCACAATTTTATACAAACAGCATGAAGAGGAAATAGGGTGGCTAGCCCTATGTTCTGACTGAGTTTTACTCTCAAGAAAATCCAATGTTTATTTTATAGGATTCTTAGTGGACTGCAAAATAAGTCTTGACTTGAAAATGGTAAAAATGTTGCTCCTTATAAATTAAAGCTAAAGCAATTAGATTTTAGAATTCTCGCAGATGAAGATGGTTTTGTTGTTGTTGGAGCAAAAGATGAGAAATTATTAAATAATGCAAACAAAAAAGCTTATATATTAAAAATATTACCTCCCCTCATGTTTTGTCTACTTTTTAGACCAGTTTCAGAATAATTATTATATCATCAGTATTTTCATGATCTATTTTTTCATGGTAATGCATTGCTTCTTCCTCCATCAGTTGGTAACTACCACGTGAGTATTTTTATGACTTGTTCTGTCGCAAAAATATTGACAGTGGAATAATTATTTTTATGTTATATTTAGTTAACATATTCCAGTCCTGGAAAAAAAAAAAAAAAAAAGTATAATTATTCTGATACTGGTCTACTGAGTCAAAATATGAGATGAGGTGATACTTTTAATATATAATTATCAACACATCGTAGTATTGTTGTTTGTACATGAAATTTACATTGCTACATTTAATATATCTTTAACTATATTTGAAGAGAAAAATTTTCGCCTAGACCGGGACTCGAACCCGGGACCCTTGGCTTTCCGGGCCAAGTGCTCTACCAACTGAGCTACCTAGGCGAGTTACGATCTAGACGCAAATTTTTCTCTTCAAATATAATTTATCCTTCAATGAGAAGTGTTAAATTAATAATAAAATCGTCAATATCTTTAACTGTTTATAATTAGTATAGTGTATATCTATATTTGTCAAATATTTATTTGTATTTGTGCTGGTTGAGTGGAGGAGAAGACCTTATGGCCTTAACTCTGCCAGAATAAATAAAACTATTATTATTATTATTATTGTTATTATTAGTATTAAGATATGGTAGTGAAGCATGGACAATACGAAGAAGAGATGAAAGCCAAATAACAGCAAATGATATGCGATTTATGCGCCGAACAGCAGGCTACACAAAGTGTGACCATAAAATAAATGAGGAAATTATGGAAGAGTTGAATGTAGAACCCATTCATCATATACAAAACTACCAGAACAACTGGAAAGCCCATCTTACAAATGCCGTCTCATAGAATTCCAAAAGCCATGCTTCGCTACTGCCCCCAAGGCAAAACATCGCTGGGACGTCCAAAAAAGCGCTGGATGGAAAATTCCTCTTTGAGACCGTAACAGGCCACATGGCCTAATACTTGCATGGATGATGATTATTATTATTATTATAGTATTACTTCCTTCTAAGTTTAAACAAAAAAAAAACTGTTGGCATGAAACCTATAGTCTTGTCAATAAAAACTATATTTGAAGATAATTTTGATGATGCATAGTATGTTCATGACAATATAACGTAGGTTTCTATTTGCTGTATTATGTATTCTGGCTTAAATTATATGGGGTTTGTAGAAAATTCTGTTACACCAATTAATATTTCATAGAGTTCTAAAGCACAAGGGGAAGTAGCTGAGGCAGATGAATTTGTCCTTGAATCAAATGGTCTACTACTGAGTATGGATGTGAGGCCAGCAGCCGGATGGTAGTTCAAGGGCCTTCTAGGCCTGTCATGCCATGAAGGTTTTATTTTATTAGTTCGAAAATCCTTACAGACTAAACTGACTTTGGATTTTGCTTAGTTTTCTTTAGTTATCAAGACATACTGGATTGAAATTTCATTGCAAGGATGTAGTTAATCATAATTACATGACATAATATCAATGAAATTAACTTGTGCTTTTCTACGTAAAGATCATCCTTGTTAGCACATTAGCCTAATTTGGGGCTTGGCTTCCCTCAGAACATTTCTCCAGGCTTCTTGTCTAGCATTCAGTCACCATCCCTTAATTCCAATCCTCTTTAAATCCCTTTGACATGCCAATGTTACGATAAAAATTCTTAGGCTACTGGATATGGGCTTATATGTAGTAGTTGTTGGTCTAATATGCAGGGTTTTGATATGAGTTTCTTCTTAGCCACCCAACATAAAATAATTTTGTGTAGCTTTGCACCTTAGTCGATTAAAGCATCTATAAATAATCATCATCATCCATGCAAGTATTAGGCCGAGTGGCCTGTTATAGTCTCAAAGAGGAATTTTCCATCCAGCGCTTTTTTGGACATCCCAGCGATCTTTTGCCTTGGGGGGCAGTAACGAAGCATGGCTTTTGGAATTCTATGATATGGCATTCATTGAAGATTGGTTTTCCAGTTGTTCTGGTAGTTTTGTATATGGTGAAGAATGGGTTTTACATCCAACTCTTCCATAATTTCATCATTTCTTTTATGGTCCCACTTTGCATAGCCTGCTGTACGGCGCATAAATCGCATCTCATTTGCTGTTATTCGGCTTTCAGCTCTTCTTTGTATTGTCCGTGCTTCACTACCATATCTTAATACTGGTCTTGTGAGAACCTTATAAAGTTGTAATATTGTGTTCTTCTGTACTAAAGATGGTTTCATTATACTGTTAATTATTCCCGTTGTTTTTGTGAAATTTGTGATTTTCTTTGATGTATCAGCTTCATCTTGAAATGTTAAATTATAACCCAAATAATTAAATTCATTTACTCGTTACAAAATTTCATCATCCAAAACAATTTTGCTGGGTATAGGGTATTTCCACAAAAGACCATCACTTTAGTTTTCTTTGTATTGATTGGGTTGCAAGGATAGTGATGTGCATTTCATCACCTCTCCTATCCAAATCTCATCCTCAATCTGCTCGTGGTGCAACCTGCTATTACAAATGAGGCTCTGAGGACCGAGTACCAGCGGTATAACCACATCACCTTAATGTAGAGGAAATGCTACATTAGTGGGAACCCCACAATAATACCCCTCTGGGCCAGCAACCCATTGGGCAAAAAATTTACATTTGCTTTTCAAGTCTCAAACCAAGCCTTGGAAATCTATAAATAATTATTGAATAAATACTGAATCATATACTATGTAGTAAATAAGATTTTTATGAATGACATGTGAAATATTTTTTGTATTAATATTTTAATAGGGAGTAATATTGTGAGGTTTACTGACTTCACAATTTATATTTTTGTATTTTATAGGCTCGCAAACAAGGTCATGGTGGTTGTGGTAGATATCAACCAAACATTAGAAGAACTGGTCTCGATCTGTTTGCTGAATGGAAACATGTTAATGAAGACACTCAAGAGAAAAAGATTGTATTAAGTGCAGAAAGAGTTTGGGAAATTTTCAAGCACATAACAGATGAAGAATGTTACATCTTGGGAATGGATCCAAAGTTTGCTCGGCCTGATTGGATGATTGTAACAGTTTTACCAGTTCCTCCTCTCTCTGTTCGACCTGCTGTTGTCATGTATGGTTCAGCTAGGAATCAGGTGTGTGATAATCTTTTTTATTCATATAATAACCGATCCAGCAAAAGTTTTACATTCACTGTTTTCCATAATAATACTTAAATATAAGTCCATGTGGTTGGCCATTTTGGCTCCTCTAGCTGTTTAAGATTTTGTGCCAAAACTGTAGAAAATCTGCAACTGCATTAATATTATGTTTTAAAATGACATGTCTGGCACCTGATATGGTGGTCCAGATTTGGTATTTGACAGGTTATCACCTTCTCTTAAACATTTATAAAAACAATCATTTGACACACTCATTTTTGTAATCAATGGTAAAGAGAAATGTTTTCCCTGAACCTTCAGCTTTACATGCTGATGCTCTGACTATTGAGCTAATTCAGGCTTCCTTCCCATCCAAGCACAAATTCTCCTCTTATCCTACACATGTGGGGTAAGGGGAGAATTTGTTCTTGGGTGTGGAGTGAAGAGAGTAAGGTAAGAGGAGAATTTGTACTTGGATGGAAAGGAAGCTTCAATTATCTCAGTGGTCAGAGCATCAGCATGTAAAGCTGAAGATGTGGGGTTGAATTCCTGGTTCAGACAGAAATTATTGTAATTAAGACATTTTGTCTGTAAATTCTTACCTCTTATGGTTGTTTTTGTCGAACATGTGTTTCAAGGCTTCTGAGCCCCATCGTCACCGATTACAATCATAAGAATTAAGAATGTACAGACAAAAGTCTTAATTATTAAACAAACCTCTTAATTATATTATTTTTGGTCTGGACATCTTACCTCAATATTAATGTTGATTTGTTCTTGGATGTCCAGACCAAAAATAATATAATTAAAATAACCTCAAAATATAACTTCCTAAAATTAAATATTAAACCTCTTAATGTTACTTCCTGTTGCATTTTAAAATAAATTTTTCACTTCACCATGGATTACAATAATTAAGCTTTAGCTTATGATTAAATTAAAATGCTTCATACCTCACCTCGTATCCAGTCTTCTAATTAGACTGTTTCAAAGCCTTGGCGGCTTCATCTTCAGTACTTTCTCGTCGACTGATAATATGTCGATCAGAACTACTACTTAATATTACTAATAGTGAGTGGAGAACATATTTTAACGACTCACCTCATACAATTTCAAATTTCTTTGATACCGACGGTTTCAGACAACATCTTGTCCCTCTTCAGTCATGACTTCCACTTATTTGAAATTGTACGAGGTGAGTCATTAAAAATATGTTCTCCACTCACTATTAATGATATAACCTCATGATGTTTACTTCCCAACATTAATTTAAATATTTAATATTAATTTGTGTTATTACATTTTTCTATAGACAATGTAGGTAAATATTATTGTATATAATATCTGCTGAAAGTTGAATAAAATAGAAAATGACAAAGGTGCAAAAATAATTGTGAGTTTACTATTTGACATATACACATTCCAAATTGATTTGTGTTCGCGATTTCATGTTAAATATAATTTAATACTGAACTACAGTGAATATATTTTGAGGAATAATTGAATATCTTTCCTTATAGGACGATTTGACACACAAACTTGCTGATATAATAAAAGCAAATAATGAACTTACCAGGAATGAACAAGCAGGAGCTGCAGCACACGTTATTGCAGAAAATATAAAAATGTTGCAGTTTCATGTTGCCACATTAGTTGATAATGACATGCCAGGCTTACCAAGGTTTGTACATTGTAACATTTCTTTATTACATATTTTATTTATATATTAAATTTGAGAATTTTTAACATTATGAGGTTCAGTTAATAAGAATTAAATGAATTGTGACTTCTTACCCCATACTTCTATGTTTTTTTAAACGCAGCACTGCAGTATTGCGACCCATTGTCACCATCGTCAGCTGTTGGTGACAATGGGTTGCCGATACTGCAGTGCTGCATTTAAAAAAACATAGAAGTATGAGGTAAGAAGAAATCACGATTCATTTAATTCTTACATAATTTATACTTGACATCATGAGGCATCTAGAAGAGCCAAAATGGATAAGTGCATTTTTGCTTCGAGATACCTCAATTTATATGGTAGGTCATGGTGGGCTGGTGGTTGTCATATTCACCTCTGGTTCCAACCAAAGTTTACAGGTTCAAACCTAACTGGAATTGGATTTTTTTAAAGGCATACAAATTCTGAGCTCAACTAGTATTGATGATCACCTAATTATCTTGAAACGAACCACTAGTTACTAAACATATCAATAGTCCTGCTTGTTGCCAACATGTCTTATGTTTCCACTATAGCAAAATGTTTGCTCACATTTCTGCTAGAGGCAATTTAGCATGCTTGCTTATACCATACATCTATACTTCATGAAAAATTAATTCGATGCACATATTTTGATTAAAAGGCATTCATACTTGATGAAAAGACAATTTGATGTGCATATTTTGATGAAAAGGCAATTTGATGTGCATATGTCGATCATTTGTTAGAATTCTGACTTCAGATTGCAGTTTATGTACTCAATTTGTCTCGGTTGGGAAAATGAGTAGTTAGGTGAGAAAATGGGCAAGTTAATGTACACCTGATTAGTTTACCTTTTATTGGATGATATATATACGTTTTATTTCATTTGATTAGCATATTTTGATGAAAAGGCAATTTGATACAGGTTGATGCCTAGGTGGAATTCACGATAACAACTGATCTGGTGTATAGAGTGATCTTTTTTTTTTGTAATAATAATAATATGTGGAAACTGTATAGGTATACAAAGTATCTTGATTTTTTATGTTAGGGTATTTTCGATAGGTTGGCTATCTATGAGAACAGCCATCACAGAGTACATCTATTCCATGTTCCAACGATAATATGTTGGTTTCTTAGGTTATAGTTACATGAATTAAAATTCATCGGAGAACATATTGTTTAAACAACTCACCTCATAGGATTCATGCTTCCATGATATCGCGATTTCAAACATAGTCATGTTCATCGTCCGACTCGGAGTAATGGCTGACGATGAACATGACTATGTTTGAAATCGCGATATCATGGAAGCATGAATCCTATGAGGTGAGTTGTTTAAACAATATGTTCTCCGATGAATTTTAATGATTATACCTCATAATGTTTACTTCCCAATATTAATTAAATATATAGTTACATGAACTTATTCAATTTTAGGGCATTTTGAGAATTTTTCTTGGGAAAACAAACACATATACATTCTTGATGTATTTATTCACATTTTTATGACAATTTATGTTTTTTTTCAGTTTTTTTTTTTCAAAATAATGCTGGTGAAAATTATTCCAAGAATCCCCAAATCCTGAATATGACTTTCTTCAGATAAGAAATAAAGGCATGGGCTCTATATATTAGATTCAAAGCACTTAAAAGAACCTCAAGTCTCAAATGATACACTACTGAGCAAAATTTATAAATCCTTTAATGCTCAGCTTTGTTCCTAACGATCTTAACTATTACTGAGTGTTGTTACATAAAATACACCTGCCTACCTACCTCAATATATGTAAGCTTAAAATGTTATTTAATGTTGTATTTTATTAATACCCACATTTAATGTTCTACAAGTTGCAAATTGATGAATATAAATCTTCTATAGAAATTATTTAAGACAAACTACTTTCTGTTCTAAGGAATTGAATTGGTTATGTGCACCTCACTTCATATTTTGCTCTTTCATCTGGGCACATATTGAAAAAAAAAAAATTCTTGGTTTTGGCTAAAGAAGGAAAATTTTCCTTTGAAGCATGTCCAGATGAGAGAGCAAAATAAGAGGTGAGATGTAAATAACAGATTCAATTTCTTTGATAAAATACCTCATAGTATTGCTTCCTATAAATTTAGTGATTAAAATTAATACTGTTTGCTTTCATATAAGAAAATCCATTTTTACAATTTTCTTTCAAACAGTCCTTTTCTATACGAGTTTGTCATTTTAAGCAAATTAAGAAGTATACCTTGATATAGCCCATTATCATGCTAATATACAAAATAAATCATTTTCATGCTAATATACAAAATTTCAAGAATTCAATAATGTATTATGCATCCAAATATTGGATAATTTCTTAAACTGTGTAATAAAATACTATATTTCTTTAAGGAATGTATTATAATTAACATAATAATTTGATAAGAGATTGAATTGAAAATATACATCGCACCTCATATTGATACATTATCTCATAATTTTATTTCCTATCAATTTTGAGAAAAATGATTTAATATGTTATACAGAGCAATGCAGAAGTCAGGAAAACCACTGAAAGCTGTGAAAGCACGTTTAAAAGGTAAAGAAGGGCGGATTCGAGGAAACTTGATGGGTAAACGAGTGGACTTCTCTGCTCGAACTGTAATTACACCTGATCCAAATCTACGTATTGACCAGGTTGGAGTGCCACGGTCAATAGCACAGAACATGACATTCCCTGAAATAGTAACTCCATTTAATATTGACAAGTAAGTTTATTTATTTACTTCCTAAGTTAATCTGAAGTTTTTTAACATATATATTTTTTAAGAAACCTGCAAAAATAATTGAATTGAATATTGAAAGTAGAGAGTCCAGTATTCTCATGCCTACAATGATTGCAGATTCAAAGTAGATGACTTATAATGTTTTTATTATTAATTTAACATTTCTCAATGAAAGATAAATTATATTTGAAGAGAAAAATTTTTGCCTAGACCGAGACTCGAACCCGGGACCTTTGGCTTGCTGGGCCAAATGGGTCTAGGCGAAAATTTTTCTCTTCAAATATAATTTATCTTTCATTGAGAAATGTTAAATTAATAATAAAAACATCATTAGAAGCCTTACTAGCTTTATAAAGTAATGTTAAATTCCCAATAAATGTCTTCTTAACTAAGAAGCCGCCATTTGCAAAGATAGAAACAATGGTTTCAAAAGCATTTGGTGAGAGGGAATTACAACGTATATAAGAGAAAAATTTGCATCTAGATCGTAACTCGCCTCGGTAGCTCAGTTGGTAGAGCATTTGGCCCGGCAAGTCAAAGGTCCCGGGTTCAAGTCTCGGTCTAGGCGAAAATTTTTCTCTTCAAATATAGATGACTTATAACCTAGAGAATGTTAGTGAATTTTTTAAGGCCATAAAAATTCTTCCCTTTTGTGGAAAGTAAAGCAATCAAGAGTGAGACTACATAAAATAATCCTTATTGAAACCAAATAAATACATAGCTTCTGTCGCTTGCTGAATTCCATATTCAGTTAAATTCTTGATGAAATGTCGTATGTATTTATACATCTAATAATCATTTTTGAACACCATTTAGGTTAAAATTATTTTTGTACCTTGTATAACACAGTCGTCCTCAACTATAATATTTTCTGTTATAATCTTAGTTATATTATTAAAATTCAAAGCTTTTCGAAGATATGCTTCATCTTTGGAATTTTCTTAATACTGAAATTATTTATATATTGTATACAGAGGGCTTTGGCTGTTATCAATAATCCACAAAGAAAACAATACACAAAAAATTAATATTTTGGAAGGAATTTAAATTATCAAGGAAGCACAAAATAAAAATGTATTAAATGAAAATACACCTAACAACCAAAGCCCTCTGTATAAAATATATAAATAATTTCACTATCAAGAAAATTCCTGAAGATGAAGCATGTCTCGAAAAGCTTTGTGAATTTTAATAATATAATGATGATTATAACAGAAAATGTTATAGTTGAGGATGACTGTGTTATATAAGGTACAAAAATGTTTATAATTGAAATGTCATATATATTCTTATAGCATAATCATTTTTTTTATTTGGTGTTTAATTAACCATTATATAATTTATTGATTATTTATTGTGTATTTATATGTTTATGGAATCCAGTTGAAAAATGAAATACCATTTAAAATTGAAATCCTACGATGATCACTATAGTAAATAATAAGCTTTCAAGCCATATAAACAGTACAGTTTATTCGATGTTTTTATTATTAATTTCATACATCTCAATGATGGATAAATCATATTTAAAGAGAAGTTTATTTTAACTATAAAAATGCATTTAGTAACTAATATGATAGTATTGCAATTATCCAACATTCTAATTATTTATTTCTGATCTGTATTGTACTTTAAACATGATTGTTTATCAATAAGATCTTATGTGTAGCAAAATTACTAACTTTAATGATGCAAAGTTTTAACTATAACTAGTTATTGCCTTCTGAGTTGTCATAAACTATAATCTCTTTCCATCTAGTCTTGTGTCCTCTTCCAGGCATCAATTAACAAAAAGCTGTATATACCTCGGTTCGTTCCGTGACTCCTTTTCCAACATTTCCACTTATTCAACTTCTTTTTTCTTGCATTCTTCTTTACTGTATTTATATCTCGGCTGTCCTCTTGGTTTATTTCTTTTAATCTAAATTTCAATGCATGTCTTGGTTTATTTTCAATATTCAGTCTTTTAATTCGGCCATACCATCTTATTGTACTATCCTCCATTTAATTTTGTATATTATCCAACTTAAACATTTCTCTTTAATGATCTGTATTCCATCTCTTCTGGTTTTTCAAAGCATATTCTTTAAAAACTTCATCTCTGTTCCTTGAATTCAACTTTGATATGTAGGGCTCGGAAGTTGAGGAAAAATCCTTTTTTTTTTTTAATTTTATGTCTAAAGTTGAGGCCTAACTTTATATATATGTCCACCGCTGTGGTCTCAAGGTAGCATGCTGCCTTGTCATGCAGCGGGCCCGGGTTCGATCCCTGGTCGGGGCAGTTTTTCTGGATGATGTTTTTATCAGGGTTTTTCCTCACTTGTAAGACAAATGTCAGGAAAACTTTAAGGCCCAAACAGTCCCCGAAATCATATGGCCATCATCTTTATCATCATCCTTCACCGGTGTGGAAAGCAACTGGAAGCTATCACACCTACACAATTCCCTAGTAAAACTGCAAGCATAGCATGAAAATGCTATGATTGCAGTGAAGGACCTGCCTTCGGGCAGAATTACTATGGATGGATGGGTATATATATATACATTTTGGGTCATTGTAGGCCAGAAAAGATGGGTTTTATTTTTCTTCTTCTCTCTCTCTCTCTCTCTTTTTATAGGTCTTAATGGCAAAGCCATTTTACAACTTTACCTTCTTTTGACTACATTTATGTAATTCAAGAACCCAAAGAGTCTAGTGTCAATTCCAACTTCTTTTAAAAACACTATTTAGTTTTACTTTCCAAAGACTTTTCACATTGCAAACACTTTTGTTCTGTGAGAAACTATTGAATCCTCACAAAATATCCCAATGTTTTTAACCAGCCTACTGATCGCCTGATATTCATTGCAGGTCCACTGAATTCATTCTAGGTGGGAAAAATCGTTCATTCTAAATTCTCCAATGACTTTCTTTTTAATGAACACTTAATTCATTTTTCAAACTATGTTGAATTAAAAAATAAACTGAAAGAAGAAGCACTTCCAGTCATATTTTTTTCACAATGTATGTTGAATTTCACTAGAATTTTGTACTTTTTAAACATTTTTATCATATTCATTAAAATTACATTTGAAACTAAAATTATCTAATTTGAATTGCTTTTTAGGCACTTTTTTTCATTTTAGTTTTTAGATCTTTTTTAGCATACATTTTGGGTCTTTTTCAAAGTCCCTTATAGACATTTTATAGGTCCTCAACTTACTTCCAAGCTCTAATGATATGTATCATATCATATATGTTTGTGTATGTTGAAAATTTTAAGCATTTATGATTTTTTTTAAATTTTAGAATGCAAGAATTAGTCCGTAGGGGCAACTCACAGTATCCTGGTGCTAAATACATAGTAAGAGATAATGGTGAAAGAATCGATTTACGTTTTCATCCAAAACCATCTGATCTGCATTTACAATGTGGATACAAAGTAGAGAGACATGTTCGAGATGGAGATCTGGTAATTTTCAATCGTCAGCCCACATTACACAAAATGTCTATGATGGGTCACAGAGTAAAAGTATTACCTTGGTCAACTTTCAGGATGAACCTTAGGTATGTTTGAGTGGTTTAAAGCTCACTTAGACTTTTTTTTTTATTGTGTCTTGGCAATTGGTAAAGAAATTATCATCAAGCACTTAGGAGACATTAAGACAATAATCAATTGAGTTGGTGTTTACTTGATGAAAATCTATATTCATTAATTAAATAAAAATAAAACATACAGTTTTATTTGATTTTCATATTTATTAGGATATAATTGTTAACATGCCTGAAGAAGGTACAGTGTACTGAAACAGCTGTAACTGAATTATATCTTAATAAATATGAAAATCAAATAAAACTGTAAGTTTTATTTTTATTTAATTAATTACTCAAGACAATAATTTAATTTTTTAATATTCAGACTCAAAATGAGCAGAAGATAATATATATATACTTATTGAAACATATTCTCATGAACACAAATTATGAGGTAAGAGGTAAAATGATACACATTTATATTAAATTTATTTCTTGTTTTGAATATTCTATATAATTGGATTTGAAGAGAAACATATATTAAATATATGTAGGTAGGAAATAACACTATGAGGTTTAATATTAAATTAAAAGATTCTTACCTCTCCTCACATTATTCTGTTAAGTAGATCGCGATTTCTGTCAAACAGAAACAAATTGAGGATGCTTTGAAGCTTTTGAACATCCAGAGTAGAACGATAAAATTCACCATGGAAACTGAGATTGAAAGACAAATCCCATTTTTGGATCTTAATTTAACACGAAACAAAGACAACAGGATAGAATTTGGAATATATAGAAAGAATACTCATATAGACAACTATATTAAAGCTTCGGGTTTCAACCATTTTGCTCACAAAGAGGCAGTGTTCAATAGCTTAGCATACAGATTAGTAAATATTCCTATGAGCCCAGAAAACTATAAAAGAGAAAAAGAATACATAATTAATGTGGCAACAGTTAACGGTTATGATGAAAGCATGGTACACAGGAAAATAAATAAATTCAAAAGACAAAAATTAATTAATGAAAGCACACTGATAAAACAAACAGAAAAAATAAAATTCAAGAAATTCACTTACCATCCATTGAAACACTACAAATTTCAAAAAATTTCAAAAAGTTTAATATAAGATTAGCACCTAAGAATGAATACAGCCTTAATAGGATAATTAAAACCAACAAAAATGGAAAATTGAAGAAGAAAATAAATCAGGAATTTATCAGATCAAATGTAAAGATTGTGACAAAATTTATATAGGAAAAACGAAAAGAAATTTGAAAACAAGGGTGAAGGAACATCTTAGAAATGTCAAAAATGGAGAATTGGAAAAGTCAGCAGTAGCTGCTCATGCTTGGTACGAAAAACATCGAATTGAATCAAAAGCTAGTCTAATTAAACAAATAGAGACACCTAAGGAACTTACAGTTTGGGAAAAGATCCACATTCAGAAAAACAAAGGAAAACTTATGAACTTCGAAGTTCCCGCAAATTTTGACCTTATCAAGAGGTTCATCGGTCCACCAACAGAGGGAAGAAGAAGTGGTTCTTCCGAGCGACATAACACCGGTCAACAACAGTGTACTGAAGATGGGCCTGCTATAGGCCTGAAATCGCGACTACTTAACAGAATAATGTGAGGAGAGGTAAGAATCTTTTAATTTAATATTGAATTGAACCTCACAGTGATAATTCCTATATAAAAAAAGGTTAAACTATGAGGTTTACTTTATTTTAGGAATTCTACCTTAACTATGAGGTTTATTTATATTATTTTTGGTCTGGACATCTTACCTCAATATTAATGTTGATTTGTTCTTGGACATGTTTCAAAACAATTCTCTGTTTTATCTTCAGCTTTCCCAGACTGGTTTTATTTACGTTGCATTATGTTGCACCATCTGGATGTCGATGTCAGCTCCATCCTGTGGTTGGCCAAAGAACCTCCAAACAAGGTCACCCTCCATCGGAATATCAAAATTCATAACTCTGTTTCTGTTCTTCTGAATATAAATTTTTTCCCAAATAGTCAGCTCGTTTGTATTTTCTAACTGTTTTAATAATTTAGTGTCTGAATTTATATTATGTTTTTCAGACCAAACATGAGCAGCAACTGCAGATTTTTCAATTTCTCCATTTTTAATATTTCTTATGTGTTCTTTGGTTCTAATATTTAGGTTTCTTTTTGTTTTCCCTATATATATCTTTTCACAACCCATGCATTCAATTTGATATATTCCTGACTTTTTATTTTTATCAGTTTTTTCATTTTTGTTGGTTTTTATTAGTTTATTTAAACTGTAGTTATTTTTTTGGTGCTAATTTAATATTAAACTTCTCAAATATATTTTGAAATTTATTATGTACCCAGGGGTGATATGTGAATTTCCTATATTTTTTCATAGGTGGTTCTTCTTTTTCAAGATTACTTCTGTTTATCATTTTTTGTTTTTTATACTTTTCTATCCTTTTATGTACCATTTTTTCATCAAACCCATTTTCTCTTGCTACTTTGATTATGTGTTTTTTCTCATGTTTGAAATCTTCTTCGTTTAAGGGTAAGTTTACCAATCTATGAGTTAAACTATTAAATGCTGCTAATTTATGTCCAATTGGATTGAACCCTGTTGATTTTATAAAATTTTCCGTATGAGTTTCTTTCCTATGAATCCTGAATTCAATTTTTCTTTTTTCTTCGTTTCTGACCAATTTAAGATCCAAAAAAGGTATTTGTTTATTGTCTTCTATTTCTTTGGTGAATTTAATGTTTGTACTCTGTAAATTTAATAGTTTTAGGGAATCTTCTACATGTTTTTCTTTAACAATACAAATTATATCATCAACATATCTACTCCAAAATTTAAACATTGTGGGATGTGCTTTAGTGATTTTACATTCAAAATCGCTCATAAATAATTTTGCCAGGAAGGGTGATAATGGGTTTCCCATTGAGAGCCCTGATTTTTGTCTATAGAGAGTTTATTTTTTAATTCAAATGTTTTTTACATTCAATGGGAGTTTCTATAGACAAAAATCAGGGCTCTCAATGGGAAACCCATTATCACCCTTCCTGGCAAAATTATTTATGAGCGATTTTGAATGTAAAATCACTAAAGCACATCCCACAATGTTTAAATTTTGGAGTAGATATGTTGATGATATAATTTGTATTGTTAAAGAAAAACATGTAGAAGATTCCCTAAAACTATTAAATTTACAGAGTACAAACATTAAATTCACCAAAGAAATAGAAGACAATAAACAAATACCTTTTTTGGATCTTAAATTGGTCAGAAACGAAGAAAAAAGAAAAATTGAATTCAGGATTCATAGGAAAGAAACTCATATGGAAAAATTTTATAAAATCAACAGGGTTCAATCCAATTGGACATAAATTAGCAGCATTTAATAGTTTAACTCATAGATTGGTAAACTTACCCTTAAACGAAGAAGATTTCAAACATGAGAAAAAAACACATAATCAAAGTAGCAAGAGAAAATGGGTTTGATGAAAAAATGGTACATAAAAGGATAGAAAAGTATAAAAAACAAAAAATGATAAACAGAAGTAATCTTGAAAAAGAAGAACCACCTATGAAAAAATATAAGAAATTCACATATCACCCCTGGGTACATAATAAATTTCAAAATATATTTGAGAAGTTTAATATTAAATTAGCACCAAAAAATAACTACAGTTTAAATAAACTAATAAAAACCAACAAAAATGAAAAAACTGATAAAAATAAAAAGTCAGGAAAATATCAAATTGAATGCATGGGTTGTGAAAAGATATATATAGGGAAAACAAAAAGAAACCTAAAAATTAGAACCAAAGAACACATAAGAAATATTAAAAATGGAGAAATTGAAAAATCTGCAGTTGCTGCTCATGTTTGGTCTGAAAAACATAATATAAATTCAGACACTAAATTATTAAAACAGTTAGAAAATACAAACGAGCTGACTATTTGGGAAAAAATTTATATTCAGAAGAACAGAAACAGAGTTATGAATTTTGATATTCCGATGGAGGGTGACCTTGTTTGGAGGTTCTTTGGCCAACCACAGGATGGAGCTGACATCGACATCCAGATGGTGCAACATAAATAAAACCAGTCTGGGAAAGCTGAAGATAAAACAGAGAATTGTTTTGAAACATGTCCAAGAACAAATCAACATTAATATTGAGGTAAGATGTCCAGACCAAAAATAATATAATTAAAATAACCTCAAAATATAACTTCCTAAAATTAAATATTAGTTACAACTTCTTAAGTTACAAGGAAGAAACAAAACCAGAAATTGTGTTTGTGTTATAAATTACGAAAAACAAGATGGCGTCCTCCATACTCAACTTCAATAACAATTTTTTCGAAACAAAATATGAAGTCAAAAAGTTTATAAAATTAAGAGAGAAGAAATTTAAAAGATTAGCAGACATTAAATTCATCAACCAATGTCTAAAATTAGAATTGGTTCCCATGTTCATTAGAAAAACCGTTAAGCATAACAATAACAGCAAACAACAAAAAATTTTGGAGAAACAAATTACTAAAACTAGAAAAGAATAAACACTTTGAAATGATCAGTAATCTGGATATTGAAATTTATTTGTTACATATCAAATTGTCTAAAATATTAGGAAACATCATGTGGGAAAACCTAGAAAATAAATTTTTCACTTTTTTGAACATAACCATGAAAAAGAAAATTGAGAAACAAAAGACAAAGATAAATAATTTGTTAACTAAATCAAAGGGAAAGAAGAATACATCAAATAAAATCAAACATCAGAATAAAACCAGAAATGAAGAAAAATCAGAATCCACCAGAAATTATGTTAAAAATTTTTCAAAGGCAACCTTTAACCTAAAAGAGACAAAATTGTTAGAAAACGGTCTAAAAACAGCAATAGATTATTCCAATAGAATAGAAGAATACATAGTGGACATGTAAAATTCAATAGAGGGGTTAGTTACAGAAGAAAAAATAATCATCAGAAAAAAATGTGAAGAAATTTTGAATAAAATAAAGAATACAAATAAAAAGCCCAGTTTGTAAGGAGAATTTAAAAACACTCAAAGAAATAAATAACAAAAATGTTGTTATATACAAAATCAGATAAGGGTAACCAAATTATAATTCTGGACAAAGAAGATTATCAAAATAGAATGGAAGAACTTTTGAAAGAAAAAGAGTATGAAAATAAATAAGAATGACCCCCCTACCAAAAACCATAAAAAAAAGTGGAAAACTGTTTTAAAAATGTTAAAATTCTATCCAAGAAAGAAAAATTTCAATTAAAAAGTAAGCAACCCAAGAAACCCTAATATACATGGACTTCCAAAAATTCACAAACCGGGAAACAAAAATGAGGCCAATAATTAACAATATTGGATCACCAACCTACAAAATTTCGAAATGGCTGAATAATCAATTTAAAAGAATTAATAATTTTGAAAGTCTGCAGATTGAAAATTCATTGGAATTAGTTAACAAATTAGAAAAAGTGGAAATTGAACCCACAGATAGGTTGGTTTCGTTTGATGTAGTTTCACTATTCACAAATGTACCGAAACAAAAAACTTTGGAGATATTGAACAATTGGTTAAGAAAAAACAACATAGACAGAGAGATCAAAGAAGATTATTTGAAATTAACTGCGTTATGCATTGATCAAATGTTTTTTACATTCAATGGGAGTTTCTATAGACAAAAATCAGGGCTCTCAATGGGAACCCATTATCACCCTTCCTGGCAAATTTATTTATGAGCGATTTTGAATGTAAAATCACTAAAGCACATCCCACAATGTTTAAATTTTGGAGTAGATATGTTGATGATATAATTTGTATTGTTAAAGAAAAACATGTAGAAGATTCCCTAAAACTATTAAATTTACAGAGTACAAACATTAAATTCACCAAAGAAATAGAAGACAATAAACAAATACCTTTTTTGGATCTTAAATTGGTCAGAAACGAAGAAAAAAGAAAAATTGAATTCAGGATTCATAGGAAAGAAACTCATACGGAAAATTTTATAAAATCAACAGGGTTCAATCCAATTGGACATAAATTAGCAGCATTTAATAGTTTAACTCATAGATTGGTAAACTTACCCTTAAACGAAGAAGATTTCAAACATGAGAAAAAACACATAATCAAAGTAGCAAGAGAAAATGGGTTTGATGAAAAAATGGTACATAAAAGGATAGAAAAGTATAAAAAACAAAAAAATGATAAACAGAAGTAATCTTGAAAAAGAAGAACCACCTATGAAAAAATATAGGAAATTCACATATCACCCCTGGGTACATAATAAATTTCAAAATATATTTGAGAAGTTTGATATTAAATTAGCACCAAAAAATAACTACAGTTTAAATAAACTAATAAAAACCAACAAAAATGAAAAAACTGATAAAAATAAAAAGTCAGGAATATATCAAATTGAATGCATGGGTTGTGAAAAGATATATATAGGGAAAACAAAAAGAAACCTAAATATTAGAACCAAAGAACACATAAGAAATATTAAAAATGGAGAAATTGAAAAATCTGCAGTTGCTGCTCATGTTTGGTCTGAAAAACATAATATAAATTCAGACACTAAATTATTAAAACAGTTAGAAAATACAAACGAGCTGACTATTTGGGAAAAAATTTATATTCAGAAGAACAGAAACAGAGTTATGAATTTTGATATTCCGATGGAGGATGACCTTGTTTGGAGGTTCTTTGGCCAACCACAGGATGGAGCTGACATCGACATCCAGATGGTGCAACATAATGCAACATAAATAAAACCAGTCTGGGAAAGCTGAAGATAAAACAGAGAATTGTTTTGAAACATGTCCAAGAACAAATCAACATTAATATTGAGGTAAGATGTCCAGACCAAAAATAATATAATTAAAATAACCTCAAAATATAACTTCCTAAAATTAAATATGAGGTTTATTTTAATTAAACTTGAGTTGTGTCAAAAAACAACTCAAATTTAATTAATACAAATATATGCTTAGACTGGGGTTTCAACCCTGGAATTTTAGCTTTATATGTTAATGCTCAGCCACTGAGTTATCCTAAGGCCTTCAATCTAAACACAAATTTTTCTTTTGTATATTTTATAATTCCTGAGATTTTATATAATGTTGATGGAAATAAAATGAAAGTCGACGAAACCAGTCTGCATAAAAATCAAGAAATATGAGGTGAGTTAAAATATACAACTCATTAATAATTTAAAGAAACCTCATAGTGTTATTTCCTACATATATTTAATAAAAAAATGAAAATGCTTTTATTTTAAATAGTGTTACCTAATTTTTAAGATCATCTTGGCAATAAAAAATTCATGTTAATTCATTAAGAGGGTAATTTTTTCCAGTTGTACATCTCCATATAACGCAGATTTTGATGGAGATGAGATGAATCTTCATGTTCCTCAGTCAATGGAAACTCGAGCTGAGGTAGAAAATATTCACGTGACACCTCGTCAAATTATTACTCCCCAAGCAAACAAACCTGTGATGGGCATTGTGCAAGACACTCTTACAGCTGTCAGGAAGATGACAAAGAGAGATGTTTTCCTTGAAAAGGTGAGGCATTTAATAAAACAATTTATTGATATAACTAAAAAAAAACTAAGCTCATGAAATACATATTTAAAGAGAAAAATTATACGCTCAGACCGGGACTTGAACCCGGGACCCTTGGTTTTCTAGTCCAAGTGCTCTACCATTTGAGCTACCTGAGCAAGTACCGATCTAAACGCAAATCTTTCTCTATATACGTTGAAATTCCCGCCCACCAAATGCTTTGAAGCCTTTGCTTCTATCTTTGCAAATGGCGGCTCCTATATTAAGAAGACATATTTGGGAATTATACATTACATTATAAATGCCAGTACGGCTATTTATAATAAAAACATCGAAAATAGCCGTACTGGCATTTATAATGTAATGTGTAATTCCCAAATATGTCTTCTTAACATAGGAGCCGCCATTTGCAAAGATAGAAGCAAAGGCTGCAAAGCATTTGGTGGGCGGGAATTACAACGTATATAGAGAAAGATTTGCGTTTAGATCGGTACTTGCTCAGGTAGCTCAAATGGTAGAGCACTTGGACTAGAAAACCAAGGGTCCCGGTCTGAGCGTATAATTTTTCTCTTTAAATATGATTTATCCATCATTGAGATGTATGAAATTAATAATAAAAACATTGAAAATAGCCGTACTGGCATTTATAATGTAATGTATAATTCCCAAATATGTCTTCTTAATATAGGAGCCGCCATTTGCAAAGATAGAAGTAAAGGCTTCAAAGCATTTGGTGGGCGGGAATTTCAACGTATATAGAGAAAGATTTGCATTTAGATCGGTACTTGCTCAGGTAGCTCAAATGGTAGAGCACTTGGACTCCGGTCTGAGCGTATAATTTTTCTCTTAAAATATGATTTATCCATCATTGAGATGTATGAAATTAATAATAAAAACATCATGAAATACAATATGGTGAAAGTATAGCAAATTAAGGAAGAGTAAGTTTGGCAATTTTTTCAAGTGAAAATATTCAAATATATGAGGTTGTTATTAATAAATAAAAATCACACACGTGAAGAAATTAAATACCGACATAAGCAGAAAATTCATGTTATTATTCAGTTCAGTGCCTTTTTTCAGCTTTTGTCTGGAAATGTAAAGATTAAAATTCTTAGTACAATAACCTTGCCTTTAATACTCTTTGGATGTGAAATAATGAAACATTGTCGCTAACGTTAAGGATTGTCAGTCTAAAATATTGAGATTATCAGGACATGAAACTTAAGTGGATGACAAAATGCTTTAAAAATGTTTAGTGGGAGACTTGGGGGAAAAATAATTAAGAAACACTTAAGTGTTGATATTATTTTTTTAATAAGATAAAAAAATAAAACTTTAATTAATCTGTGTTACAGTAAATTAGTTATTTCAGGTAATTGCTGTAGCTCATAGAATTTTATTTCCCACATCTTTTGTTTGTCAACTATTTCTCTTGCCATTTATAATGTCACATTAATGTTTGAAAAGAAAATTTTACATCTAAACTGGGATTTGAACTCAAGGTCTCTGGTTCTATGTACCACCGCATTAATCCACTATCGTACTTAGGCATCTCACTTTAACCCAAAAGCCTCTTATTTAAATGCCTGCTAACTTTCCCCTCCATTCAGATTTAAATCGCCATAGAAGACAGGAGTTGTCATGTTCTTTAAATGCAAACACAAAATTGCACATAAAATTGAGTTCATTAAAAAAAAAATTTAGAGAAAGCTTTTGATCAATTGTACTCGCCTAAAACACTGTTTTGGTATTGCAGCATATTTGTTAAATAATTATTCACATACACCTGTATATTCTCCATGAAAGGGTGAATTAAAGTATAATTTTTTTGTATTTTTTTTTTTTTTTTTCCAAATCCAGTTAGGATTTACATTTTTAGTACGCTTCAATAGTGTTATTCCAGAACTATCAACTATTTCAATATCCTTTTTCTGAATCACTCACTGTTTTCACTAATTACATTTATATCTTCCTAAATGTTATTCCTGGAGCTAATCTCAATGTCACTTTCTTCTGATTCACTGCCTAAAATGCTCTTAATAAATTCAAAATTTCATTACGATGCTATTTCAAAGACTGGCCACTACTATTTTTTTGTCTATCTTTTAATTTCGCCGGTTTTTTACAAAAAAAAATGGGTCATTCAACAGGAATCTAAAAAAGCTAACACATGTGACATCTATAGTACAGTTTGAAACTTAGACAACAAAATGTATGACCTCATTGCACTCTGTGTGAATATCACATTATTCCAAGACAGGGCCTCACAAAAGCACACATCATACTAGTTGAATGGGTTAAACAGAAATTGTTCTCTCTCTTATGTGCCTCATCTGGACATATTTCAAAAACTATAATTTCCTTTCTTAGCTAGACCATTCTGAGAATGAAGACCATGATCTCTGAAACATGTCCAGGTAAAGCAATATAATGTGAGGTGAGGTATATATTTCCAGTTCAATCTCTTGACAATATTACCTTTTGTTGTACTTCCTAACTATTTCTTATAAAAAGGTAAAGTGATCCCACTAGCCCTTGGGATAGTAAGGAGGTTAAGGCTTCCACTTTTTCTGGACAATCGGCACTTGTTGTCAGCCCTGCGTGACAGCCGCCTTTACTCCCAGAACAAGTGTCTGGCCCTCATTTCTGTTAGATGCTGAGTCCACCCCAAGATCATATTGTTGCCAGAAGGTTTGGGTCTGTTTAAAAATCCTGACCCCACCAGGACTCGAACCCTCGACCTTCCGGCCTGTAGTGTAGTGCCTTAACCACTACGCTACTGACTATTTATTAGAAGGTATTGTTAAAGTATGTTTTCACTTTTAGGAATGATTTGTGGTATTTTTAAAATGTTTTTTACTTTTAGGAACAAATGATGAACCTATTGATGTTTCTTCCTATTTGGGATGGAAAAATGCCCCAACCAGCAATTTTGAAACCCAAACCATTGTGGACAGGTATTTATTAAATATGTGTATTATTATTATTATTTCAAGTAGCCAGCTGCATGATACATATGGTTAGTCACTCACACTCTATTGCTGGTCCCAAATCCATCTATCAGTCACTCCATCTGGGGTTTGTGGTGAGCGAATCGGAGTTAGGGCAGGTTTGTATCTGTCAAAAACCGTTCCGTCAATTCTCCTTATTCATATCATTTATTTTATCTGCTCCTGTGATGGTGCAACAGATCTGGTCTGCCACCATCCATTATATCACAGACCTTCAATACTAGGAGCTTCGTCTCATCCCTTGATCTGGTATTACACTGGACAAGAGTACAGGGTTTACTTACTTTATTATTTGTTTTATAATGAATTTGTAAATATTTCCATTTATCATTTTAGTTGTAACTTCATTGCTCATTATCTTCTTCTTCTTAAATTTAATTTGTAGGATTTTCATCCTGTTTATTTCCAAAACCACTCCTCGGAGTAATAATTTATAAATTGAGTCGTTTAAAGTTTTTTCATCTCACCTCATAAAGTTCCATGTTTTCACAATATTGGTTTCAAATTCCGTCACATCCATCATTGTGAAAAAAACACAGAACTTTATGAACTGAGATGAAAAAACATGAAACCGACTAAATTTATAAATTGCAAATTATCTCATGGTGTTACTTCGTTTGTAATTTTGTTTAAATATGTAATAATATTAATCATCACATCTTTTCTTCTGGAAATCAAATTAGCTACCATCCATAATGCAGGTTTTCACTTAATTTTTACTGTTTAAATATTCACGTTTTCATCCAGTTTGTCAAGTAAAAGTATTTTATTTTATTTCCTTAACTTTTCAGGAAAACAAGTGTTTTCGCTTATTATTCCTGGAAATGTAAACATGATCCGTACACATTCCACACATCCTGATGAAGAAGATGATGGGCCATTCAAGTGGATTTCTCCTGGAGATACAAAGGTTTGTTATGCAGACCATTAATTAATTTGTTAATTATTAATTAGAAGTTATTTGTTGATAAGATGCTTTTTTTCTTTTTTTTGTCCAATGCCACCAGGTTGTCTCTTATGACATTTCTGGCTTTCTCCCCTGGCTTTGGCAGAATTGTAATCATTTCTTAGGTTGGGGCACCTTGACGGCGGAATTACCCCAATGATATGATGGGTGATAAATGATAATGCAATGCCAGGATGTGAGGTTGGATTTGAACTTGTGATCTACAAATACATTAGTAAGAACGTTACCATTGAGATAACTTTGTTAGCTCTTGAATTAGCTCGTTACAGATGCACTAGAATTGAATATTAGTTTATTTTTCTGACTCACATTTTTTTTTGTGTGATTTTATCAAAAGTGCTTAGTAGATATCAATGGTCTAAAACTGTACTGTTCTAAACTTTTTTTTTTTTAGAATTCTTGTAATAAGGTGAATGTCCCATGTACATGGGCATTTGAGAATTAAACAGGAATTAAATATTATTTGAAGAAAAAATATATACACCTGAATATATATTTTTTTAAAGAATTAAATTAATATTTTTAATACCTCACCTCATATCCTTCATTCTTCTAGACTGCAATTTTGGAGCTATATCTCCATCATCAACAACATAACACCGGTCAAAGAGATGCTACTGATGATGGAGATATAGCTCTGAAACTGCAATCTAGAAAAATAAAGGATATGAGGTGAGGTATTAAAAATATTAATGTAATTCTTAAATTAAATTAGTAATCATAACATCAAATTCTTGTTTTATTCTTACAATGGTCATAGTAATTTTAATATTGAATTCCTGTTTTATTTAAATAATGATCATGAACATGGGATACGGGACATGTATTTCATATATAGTAGTAGACATCGATATGTAGTTATTACAAAGTAAATGCTAATTGGAAAAGCTGATATGATGTGTTAACAGGTAATGGTAGAGCACGGTGAACTTGTGATGGGTATTCTGTGCAAGAAGACACTGGGAACTTCAGCTGGTTCATTGCTTCACATTTGTTTCCTGGAGTTGGGTCATGAAGTGTGTGGCCAGTTCTACGGGAATATTCAGACTGTCGTTAACAACTGGCTTTTACTTGAAGGTAAGAATATTTATTTATTTCTTTTGGTAAGTTACCTCTTCTGGATATTTCTTATTTATCCATTGCACTAGCTTAGATGGTGACATGCTTTCTTTCTGTCTAGTGGGTCTGGGTTCAAAATTCAACAGGGCTGGAAATTTTAATTGTAAAATTTTCAATCTTGAGGTTAGAGCAGGAGATGACGTAAAATTTTTAATTGCTAGATTGTACACAAGGCACCTGGTTTAAATTCCAAACCCCTAAACCGTATATATATATATATATATATATATATATATTGTTTGTTTTTCTAATGGCAAGATTTGACTCTTAGTCATTTTTTCTCTGGCATCCCAGTACAAGCGAACAAGGTCCTTAGTGTGTTGTGCAGTTGGATTTAAAGCTGGACATAACTTAATAGAAGATAGTGTTTGTCCATGATCAGGTCCTGTTCGTTGCTTATGATACATCTGTCTGACTGAAAAATGTGTATTCTGTGGAGAAGGTGAGCCAGGCAGTCGTGTCTCGACATCAGTCTGAATTTCGCTACTGCTTCCTTGCAGCCTTTATGTTTTACTTCAGATATATATAGAAAAGCATATGGTATTGTTGATATTGATTCCTCTGTGTCATATGGGGACATTAAGCCTGGTGTTCTCTTGGTGCTCTTTGACATGAATAGGTTATGTGCCAGCACTGGTGTTATCTTCTCATTTCTTTTCACCATCCCTCATACTATACATACACTCATTCTACAATCCTTTCTGTTATCATAATTTTATCATGTCCTCCTTACAGGAGGTCGATTTCAAATATGCCTCTGTCCTTCTCTAACTTGCCGTGCTTTTATTCTCTTTTAATTCTTCCCAATCGCATTTCCTGTCTTATAAACTTGCCATTGGTCGATCCAAGTTTCACATGGTCATTTACCTTTGGGATACATTGAGGACATTGTCTATGGCACTTCCAAGGTAGATGCAAAGACTTAACAAGAAACCTGAATGAGTGAACTAAAAGAGCTCCAGTGAAGCCACATCAGCCATAGCAGGTTGATGATGGATGTGCTTTCAAGAATGAAATAGACCTCAGAGAAAGGAAAAACAAAATATGATGGAACGACAAAGAAATTGGATTATGTCTTGAAACATTGATATTAACTCCTCTCTGTATGAAATGCATATACATATCATCTTTATAATGTGTCTGGCCAAAGTGATACATAAATTGAAAATATAATTTATCTACCTAGCATAGAATCTGCAGCAAAAAAAGTGCAGTAGATGCGATTGGATCACACACTAACACATTCTTATATTAAAATGACAGCAAATACTCCATAATTGAGAATCTTAGGTAGCTTGAATCTCCATGTTTTTATTATTAATTTCATACATCTCAATGATGGATAAATCATATTTGAAGAGAAAAATTATACGCTCAGACCGGGACTTGAACCCGGGACCCTTGGTTTTCTAGTCCAAGTGCTCTACCTGAGCAAGTACCGATCTAAACGCAAATTCTTCTCTACATACGTTGTAATTCCCGCCCACCCAATGCTTTGAAGCTTTGCTTCTATCTTTGCAAATGGCGGCTCCTATATTAAGAAGACATATTTGGGAATTATACATTACATTATAAATGCCAGTACGGCTTTTTTTCAATGTTTTTATTATTAATTTCATACATCTCAATGATGGATAAATCATATTTGAAGAGAAAAATTATACGCTCAGACCGGGACCCTTGGTTTTCTAGTCCAAGTGCTCTACCATTTGAGCTACCTTCAAATATGATTTATCCATCATTGAGATGTATGAAATTAATAATAAAAACATCGAAAAAAGCCGTACTGGCATTTATAATGTAATGTATAATTCCCAAATATGTCTTCTTAATATAGGAGCCGCCATTTGTAAAGATAGAAGCAAAGGCTTCATAGCATTTGGTGGGCGGGAATTACAACGTATGTAGAGAAGAATTTGCGTTTAGATTGGTACTTGCTCAGGTAGCTCAAATGGTAGAGCACTTGGACTAGAAAACCAAGGGTCCTGGGTTCAAGTCCCGGTCTGAGCGTATAATTTTTCTTAAATGAATCGTGATTTTTTCTTACCTCATACATCTATGTTTCTTTAAACACAGCACTGCAGTATCGGCGACCCTTTGTCGTCATCGTCAGCTGTTTTCACGACTGTCAATTTTTTCTCCTTTTTGCCAGTAATTATCTAGACTGCCATCTGGTGTTCTTTTGAAGGAATTCCTCTTCAAACTGCCATCTGGTGTTGTTTTGAATGAATCATTTCCTAAACTGCTATCTGTTGTATTTTTGAAGAACTTTGTAATCAAGCTTGGTTCTTCCGGAATCTCGAAGTTCATAGTTCTAGTATGGTTTTTTTGAATATATATTTTTTCCCAAACTGTTAAATCCAAAGGTTTTGATAGATGTTTTAAAAGTTTTGCTTCTTTTGAACCTCATAATGTTAAAAATTCCCAAATTTAATATATAAGTATAATTTTTCTCTTCAAATATGATTTATCCATCATTGAGATGTATGAAATTAATAATAAAAACATCGAAAAAAGCCGTACTGGCATTTATAATGTAATGTATAATTCCCAAATATGTCTTCTTAATATAGGAGCCGCCATTTGCAAAGATAGAAGCAAAGGCTTCAAAGCATTTGGTTGGCGAGAATTACAACGTATGTAGAGAAGAATTTGCGTTTAGATCGGTACTTGCTCAGGTAGCTCAAATGGTAGAGCACTTGGACTAGAAAACCAAGGGTCCAGGGTTCAAGTCCCGGTCTGAGCGTATAATTTTTCTCTTCAAATATGATGAATCTCCATGTTTATACTTAAGCACTTCCTCGTTCAAATGGAAAGTGTTATGCATCAACCAGCTAAGTGCCAATTTTTTAAAATTATATCTTGATGAAATTGCAGTGACTCATGAAGTAAGTGTATGTAAGCACCAAATCTTCAAATATAGCCTTATTATTAAAGATAATGTAAATGCCATCAGTCCTTTCAGAGATTCTGTGTTTTGCAACATGGGTATGAAACCAGATCTTAACAAATGGTAATCAAAATTTTGCATCATGCATCTAAGAACCAAATGTTCCTGCTCTTAGATTGTTGATGCATAACTGTCAAACAAGAAAAATAACTTACAATATTCAATATTGTTAGATTGGCGCTACAATATATAGTGAAGATTGATTTAAACTTTAAACATATTTTTCTTGAAACTTACATGACACATAGCCAGTTGATGCATAACGCCATCCAAATAATAATCATCTTAGGAGTTCAGTTTAATTAGGTGCTAAAGTAGTATACACAGCAAACTTTGTGTGTGTGTGTGTGTTTTTTTTTTCTTCGCTTAAGAAATACCGAGATGTTGAAAAGTAACTTTTTGCTGGAGCTTGAACACTAAATAATTTAGGTAAAATATTTTATCACTCACCTCATATTATTCTAAATAATTTCTCAGCATTGTAGCATAATTGCAATGAAAAAATCATTCTCCTTATTTTTTATTATATTTATTCAATATCTTTGTTATAATGTATCAGACTAGACTAGATATCCTGGTTCAATATTTTTCTTTGTATTGTTTGTGTTGAAAATAGGCCTTAGGCCTTAATTCTGGATGACTTATAATTTGAATTGTACAATTAATCTTCAGGTCACTCTATTGGTATTGGAGACACCATTGCTGATCCACAGACGTACTTGGAAATTCAGAAGGCTATCAAGAAAGCCAAGGAAGATGTGATAGAAGTAATCCAGAAGGCACATAACATGGAACTGGAGCCTACACCCGGTAATACATTGAGGCAGACTTTCGAAAATCAGGTAAATCTAATAAATTTTAAAATTTAGAATTATTGTTTACTAATATATATATATATATATCAAAGGTAAAGTGTCTGCCACACTAGTTCAGGTGGTAGCATGCCCGTTTTCCTGTCTACTGGGTCTGGATTTAACAGATTGATCTCCGGACTATGAAGTGTGGTGGTGGTGGTGGTGGTGATGATATACAATTTTTAATCACTAAGTATGTGCACCAGATAGCTGGATTAGATTTCAAAACCCTCTGCAATACATTTACTGAGAAAGATATTTTTTGACAGGATTAGTTTTTTTTATATAGTCCTATTAAAGGTTCTGGGTTTGATACTGTTGATAGCAGTTTAACCTTTGGATGGGGACATTTAAAGCATGGCGGTATCTTTGGTGCTTTTGACAGGAGTAGGCTAAATGATATGTAGTTCTTATAAACCTTTTAGGAATTAACACTGATATATTCATAAATTAATTATAGGAAATAACATTATGAGGTTTTCCATGAATAAAAATTAATTAAATGAGTTTGTCACCTCTTATTTCGTGATGTTGGTTGAAGATGGGAGGGATTCTTCTTGAAAAATGCAGTTCCTCATGCTTGAACATGAAATATGAGGTGAGTACAACTCATTTAATTAATTTTTACTATGAGATATTATTTATTTAAGTAAAATTTTATCACCTCTCCTCATAATATTCTTCTCAGACTAGTTTCAGAAGTTTCTTCTCCAGTTCCATCCTCAGTATTTTTACGACTGTTGTTTTGTCTTAAAAGAGCTGCTTGCTACTCCCTCTGTTGCTAGACTGAAGAACCTCAAAATCAAGTCATTTCACAGTTCATTAATTTCTCCTTTTCATTTTTTGAATGTAGATTTTTTTCAAACGGTGAGTTCTTTGGGCTTTTCTATTTGCTTTAATAATTTAGCCTTTCTTTTGATAAGATGTTTTTCTGACCATGCATCTGCTTAGCAGATTTTTCTGTAATGTTAAGAATGTAGAAAAATCTACAGTACCAGTCCTTGTAATGGTCAGAAAAACATATCAAAAGAAAGGCTGTATTATTAAAACAAGTAGAAAACCCCAAAGAACTCACCATTTGGGGAAAAATCTACATTCAAAGAAATTAAACGGAAAAATTAATGAACTTTAAAATTCCTAGGGAAAATTATTTGATTTAGAGGTTCACCAACAGTGGGAGCAGAAAGCAGCTCTTCAAGATGACAAAACAATGGTTATGAAAATACTGAGGATGGAACTGAAGAAGAAAGTTCCAAAACTAATCTAAGAAGAAGGTTATGAGATGAGGTGATAAAATTTACTTAAGTAAGTTCATACTAATTATATTAAATTAATGTTGGGAAGTAAGCATTATGAGGTATAAACATTTAAATTCATTGGAGAACATTTTTTTAAAACTCGCCTCGTAAATTTTGTGCTTTTCACGAAACCGCAGTTTCAAGCGTAATCACGCCCATCCTCAGTCACAATTTCATCAGTCGGAGTAGTGACTGAGGACGGGCGTAATTATGCTTGAAACCGCGGTTTTGTGAAAAGCAAGAAATTTATGAGGCTAGTTTTAAAAACTGTTATCCGGTAAATTTAGAAGTTCATACCAAGTTTAATCAAAATTACAGTGGGAAGTAACACTATAAGGTTATTTACAATTTATAAATTGAGTCGGATAAATGATGTTTTTATTTTTTTCTTGCCTCATAAAGTTCCATGGTTTCATGGTACCCGGTTTCAAATACCTTTGCCTCCATCATCAGCCAAAACTCCGACTTGATATATTTATCCGACTCAATTTATAAATCATGTTAAGTTGTTAGAAAATCATTTTGAATTGTACATTATAACAGAGAGGACAATATTTATGTTTAAAAGAGTGCTAACTACATTTTTCTCTTCAAATATAATTTATCCTTCATTGAGATGTATCAAAAGAATAATAAAAACATTGAGTGCTAACTATCTTTAATTATTTCAGGTGAACCGAATCCTGAACGATGCTCGAGACAAAACTGGTGGTTCAGCTAAGAAATCTCTTACAGAATACAACAATCTGAAAGCTATGGTGGTTTCTGGATCAAAGGGTTCTAATATTAATATTTCTCAGGTAATTTTTCAAAATTGTTAAAATTTTCTTTACTTAGTAAATAGCATTCAGATCTGTAAAAAATAACTCCATTGTGGAGATAACTTCTACCTTTCATTAGATTATTCTAATCAAAATCTGAGTGCATCAAAGATAAATTTAAAGCAGAGCTTGCTAATTCAAGTAAGCTAACAGAACTCTGTATGATAGCAAATTGTTTGCACCAAGAGCAAATTCATCTTAACCATTTCTCATTAAATCCATGCAGTGTTGATAGGTGTAGAGGATTCCCTTAAAAGCCTATCCACTGTGAATGAGGTTAGCGGCAACTGTGAAGCAAATTTTCTTTTAAATACTATAGGAGACATTATTTCAGTTCTCTTATATCATTTTTCAAGCTTCTAGGCCTTTGTATTGACTTAAGCTTTCACGGCCGGAGTTACTATGATGATCTTGCATAAGATTTCCGGGCTGTTGGCCGTGGTCTTGAGGCTTGTAGTTCCCCGACGTTTCGCCAGAGACTGCGTCCAGCATCCTCAAGGGTTGTCTTGAGACTGAATTTCGTCGACTACCTGCTCTAGGCCTTGTTCTATAGATATGAGTTCTATGTCTTATTCCAAAGATTACATGTGTCATTCCCAATAGAGATTAAATATTTTAACAATTTTACAAAGGATAGTCTTCAGTGAAATGTTGGAAAACATAAAGCGATGTAGACCATTGTCTAGAAGTTCAGAAGAATTACCTAACAATTTTTTGTTTTCCTAATGCTTTTATGCTTTTATATATGTGTATGTGGTATTTATGTGTGTAGATAAAATTGCTAAACTTCAGTTGTATCTGGTTCAAAGTTACCATATTACCCAAATGTAAGACGACCAGTTTTTCTGAAATCCGAAAATCACGATTCATCTTAAATTCACTGTCTAGGAAATAAGACTAGTTGATGTTAATGTTTTTACGTTGCATATTAGGCTAGAATCTGGTGAGATTAATGTTTTCATGCTGTGCAGTACACTGTTGCTGGCTAGGAAAAGATTGTAAACCCAACAACGGATAAATAATATGTGGCAGAAATTGAATATAACATGATAGCCAGTAGAAAAGCTGGAAAAAATTGCTTTGGTAAAAAGAATCTTGACAATGACATTAAAAAATTTTAACAGTAGCAGTAAATTAGAGCAGATAATTTTTACAGACGAGTGTTAAAAGTTAAAAATTCAGATTATGTCGAAAAATGTAAAGTATTAAGATTTCTTACTGAAAGATAAATTATATTTGAAGAGAAAAATTTTCGCCTAGGCCGAGACTCGAACCCGGGGCCCTTGGCCCGGAAAGCCAAGGGCCCCGGGTTCGAGTCTCGGTCTAGGCGAAAAAAATTTTTCTCTTCAAATATAATTTATCTTTCAGTGAGAAATGTTAAATCAATAATAAAAACATAAAGTATTAAGAGTTTACAGATTCCGCTTGGCTCACATATGTTATGATGGTAATTAGGTAAGCGGAAGCTACAAACTGTGTAGTGGGGAGAAACTTGGGCATTTCCAAAGTTAACATTTCGTAAGCAGTGAAAAATTGAAAAAAAACCAGTTCATCCTGAAAATCATTAGGGGACCAAAAAGGGGAAATGAGTTGGAACCAAACGTTATCGAGTATGTGTGAAAGAAAGAAATGAAGGTTTCCCTATCACAAGAGGTGCTCTGGAGATAAAGCGTAACCTTGTACAAACCATAGAGCAGCATGAATGATCAGCTGGTATGGCATATGATGAAAAGAGGCATTGCTTATGTTGAGGCAGTACTCTATATTCGCGCAACGTCTTCCTGCAGAATATGCTGAGAAACATATATCATATCAGCATCACATATTTAATTTAGGAGAGCAACATAATTATTTGTTTGGACAGATGGATGATGCAGAGTAGACACCCATTTATTTTTAACTTTTATAGGAATTAATCACTATGAGGTTTAATTTATGGTGAAATTAAATGTTTCTTACCTCTCCTCATATAAAGTCAGCAGTAGCTGCTCATGCTTGGTCCGAAAAACATTTAATTGAATCGAAAGCCAGTCTAATTAAACAAATAGACAAACAAAAGGAACTCACAGTTTGGGAAAAGATCCACATTCAGAAAAACAAAGGAAAACTTATGATATTTAAAGAGAAAAATTATACGCTCAGACCGGGACTTGAACCCGGAACCCTTGGTTTTCTAGTCCAAGTGCTCTACCATTTGAGCTACCTGAGCAAGTACCGATCTAAATGCAAATCTCTCTCTATATACGTTGTAATTCCCGCCCACCAAATGCTTTGAAGCCTTTGCTTCTATCTTTGCAAATGGCGGCTCCTATATTAAGAAGACATATTTGGGAATTATACATTACATTATAAATGCCAGTACAGCTATTTTCGAACATCGAAAACTTATGAAATTCGAAATTCCTGCAAATTTTGACGTGTTCCAGAGGTTCATCGGTCCACCAACAGAGGGAAGAAGAAGAGTTTCTTCCGATCGACATAACACCAGTCGCCAACAAAGTTCTGATGATGAGACAGTTATAGTCTCGAAATCGCGATCAATTTAGAAAATTTATATGAGGAGAAGACCCATTTATTTCATTATGAACTATAATTTACAATTAGTATTGCAGCAGCAAACAACACTCACAGCATCTTCCCACAGAATATGCCAAGAAACTTATCTAATTTCATTGCCACTTAATGAAAGCAACATGATTATTTGCTCGGCCAGATGGACAGTGCAGATTAGACACCCATTATTCTGGTAAGCCTTATAATGTTACAGTTGATAATAGGGGTGCAGAGAGTGTATCTATGAAGACAAATGGAAATGAAATGGCGTGAATAGACAGTTGTAATTGTAATGATGATATTGAAGATATTGACCAACATGGAATGCTACTAATAAACAAATAATGAAAATTCTTAAAGAGCCTTTTCAAAATTGGGGGTGGGGTTGTTTTATATTCGGGTAAATATGGTATTTTAAATGTTTTAATCACTGTATTAGGATGAAAGTTGGCACACAATTTGTTGAAACTTAAATTATCTAATCTTACATCCCTACAGGTTATTGCTTGTGTAGGACAACAAAACGTTGAAGGTAAACGAATTCCCTTTGGTTTCCGAAAAAGAACACTTCCCCATTTCATTAAGGATGACTACGGTCCTGAGTCAAGAGGATTTGTAGAAAACTC
Organism: Diploptera punctata; assembly: GCA_030220185.1. NCBI lineage: Eukaryota > Metazoa > Arthropoda > Insecta > Blattodea > Blaberidae > Diploptera > Diploptera punctata. Next base: position 1,753,972 of record JASPKZ010003852.1, read on the forward strand.
GTACCTGGCCGGACTGACTCCTTCAGAATTCTTTTTTCACGCTATGGGAGGAAGAGAAGGTCTCATTGATACTGCTGTAAAAACTGCTGAGACAGGTAAGTTTGATTTGTGTAGTAGGAAATAAAAATAATCCAGAAAGAGAGAAGTAATTGGAGGCAGCTGCCAAATACAATTCCTCCCTCATCTGGAATTGCTTATATTACTATTCGTGTTATAAATTTTCAAAAGATATGGTTTAACAGGAAACAGGTGTTCAGAATTTGAAATGTATTAAAAATTCTTCTTCTTCTTCCTTCCAAGTATTAGGCCAAGGCCTGTTACGATCCTATAGAAAATTTTCCCTCCTGCATACTTCCGGGAAATTCTCATATAAGACTTGAAAGCATAATTATAGTCCCTTCGATTGGTTGCTGGCCAAAGGAAGGCAACACCAGTGATGCGGCTGCCATGTTATAGCCTCTGGTCAGGCTTTTCTGGAGAAGAAAAGAAAATAAAGGAAAGATGAAATGGAAGAAAGGAAAGACTCCCTAGCAATCGGATGCCGTAATAGCGTCGGGGTCGAAAAAAACAAGAGTTAACCAAGATAGGTTAGATAGTAAAGTTAAAAGAGTCTGGTATAAGTAAGTGGAAGAAAGGAAGAAATACCAGATCGGTTAAAGATAGAAGTAAGGAGCAAAACATAAGTAAGTGGAGGCAATGTTTTGCTCAGCTTGGGCACCTTGTGGTCGCCATCCACATATCCCCTAGATGAGGACCCCTGAGAGTGTATTTAAAAGATTTTATTGCTTAAAGAACCTTTCAGATTTTGGATCTAATTAATTTTCCCTAAAAGCTCTCTTACTTTTATCTTCTATATTTTTTTTTAATTTGGCATCCTATCATTTTAAGCCCTACACATATGCAATAAAACTCAGATTATAAATTGGAATAATATATTTAAAAACGTATTTGAAAAATGTGATAGCCAATAATAAATGTATTTCATGATCAATACTTGCAGGAATTTTCATATAAACAGTTAATTTTAATTTCAGGATATATTCAGCGACGTTTGATAAAGGCTATGGAGTCTGTCATGGTTCATTATGATGGAACTGTACGTAACTCTGTGGGTCAGTTGATTCAGTTGCGTTATGGAGAGGATGGACTGTGTGGAGAGACTGTAGAATTTCAGAATTTGCCTACAATTAAATTGTCAAATAAGGCTTTTGAAAAGAAATTCAAATTTGATCCTACAAATGAAAGGTAACTTTTGTTTTGTATTGTTTACTTAATTTTATTTTTTAAATTAAGAAGTTAGTTAACTAAAGAAAAGTGTCCAACACAGGAACTGCTTCAACTAAGCAAATTCCTCAGCAAGTGAAATTTGTGATTCATTTTTGTTGGTTTACATAATATAAATATCTTTTAGGAATCAAATGAATTGTGAATTCTTCTTATCTCATACATCTATTTTTTTAACGCAGAACTGCAGTATCGGAAAAAACATCTTTTCCACCTTCAGCTATTTTCACGATTGTCGAATTTTTCTTTTGTCGGTAATTTTATAGACTGCCATCTGGTGTAATTTTGAAGAAGTAATTTTCTAAACAGCCATCTGGTGTGCTTTTGAAGAACTTTGTAATCAAGCTTGGTTCGTGTTGAACCTCTTAAGTTCATGGTTCTAGTGTGGTTTTTTGAATGTATATTTTTTCCCAAACTGTTAATTCCAAAGGTTTAGATGTTTCAAAAGTTTTGCTTCTTTTTCAGTTCTATGATTCTCTAATAAACTATGTGCTGTTATAACTGATTTTTTAATTTCACCATTTTCTATGTTTCTAAAGTGTTCTTTTTTTTTGCAAGTGTCTAAGCCATTTGCAAAGATAGAAGCAAAGGATTCAAAGCATTTGGGGGGCGGGAATTACAACGTATATAGAGAAAAATTTGCGTTTAGATCGGTACTTGCTCAGGTAGCTCAAATGGTAGAGCACTTGGATCAGAAAACCAAGGGACCCGGGTTCAAGTCCCAGTCTGAGCGTATAATTTTTCTCTTCAAATATGATTTATCCATCATTGAGATGTATGAAATTAATAATAAGAACATCGAAAAAAGCCTTACTGGCATTTATAATGTAATGTATAATTCCCAAATATGTCTTCTTAATATAGGAGCCGCCATTTGCAAAGATAGAAGCAAAGGCTTCAAAGCATTTGGTGGGCGGGAATTACAACGTATATAGAGAAAAATTTGCGTTTAGATCGGTACTTGCTCAGGTAGCTCAAATGGTAGAGCACTTGGACTAGAAAACCAAGGGACCCGGGTTCCAGTCCTGGTCTGAGCGTATAATTTTTCTCTTCAAATATGATTTATCCGTCATTGAGAATAAAACTTTTGAAGAAATTTGAGGCCAACCGGAACCTTTATAAATATTATAATAGTTACACATATATTATAGGAACATTTTAAGTTATGAAATTAATAATATCGAAAAAAGCCGTACTGGCATTTATAATGTAATGTATAATTCCCAAATATGTCTTCTTAATATAGGAGCCGCCATTTGCAAAGATAGAAGCAAAGGCTTCAAAGCATTTGGTGGGCGGGAATTACAATGTATATAGAGAAAAATTTGCGTTTAGATCGGTACTTGCTCAGGTAGCTCAAATGGTAGAGCACTTGGACTAGAAAACCAAGGGACCCAGGTTCAAGTCCCGGTCTGAGCGTATAATTTTTCCCTTCAAATATGATTTATCCATCATTGAGATGTATGAAATTAATAATAAGAACATCGAAAAAAGCCGTACTGGCATTTATAATGTAATGTATAATTCCCAAATATGTCTTCTTAATATAGGAGCCGCCATTTGCAAAAATAGAAGCAAAGGCTTTAAAGCATTTGGTGGGCGGGAATTACAACGTATATAGAGAAAAATTTGCATTTAGATCGGTACTTGCTCAGTTAGCTCAAATGGTAGAGCACTTGGATTAGAAAACCAAGGGACCCGGGTTCAAGTCCCGGTCTGAGCGTATAATTTTTCTCTTCAAATATGAAGTGTCTTAAGTTCCTAACTGTTAAAAAAGTTAACACCCCAGACAATAAAAAATGTGGAATTTATCAAATTAATTGCAAAAATGAACACTTTAGAAACACAAAAAATGGTGAAATTGAAAAATCAGCTATAGCAGCACATAGTTTATTAGAGAATCATAGAATTGGAAAAGAAGTAAAAATCTTGAAACATCTATCTAAACCTTTGGTATTAACAGTTTGGTAAAATATATACATTAAAAAAAAACGTACTGGAACCATGAACTTCGAGGTTCTAGACGAACCAAGTTTGATTACAAAGTTCTTCAAAAGTATGGTTCTCATGGCCTCAATTATGAGGTGAGGTGATAATTTTAACCCTATTATTAATTAAAATAGACTTTGTAGTGTCACTTCCTTTAAATATCAGTGAAAATACCTTCCTCGTTTCATTTCATTAGCATATAATTAGTTCTGTTACAAAACTTCGAAAATTGTGAGTGCTGGAACAATTTTTAAATTTTCATTTTAGTTGAATTCCTACACCTAATGTTCCAATTTTAATGGTTAACAAACTTGACCTTCGTTTCTTTTTATCGACTACTATATACCAAGATTGGTTCCAATGAAACAAAAATTATGATCACTAGAGCATTAACACACACATATATATTGGTATGGTCATTTTTTAAAAAAAAAGAGTTAGTTATATCTCTCCATCACCCCAACAAAATAACTTCAAAAATTAAGATAATAATCCAACCAATTTAACTGGGTGTATACTAGATAGGATCAGTGAAGATCTGTAAATCGTTTTTAAATATCTTTTTATGAGAACAACCTCCGTAGCTTTATTCCTTTTAAAATTTGCTAATATACAAAACTTATATGTATCATTATTATAGAAAAAAAGAATAATAATTGGAAGAAATGTATAACATTGGGATCTTTTATTTGGTTATAATTAATGGTAGAGATCTTGAAAAGTAGTAAAAAACTAAATTGTGAACTATATTGTTTATTTTTTATCATTTCACTCACCTCATACTTCATAATTTATAGCAGACCCAGGGTTTCTTCACGTAATTCGTGACATTGTCAATGCTGCGTCATGTTCACAACTCAAGTTGTGAACATGACGCAGCATTGACAATGTCACGAATTACGTGAAGAAACCCTGGGTCTGCTATAAATTATGAAGTATGAGGTGAGTGAAATGATAAAAAATAAACAATATTAAAGAACCTCATAGTGTTATTTCCTATCTACATAACTTAATAAATGTGAACTATATCTTTGTATTTATAGAAAAAAGTTCAATGCGGAAGTGACACTATGAGGTAAATATAAATAGAATTCAAATATGAATTGGAAATTAATAAAATATGAATCGGAAACTTCAAACTTCACCTCATAAAATATAATCCTCTTAGACATGTCATAGATCATTCTCATTGTCATAAAGTCAAAATTTATTTAACTGTGAGGATGATCTCCGAAACATGTCCAGGAGGATAATATTTTATGAGGTGAGGTATAAAGTTTCCAATTCATAAAATTTAAAATAAGATTCTTTACATTCTTACTTCATATCCTGTCTTCTTTTTAGACAGGTTTCGTAACCTGAACGGTTACTGAATTTCCTTTTTTAGACTTGAGTCATATATATTGAACTATTTTAGGAAACTACATCTGAGGTTTAAAATAAAATTCTTTACACCTCACCTCATATTCTTGTCTTCTTTTTAGACTGGTTTTGTAACCTAAACAATTACTGGTTATTTTGTAAAACTGCTCTAAAATGAAAACAGGGTATGAGGCAATGTGTAACGAATTTTATTTTAAATGTTTAATTAAATCTCATAGTGATATTTGCTATATTAGTTTAATTTCCAATTCATATTTTTTATTCTATGTGTAAGTGTTTCTGAACAATCTTGACTTTTTTTTTTTTACAAAACTTCTGTTCTTAATCATAAACTTACTATAAAATGGTCAATGAAGACTTATAAAATAGTTTCAGTTTTAAATTATGGTGAAATCTTGTAATTCTTTGCTACATTCACTTTCAACATATACAGTTATTGGTATCAATGGTACAGAGAAAAATGTTTGCCTGAACCATTTTACCAATGATTACAATAGTTTAGTTGTGTACATTCATTTCCTTATTTCAATCATAGTAATAGTTTTAGCTTCTTAATGTTAATTTAATATACATTTATGCTAAAAGCATCAGGTGCACACAATAATTTCACATGTAGAAATTTGACCCTTATATACAATAACATGTTATATACATTTTGTAAACATTCTTCATGAAAATAAAATCTAATATGGCTTTAGATTCTAATGAAATTAATTTTAAAAGGTAGTTAAATCTTGTCATCAAGTGCAGATGTGTTCTTGTTTATATTCTTCTTCATTCAGCAGTGTTCAAGAATTTATATTAATTTATTGATTGCCTATGTACTTAAATATCTTGAAAGTTATTGTATTATAAAAAAAATTTAATCAATTATATTTGAAGAGAAAAATTATATGCTCAGACTGCGGTTTGAACCCAGGACCTTTCACACTCTAGGTGAATGCTCTACCAACTGAGTTAACCTGAGAAACTCTTTACTTTAATCAGTTGTTTGTACCTCATCTCATATTTTTCTCTCTTAATTTTTAGCCAAAACCGACTGTGATGACAAACATATACCAAATGAGAGAGCAAAATGTGAGATTAGGTATAAACAACCAAATTCCATAAATAATGAAGTCAATTCTTTGATATAATACCTCATAGCGTAGCTCTCTGTCAATATTTTGTGTTTAGATTATATTATAAACCTAATATGTAAATCACCAGGATGTTTTTTAATAAATCTTTGGTGAAATGTCATTTTTCAGATATTTGCGAAGGATTTTCAATGAAGATATTCTTAAAGAACTGATGGGGAGTGGAGATGTAATCTCAGAGCTGGAGAGAGAATGGGAACAATTGGTGAAGGATCGTGAGGCTCTTCGCCAGATTTTTCCCAGTGGAGAAAGTAAAGTTGTATTGCCTTGCAACTTGCAGAGAATGATATGGAATGTCCAGAAAATCTTCCATATTAATAAGCGTGCACCTACTGATCTTAGTCCACTTAGGGTCATCCAAGGTAATAAATTATTTTATTAGCCGTGGGAATTTAGTCATGTGTTAATTAATATTTGTATAGGAAATAATACTGAATTAATATGAGTTAGGAATTTAGACTCCCTTCATGTTTTTTAATTTTCTCGCAGACCAGGTTTCGTCACTTCTGTGTGATATCTTCAAAGCTTCCCAACTGTTGAATTTGTGGTTGTCAATCCTGTAGGTTGATTTCTGCTCCCTCAGTTGGCTGACCAATGAACTTCCAAATCAATTTTTTTTTCTCTTTTTCCCCGGGAATTTCAAAATTTATAGTTTTCTCCTTATTCTTGTGGACATAAATGTTCTTCCAAATTGTGAGTTCCTTACATTTATCCAACTGTTTGGTTATTTAGTCTTAGTTTCTATTCTGTATTTTTCTGACCATGCATGTGCAACTATTACAGACTTTTCTATTTCCCCATTTCTAAGGTGCTCTTTCAATCTTGTATTCAAGTTCCTTTTTGTTTTTCCTATTATACTTTTTCACAATCTTTGCAGTCAATTTGATAATTCTGTGATTTGTTGTCTTTATCAGTATTTTCATTTTTGTTGGTTTTAATTAATCTATTCAGGTTGTAATAATTGTTTGGTGCTAATTTAATGTTAAATTTGCTGAAATTTTTTTTTGAATAAAGTAGATTTGATTTGGAGGTTCATTGGTCTACCAACAGATGGAGCAAGAAGCAGTGCTTCAAGATGACAAAACAATGGTTGTGAAATTACTAAAGATGGAACCAATAAGGTTTCAAAACTGGTCTTATTAGAAGACAGGATATGAGGCAAAGTGTTGAAGAATTTATTTTAAATTTAAAATATACCTCATAGTGTTATTTCCTATATGGTTTAATTTGTGTATGAATTCAAAATTGATTTGAGAATTTACTATAAGCAAAGGGATCATTCATTATCAACCATTTATAAGTGATGCCTATGAATTTTGCCATAAGGCTCCCCACATGTCTAGACAATCATCACAAGATGTCACCCTGCATGACAGCTGTCTTTAACACCAGAAAAAGTATCTGGAACTCATTTCCATTAGAGGCTGAGTCAATCTAAGGGCTTTGAGTCACCAGAGGTTTTGGTCAGTTTAAAAATCTTGACCCTACTGGGACTCAAACTGCCAATCTTCCATCTCGTATATTACCTTAACCTCTATGGCATGCTCCAATTTTATTGATAACATTGTCAAAAATAAATTTTGAATGCTGTAATCATTTACTTATTAAATATTTGTTTTCAGGTGTAAGTGACCTATTGAAGAAATGTATAATTGTGGCTGGTGATGACCATTTGAGTAAACAAGCCAATGAGAATGCCACATTACTCTTCCAGTGTTTGGTAAGATCAACCCTCTGCACAAAGTGTGTTTCTGAGGAATTCAGGCTGTCATCAGAAGCTTTTGAGTGGCTTATTGGTGAAATTGAAACAAGATTTCAACAGGCACAAGTAAGAATACTTTATCTCCTATTTTTGTAAATATTTATTTCATTCCATAATTTTATTTCTAATAAATTTATCAGTATTATAATATTTATAATATAATTAAATTATTTTAAACACTTATCACCGAAGGATAAATTATATTTGAAGAGAAAAATTAGAAAGCCAAAGGTCCGGTTCAAACCCTAGTGTGAGCATATAATTTTTCTCTTCGAATATATTTTATTTTAGTTTACTTTTTTATAAGAATTAAATGAATCGTGAATTCTTCTTACCTCATACTTCTATGTTTTTTTTAACACAGCACTGCAGTATCAGCGACCATTGTCGCCATCCTCAGCTGTTTTCACGACTGTCAATTTTTTCTTTTGCCGGTAATTATCCAAACTGCCATCTGGTGTTCTTTTGAAGGAATTATTTTCTAAACTGCCATCTGGTGTTCTTTTGAAGGAATCATTTTCTAAACTGCCATCTGTTGTATTTTTGAAGAACTTTGTAATCAAGCTCGGTTCGTCTGGAATCTCAAAGTTTGTGGTTCTAGTATTGTTTTTATGAATTTAATAGTTTGGGAAAAGATATATATACAAAAAAACCATACTAGAACCATGAACTTCGAGACTCCAGACGAACCGAGCTTGACCACAAAGTTCTTCAAAAATACAACAGATGGCAGTTTAGAAAATGATTCCTTCAAAAGAACACCAGATGGCAGTTTGGATAATTACCGACAAAAGAAAAAATTGACAGTCGTGAAAACAGTTGAGGATGGTAACAATGGTCGCTGATACCGCAGTGCTGCGTTTAAAAAAACATAGAAGTATGAGGTATGAAGAATTCACGATTCATTTAATTCTTATTAATAAAACCTCATAATGTTAAAAATTCCCAAATTTATTATATAAAATTACTTTTTTATATTTGAAAATAAACCGGTGGTGCTATCTCAGGTGATTAGGAGGCCCTGGTTTGATACATGGTAGGGTTCAAAATTCTAATCATGGTTAAGAGAGATGGTGGATATGCAATTTTTAATCACTAGATTAGACAACAGATGCTAGAATAAATTACAAACCCATCTGCAGTGCATATGTTGAGAAGGCTGTGGTACTGTTGGTAATGATTCATTCTTCAGATAGGGATGTTTTGCATAGTGGATCCCTTGGTACTTTTGACAGGCTATATGTCAGAAATAGATTTCGTCTTCTTCCTTCTCTTCATCATCTCTCACATAACATACACCACACAAAAATACTAAACATACACCCATCCTTAAGAGGATCTTTATTGGGAATTTTACATTACATTATGAAGCCAGTACGGCCTCTTTTGATGTTTTGTTATTTATCTGATATATCTCAATGAAGGATAAATTATATTTGAAGATAAAAATATATGCTCAGACTGGGATATGAACCCAAGACCTTTTGCTTTTTATGTGAATGCTCTACCGACTGAGCTACCCGAGCACCCCAATCTAAATGCAAATTTTTCTCATACACTGTTAATTCCCGAGCACAATACACTCATCCTACCATCCTCTCAATGCGTAATACTTTTACATGTGACTGCCAAAGTGGTGTGTAAATTTTATTTTGTTGGGGTGATAGGAAGATAAGGATAACTTTTTTATTAACATTAACTTATAATTAATTGAAAATAGACCACAGTAATTCTCTATTCATGTAGTAAGGAACCCAAACCACAAAAAGTTTAGGGCATTTAACATACCTGCTTTATTTGGAAATCTAGCTTATTTTGAATACTATGTTGTGTTGGAAATGTTTTTGTGGTTCTTGAATTCTTGTCATTATTCAATATATTGGTAGGAATGACGAATATGCACTGTAGTGTGAAAATAATTTGAGGGTTTGATATAGCTTTTAAAAAAATATACATTGGTGTGCCATTTATTGGAAATAGTAAAGTTTACTGGATTTGCCATCAGGTGAGCCCAGGAGAAATGGTGGGTGCTTTGGCTGCCCAGTCACTTGGTGAACCTGCCACACAGATGACACTGAACACTTTTCACTTTGCTGGTGTGTCGTCAAAGAATGTAACCTTGGGTGTGCCGAGGTTGAAAGAAATTATCAATATCAGTAAAAAGCCTAAAGCTCCTTCCTTAACAGTTTTCCTTACTGGAGCAGCTGCGAGAGATGCAGAAAAAGCAAAGAATGTACTTTGTCGTCTGGAACATACAACACTTAGAAAGGTAAAAATTGATGTTTTATATTGTATTTTTATCTCTATGATTTTATTTTTGATTTGTGGCTTATAATAGAAATTTTAATTGATGCTATTCTTTATGATAAAAATATAAATCGTACAATTAGGAAGATTGTACAGGACTTTTTTTTTTTCCAAGAAAATTCATATACAAAAATTATATTAATAAAATATTGTTACTTGAGGGCATCATCCTGATCTCTCCTCAATATAATATTTTTTATTTGATTTGGTTGATATATTATATAACAATTTCCTAACAAGATTGAAAATATATTTGCTACTGTTGAATATAAATTCTTTTACACTTTCAAGTGACAGAAGAAAAAGTGGTATAAAATATGAAATGTGTTAATAATATTGTGAAAAATAATTTTCAGATACAAATATTTCATAACAATGAAATTTTCAATTTTGATTAAATATTTAATGCACTGTATTATTGCTTAACTTCTGTATGCACTATTATACTGTGACAAACAGTATCCAAATTAGCTATGCTACTCCAATTGTCACACATGCTCTCCTGAAATGTGATTGACCATTTTAAAGGAATAAATATCTTCATATTCTGCAGTCACAGAATTGCTGCTTCTACCAAATGTAACTTTTTCCTACATAATTGTTTACTTACTTACTTACTTACTTACTTACTTACTTACTCACTGGCACTATCGAACCCGAAGGTTCATGGCCGCGCGGACATAAGCTCTCCATACATCCCTATCCTGAGCTAATGCTTTCCAATCATTCCCTGTATAATCCACTTCCCTCAAATCATAGTTAATGTTGTTCTCCCACCTCATTCTTGGCCTACCAACTGGGCGTTTTCCCTCTGGCTTTCCTACAAGAAGCTTCCATGCACGTCTTTCATTCCCCATACGTGCAACATGTCCTGCCCATCGCAGTCTACGAGACTTAACTGTTCTTATTATATCTGGCTTCCTATAAAGACCATGTAGTTCATTGTTATGTAGTCTTCTCCATTCACCTGTCTGTTCATCTCTCTTTGGTCCAAAAATTTTCCTAAGAACTTTATTCTCAAATACTTGTAATCTCCTTTCCTCCCTTAAAGTAAGAGTCCATGTTTCGCACCCATATAATATAACTGGTAGAATAATAGTTTTATATATTTTCAGTTTAACGTTTTTTGAAAGGAGTTGGGACATCAAAAGTCTCTGCAATGCATAATAGCATGCATTTCCAGAATTGAGCCTATGTTTAATTTCTTTGTGCATCTCATTCCTATTTGTGATTATTGTTCCTAGGTATTTGAATTCAGCCACTTCCTCAAAATTTCCCTCATTTGTCATTAGCTGTCCATTTCCAATATATATTTAGTTTTAGTGATATTTACTTCCAGTCCTAATTTCATAGTGTTACTGAATAGTGTGTGCGTGTTGGCCTTTAGTATCTCCTCGCTATCGGCCAGTAGTACTACATCATCAGCATAAACTAACAGCTTATTAATACCATTCAGTTGTAAGCCCTCCTCATTCTCTAAAGATTTAATGGCATGCTCTAGTACAAAATTAAATAGTAGAGGAGATAGTGCATCTCCTTGCTTCAACCCATTCTGGATTTCAAAAGTGTCTGAAAACTGTTTGCCCACACGCACCCTACTCTTTGAGCCATTCAGACACATTCGTATAAGTCTAACCAACTTTTTAGGAATTCCGAACTCCAGCAGGATACTATATAACTTCTCCCTCTTAATTGAATCATATGCTTTTTTGAAGTCTAGATTTACATAGTTTTAATTGTTACGATATCATTTTTAGTTTTAAGTAATATTATTTAATTTTTTTTATAGTAATAAGACTTCGAATTACAGAAAAATTCTAGTTGTGATAGTTATTTAGAAGAACATCATATCAACATGAATAAATATTTGATTTTTACCCTAGGTGACAGCAAATACTGCCATCTACTACGATCCAGACCCTCAGAACACTGTAATAGCAGAGGATCAGGAATTCGTAAATGTGTACTATGAAATGCCTGACTTTGATCCAACACGCATTTCTCCCTGGCTTCTTCGTATTGAGTTGGACAGAAAAAGAATGACAGGTGAGAATTTAAAAATAATTAATATGCTGCAAGTGGAAATCAGCAGGCAAGGACAATTGCTTTCTAGAATTTTTTTAAAATTTATGTTAAGTTCTTGAATTGAATTTTTAGTTTAGCAAGTCGTGAATACAAAATATCATAATAGAAAAAATTAATTTGATGTCTTTGTGTTTGCTTTCATTATTGTTTTATTTGATTTTTGTTAAATTATCTGTGTTTAATTCTTTAAATATTAAGTATTATTTGTGTATTTTTACAGATAAGAAATTAACTATGGAGCAGATTGCAGAGAAGATCAATGCTGGTTTTGGAGATGATCTGAATTGCATTTTCAATGACGACAATGCTGAGAAACTGGTATTGAGAATTCGAATAATGAATAGTGATGATAATAAATTCCAAGATGAAGAAGAAACTGTGGATAAGATGGAAGATGACATGTTCCTAAGATGTATTGAAGCAAACATGTTGTCCGACATGACACTACAGGTGTGTATGCAATAATTTAAAATATAAATGTTATTATGTACATTTTTTTATAGGGGAATACATTCAGAAAAGCTAATGGAGAGTATTTATTATGACTTAAGAAAATAAACATATATCTGCATGGTCAAGAATTTATTGGATACAATTGAAGGTTAGGTATCATCTCAAAGAATGTTTGATTATAAATTCTGTCAATATTGATATCCTACGGCTGGCTATTTGCTGCTATGAGAAAACTCATATTTGTATCTTTGTTCAGAAGGACTTAATTTTAAGGAAGTTCCCACATGTACCCCACTTTAAATAAAAGTCTACGATGAATGCTAACCTTTTTACTTTTAATTTCTTTTTAAGAAATAACATGTTAGATATAATTATTTAACAATAAATTAATGAATGCTGTCTTAAAACAGATGAAATGGTTGCTATCACTGACTAGTAGCTGATGATATGGAATTATATGGGTAGCTTGATGCCGTCTCCCAATTTAATTTCAGTTTTCTTAACCATATTTTGCTACTTCTCATTTTGAGTGGCTATTCTGTTATGAGTGATCCATATAAAAAATGTCCTTTCCATAGTTGGAAACAAAATGTGGAACCTCTATGTTAATAAGACATGCTAATCATTAACTAAAAGGCGGGCAAATATATTTATTATTGACATAAATATGTTTAATACATTTGACTTAGTATAGACTCAAATAAAATCATATTTTCCTGAAAATTTAGTCCAATTGGATTGATCTTTATTTATCTGAATTCGTTTTTCATAATGAAGTAGGCAAAAAGTAGAGTATGTGATAGTGTGTGAAATTAAATCTGGTTAAACAGTAATAAAAAAATATTTTTCAAAAAATAAAACAAAAACCAAACGAGTTGGGTCAAGTAGTATCATTTGAGACTCATATTTGGAATGTTCTTGGTTTCAATTCCAATTCAAACTAACCTGGGGTTTTTCTCAGGTTTTCCTCAGTCAACAAACATTCTGGGTTCGAATTTTATTACTGGGATCGATTTCACATCATTTTAAAAAAATAAATGGGTTTGATTAATACTTGGATATTAAAGTATTTATAAATAATGATTTAATAAATGAAAGAAGCATTATCTTTGCTTATGTACTTAATTTGAGTTTATTACCTATTTAAACCTTAATATGTAAAACTGATTTCTCTTTGAATGTTTATATATAATTAGTGTTTTTTTTTTCAGGGCATTGAAGCTATTGGAAAAGTGTACATGCATTTGCCTCAGACAGACTCAAAAAAGCGAATTATAGTAACTGATACAGGAGAGTTCAAAGCTATTGCAGAATGGCTGTTGGAAACTGATGGTACAAGCATGATGAAAGTGTTGAGTGAAAGAGATGTGGACACAAATAGGACATTCTCTAATGACATCTGTGAAATATTTTCGGTAAGTATTTCTTCAGTATTTTTTCCTGTTGCACCAACTAGTGGGTCTGAAATCTATAATAGGGAGTTGGAAATTTTTCAATTTCGGGGCTAGAAGGGATGGTGTTGTACAATGTGTAATCACTAGATTATGTGCCATGTGCCTGGATTAAATTCCAAATCCCATTGCAGAACTTAATATGAGAAGGTATATAATATACAGTTGATAGTGGTGCATTCGTTGGATGGACACAAAGCCTGGCAGTCTCCTTGTTGCTTTTCGGCATATACTTATCATAACAACATCTCTCTTTATGCATCATGTATGTGAAGTTGTGTGTAAATTGAAAATAGACCACATTAATATCTGCCTAGCACAGACCCAAAACACAAATGATGCAGGGGTGCCATAGGAACACATATTTAACTAATATTTTTATCTTTGTCAAATATATTTCCGTTTTTTATTATTTACAAATTCATAGACAAAAAAAAAACTGACTTTACAGCTTGCCCATTGTCTGTAGTGTGATCCTTCTTGGAATTTCAATTCCATGTAAAATTTAACTTTATTGAAATAGACTTTCTTTTTAAATGAGTTTATTTTAATTAATTATGAATTAGACAGTTATTTAGTAATAAATAAAAGTTATTTATTCATCATTGTTGTGAATGTTAAGGATTGGACAAACTATGTTTATTCAAAGTTAAAATTGGGAAACACATTATGAGGTTCTTAATTAATAAATTAATGAGTCATTTTAACATCTTACCTCGCCGTAGCCGAGCGGTTAAGGTAGGAAGCCTTGGCGCAGAGCTACGGGACTTGCGCTGGTTCGAGTCTCCATGGGGGAAGAAATTTTCTCATGGTATTTCGGCCAGTATGGGACCGGTGCCCACCCAGCATCGTGAGGCAATTGGGTAGCTACAATAAGTAGCGGCTCCAGGTTGAGGAACCAGCTATAACGGCTGGGGGACTCGACATGCTAACCACATGTCACCCCTACACTGGCTGTTGATCATCTACCTCTGTGATTGACACAGTGGATGTGAAGGGCCAGCAGCCGGCTGGCAAAAGGGCAACTGCTGAAAAGTGGAAAGACCCTCAATCGGAACCTCATATTTCATGTTTTATCAAACACGGTAACTATAGTTTTCAAATGATCTTGTCATTCATTTGAAAACTATAGTTACCGTGTTTGATAAAACATGAAATATGAGGCAAGATGTTAAAATGACTCATTAATTTATAAACTATGTTTATTTCATCTGACCACTGAAATTTTTGAGTTCATATCAATGGGTAGATATAGTAGCTCAGGTGGCCAGACATCTCATTACTGACTGGATAGTGCAGTCCAGAGAACAGAGATTTGGAAATTTTTTTGCGTGTCCATTTCCAGACTGACTCTGGACGTCCTCAGTTTTCTGTAACATGTTATAATAAATTAAATTTGAAGAGAAAAATTTTTCGCCTAGACCGGGACTCGAACCCGTGACCCTTGGCTTTCCGGGCCAAGTGCTCTACCAACTGAGCTACCGAGGCGAGTTACGATCTAGACGCAAATTTTTCTCTTATATACGTTGTAATTGGCGATAGGGAATTACAACGTATATAAGAGAAAAATTTGCGTCTAGATCGTAACTCGCCTCGGTAGCTCAGTTGGTAGAGCACTTGGCCCGGAAAGCCAAGGGTCCCGGGTTCGAGTCCCGGTCTAGGCGAAAAATTTTTCTCTTCAAATTTAATTTATCTTTCATTGAGAAATGTTAAATTAATAATAAAAACATCATGTTATAATAATTAAAGATTAAATTAAACCTCATAGCGATTTATTCTTTAAAAAGTTCAATGTTATAATAAACTTCTTGGAGGTGAAGTTGACTGTAGTCTAGTAGAGTAGCAATCCTTTCTCTCTCTCTCTCTCTCTCTCTCTTTTTTTTTTTTTTTCAATTTATGGTAAAATCAAATGTTTCCTACCTCTCCTCATATACAATCTCTTCTTACTACCGATTAAGAATTATGGATCATAGTGTGCACACTGTGTTCGTGCCCTGTTAATGGAATGGAGTAACAAAAAAGAATCACAAAATTTATAGAAATACTTTCTTTAAAATTAATCACTTAAATAAAGACAATTTCTTTCCATGTTTCATGCAACATGATAACCTAGATCAGTTAAGGTTAATAAGGAGGAAAAACATCTGTTGAGTCAAAATATTTACCTTGAAGATGGAAGAGACATATTATGTCCCAATTAAAATAAAGTTTAAGGATGTATGTGTAAATTCAAAGGTATGATGATTGAGACCTGACATAGCATGTTTATTTAAAATAAAGATCATAGATGTAAGTAAATATTTTGACTCAAATTCATGGTACAGCATATTGCAATGTTAATAGTAATTCTTCCCTTAATTTTTTTTACCCCCATTATGTTTCACGTTAAGTTACTGATTTGTTCAGCCTCTAATTTTTATCATTAGCAATATTGTTAAGATTCCATTCCATCCTTTTCGATTAAAGATACTTTTGGGTTCATCATCCAGTTAAGTAACATCCTTGAATCAATGTAATTATATTGTAAACTTTTGCTTGTAGGTGCTTGGAATTGAGGCTGTGCGTAAATCTGTGGAAAAAGAAATGAACACAGTATTGCAGTTCTATGGTCTGTACGTGAACTACCGACATCTTGCCTTGTTGTGTGACGTGATGACTGCTAAAGGTCACTTGATGGCCATCACTCGTCATGGTATTAACAGGCAGGATACTGGTGCTCTGATGAGATGTTCATTTGAAGAAACTGTTGACGTTCTGATGGATGCTGCATCACATGCAGAAGTTGATCCCATGAGAGGAGTATCAGAGAATATCATTATGGGTCAACTACCTCGCCTTGGCACAGGTAATTATTTATGAATTAGTTTTTTTTAATAACATCTACAACTTAATTATTTCATAAAAGGTGAATCACTCTCCGCTGCTAGTCTCCCATATGAGTATTACCAGTTCCATTGTTCTTCTATTTATTGTAATCTCGTTTTCATCTACTCAGACTGCTATGTTTACTGCTTCTGTACGTCTCGTCTATGACTGGACATGTCATCTACATATAGTAATAAGTCTAATGCTATGGTTTATCTACGACACAAAGCACCAGTGCAAAAATTGTTCCCTGTGTATTTAAATGGTTTGTCTATAACGCAAAGCGCTGGCGCAAAAAATTTTGCGCTGACATGTCACATCGTGTATTTGAATCTCTTGAATTTCAGATGCAATTTGCCAGTGCAAACAAAGAATATAGAAGCTATTATCCGTACTCATTGCTAAAAAGGCTAAAAACAAACTAAGATTTCATGGCAAAATGTCGGCTTGGTTTGTAATTTTAGCAAAATCAACGAGAAATTTTAATTAGTTTCGTTTCAAACCATCGTGTTTTATACGACATGAGTATGAAGGAGTACAGAGATGTACAGAAAAATGAGTTATTGTGGATTGAACTTAGTCAAGAAATAAATAAATGCTGTAAATATTGTATTGTATCTTAGGGATATTATGGATGTACATAGATTTCGTCTTCTATTAAATTAAAATTGGTCTGGCGAAAATCTGAAGTATTCTAAAATTTGGTATTATCATCAACCATATGTTTATTTAAGAACTTAAGAATAATTTGTTCTATTATTTTCCATACAACATTCATATGATGCTGTTGCTCTAGGTGCCTTTCCTGTCTTTACTAATATTTCGTACTATTTTAAACATTTTGCAACGATACTTAAAACTTTTTTTTAAAGAATTATTATATGTTTATCTATGTACACAAATTATGACTTCCTCTCAATGATTTTTCGAAGTTCTTTAAAATTGAATTGAGCATGCGCGAACGCTTATAAAATTAAATCCACCAGATGGCAGGACATATGTGTGAATGACCAACATTTACATTTATTTCCAAAACATATTTTAAGAAATAAATGTTCAATCACTTCATTTTCTTAGGTTCCAATGGGTCAGTTTAGTGTACATCAGATTATTTTATAGTTTACTAAATAGTATGCATGTAATTTATTTCATTAGGTTATGCAGGGACAGGTTTGTATACATCCATTTTTTCATAAACACGTTTGGGAATTTATTATAAACATTGGTCATTTCGATTTCCCATATATGTGGTTCCATCTGGCGACAATTTCATTAACATAAGCACAGTACCGTATGCACTCTATTAGAAACCAGCAACATGCCGAGCGTAATGCGAGCTTGCGTCATGTCGGGTGCGACACGCTGTATAATAAACCATTGCATGAGTTTTAGTCTCTTGCTGCTTGCACTTATCTTCTGTATCTATATGCAAAAAAGGAGCAGATTTTTCTGTTCAATCCATCTAGGTGCTCTATGCTGTTTTTTGAGTGATATCTGGTTCTCTACAAAAATATTATTTACAAAAAAACCTTTAGCTTTCCGTGCTAATGCTCAGACCACTGAGCTAATCCAGGCTTCATTCCCATCCAAGCAGAAATCCTTCCATTATCATACTCTACTGGTCCTACATTCAATTGCAATGAATCATCATTCACAAAATACACGAATACACATTGTGTATTTGTGAATGATGAGTCATTGCAATTGAATATAGGACCAGTAGAGTAAGGTAAAGGAAGGATTTCTGCTTGGATGGGAATGAAGCCTGGATTAGCTCAGTGGTCTGAGCATTAGCACGGAAAGCTAAAGGTTCGGGGTTTGATTCCCGGTCCAGGCAAAAAATTTTCTCTTTACCATTGATTTACAATAATTTAATTGTGTTTATTAATTTACTTATTTCTATCATAGTAATAGCTTTAGCTTCTCAATATTAATTTAATAATATAAAACTTTTGTTAAATTATTATATAGAAGAAAACTTTAATATCCTGTTAAGTTTCATAAGTAAAATATTGTATTATTATATTTAACATACTCCACCTTTGGTTTTATCTTTATTGATATGCACAATTTAAATTTACTTGAGTTTCACAAGTTTTAGAGTAATTTAAATGTACTTTAAATGCGCCAATCTTTAGTACAAGATATAATTATTGATTGATTTTCTGTAATTATACAGAAATAATAGAAGATAATTTTCATTGAAGCATGATGAAAATTAGAAAGGTTATTCTTTTTTTTTAATACTAGAAGAATAACAATAAGAATAAAATGATAGTAAAGAAAAAACAACAATGGTGCACATTTAGAAATATTGAGTGATTACATGTGTTAAAAATATAATCACATCAGTTGACTGGGTATGTTCTTTACAATTTTTCTCGTCAGATTTTAAATTTCAATTTGAAATTTAACAACTTGTAGGGTTCAAATAGTTTTCTCAAGGTTTTTTGGGTTGAGGAGTCTTTCTCTAAGGACATTCACTGGTGAAAATTGAAAGAGAACAAATAATGAAGATTGATTCACAAAGGACTTTATTTAATTTTAAATATGCTAGGATTGCTTAATATCTTAGAATCACGACTCTTAATTGCTGTGATATGAATGTATTTTATGGAGTGCAAATAAGTTACTTCGGGTTAACCAGTAGTAAAATATACACATCATTAATCAATTTCACATAAATTTGTTATGTTGCATTTTAGTTGCATAATTCGCTGTATTATATAAGCAAGCAAGGCATTCTCTATGTATATTTTGTAGGTAAAGTCAACAGATTCTCTAACTTAAATTTTTATTGAACCAAACTAAAAAAAAAATGAACATCTACAAACCTGTGAAGTATTACCTGTGTATCCACCATAGAGAAATATTAGAGAGCCCAAACGCTAATGGCTGCATTGCCAAGGCCCAGCATTTGAAAACAACAACAATTAAAAAAAATTAATTATACAATGTTCTAAAATTGCCCACTCATGTGTTAGAATCTGCAAAAATGCAAGATTCTGTGATTTTGCTTTCGTATCTTGATGTCGAGATAGTTAAAATAATGTATTTTCTGAATATTTGAAGAGAAAAATATATGGCTAGACCAGAGTTTAAACTGCATAGGCTATATAGCTAAAGATTTCTGTAAGATAATGAATATTTTTAGGAAGTAAAACTATGAGGCATGTGCATGGAACCTTCTTCTAGGAAAACCAGAGGGAAAACGCCCAGTTGGTAGACCAAGAATGAGGTGGGAAAATAACATTAACCATGATTTATGGGAAGTAGATTATAGAGGGAGTGATTAGAAAACATTAGCTCAGGATATGGATGTATGGAGAGCTTATGTCCACACTGCCATGAAGTACGGATTCGATAGTGCCAATGAGTTAGTTAAGGGCACCCAGTACTTATTTGGGGTTAAAAAATATTTTTTTTTTCTTTTTGAACTTTCATAGGAATAAATCACTATGAGGTTTGATTTTATTTTTGCTTCAAAAAATCCAGGAAGGTCTATCTTATCGATGGATAATATTATTTTGTCAATTTTGGACATTTAAACCCATAAAAATTTATTTATAAAAATGTTGTTTCTGTGTTCTGCTATAGTGCAATTTTTTTTTCTGTAACTTGTATTTTTTCATATTTTGGTACACTTTTCTCTGAAACTAAAAGATAGGAGAATAATTTTTAGCATGGATATGCAGTTTAAAGAGCTCTGTAATAATAAGGTAAATTTATCTTTGTGTGATTGATAGTGTTTGAAATTTAAAAAAGAAAAAGGTATGCAAAATTTAAAAAAAAAATTCGGTCTTTGAATTATTTTTAAATAAATCACAATCCATATCTGAACATAAGCAAACTTTTTTTTATTTAACTTTCACGGGGAAAGAACACTATGAGGTTTAATTTAATTCATAAGCAAACCTTATTATTGTGTAAAGAACTATGGACAATAACATATTAAATTATATTATTTTTGGTCTGGACATCTTACCTCAATATTAATGTTGATTTGTTCTTGGACATGTTTCAAAACAATTCTCTGTTTTATCTTCAGCTTTCCCAGACTGGTTTTATTTATGTTGCATTATGTTGCACCACCTGGATGTCGATGTCAGCTCCATCCTGTGGTTGGCCAAAGAACCTCCAAACAAGGTCACCCTCCATCGGAATATCAAAATTCATAACTCTGTTTCTGTTCTTCTGAATATAAATTTTTTCCCAAATAGTCAGCTCGTTTGTATTTTCTAACTGTTTTAATAATTTAGTGTCTGAATTTATATTATGTTTTCCAGACCAAACATGAGCAGCAACTGCAGATTTTTCAATTTCTCCATTTTTAATATTTCTTATGTGTTCTTTGGTTCTAATTTTTAGGTTTCTTTTTGTTTTCCCTATATATATCTTTTCACAACCCATGCATTCAATTTGATATATTCCTGACTTTTTATTTTTATCAGTTTTTTCATTTTTGTTGGTTTTTATTAGTTTATTTAAACTGTAGTTATTTTTTGGTGCTAATTTAATATTAAACTTCTCAAATATATTTTGAAATTTATTATGTACCCAGGGGTGATATGTGAATTTCCTATATTTTTCATAGGTGGTTCTTCTTTTTCAAGATTACTTCTGTTTATCATTTTTTGTTTTTTATACTTTTCTATCCTTTTATGTACCATTTTTTCATCAAACCCATTTTCTCTTGCTACTTTGATTATGTGTTTTTTCTCATGTTTGAAATCTTCTTCGTTTAAGGGTAAGTTTACCAATCTATGAGTTAAACTATTAAATGCTGCTAATTTATGTCCAATTGGATTGAACCCTGTTGATTTTATAAAATTTTCCGTATGAGTTTCTTTCCTATGAATCCTGAATTCAATTTTTCTTTTTTCTTCGTTTCTGACCAATTTAAGATCCAAAAAAGGTATTTGTTTATTGTCTTCTATTTCTTTGGTGAATTTAATGTTTGTACTCTGTAAATTTAATAGTTTTAGGGAATCTTCTACATGTTTTTCTTTAACAATACAAATTATATCATCAACATATCTACTCCAAAATTTAAACATTGTGGGATGTGCTTTGGTGATTTTACATTCAAAATCGCTCATAAATAAATTTGCCAGGAAAGGTGATAATGGGTTTCCCATTGAGAGCCCTGATTTTTGTCTATAGAAATTCCCATTGAATGTAAAAAACATTTGGTCAATGCATAACGCAGTTAATTTCAAATAATCTTCTTTGATCTCTCTGTCTATGTTGTTTTTTCTTAACCAATTGTTCAATATCTCCAAAGTTTTTTGTTTCTGTACATTTGTGAATAGTGAAACTACATCAAAAAGTTTATAAAATTAAGAGAGAAGAAATTTAAAAGATTAGCAGACATTAAATTCATCAACCAATGTCTAAAATTAGAATTGGTTCCCATGTTCATTAGAAAAACCGTTAAGCATAACAATAACAGCAAACAACAAAAAATTTTGGAGAACAAATTACTAAAACTAGAAAAGAATAAACACTTTGAAATGATCAGTAATCTGGATATTGAAATTTATTTGTTACATATCAAATTGTCTAAAATATTAGGAAACATCATGTGGGAAAACCTAGAAAATAAATTTTTCACTTTTTTGAACATAACCATGAAAAAGAAAATTGAGAAACAAAAGACAAAGATAAATAATTTGTTAACTAAATCAAAGGGAAAGAAGAATACATCAAATAAAATCAAACATCAGAATAAAACCAGAAATGAAGAAAAATCAGAATCCACCAGAAATTATGTTAAAAATTTTTCAAAGGCAACCTTTAACCTAAAAGAGACAAAATTGTTAGAAAACGGTCTAAAAACAGCAATAGATTATTCCAATAGAATAGAAGAATACATAGTGGACATTGAAAATTCAATAGAAGGGTTAGTTACAGAAGAAAAAATAATCATCAGAAAAAAATGTGAAGAAATTTTGAATAAAATAAAGAATACAAATAAAAACCCAGTTTGTAAGGAGAATTTAAAAACACTCAAAGAAATAAATAACAAAAATGTTGTATATACAAAATCAGATAAGGGTAACCAAATTATAATTCTGGACAAAGAAGATTATCAAAATAGAATGGAAGAACTTTTGAAAGAAAAAGAGTATGAAAAAATTAAGAATGACCCCCTACCAAAAACCATAAAAAAAGTGGAAAAACTGTTTTAAAAATGTTAAAATTCTATCCAAGAAAGAAAAATTTCAATTAAAAGTAAGCAACCCAAGAAACCCTAATATACATGGACTTCCAAAAATTCACAAACCGGGAAACAAAATGAGGCCAATAATTAACAATATTGGATCACCAACCTACAAAATTCGAAATGGCTGAATAATCAATTTAAAAGAATTAATAATTTTGAAAGTCTGCAGATTGAAAATTCATTGGAATTAGTTAAGAAATTAGAAAAAGTGGAAATTGAACCCACAGATAGGTTGGTTTCGTTTGATGTAGTTTCACTATTCACAAATGTACCGAAACAAAAAACTTTGGAGATATTGAACAATTGGTTAAGAAAAAACAACATAGACAGAGAGATCAAAGAAGATTATTTGAAATTAACTGCGTTATGCATTGACCAAATGTTTTTTACATTCAATGGGAATTTCTATAGACAAAAATCAGGGCTCTCAATGGGAAACCCATTATCACCTTTCCTGGCAAATTTATTTATGAGCGATTTTGAATGTAAAATCACCAAAGCACATCCCACAATGTTTAAATTTTGGAGTAGATAGTTTGATGATATAATTTGTATTGTTAAAGAAAACATGTAGAAGATTCCCTAAAACTATTAAATTTACAGAGTACAAACATTAAATTCACCAAAGAAATAGAAGACAATAAACAAATACCTTTTTTGGATCTTAAATTGGTCAGAAACGAAGAAAAAAGAAAAATTGAATTCAGGATTCATAGGAAAGAAACTCATACGGAAAATTTTATAAAATCAACAGGGTTCAATCCAATTGGACATAAATTAGCAGCATTTAATAGTTTAACTCATAGATTGGTAAACTTACCCTTAAACGAAGAAGATTTCAAACATGAGAAAAAAACACATAATCAAAGTAGCAAGAGAAAAATGGGTTTGATGAAAAAATGGTACATAAAAGGATAGAAAAGTATAAAAAACAAAAAATGATAAACAGAAGTAATCTTGAAAAAGAAGAACCACCTATGAAAAAATATAGGAAATTCACATATCACCCCTGGGTACATAATAAATTTCAAAATATATTTGAGAAGTTTAATATTAAATTAGCACCAAAAAATAACTACAGTTTAAATAAACTAATAAAAACCAACAAAAATGAAAAAACTGATAAAAATAAAAAGTCAGGAATATATCAAATTGAATGCATGGGTTGTGAAAAGATATATATAGGGAAAACAAAAAGAAACCTAAAAATTAGAACCAAAGAACACATAAGAAATATTAAAAATGGAGAAATTGAAAAATCTGCAGTTGCTGCTCATGTTTGGTCTGGAAAACATAATATAAATTCAGACACTAAATTATTAAAACAGTTAGAAAATACAAACGAGCTGACTATTTGGGAAAAAATTTATATTCAGAAGAACAGAAACAGAGTTATGAATTTTGATATTCCGATGGAGGGTGACCTTGTTTGGAGGTTCTTTGGCCAACCACAGGATGGAGCTGACATCGACATCCAGGTGGTGCAACATAATGCAACATAAATAAAACCAGTCTGGGAAAGCTGAAGATAAAACAGAGAATTGTTTTGAAACATGTCCAAGAACAAATCAACATTAATATTGAGGTAAGATGTCCAGACCAAAAATAATATAATTAAAATAACCTCAAAATATAACTTCCTAAAATTAAATATTAATTACAACATATTAAATTTTGAAAATATATGGACAAGTAGGTTTTAGGAAAATTGTGCCAAGACAATACTTTTAAGAAGTCGGATTTTTTATTTTCATTTTTTGTATTTTAAATTACTCATGAAGAAATGTGTCTAAAAAGTTAACCAGAGTGCCATTATGTGCAAGAAGACTTGTTTAATTAGTGACATAATTTTCATGCATATAACTTAATAAGCTGAAAAAATTATTTTTGTATGTTGCATATTTTCAAACCAAATTACTAGGAAATTAGTACCAAGTGCCCTTAAC
Source organism: Diploptera punctata (assembly GCA_030220185.1). NCBI lineage: Eukaryota > Metazoa > Arthropoda > Insecta > Blattodea > Blaberidae > Diploptera > Diploptera punctata. The sequence goes on from JASPKZ010003852.1 coordinate 1,778,862, forward strand.
ACTATGAGGTTTCTTTAATAATATTATTTCTGTAAGATGTTTTTATTCATTCTTTAGGGAATTAAAAAAATAAGTGTGTTTGAAATAAAAGTGTATGATTTTCATTTTATACACTTTTTTATCAATGGTGCCCAGAAGCAAGGACCCAGGATTTGTTGCCAAATGAGAAAGAAAAAAAGAAGATGGGATAGATGGCCCTACACTCTGAACATATTGTTCTCAGTCTCTCTCTATTTTAAGGCTTGAGTAGGTTCCATAATCATATGGGCATGAATGAATTAAGAGTTTGTAGGTTAAAAAAAGAATTCTGCCATAGTCTTCAATTATTTTGAAATGAAAAAAATATGTCTTGATATGATATCTGTGACCACATTTCAGATATAAATTGCTAAAATCCGTTGATTTTTTAAAGTGATTTGTATACTCATACTCTAGAAATGTGTTTGTATAGACTCATGCCGCAAATGGGAGTCAATGACCAATCACATTTCAATGATTTTTTATTTACAACCAATCACAGTCATCTTTCGCCTAAAATTTACCAACTAAAGTTATCATAATAAAGAAAGCACCTCCTTTTTAACATTCTGAATAGATCATAGCATTATTTTGCAGTGACTGACCCTCCAAGAAATATGGCTACCAGATTGTATATATATAGTGCATGAATGTAAGCAGAAAGCGCATGCGATAGATAATATAAAAACATTTGTAACCATTGATTATACCACAAAAAAAACACTGTTTGCATTTTCTTAAACAAATTATTTTTCCAGGAAATGACATTGTAGAAAAATATAATTGACATATTTACATCATAGGACATCAAATTAATTAATACCTATAACGTTGGTTATAAATTCCTCCACTAGGGTGCATTCTTACAACATTGCAATCCTTTGGCAATAAATAATACTATGATCTGGTTGCAGTGATGAACAATCTTTTTCATTTGTTTTCAAACATCGCCGTTTACATTAAATATATAAATATTTTAAAATAACTACAGTTAAATAATGATTTGTGAGTAAATAGCTTAATTTTATTCGTTAAATAGTCCTAACAAATGCCACTCTTGGTTTCCAAATTTATCAATAATTTGGAAATCACTCGTGGTATTACTTATGATAATAAATCATTTAAAATTGTGTTTGTTAACATTATAGGTGCTTTTGATTTGCTACTGGATGCTGAGAAATGCAAATATGGTATAGAAATTCCTATGAGTGTCGGTGCTGGCATGATGGGAGGTGGAGGCATGTTCTTTGGAAGTGCAGCAACACCATCGATGAGCCCTAATATGACCCCATGGGCCCAGGGAGCTACTCCAGGATATCACAGTTCATGGTCTCCAGCAAATAGTAAGTTTTAATAAAACAACTTTGTTTTGCATGTGTATCTGATCTTATCACCACATTAGGTACAAATTTTGTTTGCATTAGAATTAAGAATATATACTAAATATCAGATCATCTCTCCAGAATTTAGCTTGATTCATTAGTTAACCTTTAAGCGCCCAAGTTTAAATGGCCAGGTAGCGGCAGGCTGCCCGGGTTCAAATGTCCGTCTAGCTTTTAAACTCCTGGCTTTTTATTAACTTATATGTTTTAATTTGTAGGGGTCACAAACATAAAACAACATTTATAGTGTTAAATATGATTGTAAAATTGGTGGTATTCACGGCAAAAACCCGTAGTGATATTATGTACCATAGAGAGAAGTTTTAAATTCACGATAGTTACCAAATAACTTTAGGGCTTTTGAATGTTGTGAATCAGGTTAGAAGTGAAAAACTATATATATATATATATATAGGTATATCCCAACCCTCCAGTATCCTTTTGTTTAGAATGGTGTTATGTTATAAGTGCATCCAGTCAGTTTTCCCCCTAAGCAGAAAAACCTTTGAACAAAAACAGGTCAAATTCCAACACAGCCCTCATTCATTCATAGTTTTGTGACGTCAGAGTGAAGTTTACATTGTCTGCTACAAAATTAATTTCTGCTGAAATACAAGAGATTTTAATGGAGAGTGATTCTGACGGCTATGATGACAATGACGAAGATGATAACAATGACAATCATGAGGTGCAATCAACTGACACGTATACTTGTGAGACACCTGACGTACGGGTAGGGTCCTGGGTTCGTGGACTGACAAACGTGAACAATACATTACATAAAACAGACTGCTGCACCACATGTAAATAAAGACTCCAGCCCATTTGAAGTTGTACTTCTCTTCCATTATTTCAATTCTAGTTTCAGAAACTAATAAGTACTGCAGACTTTTATGAGAGAAAGAATAGAAATAATGGCAGTGAAGAAAACTGTACTCTTCCCCCTGATGTGACAGAATCAGAAATGTACCTTTTTCTTGGCCTAATTATTCAAATGGGACATGACGTATGCGACTGCCTTAGGGACTATTGGTCGACAATGGATCAGTTTCATACGCCTTTTTTAGTAATACAATGCCTCGTAATAGATTTTTACATTTTACAGACAATAATAACCCCCTAATAAAAACGACCCCAATTATGACAGACTGGAAGATAAGAACCATTTTTGACATATTGAATAATGCTTTCAGTAAACTTTACAATCCATCTGAACAGTTGGCAGTTGATGAAGTCATTGTATCTTTCGAAGGACGAGTAATTTTCAGGCAATATATTCCAAAAAAGCACAAATGTTTTGGCATAAAAATTTATAAATTATGTGACAAGACTTGATACACGTATGACATGGAAGTTTATCTCGGGAAAGACAAAACACAATCTACTAACAACATGACTGCTACTCATGCCACAGTCAGACAATTAACTAAAAAAGGTAGAAGGATATGGACAATTTCTTCTCCTCACATGCCTTATTTGACTAAAAGAAAAATAAATTGTTGTGGAACAGTAAGACTAAAGAGAAAATGGATGCCTAATAATCTGGTAACTGAAAAAAAAACTCAAGAGAGGAGATGTTAGGTGTATGACAAGGGAGGACTTGACGGCTGTGGCATGGAAGGACAAACGTGATGTATATGTACTGACAAATATGCATAATCCACCAGCTGAAGGTAACTTTTGTGACAACCATGGAAATGCAATAAAGCCACTTCACATAACAGACTACAACAGACATATGGGATATGTTGATAAAAGTGACAGAATGGGTAACAGTTATACAATAGGACGACGGACATGGAAATGGACCAAGAAATTATTTTTTCATTTCTTAGACTTGACCATTCTAAACAGTTTTCTTCTCTTGACTTCATGTGGTGCCAAAACAACACACAGAGACTTCCGACTTAGACTTGTCAGAGACTTTTTGGAACAGGCTGGTAGAACAGCCTGTAGACAACGACTCCCTGGTAGACCTAGTGTATTGAATACAGACATTTCGCGACTTGAAGTTAACTTTAGTCAACATTGGCCAGTAGCTTCACAAAGACTAATTTGCCGTGTTTGTTCGGCGCGGGGAATCAGAAAACGTGTGCAAGTGAAGTGTAAAAAGTGTGATGTCGGTTTGTGTATTGGTGATTGTTTTGAGACTTATCACACAAAAACAAACCTTCAATAAAGAAATATTATCTTTACATCACGTTGCCAAGCATCTGATAACCCTACAAAAAGGTATGTAACAAAAGTAGTATTATCCAGTATAATTTCAAGCGACCAAACAGCACCGCCTGCTCAGAACCCATACGCTGGGTCTGCGGGCAGACTGGATACAATTTAAAACCCAGCATATGGGCTCGTGGGCGTTTAAAGGTTAAAAAGATAAAGTGATACAGTGATCCCTCTATAGGCCTTAGGGTAGTAGAAAGAGGTTAATGCATCTACCTTTCTAAAGAATCAACACGAGATGTCACCCTTGCATGATGTCCGCTCATATCCCCATAACCTATGTATTGTTGAGAGATTTAGGTAAATTTAAAAATCCTGACTCGGAAATCAAGAGATCCTTAATTAGCAAAATGCAAATTTGTTAAAATGTAGAAAATATCTTTTTTTACTTCCACTGTAGAATGATATTGCATTGAGAGAAATAAGTGAATTTTACATTGGTTGCTATTGATAACAGAAAGTAAGTTGTCTAACCTGCTTCAATATGTTAAGCGCCATTTGCATAGATAGAAGCCAAGGCTTCAAGCATTTGGTGCGCAGGGAATTACAACGTACATAAAAGAAAAATTTGCATCTAGATTGGAACTCGTCCCGGTAGCTCAGTTGGTAGAGCATTGGTACGGAAAGCCAAAGGTCCCGGGTTTGAGTCTTGGTCTGGGCAAAAATTGTTTCTTTTCAAATTTAACTAGTAAAGTAGTTAATAAAATTTAAATGAGTCATTGATCATCTCACCTCATACACTTCGTGTTCGTCACAGCACGGGGTTGTGTTTCAGGAACAGTCGTTCCTATCTTTGGAAATTTGTCTCGGTTCAATAGTACCAGCGATTACTATTAAAACTAACAAACCTTTTCTTTACCAGAACATCAAAACCACCACCTACTACTACTACTGCTGCTGCAGCAGCGCAGCACTACAACTACTACCACCACTAGAAAAAAGAAGAAAACTTAAATTGAAGAAATTCACATATCCCTTAAAACACATCAGTTACATTTTTTTTAATTCCAACATACAATTGGTATTGAAAAAAGACTTCAGCATCATTCCATTCATTGGATCCAATAAAAAGAGAAAATAGAAGAAGAAAAAAATCAGGGATTTATCATAAGTAATGCCACGAGTGATTTCCAATTTATCTAGAGAATTTGGAAATAAAGAGTGGCATTTGTTAGGACTATTTAACGAATAAAATTAAGCTGTTTACTCACAAATCATTATTTAACTATAGTTATTTTAAAATATTTATATATTTAATGTAAACGGCGATGTTTGAAAACAAATGAGAAACGATAGGTACGCTTCTACTGCTTCTTTTGTTTATCACTGCAACCAGATCATACTATTTATTGCCAAAGGAACGCAATATTGTAAGGAGGAGCTTTCTTTAATATGGTAATTATAACACTGATAAATATTTGATGAAACACGACTCTGATTGGTTGTAAAACAGAAATCATTGAAACGTGATTGGTCATTGACTCCCATTTGGGGCATGAGTTAAATAGTCAGATTAAATGTGGGAATGGGAGAAAGTCTACAGAGAGAAGACAGAGGAAAATTTAAACCAGAGTAAAAGAAGATCTCAGGAATGCCAAGAATTGGGAAGTAGAAGCAGTAGCAGCCCATATGTGGTTAGAAAAACATCAAGTTTAATGAAAGGCTAAATTAATAAAACAAATAGAAAAACCTAAAGAACTCGCGATTTAGGAAAAATTCTACATTAAAAAAAATGGAAAGGAGAAATTAATGAACTTCGAAATCCCGGGAAAATTATTTGATTTCAAGGTTCTTGAGTCTACCAACAGAGGGAGCAAGAGGTGGTTCTCAAGACGACATAACAATGGTCATGAAAATAATGAAGATTGAACCGAAGGAGGTCCTGAAACTAATCTAAGAAAAAGAATATGAAATGATATGGTAAAATTCTACTTAAATAAAATGACCATTATAAATACCACACCTATTGCTATAACCTTCGCTATTTTAGCATCATTAATATTATAAGTTAATTTTTTTTTTTTTTTTTACAGTGTTGGGCAGTGGTGCAACTCCTGGTGGGCCCAGCTTCTCTCCTTCGGGAGCCAGTGATGCTAGTGGATTATCACCTGCATATTCACCATACTCTCCAACACCAGGAAGCCCATCCTCTCCTGGTCCTTCAATGAGTCCATATATTCCAAGCCCTGTCCAAGGCATATCCCCGAGTTACTCACCTTCAAGTCCAGCTGCATATGCTCCTTCTCCAAGTCTGACCCCTTCAAGTCCAGACTACAGTCCCACAAGTCCATCTTATTCACCAACATCTCCAAAATACTCACCTACGAGTCCAAGTTACTCACCAACCAGTCCATCTTATTCTCCTACTTCTCCATCATACAGTCCTACATCTCCAAGCTATAGTCCAACCAGCCCATCCTATTCTCCAACCTCACCATCGTACAGCCCTACTTCTCCTAGCTACAGCCCAACAAGTCCTAGCTATAGCCCAACATCACCTAGTTATTCCCCTACAAGCCCTTCATATTCACCCACCAGTCCCTCTTACTCACCAACAAGCCCAAGTTATTCACCAACAAGCCCATCGTATTCCCCTACGAGTCCTTCGTACTCTCCAACAAGTCCCTCTTATTCACCTACAAGTCCATCATATTCTCCAAGTTCACCAAATTACACTCCTGCTTCACCATCATATTCTCCTACAAGTCCAAGCTACTCACCAAGTTCACCGCAATATTCCCCGGCCAGCCCAAGTTATTCCCCAAGCAGCCCAAAATATTCACCAACTTCTCCTTCCTACTCACCAACTTCTCCATCTTTCCCAGGCTCATCACCACAATATACCCCAGCATCTCCACAATACTCTCCCACAAGCCCAACTTACAGTCCAACAAGTCCTTCCTATTCTCCAAGTTCACCTCAACATACACCAAGTGCCTCTACGCGCTACTCGCCTACATCGCCAAATTATTCACCCACAAGTCCAACATACTCACCAACCAGTCCTCAGTACTCTCCAACGAGCTCAAAGTATTCCCCTACAAGTCCAACATACACACCAACTTCTCCCAATTACAGCCCCTCCCCCACTTACTCGCCTGCTGCGCCGGGCTATTCTCCAACATCACCCACATACTCTCCAACATCTCCAGCTTATGAAAGCAATGACTAAACAAGTGTTATGTTAATATGTGTGTCTACAGTATAACTCCTATTTAAGATTCCTGTGTAACAAAGTTTTACATAAGAATTCATGATTCATTTGATTCGTATTAAGAAAACCTCATAATATAAAAATTCCCAAATTTATTATATTAAAGTTTTACATATTGGTTAATTTATATTCATGTTAAAAAACATTCTTTATTCACCCAAATTCAATATGTGTTTGAGCTACCACATTTATTCAAAATATTAACTTTCATAAAATTATTAATATTTTTAGGTTCATTTTTTATAATGTTTGGCATAGAGTTGTGTCTTTTGTTAAAGAGAATTCTTGAAGAGAAATAAGTTTATTGTTAAATAAAGAACATATTTATCTTTGATAGACAACTTCAATTTTTTTTTTTTTTTTTGTTAATGTAATGAAAGATTGAACAATATAATGTGAACCTAATTTTAAGTTTTTCTTTATTTTTATTTTGTGCTCATCATAAAATATTCAGTGAGTGATTAAGTATGTGTTATACTGTATGAAGAGCATTTTAAAACTGATCACAGATGTGGTGATTATGAAGACTTGTTTCTTACTTTTATGTTGCATCATGAAAGTTTTATTAAAAAAAAAGTTATTTAATGTTAATAAATACACACTGGCTTCATTTGATAGTGTATGTGTTTAGAATTTTTGTGTTTTTGTATTATCTTACTGCAAACTATTCATGTGAAAACATTTAAAATAATTTTTCTTTCTCAAATGTAAATTTATATTGTATATCATTAAATATATTTATTCATGGGTTAATCTTAATGCTTTTAGTATAAGCAAATCAAGAAAACCGACGTTTCAGGCAATGTCAGTTGTTTACTTTTTATGTGTGTCTTGTCTTTGGTTGTGAGGGCTTTATGTAAAACAATGAGACAGTAAAATGGTTGTGACAGCATTTGAATCTGAATTTTACTATAGAGGCTCTGCACTTTGTACAGAGGTTAGGTATTTGTGAGGACAAAGCTGTAGGGATTGGTTGTACTTTTTTCTGTTTTTCATCAAGAGATGTCTCCTAATCAGTAAAATTGAATAAATTCAGCTGATTGTAATTCCTGTTTGTGAGTTTTGTTGGTTTGCCTTATACTATAGTTGTATTTATTATAGTGCTTAAGTTGGAAAAATTTCTGTTGAATACATAAATACATTATATTTGAAGAGAAAAATTTTTCGCCTAGACCAATACTTGAACCCGGGACCTATGGCTTGCCGGGCCAAATGCTCTACCAACTGAGCTACCGAGGCGAGTTGCGATCTAGATGCAAATTTTTCTCTTATATACGTTGGAATTCCCACTCACCAAATGCTTTTGAAACCATTGCTTCTATCTTTGCAAATGGCGGCTTCTTAGTTAAGAAGACATTTATTGGGAATTAAAATTACTTTATACAGCTAGTAAGGCTTCTAATGATGTTTTTATTATTGATTTAACATTTCTCACTGAAAGATAAATTATATTTGAAGAGAAAAATAAAATTTTAAAATAGAAGCAATGGTTTCAAAAGCATTTGGCGAGAGGGAATTACAACGTATATAAGAGAAAAATTTGCATCTAGATCGCAACTTGCCTCGGTAGCTCAGTTGGTAGAGCATTTGGCCCGGCAAGCCAAAGGTCCCGGGTTCGAGTCTCGGTCTAGGCGAAAAATTTTTCTCTTCAAATATAATTTATCTTTCAGTGAGAAATGTTAAATCAATAATAAAAACAACATATATACATATCTTATAATGAAAAAAATGCATTCTTTGAGCTTTAACAGTTCTGAAGTAGTGTTTTTTTTTTTCAGCATAGATACAGATATTGTTAACATGCCATTGCATAACAAGCTTATTACTTTTTTTTTTCAATAAAATGAATATATTAAAAATTTATTTTCAAATTTAGGTTTATACATTGTTGCCTTAAAATGTGTTTGATTCCTTTCAAAATATAAATATTATTGTTCTTTTAGAATTTTATTCTTGCATTATTATATATAGCACATATAATAAATGAGTGTAGAGATCAGATTTTTCAACAGATATTTTCTATTGTTTAATTTTTATATTCCTAATATATTATTTCAGATTCTTAAGGTTTTGGCTCGATATTGTTAATTAAGGGATTTGGGGAAGCATGATGTCACAAATAAAGCAATTGCATGGTCCAGATATAGAAATTAATTTATATAGGTGGTCAAAGGGAATAAGTTAAGTATAAAAATCACTTCTTTTTAACTCTTTTTATGAGATACTAAGAAAGATGCATCTTTTTATAACTCAATATTAGAGCCCTGAGTTTGTTAACTTCTTCATAGTGATTTAAATTTGTACAATAAATTAATTCTGGAAGAGAATAATTATTGTGCAAAATCGGATTTGAATTGAAGATCTCTAGTTCTGCATACTAGCGTAAGTAAAGGATCTCCTGATCCCTATTAGGTTCGTCTTCCGGGCATATAGGCCGTGGTCCAGTCGTTCTTCTACTCGACGTTTCGTCTACTGCTGCGGTAGACATCTTCAGGAGATACTGCGTGCTCTCTGTGAACTCCTCAACAGTCGGCTGCAGACTGGCTGGTCGTTGGAAACTCCCTCCCTATTTATAGGCACGCCCCTGGTGGAGAGGCGGTTTTCTGCGCGGTTCGTGTTGCGTGCTGTTTTGTCCAGGCTGTCGCTAGCAGAAGTCATAGGCTTCGTTGTCGTATTGTGCAGTGCCGGGATCCAGATTTTGTTTATCTTCATGGTTTCTTCCTTTTTGTTAAAGGAATTTTTGTGTTTATATATTTCAATGGCTTCTCTGTACAGTCTGGTGTAATAATGTGATGTTTGGGACAATACCTGTGTTTCTTCGAATCTTATTATATGTTCTTGGTTGTTCATCCAGTGTTCCGCTACGGCTGATTTTTCCTTTTGTTTTAGTCTGCAATGCCTCTTGTGTTCTTGCAATCTTGTGGTAACCATTCTTTTTGTTGTGCCGATATAAACCTGTCCACAACTGCAAGGGATGCGATATATACCGGCAGTACTTAACGGATCTCTTGTATCTTTGGCTGGGCGCAGTATATTGCTGATTTTTTGTGTAGGTTTGTAGGTTGTAGATATGTTATATTTATTTAATATTCGACCAATTCTCTCCGTTATTGTCTTGATATATGGTAGGTACACCTTACCCTTTGCCTCCTCCTTGTTCCCGTTTTCGGTTTTGTATTTATTGGGATTTATGGCTCGGCGAAAATCTGTTTTGCTGTATCCATTGGATTGAAACGCTGCTTGGAGATGATTAATTTCTTCTTGTAGATACTGTGGTTCCGAAATCCTTTTGGCTCGTTCCACCAGGGTTTTAATTATTCCGCGTTTTTGTCTGGGATGATGGTTGGACCGCTTATGTAGGTATCTGTCTGTGTGAGTCTTTTTCCTGTATACCTTGTGTCCAAGTGTCATGTCTTGGTTTCGAATTACTAAAACATCCACCGTTTTTGGATGTTTTAGTAATTCGAAACCAAGACATGACACTTGGACACAAGGTATACAGGAAAAAGACTCACACAGACAGATACCTACATAAGCGGTCCAACCATCATCCCAGACAAAAACGCGGAATAATTAAAACCCTGGTGGAACGAGCCAAAAGGATTTCGGAACCACAGTATCTACAAGAAGAAATTAATCATCTCCAAGCAGCGTTTCAATCCAATGGATGCAGCAAAACAGATTTTCGCCGAGCCATAAATCCCAATAAATACAAAACCGAAAACGGGAACAAGGAGGAGGCAAAGGGTAAGGTGTACCTACCATATATCAAGACAATAACGGAGAGAATTGGTCACGCCGTAGCCGAGCGGTTAAGGTAGGAAGCCTTGGCGCAGAGCTACGGGACTTGCGCTGGTTCGAGTCTCCATGGGGGAAGAAATTTTCTCATGGTATTTCGGCCAGTATGGGACCGGTGCCCACCCAGCATCGTGAGGAAATTGGGTAGCTACAATAAGTAGCGGCTCCAGGTTGAGGAACCAGCTATAACGGCTGGGGGACTCGACATGCTAACCACATGTCACCCCTACACTGGCTGTTGATCATCTACCTCTGTTATTGACATATGTGGATGTGAAGGGCCAGCAGCCGGCTGGTAAAAGGGCAACCGCTGAAAAAGTGGAAAGACCCTCAATCGGAATTGGTCGAATATTAAATAAATATAACATATCTACAACCTACAAACCTACACAAAAAATCAGCAATATACTGCGCCCAGCCAAAGATACAAGAGATCCGTTAAGTACTGCCGGTATATATCGCATCCCTTGCAGTTGTGGACAGGTTTATATCGGCACAACAAAAAGAATGGTTACCACAAGATTGCAAGAACACAAGAGGCATTGCAGACTAAAACAAAAGGAAAAATCAGCCGTAGCGGAACACTGGATGAACAACCAAGAACATATAATAAGATTCGAAGAAACACAGGTATTGTCCCAAACATCACATTATTACACCAGACTGTACAGAGAAGCCATTGAAATATATAAACACAAAAATTCCTTTAACAAAAAGGAAGAAACCATGAAGATAAACAAAATCTGGATCCCGGCACTGCACAATACGACAACGAAGCCTATGACTTCTGCTAGCGACAGCCTGGACAAAACAGCACGCAACACGAACCGCGCAGAAAACCGCCTCTCCACCAGGGGCGTGCCTATAAATAGGGAGGGAGTTTCCAACGACCAGCCGACTGTTGAGGAGTTCACAGAGAGCACGCAGTATCTCCTGAAGATGTCTACCGCAGCAGTAGACGAAACGTCGAGTAGAAGAACGACTGGACCACGGCCTATATGCCCGGAAGACGAACCTAATAGGGATCAAGACGCCGGCCGTGAAAGCCTACAGTTATACAAAGGATCTCCTCCTTCATTATACAATAACCCTTTTGCAACCTACAGACTTGAGAGATGATTACAGTACATGTACCTCATATAGGCTATTTTCATTCCGCTTATCTCCATGACCACAGATATTTGCACTGTATAATCATCTTAATTTCTCATTTTTCTTTGGATTTGAAGGTCTTGATTCAAATCTGAATTTCAAAATTGTGAAAACCCAATTTTTTATATCTACATCACATATATGTAGTTAAAAGATGTTCAGTATAAATTACATTTAGTAACTAAAAGTAAACCTTCTTTCTTATTATATGAAAAATGTATGTTTTTCAACTATTTTGATAAATTTTAAATAACACCAATGAGGGATTTTAGCTTTTATTGTCAATTGAAAAATGTTTCATCCCTGAAAAATGTTTTTATTCATGGTGAACATTATGCTGCCCAAAGTCTTAATTATCAATTAATATGTATCTGTACATATTATATCACACTTCCTTAATAATATTGTATCTTAATAAAGATTATATGAAATAACTGAAATTGTATTATTTTGGGAATGTGGTATTTTTACAACTACAAAAATAATTTAGGCCAGGTAGCTTAGGTCTCACATTTGATTTGGACAGTGATGGGATTTATATTCATACATATTTTCCTCTCCATGTGGACCCTGGGAGACAGGAATAAAAATAAGTATGTAGACCAGATACCATTAACCAGACTGGAGTCGGACACTTTCGCAAGTATTTTGTATATATTGTCCTTATGCGTGTAGGGTGAACTTCTTAACATCATCGTATGAAATGCACTTTCTTTTTTTATCATGTCATAGTTGGCAATCCTTGAAAATAGTTTGTAGCATCTGCAAAAAAAATTTAAGGTGTCTGACTTAACTTGTAAAATGGTCTGAAGTCAGACACACGATTTTATTATTAATTTAACACTTCTCACTGAAGGATAAGCCAAGGGTCCCGGGTTCGAGTCTCGGTCTAGGCGAAAATGTTTCTCTTCAAATACATATATTTATCACAGAAGTGACAAAACCCTGTGTCTTTTTTCGGACACACCATTGAATGGAGGAAGGATTTTTTAATAGGAAAAATTACTTTAAAATTGGATGAGAGATGATCAGTACTTTTTATATAATTTAAAGAAAATATAAGTGACAATTAACTTGTATTGATACAACATTTTAAAAAGTTTTTTTTTTCTACAATTGAATTGCAAATCATAACAAGAATATAACTGGTATGAATGATTGTAAAATTCTGAAACTCACAAACAAATTATAGGTTGTATCCTTGGAATCCTACTCTGAAATGAAAGCCTGTTACCTAGTTAATGGGCCTTTGGAATCTGCAGCCAAAAAACACATAGGTGGATCTAGTTTTTTTTAAATTTGATCATAATCAATAATTAGTCTATCCTCCAAATCTGGCCATCTGAATCTATTGCTCTTCTGAAGATATTTAGAACATATTATGTCCAACCCCACAACTGGTAACACCTTCTCTACACGAGAAACATAAACTCAAGTCCCCCTCCTTTGGATCCTCAAAGGTCAGACACATTACCTGGGTCCTCCAATGGTTCCTCCGTCCATTCATTAGAGGAATTCAGTGAATTGTGACCATCAACCAAAGAGTCGTCATCGGAGGCATCAGCCTTTGGCAATTTCTGTACCGGAGCTTTTCTTGAGCTTAATGCTTTTTTTAACACCAGAAGTATATGGTAGGTTGTTGTGTAGTATCAGTAATAGCCTTTGGTGATATGTCAACAGATGTGATACTGGCACCGCTTTCAACATTAATTATGTGTTTTCTTTTTTGGGTCATTGTTGTTTCATCCCTTCTCATACTTCATCCTCTCTAAAATCTCAATTACTGTTTCACTCATATTTAACTTTTATAGGGATTAATCACTATGAGGTTTAGTTTATTGGTTCACTCGCCAGTTTTACAATATCAGCAGTGTTACTGGTATCATTGACAATATTTCCTTAATTTTTACTTACATCACTTGTAAGGATTTTCTTAAGGGGTTGTTCCAGATTTAGAGGATAAACTCTGCAAGTTCGGAAACCAGACATCGACTTGATAGCAATATTTGCATTCACCATCTCACATAATTTCTGAAGTAAGGGGGGGATGCATTTACCTTATAGATGATCACTAAGCGTAGATCTGGATACATTATATTTCTTGGCCATGGCATGCAGTGATAATTTATTCAAATTTATTTCGCTCACAGCTCTTTCAATACCGGTATCTTCTTCTCTACCCATGGTAACTATCAAACTTCAATAATTTGCAAGACACCACAAGAATACAATATGAGTATGGTAAGAACTGCAAGTTTCTATTTGTTTGTAATAATGACAAGTATCAATAACACTGGACAACACCAGAAAGTTACGGAAGTAAAAGTGGCCATTTTATATTAAGATGAAACTTCTAATTATGAATATAACAATTAAAATTATGACAGTAGTCTGGTTTTTAAATTATCAGCATGTCTAGTGTTACTGCATATGCTGTGAATATTGTAGTCAGTGTGAAGGTCAAGGAAACACCCTTAGAGGAGGTGAGACAGTGACAGCTGTATAATATAGATAAGATTTATCTTAAAGGGTCAGTGTTTATCCCAACAGGTTGTGAAATCAGTTGAATTTCGTGAGTGAACATTGGTTCGTGCCTTGGTATATAAGTTATATAAATGTGCAGTTTTGTCATAGAACACATGTGTGATATGTCTATATTTTTAAAATTATTCGCAGAGATATGATTGCAATGTAATAAAAGCTAAAATTCCACGAAATTGTGTGTGTATTCCGCATAACTTGTTATATATGAGGGTAACGTTTGCATTGCAAAAGTGGCATATAACTCCATTTATTAAGAAAGCATACCAATCTTTATTTCATGTGCAAATAGAGAATCTTCACAAACATTTTGCCCCACATATTTGCTACGAGACATGTTCTGCAAATCGTAGTGACTGGTAAAAGGGAAAGAAGAAATCTCATGATTTGGAGAGAGCAAACTAATCATGTAAGTGATTGTTATTTCTGCATGGTCCCACCAGTTAAGTTTATTTCAAAGAAGAAGAGGTCAGCTGTGAATTATCCGAACATACCGTCAGCTATTCATCCGGTACCACACTCTAAAGAGCTTCCTATTCCAGTACCACCAGACTACTATAATTTGATTCAGATGATGAAACTAAATTCAGCACTTCAGAAGAAATACCCAGACCATCCACATCCCATGACCCTGACTTCAATCCTGAAATTCCAACTCAGTCACACAGAATGACTCAAGAGGAATTAAATGGTCTTGTCCGAGACTCAGAACTCTCAAAAGGCCAAAGCAGAGCTCCTTACCTCGTGACTTAGTTTAAGTAACTTGGCGAGAATGTAAAAGTCTCTGCAAACAGAAGACGCCAGAAACCACTTGAGAAATTTTTAAAAAATGGCATTGTATTCTGCAACAATATACAAGGTCTAATGTCTGCTGTAAACATCTAACACAGATCAGAAGAGTGGTGATTATTTTTAAATTCATCAAAGTTCAGTCTTAAGGCAGGTTACTGATTGAGTACATTTAGGTACTTGATGGGAGTGCATTTAGGAACTTACAACACTAAGTACAACTAAAATTAAGGAAGGTATTTTCATTTGTTCCTTGGTCAGAGAACTCTTCAAGGAAAAACACTTTTCAGAACATTTGAAAAGAAAAGAAAAAATGCATGGAAATCATTCCGATTAGTTGTACATTAATTTTTGAACTCGATCTAATGGTGCTACACCTTAGATCGACATAAGAGTAAACACGTAATACAGAGTCCTGTAACATAGATGGCACTGCTATCGCTAATATCTAAACCAGAGTATTTAGTGATGAATTATGAGAAATAAAAATAATTGTTATTTATCTAATAGTTAATGACATTTATGTATCTTGTATACAGGGAAACCTTAAATTTCTTGGGGAACCACCGGTCCCCAAATTACAAACAATGTGTGGACAATATTACTAGCTTATCGTGAAATGGGATGAAATACATAATTAAAAATCCATTTTCTCCACTGTCATTTGGACATTTCCTGAAAAACTGTGGTGCAGTTTCTGATGAACATGGAGAACATTTCCACCAGACGATCTCATCATTTGAAAGATGAATACATCTATGCTAGCTGACTATTGTTGGTCAGTGGTGAGTGATGTCCCCGAAGTCCATTACAGCGAACAAGCTAAAAGGAAATGCCCTTAACTGAGGTAAACTAGTCTTAATATTACCAGATTTAAGGGGGGATTTTATTTCACTCAAATATATTTGTGAAAATTACGAAAAAACTGGACCACTGCTAACAATTTCATTGTCATTTTCACGTTCAGCATGAAAAAATACATCAAAATCTGGTCATTTTCAATTCCGTAACTATACAAAAAGTTAAAATTTGTTGTCCTGTGTAATTAAGTAATTATAAAGCAAAGAGGCAAGTGCACCAACCTCTAATTGCTGAAGTGCTGTGTCTGGCTCCACATGGAAATTCTCAGCTGTCAGTCCGACTCCAAATTTATTAAAATATAATTATTTTGAACATGCTTGCATAATTTATATTTGTAACTATTTATCCCTCTTCATGATACAATGTTAAACATTTTTATTGAGGATTTTTTTTTTTTACAAAAGATAGACAAACTTTTTCTCTGCAAAAATTATGCACAGATTTGTTTTAACTTTTTCTACCATTTCCAAAAATAATAGCTTAAAAATTCATACTAATTACTGGTTTATATATGTATATATATATAAACAATTTTGATCACGTAAAAATCACATTTTCATAACATGCAAAATGTATGACTCCAGGCTCGTTGACGGTCTCCCATTTGTTCCTTTCATACTAGACTGAAAATTTTTAAGTAAAGAAATAAGTCAATTGAGTTTTATTTTGACTCACCTCATAATTCTTGATTTTTATGCACACTTAAGTTTCTTCGCTGCCTTTATGACATTTTCAATCAACACCACAATCACAACTGCCATCCTGCAGTTGTCTCTTGTAAATTGAATTTACAAGAGAGAAACACAGCACGGCAGTTGTGATCGTGGTATTGCATTGGAAATGTCACAAAGGCAGTGAAGAAACTTATGTACGCATAAAAATCAAGAAATATGAGGTGACTCGAAATAAAACTCAAATTAATTAAAATAAACCTCATAGTGTTATTTCCTACCTACATGATTTATTAAAAAAATAAGTCACCTACCTCTTCCCCTCCCACCATCTCTCTTCAACAAAGCAGCCCACCACTTAAAGCAAACAAGATATCTGGAAGCAGCTCTGCAATCCTATTTTCTTGGATACATTTTCTACAAAAAAAAAACTTACGAATTTTAAAAATCTTAAATATATAGACCACCAAATTACGTAAAAATAATATAATTAAAATAACCTCAAAACATAACTTCTTAAAATTAAATGTTAATTACAACTTCTTAAGTTACAAGGAAGAAACAAAACCAGAAATTGTGTTTGTGTTATAAATAACGAAAAACAAGATGGCATTCTCCAAACTCAACTTTAATATTGAGGTAAGATGATCAGACTAAAAATAATATAATTAAAATAACCTCAAAATATAACTTCCTAAAATTAAATATTAACAAGAAATTAATTAAGAATTATTATATATTAAGAAAAAATTAACAAGGAAAGATGATTTTTAAAAATGTCACCTCTATGCAGGTTTTAGTTTCCTAGATTTATTTTTTTTTAACTTCTCTATCAAAAGTTTTGACTGTATGTCAATTTTTTATTATATGTATTAAGGACACAGCCTGTAGAATGATTGTTTTCACTTTTAGGAGCTTTAAAGTTCTGAGATATTGTGTCACAACACCAGGACTATTTTGCAGAAATTCTCTACTAAAGATACATTTTCAATTTTTTTTATTTCAGGATTGTTTCTGTTATATACACAGGTATCCCCAACCAAAATATAGAATATATATTTTGGTCTTTTAGCATTAAGTTTTTTTTTTTTTTCAATGTATGAGGAGCTAGCCCATAAAAATCAACCCCCAACTGGAGGACCAGAGACTTTTTCTGGAGTCCACCATAGATTGGTTGCTTTCACTGCAGCTAAGAGTCCGATCCACCCTTTATTGCCGTCTGCACCATACCGTAGGTCTACTCTGCTGCATCTGCCAATTGGGTCTTCACCATAACCCTGGCTAGGGACCCTCACAAGGTACTACCAGCCGAGTCAGCTGAACCTAGGTTTTTTAACGAGGTGTTACTCCTCCCCTCCTCGTGTCTCATCCGGACTTGGGACCGACAATGGTGGAGTTCATAAATATATAACTAACTCATTGGCAATATCAAACCTGTAGGTTCGTGCCACGCGGACACAAGCTCTCCATACATCCCCATCCCGAGCCAACGTCTTCCAATCATTCCCTGTGCAATCCACCTCCCTAAAATCACGGCTAATGCCATTCTCCTGCCTTATGCTCGGTCTACCAACTGGGTGCATTCCCTCTGGCTTTCCTACAAGAAGCCTCCATGCATGTCCTTCATTCCCCATTTGTGCCACATGTCCTGCCCATTGCAGTCTATGAGACTTCCTATAAAGACCATGTTGTTCACTGTTATGTAAACTTTGAAATTTAAAAAAAAAAGTCTAGACCAAGATTCAAGCAAGGAACATTCAAAATGTATTATTTATATACCTTTTTTTTTAAAGAAAATGTGTGTCTCTAAAAGTTTTCACTGTATGTTGGAATTTTTTATTGTATACATTAAGGACACATACTGTACAATGCTTGTTCACAATTTTTGATAGTTTTAAAATTCTGACATATTGGTCAAAACACCACATGATGTACCCAAAAATAAACTCCGAAAGTAAAAAAAAAAAAAAGCTTAAATGTATAGATCAGTGAGATTCAAATAAGGAACATTCAAAATATGGCAAGATTTTTTTTTAATATGCCCTCTATGAAAATTTTTAGTTTTTTGTTTGAAAAAAAGTTTTCTCTCAAATGTTTTATTATATACATTAAGGATATGCCTTATAGATCGATTTTTAGGGAGTTTCAAAATACTGAGATTTTTTTTATCAAAACATCCAAGGCCTTAAAGAATTTTTCAACCAAAAAATGACTTTTTAATTTTGAATAAAATTGTTGAAATTTTTTTTCTTATAATTTAATTTTTTTATCCTTTTTTAGATCAGCACATACTTTATACTTTTTTTCTTAAATGTATTAGACCACTGAGTTTCAAACAACGAACATTCCAAATATGGGGTGATTTTTATTTAAATATGCCCCCCCCCCACATAAATCTTAAGTTGCTTGTTTTTAGAAGAAAATAGTTTTCTCCCAGATGTTTTGACTGTATGTCGATTTTTTTCTAAATATATACATTAATGATACACATACTGTGGATGATTATGAAGCGAAGGGAGAAAGTGGAACCCAGTGCCAGCACATAGCCTACTCCTGTCGAAAAGCACAAAAAATGTGGCAGGCTTAACA
The DNA here is from genome assembly GCA_030220185.1 of Diploptera punctata. Classification (NCBI taxonomy): domain Eukaryota; kingdom Metazoa; phylum Arthropoda; class Insecta; order Blattodea; family Blaberidae; genus Diploptera; species Diploptera punctata. The sequence goes on from JASPKZ010003852.1 coordinate 1,798,103, forward strand.
TTCATATTCCACAGACGAATCACAACAGCACCACATACCTCCTCAACATATGTACTCCAGAGAGATTTGCAATTTAATACAAGAATCTGGTGCACAATCTAGCAATTAAAAATTGTACCTCCTTGGCCCGAGATTGAAGCTTTTGCAATTAATTTAATAATTAAAATTGTCAACCTCATCATGTATCGAACCCAGACCCACTAGTCAGGAAGGAGGTATGCTACCACCTGAACCAGCCCAACAGTCTCTCATCTATAAGTTTCTTTATTTTCTCATAAAGTAATATATTTTCTTCATTACTATTTTCACTTCATATTTAGTTAATATTTATCTATTTAAAATGTTGAATATTTTAACAAATGCAATGGCTATTTACTGCACTTGAATAGTGTATATTATTCAGTTTTTTTATTGTTAAAATTTAATAAATAATTGTTCTGTTTATGTCCAGTTTTTACTTAGAGCAACTTAAATATAATAATCACAAACCTATTAACAATTGAAGAGGAAGTATTTATTAGACACTACTACATCAAACAAATGTAAAAACCGTTCAAATATTGCCAATAAATGTTTGCATATTGTTGGTAAACTCTAAACAGTTTTCTCTCTCTCGAAACCTTGTTTTTCTGTTGCTATAATACAATATCTGTATTTCTGCCAAATTTTGAGATAGTAAGACTATTTTCGTGTTAAAATGTGTACAATATTTCATTCTCTATAAGAAAGTGAAAACATTTTGATTTTCCAACAAGAGCAGTGGCAGAGGGTCCATGTTAGCACTGTTACCCCGGCTAATACTTTCAAAAGTTAGAATTAAACTCTTTGATATTTAATTAAAATTAAACATAATACCGGAACGAGATACAACAATGCATTGATAGTAGTCTAAATGTTGTAAACAATAATATAATATTGTATGCGTTGCGTATATACTGTAGCATTCCAATACTATACAATGTGCTTCAACGTGTTTAAATCCCCACACTGTTAGCCATCCTCCCGAGCGGCCCGAGGCTAACATGGAACGAGATCTTGATAATGTTTTACGCAGGCGCATTCAAGCTGATCAGTAGTACATCGTGCTGCATTTCAAGCCGAGTATCAGGCTGCCCAATGCTACTCTGTAACTGCCCTGTTAGCACTCCAGAAACCGCTAACAGCGAGGTTTCGGTTCCTCCAAGTAAGTCCTGTGTACACGTAGGCTTCTGAGCGTAACAAATACAGTAATTAAACCACTAAATAAATATCATGGGAGAGGAATGTGCTTGAGTTATTGAAGACTTGTTAAGTCATCCCTATACCTGCAGAAGCTTACTTTTAAAAAATGTATAAACCAACTCTTAATTTAAATAGCATTATAAGTCAAACAAAAGTGCGTCATGTAATGAAGGTTGGTATGAACATGACATATCGATAGTAAAATTCATGGTAGTTACCGTTGAGGTATTAGTTCACAGTAATATAATGTACGGTTAAAAACTATAAAATAGTTACCTTGTAGGTCCGTCTCCTCAACTTAAGTTATTTTAAAACTCTAGGCTTTTCGGGACTGGTCCCATCATCAACAAGTACGGACCTAATGCATTCTGTTGATGATGGGACTAGTCCCGAAAGGCCTACAGAGTTTTAAAATAACTTAAGTTGAGGAGACGGACCTACAAGGTAACTATTTTATAGTTTTTAACCGTACATTATATTACATGACATGGCTGCAGGAAGTCATGTTCCCTTAACTGTTAGCTCTGGCTTCTATTTTCGACGGAGAAAAATGGACAACAAAGGGGGTTTCTGATGTAAATAGTTTTCATGTGCTGAAAAACGACATGAATTATCTGAAGTCCATGTTAACTGTAAAATAACGCTACATAAGTTTGGCAATTAGAATTGAAGAGTCCCAAAGCAGGGCTATCAAAATTAATACGGGTAAGCATAACGAAAACGTGAAATCTAACAAAAGAGGTAGGGTATAATTATATTGAATTGTTGCACTATAGATGAGAAATTAAGAAACGATTTGAAAATTTTTACTGTGTTCGTTGGCACATCACATGATATTCAAAACGACTTAAATATGTACTATATCCGCTACTTTATTCGATAAAATAAAACAGATTTCGTTCTTAGTATCTTTAATTGAAGACGAGGCAACCGACGCACATAGGGTTATTTGACTAATCTAGCGGGACAAAATTATTTATCGTTCCTAATCGTTTTGAAAATAGTCTGTAACTCGTAAAAACTTGCATGCAAACGTATATTCACTTCTGATATCCAGCAATGTAACAAAGAGCTAAAGTGAAAGCAAATGGCGAATGAAATTCATAGTTCTTATAAGTAATATTTATTTAATAATTACAGCTGTTAAATATATACATATATATGCTCACTAACAAATAAATAATTACATACTTATATTTTCAAACTAAAAATACAAATATTAAATGAGGACATGGTCTTAACTTTCTTCACATATTAACATTTCGAATGTTTCCTTCATAAAATAATTTAGTTTTTTCTTTACCATTATTCGCCTTGGTGCAAGCAAGGGGTCTCATATTAATAACAGCATATTTAAAATATTTGTATTACAGTCCACTCTATTAAATTTCCGTACGAAATTCTGTCTATATAAACGGAAAGGTTTATTGTTGGCTTCTGCCGCAATTGTCCTATTGGCATAAGGCTATTCTCTATTATTATAGAACCATGTGTTAAAATGTTATGCACGGTATGTGTCATATTATGCCTACCATACAGTAAAAGTTCTGCAGTCTCTCTGGTAAATTTCTGAAATCGTTGTACATCTATTTTGTACCCGCTTGAAATGCATTCAAGAATCACTTTGATTTTTTATGAAAGTAACATTCAGGCCTGTTATTTCAGCTGTCAACTCAGGATCTTCAAAAAAATCTTCGGCTTGTATTTCCGTCATTAATGTTCCCGAATCCAGCTTTGGGAAAAACAACACGGAGACGAGCTTGCTTTTAAATTCATCTTGGATACTTTTTTTGTTTCTTTGTATTAAACGTTTGTCTGCTTCAGATTTAGCGGAAAAATCTTGCACGCCATGTTTGTACTCAATATGCAGCAAGCTTTCAAATAGACAACCTGAATTTCAGTGCATCTGCATTCATCTCACTTGTTTTGTTAAAATGTTTATATTAGCTTCACATATACATCTCATTGTAGATTTTGTGCCTGTTACCGCATTGCTTACCTTTGTGTCTATCACTGTTAGCACCATCTTGTTTTCCACAATATATGATCTTCACCAATTGTTATTGATGTTGGTTCCAATTTACTTGTCGTAGTTTCCACGTAACTGATTTCTTCTTTCGTTGTGTCAACCGTATTCTTTACAAAGCGTATACGGATAGGTCTACACTGGCGGGATGAAGATGGAGTTGCGTTCTGCCACAAAAGTTTGTTCTCCGTTCCATACACTTTACGCAGAGGCACAAACGAACTTTGAAAAATGTGTGGGTCGCATCCGCTATCATTTTCAAACTTTCGCCTGAACTGAGCCTGTTGTGAACCATCACATCCCCATTTACAAATCATTTGGAGAGCGTGTTCATAATCGTAAAGAGTTTTCAAACTACTTCTAAATGTAAAGGTAATATTTCGGCTGTGTGATTCATGGCACCTTGTAAATTCACTTCGGCACAGGTTTCGGTTATGTTAACAGATTCATTGGATAACATTATTTTTATATTGCTACAAGACTGAGTAGCAGGGGAAAATCCTGTTGTTTGTCTGACTCCTCATATTGAGCCCTTGACAAATCTGCATCTAGAAACATTACTTGGCTTCCTCCGGACAAACTTGCATAGCATGTGCCTTGTCACACTACTGTACCCCATAGCCAGACCCTTATGTTCTGAAATCTCTTTCAGTATATTTGACGCACATCTATTTCCTAGGGCTCTTAATTCCATTTGAGCTGCATAGATAATTCTCTCATGTATCAGACAACCGTATAGTCTCATTCTTGCGTCTTTTGCTTCGCTCACTAACATCTTGAAACATTTTGTTTGGTCTGCCCTGTCATGTCACTAATAAGGGTAATTCGAACACTTCCCTCAACCACTTTTCATTGTTCTTCACAAATAAATCTATCCTGTATTTTGCTGCTACCAGCGATGTTTAATTTCCGATCTCAATTTTGAAAAAAATTACGCTATATTTCCGTTACTTGTTCTTCGATATAAGGTTTGTGTGAAAGCAAGTAATCTTCGATGTATTCTAATTGACCGTTAAAATCGAGATCATTTTGTGATCTCATCAGATCAAATATTTTCTTAAGATTCATCCTACTACTTCCAGAAGGTCCTAAAGTAAACAAATTACAATTTATCGAAATTTATAATATTTTCACATTTTCATGTTTCAAATTTGAAATCGCTCTATATGGGGGAGTAGGAATTAGTTGGCACCAATTTATACATTTTTTAAAAGGTAGAATTATTATATTTTAAGAATACATAATAATCATAGCCGGGCAATGCCTGGCACTATAACAAAAAAGGCTCTTAAAACTATTATTTTCTCGATAAAAATAACGGAATTTAAATGCCTCTTTTAAAGTGCAAAAGAAATCAAATGGTATATAAAAATATAATATTTGGACTATAAAACAAAAGTCACTTACCTGCAGTTTCAGAATCCATAACGCGGTTTCTTTTTCACAACAGAAAATAAAATAATAAATAATTAAATAGTGAGTTTTAACGCACGAATATAAAGAATGTACAACCCTGCGAGCAATGACTGAGTTCCGACCGACTTTATCCTCTGTACGTTGGGGTGAATTAAATGTAAACATAGGAGTTGGATCGCCCAACTATCTGGCTCTTCTATGAACCTGTTTTTGTTTACCTGAAAGCAATTCTGAGAATTGGACTTAAGGCCAGCTAAATTGAACAAATACCCCTATGTGCGACGTATAAAGCTCACATATAGGCTCTAGAAACCAGCCGGATTTGGAGACGAATATCTGTGTTTTAAAATCATGTATTTATCTATTTAACCAACTATTAATATATCCAATTTCTCCTTTCGATTTCCTAAGCCCTATACCTTTAATAGTTTATTATATTTGATACTCCTAATATTGCATGTCGTTCTTTTTAGAAGTCCATTTACTTATTAGAAATAATAATAAATGCAATATTATATCCATATTACTGCAAATAAAACGACGACTAACACTTGTCGAAATTCCACGCTCCGCCACTGAGCAAGAGATCAGCTTCTCTTTTCACATAACATATTTTGTTGTAGTGCATTATGAGAGGAAAAAGCTAAATATGACTGAGAATTTTGAATTAAAATTTTGAGAAATAATTAACCGTGATAAGAATACCAGACCAAAATTGCTAATGGATTTGAAATACTGGAACGTTCAAATCAAAATGGGGAAACCAAAGGAGAAACACACGCGCGCGCACACACACACACACACACACACACATATATATATATATATATATATATATATATATATATAATAGGATATTATAAGATAAAGGCTAAAATGAATTGTTAAACAAGCCAAATGTAGTAAAATTAGAACAATTGGGTAACATCAGATTGGAAACAACTAGGTTTTTAACGAACAAGGAGTATTTGTGATAGAAGATTAAAAATCCCGAAATGAAAGCAAAAAGTAATAACGTCAGATAATTATATCAGGAAATTAGGATAGAAAGGAAAGAGTTTCAGGCTAGAACAAATATAATTATGAATGCAAATGGGGACATGATTACAGTTTCCAGGAATATATTAAATAGACGGAAAAAAGAATTCATTCAGCTATCAAATGTCGTAAAACGTTTTCAAAAATATTTCCATGAGAGTAACCTTAATAGGTGCATTGCTTTATTTCTTGTGAAATTGGCTAACGTACATACCGGTACTGTAAACTATGTATTTCAGGATATACCGTAAAAGTAAAATTTAAATTTAAACAATCAATGTTGGGCAATTTTTATAGAAACGTAAATAAGATTAACATAGTGAGCGAACTGAATTAAGCAGTAGCGTTAAGAATCGTAATCGAGAATACCAGAGTTCAAACTTGAGTTCCTATCAACTCGATTGATGATTATTTCTGGTTTTATCAGTCTTCAAGGGAAACTGTTGGTTGGAATGTCAGAACAGTTTTATCATTTACATTTTTTTTTATTTCTTAGTGCCTTAATGACTAAAATATATGTGCATATCACTAACGGTTGTCATATATGTGTTCTAAGTATTAAGCAAATATTAAATGAATATTTGTGTCAAGTGTAGAGTTATTTTCGTCAGTTGTTTAGCGTCAAGTGATTCAAGTAGAGAATGAATGCATCTCCGACAAAGCGAAGCAGTAGCGTCGGTGATTTAGACTTAGGCCTACTACTATGGAAAGCGAAATCGTAGGTTCGAAACGCATTGTTATATATATATATATATATATATATATATATATATATACATATTATTTATTTTTTCACTCGGAACTAAGAATATTATTAATAAGAGAAGTTAAATAATTTAAGTTTGAAAGGAAGATACTGAGATCCATTTTTGGTGCCGTGAAAGAAAATAATGCACGGAGAAAGAGATACAATAATGAATTGTATAAATTGTACAATCAGCCAGATGTTTTGAATTTTGTTAAAGTTAATAGATTGGCATGGGCTGGACACATTATTCGCATGGACAACAAAAGGATTACAAAAAGAATTTACAATGAACAACCACTATTGGCCAGAAAAGTTGGAAGACCTAACTAAATTAAGATGGGAGGATGGTATAATTCAAGACATTAAAATTTTAAAAATAAAAAACTGGAAGAATGAAGCGCAGAACAGGGAAGTCTGGCATAAGCTTCTGAAGGCGGCCAAGGCCCACATGGGGCTGTCGAGCCAATTATGATGATGAAATAATTTAAGGCAAGAAGTTGTATATCATCCGTTGGGATATAGACCTAATTTTGTAATCATATTCTTGTAACTTATATATAAAATGATACGAAAATCTGTTTAAGAAAAGAGTAAATCAGGTGAGATAGTAAAGTAACTAAACGGCTCTGCATTGCTTACTGACATTGTTGGTTCGTTACTGCAAACTTTTTGAATACGAATTAATTTAAGGGTTATATGAATAAAAAATGGAAAATTCTTGAAGAGAATGAATAGAGAAGCACTTACCACGTGAACTTGTAACGTAGGTGGCTAGGGCGTGTAGCGTTGGGAGCAAACAACGCAAATTCGAATCCCATTAAAGCCAACCTTTTTTTCCTAAAAAATTAAATTAGTTTTTTTTTATCAGCAGAATGGTAAAATTTGTTAAAGTCATGTGTTAAACTTCAACTTTGTAAGATATGAGTTGTAATTTTTTCATAGATCATACCTCGGGGAAATAGAAAAATGTTATGCGCATTCGCGGAAATGACGTCAGAGGTACGCTTCATGCAGAAGAAAATTTGGGATGTGATACATACCGACAAGGGTGGATTAGTTCATACCATAACTGCAATTACCCAAGATTACAATTCCATCGGATTCTATAACAAAATTTCTGGGTAAACATTTAAACAGTAAAATACGATCTTTAAAAGTTACTTGTGCTCTGCAAGGCTATAGACAAGGAATCCGAAATTTAAAAATCCTATAAAAACGTAATTGTTTATATAATTTCTATTAATATGCAATCGATATTATTGACAAATAGTTATTTTTCTCCAACAATGAAGAAATTTTATATTTGTATAGAGGGTGAATTAGAAGTCTTTATGAATTGTTTTGATTATCCTTGATTTGAATCTCTTGATATATATATATATATATATATATATATATGGCCATCATCATCATCCTTCACCGGTGTGGAAAGCAACGGGAAGCTACCACACCTACAATTCCCTAGTAAAGCTGCAAGCATAGCATAAAAATGCTATGATTGCAGTGAAGGACCTGCCTTCGGGCAGAATTACTATGGATGTATATATGTGTGTGTGTGTGTGTGTGTGTATTTTACAATTGAAGCTTCTTACTTGCCGAAAATGTGTGTAGGGCTGTATAAAGAGTAGGCTTGGTATATTGTATAAAGTCTCAAAGTCGTTGAAATTAAAATGAAAATGAAAAACAGGAACTCCAAATTTGTCAAGAATGCAGATTACAAAAAAAGTAACAGTTGGATAGTTATTGGACTAAATATCTGAAGCACTTTTGTAAAATTGTTAACTTTATTTTCTTATACAAAATAGCGGTTTTCTAATAAAAAATGACAAGATTTTAGAATTCTTACAAACTCTTTCAGAAGTTGTAAAATAAATACTTGACATTTAGTTTATATTTTCAATAATTACAGTTTTTTTCAAGATCATAATATATTAAAATTTGCATAGGGTGCAAATCGAAAATCTTTGTGAAGTATTTTCAGTCATCCGCGTTTATACATAGGTGACATATATATATATATATATATATATATATATATATATATATATATATATATATAAGGATTATTTTTTAAAAAATTAGAAGTCGTGTTTCTTTTACACAATGTTTGTTTTGCTCCTTCATATGAGCCAGCCGGTGCGAAGTTGGCTGATGTCTATTGATTAAGACAGTATCATTGTATTTTCGAAAACTTACTTACTTACTTACTCACTGGCACTATCGAACCCGTAGGATCATGGCCGCGCGGGCATACGCTCTCCATACATCCCTATCCCTTCCAATCATTCCCGTATAATTTACTTCCCTCAAATCACAGCTAATCTTATTCTCCCACCTCATTCTTGATCTACCAACTGGGCAAAGTACCATGATTATTTATTCATCACGAATTAAATAAAATGATATTAATAAGATATCCCAAACTGTTTAACGAAAAGATTAGTAGAGCAGTCAAATTTATGAATTAGTAGCACAGGTACTTAAGGAATAATTAAGAGAACGCGGTTCAAATCCAATAATACTACTATTGTCATATATTTTTTTCAAAATATTTAGTTCAACATTTTCATCACTAGAAATTTACGTGGAGTTTTAAGCATGCTTCCACGAACGGCAAGTGATAGCTCAGCTGGCTAATGGGTGGTATTAGTAATGTGTACGTCGCGAGTTCGAGCCTGTCTACCTGTCCGAAATTATTTTACCAAAATTTCAATGTGTGGTTCCTTGTAATAGTCTCGAGATGAAGTTCCAAACTTGGAAAAAAATTAAGGAAATGGTAAATAAAATATCATACATCTGTTTTAAAGAAATATTTAGTTCAGCAATTTCATCACTACAGGTTTAAGTAAAGCTCTTCCAACTCGAACCAATAGCTCAGTGGGTTAGAGCGTGGTGTTAGTAATCTTAACATTGCGAGTTCGAGTCTACCTTATTTCCTAAAATAATTTTACCAAATTTCCAATTGTTGTAATAGCAGCGATGTGGAAACCAATTTCCAAACTTGAAAGAATTCAGGTAAACCGGGGAAAAAAAAAAAAATCTGAAAAATGAGTGTAGGATGAAGAGAATCGAGATAAGAATGTGAGGAAATGGGATTTTTTTTTTTAATTTTGACCGGGCCGGACCTAAGACAGTCTTGGGGAGGGGCGCTCGCGTAAGTTAGTACTTGCGGTCATAAATGGCCCCAAACCACTGACCCACCCTTGGCGATACTTTTACCACAGAGCCCAAATTTCTCGAGCATGCGCATGAAGGGACCTCTGACGTCAAACTCGCGCATGCGCATTAATCTCGTTTCGGACTTAAATTATTTTCCTCTCTCTTTCTCCGAGGGATGATCGATCAATGAAAGCGTTCCTCTAACGTCACATCCGCGCATGTGCGTAAGACTCATTTTGGACTTGTAATATTTTCCTTGCCATTTCTCCGAGGTATGTTCAATTACAACCCATGGTTTAGAAAGTTCTAGCAATGAGAAAATCAATTTAAACTGTTGGAGAAAAAAAAAATTGGCATTAATTGGACTCGAACTTGCGTCGTTGACATCCAACGTCATGCGTCTTAGCCATCTACGCTACTACTTCACATGGGAAGTCGTTTCACTAATCCGTCTGTTAAAGAGTCTTATTCATATAACTCAAAATAATTCATTTTCAGAAAGTTTGTGATAACAATAGTACGCGATACTGCAACGCTACTTCCCTAAGCAGAGCGCTTAAACCATCTACCACCTAATTCACGGTAACAAAAATAACATCAATTCTTGTCGTAAACAGTTTTACTTCTCTTATTAACAACATATCGGTACTTAATTCTGAAGAAAAAAAAAAAAAGACAGTGTCAGTTTCGAACATACAACTTCATACACAAAGAGGCACGCATTAGCCACCTACGCCACCGCTCCTCGTTGTTCCGAACTGCACTAATTATCTACATGAATCACTTGACACTAAACAACTGACGAAAATTAATTCCATCCTTTAATTTGTTTAACTTCATCCAGACAGAACTATATATTTGACTCAAATATTAATTAATATTTGCTTAAAAACAAAAAAAAAAGCATGTATGACTTCAGGCGGATTCGAACGTACAAACTCATGTTTGAAACGCCAATGCTCCAGCCACTCGAGCAATCGAACTGCGTTACGTCACACGTCCACAAAAGCGAAAGCCCTTGCACCTTCTATAAATGTGGTTTATACATTTAATATGAAATGATGGATACCGCACAGCTGTATAATATAACTCTGTAAATATTACACACAACTTCCTGCCCACACTTTCATACCCTATCTGCAATTCCCCAAGATTACAATTCCATCGGATTCTATAACAAAATTTCTGGGTAAACATTTAAACAGTAAAATACGATCTTTAAACGTTACTTGTGCTCTGCAAGGCTATAGACAAGGAATCCGAAATTTAAAAATCCTATAAAAACGTAATTGTTTATATAATTTCTATTAATATGTAATCGATATTATTGACTAATAGTTATTTCTCTCCAACAGTAAAGAAATTTTACATTTGCATAGAGGGTGAATTAGAAGTCTTTAATAATTGTTTTGATTATCCTTGATTTGAATCTCATTGATATATATATATATATATATATATATATATATATATATATGTGTGTGTGTGTGTGTGTGTGTGTGTATTTTACAATTGAAGCTTCTTACTTGCCGAAAATGTGTGTAGGGCTGTATAAAGAGTAGGCTTGGTATATTGTATAAAGTCTCAAAGTTGTTGAAATTAAAATGAAAATGAAAAACAGGAACTCCAAGTTTGTCAAGAATGCAAATTAAAAAAAAAGTAACAGTTGGATAGTTATTGGACTGAATATCTGAAGCATTTTTTTTAAATTGATAAGATTATTTTCTTATCCAATATAGCGGTTTTCCGATAACAAATGACAAGATTTTAGAATTCATAAAAACTCTTTCAGAAGTTCTAAAATAAAAGTTTCACAATTAGTTTATATTTTCAACAATTACAATTTTTTTCATGATCAAATGCATTACAATTTTCATAGGGTGCAAATCGAAAATCTTTGTGAAGTATTTTCAGTCATCCGCGTTTATACATAGGTGACATTATATATATATATATATATATATATAAGGATTATTTTTTAAAAATTAAAAGTCTGTTTCTTTTACACAATGTTTGTTTTGCTCCTTCATATGAGCCAGCCGGTGCGAAGTTGGCTGATGTCTATTGATTAAGACAGTATCATTGTATTTTCGAAAACTTACTTACTTACTTACTCACTGGCACTATCGAACCCGTAGGATCATGGCCGCGCGGGCATACGCTCTCCTTACATCCCTATCCCTTCCAATCATTCCCCATATAATTTACTTCCCTCAAATCACAGGTAATGTTATTCTCCCACCTCATTCTTGATCTACCAACTGGGCAAAGTACCATGATTATTTATTCATCACGAATTAAATAAAATGATATTAATAAGATATCCCAAACTGTTTAACGAAAAGATTAGTAGAGCAGTCAAATTTATGAATTAGTAGCACAGGTACTTAAGGAATAATTAAGAGAACGCGGTTCAAATCCAATAATACTACTATTGTCATATATTTTTTTCAAAATATTTAGTTCAACATTTTCATCACTAGAAATTTACGTGGAGTTTTAAGCATGCTTCCACGAACGGCAAGCGATAGCTCAGCTGGCTAATGGGTGGTATTAGTAATGTGTACGTCGCGAGTTCGAGTCTGTCTACCTGTCCGAAATTATTTTACCAAAATTTCAATGTGTGGTTCCTTGTAATAGTCTCGAGATGAAGTTCCAAACTTGGAAAAAAATTAAGGAAATGGTAAATAAAATATCATACATCTCTTTTAAAGAAATATTTAGTTCAGCAATTTCATCACTACAGGTTTAAGTAAAGCTCTTCCAACTCGAGCCAATAGCTCAGTGGGTTAGAGCGTGGTGTTAGTAATCTTAACATTGCGAGTTCGAGTCTACCTTATTTCCTAAAATAATTTTACCAAATTTCCAATTGTTGTAATAGCAGCGATGTGGAAACCAATTTCCAAACTTGAAAAAATTCAGGTAAACCGGGGAAAAAAAAAAAAAATCTGAAAAATGAGTGTAGGATGAAGAGAATCGAGATAAGAATGTGAGGAAATGGGATTTTTTTTTTAATTTTGACCAGGCCGGACCTAAGACAGTCTTGGGGAGGGGCGCTCGCGTAAGTTAGTACTTGCGGTCATAAATGGCCCCAAACCACTAACCCGCCCTTGGCGATACTTTTACCACAGAGCCCAAATTTCTCGAGCATGCGCATGAAGGGACCTCTGACGTCAAACTCGCGCATGCGCATTAATCTCGTTTCGGACTTAAATTATTTTCCTCTCTCTTTCTCCGAGGGATGATCGATCAATGAAAGCGTTCCTCTAACGTCACATCCGCGCATGTGCGTAAGACTCATTTTGGACTTGTAATATTTTCCTTGCCATTTCTCCGAGGTATGTTCAATTACAACCCATGGTTTAGAAAGTTCTAGCAATGAGAAAATCAATTTAAACTGTTGGAGAAAAAAAAATTGGCATTAATTGGACTCGAACTTGCGTCGTTGACATCCAACGTCATGCGTCTTAGCCATCTACGCTACTACTTCACATGAGAAGTCGTTTCACTAATCCGTCTGTTAAAGAGTTGTGCATTTCTTATTCATATAACTCAAAATAATTCATTTTCAGAAAGTTTGTGATAACAATAGTACGCGATACTGCAACGCTACTTCCCTAAGCAGAGCGCTTAAACCATCTACCACCTAATTCACGGTAACAAAAATAACATCAATTCTTGTCGTAAACAGTTTTACTTCTCTTATTAACAACATATCGGTACTTAATTCTGAAGAAAAAAAAAAAGACAGTGTCAGTTTCGAACATACAACTTCATACACAAAGAGGCACGCATTAGCCACCTACGCCACCGCTCCTCGTTGTTCCGAACTGCACTAATTATCTACATGAATCACTTGACACTAAACAACTGACGAAAATTAATTCCATCCTTTAATTTGTTTAACTTCATCCAGACAGAACTATATATTTGACTCAAATATTAATTAATATTTGCTTAAAACAAAAAAAAAAGCATGTATGACTTCAGGCGGATTCGAACGTACAAACTCATGTTTGAAACGCCAATGCTCCAGCCACTCGAGCAATCGAACTGCGTTACGTCACACGTCCACAAAAGCGAAGCCCTTGCACCTTCTATAAATGTGGTTTATACATTTAATATGAAATGATGGATACCGCACAGCTGTATAATATAACTCTGTAAATATTACACACAACTTCCTGCCCACACTTTCATACCCTATCTGCAATTCCCCAAGATTACAATTCCATCGGATTCTATAACAAAATTTCTGGGTAAACATTTAAACAGTAAAATACGATCTTTAAACGTTACTTGTGCTCTGCAAGGCTATAGACAAGGAATCCGAAATTTAAAAATCCTATAAAAACGTAATTGTTTATATAATTTCTATTAATATGTAATCGATATTATTGACTAATAGTTATTTCTCTCCAACAGTAAAGAAATTTTACATTTGCATAGAGGGTGAATTAGAAGTCTTTAATAATTGTTTTGATTATCCTTGATTTGAATCTCATTGATATATATATATATATATGTGTGTGTGTGTGTGTGTGTGTGTGTGTGTATTTTACAATTGAAGCTTCTTACTTGCCGAAAATGTGTGTAGGGCTGTATAAAGAGTAGGCTTGGTATATTGTATAAAGTCTCAAAGTTGTTGAAATTAAAATGAAAATGAAAAACAGGAACTCCAAGTTTGTCAAGAATGCAAATTAAAAAAAAAGTAACAGTTGGATAGTTATTGGACTGAATATCTGAAGCATTTTCTTTAAATTGATAAGATTATTTTCTTATCCAATATAGCGGTTTTCCGATAACAAATGACAAGATTTTAGAATTCATAAAAACTCTTTCAGAAGTTCTAAAATAAAAGTTTCACAATTAGTTTATATTTTCAACAATTACAATTTTTTTTCATGATCAAATGCATTACAATTTTCATAGGGTGCAAATCGAAAATCTTTGTGAAGTATTTTCAGTCATCCGCGTTTATACATAGGTGACATTATATATATATATATATATATATATATATATATATATATATATATATATATATATAAGGATTATTTTTTAAAAATTAAAAGTCTGTTTCTTTTACACAATGTTTGTTTTGCTCCTTCATATGAGCCAGCCGGTGCGAAGTTGGCTGATGTCTATTGATTAAGACAGTATCATTGTATTTCCGAAAACTTACTTACTTACTTACTCACTGGCACTATCGAACCCGTAGGATCATGGCCGCGCGGGCATACGCTCTCCTTACATCCCTATCCCTTCCAATCATTCCCCGTATAATTTACTTCCCTCAAATCACAGCTAATCTTATTCTCCCACCTCATTCTTGATCTACCAACTGGGCAAAGTACCATGATTATTTATTCATCACGAATTAAATAAAAAATTAAATAAAATGATATTAATAAGATATCCCAAACTGTTTAACGAAAAGATTAGTAGAGCAGTCAAATTTATGAATTAGTAGCACAGGTACTTAAGGAATAATTAAGAGAACGCGGTTCAAATCCAATAATACTACTATTGTCATATATTTTTTTTCAAAATATTTAGTTCAACATTTTCATCACTAGAAATTTACGTGGAGTTTTAAGCATGCTTCCACGAACGGCAAGCGATAGCTCAGCTGGCTAATGGGTGGTATTAGTAATGTGTACGTCGCAAGTTCGAGTCTGTCTACCTGTCCGAAATTATTTTACCAAAATTTCAATGTGTGGTTCCTTGTAATAGTCTCGAGATGAAGTTCCAAACTTGGAAAAAAATTAAGGAAATGGTAAATAAAATATCATACATCTGTTTTAAAGAAATATTTAGTTCAGCAATTTCATCACTACAGGTTTAAGTAAAGCTCTTCCAACTCGAACCAATAGCTCAGTGGGTTAGAGCGTGGTGTTAGTAATCTTAACATTGCGAGTTCGAGTCTACCTTATTTCCTAAAATAATTTTACCAAATTTCCAATTGTTGTAATAGCAGCGATGTGGAAACCAATTTCCAAACTTGAAAGAATTCAGGTAAACCGGGGAAAAAAAAAAAAAAATCTGAAAAATGAGTGTAGGATGAAGAGAATCGAGATAAGAATGTGAGGAAATGGGATTTTTTTTTTAATTTTGACCGGGCCGGACCTAAGACAGTCTTGGGGAGGGGCGCTCGCGTAAGTTAGTACTTGCGGTCATAAATGGCCCCAAATCACTAACCCACCCTTGGCGATACTTTTACCACAGAGCCCAAATTTCTCGAGCATGCGCATGAAGGGACCTCTGACGTCAAACTCGCGCATGCGCATTAATCTCGTTTCGGACTTAAATTATTTTCCTCTCTCTTTCTCCGAGGGATGATCGATCAATGAAAGCGTTCCTCTAACGTCACATCCGCGCATGTGCGTAAGACTCATTTTGGACTTGTAATATTTTCCTTGCCATTTCTCCGAGGTATGTTCAATTACAACCCATGGTTTAGAAAGTTCTAGCAATGAGAAAATCAATTTAAACTGTTGGAGAAAAAAAAATTGGCATTAATTGGACTCGAACTTGCGTCGTTGACATCCAACGTCATGCGTCTTAGCCATCTACGCTACTACTTCACATGAGAAGTCGTTTCACTAATCCGTCTGTTAAAGAGTTGTGCATTTCTTATTCATATAACTCAAAATAATTCATTTTCAGAAAGTTTGTGATAACAATAGTACGCGATACTGCAACGCTACTTCCCTAAGCAGAGCGCTTAAACCATCTACCACCTAATTCACGGTAACAAAAATAACATCAATTCTTGTCGTAAACAGTTTTACTTCTCTTATTAACAACATATCGGTACTTAATTCTGAAGAAAAAAAAAAAGACAGTGTCAGTTTCGAACATACAACTTCATACACAAAGAGGCACGCAATAGCCACCTACGCCACCGCTCCTCGTTGTTCCGAACTGCACTAATTATCTACATGAATCACTTGACACTAAACAACTGACGAAAATTAATTCCATCCTTTAATTTGTTTAACTTCATCCAGACAGAACTATATATTTGACTCAAATATTAATTAATATTTGCTTAAAACAAAAAAAAAAGCATGTATGACTTCAGGCGGATTCGAACGTACAAACTCATGTTTGAAACGCCAATGCTCCAGCCACTCGAGCAATCGAACTGCGTTACGTCACACGTCCACAAAAGCGAAGCCCTTGCACCTTCTATAAATGTGGTTTATACATTTAATATGAAATGATGGATACCGCACAGCTGTATAATATAACTCTGTAAATATTACACACAACTTCCTGCCCACACTTTCATACCCTATCTGCAATTCCCCAAGATTACAATTCCATCGGATTCTATAACAAAATTTCTGGGTAAACATTTAAACAGTAAAATACGATCTTTAAACGTTACTTGTGCTCTGCAAGGCTATAGACAAGGAATCCGAAATTTAAAAATCCTATAAAAACGTAATTGTTTATATAATTTCTATTATATGTAATCGATATTATTGACTAATAGTTATTTCTCTCCAACAGTAAAGAAATTTTACATTTGCATAGAGGGTGAATTAGAAGTCTTTAATAATTGTTTTGATTATCCTTGATTTGAATCTCATTGATATATATATATATATATATGTGTGTGTGTGTGTGTGTGTGTGTGTGTGTATTTTACAATTGAAGCTTCTTACTTGCCGAAAATGTGTGTAGGGCTGTATAAAGAGTAGGCTTGGTATATTGTATAAAGTCTCAAAGTTGTTGAAATTAAAATGAAAATGAAAAACAGGAACTCCAAGTTTGTCAAGAATGCAAATTAAAAAAAAAGTAACAGTTGGATAGTTATTGGACTGAATATCTGAAGCATTTTCTTTAAATTGATAAGATTATTTTCTTATCCAATATAGCGGTTTTCCGATAACAAATGACAAGATTTTAGAATTCATAAAAACTCTTTCAGAAGTTCTAAAATAAAAGTTTCACAATTAGTTTATATTTTCAACAATTACAATTTTTTTCATGATCAAATGCATTACAATTTTCATAGGGTGCAAATCGAAAATCTTTGTGAAGTATTTTCAGTCATCCGCGTTTATACATAGGTGACATTATATATATATATATATATATATATATATATATATATATATATATATATATATATATATATATAAGGATTATTTTTTAAAAATTAAAAGTCTGTTTCTTTTACACAATGTTTGTTTTGCTCCTTCATATGAGCCAGCCGGTGCGAAGTTGGCTGATGTCTATTGATTAAGACAGTATCATTGTATTTCCGAAAACTTACTTACTTACTTACTCACTGGCACTATCGAACCCGTAGGATCATGGCCGCGCGGGCATACGCTCTCCTTACATCCCTATCCCTTCCAATCATTCCCCGTATAATTTACTTCCCTCAAATCACAGCTAATCTTATTCTCCCACCTCATTCTTGATCTACCAACTGGGCAAAGTACCATGATTATTTATTCATCACGAATTAAATAAAAAATTAAATAAAATGATATTAATAAGATATCCCAAACTGTTTAACGAAAAGATTAGTAGAGCAGTCAAATTTATGAATTAGTAGCACAGGTACTTAAGGAATATTAAGAGAACGCGGTTCAAATCCAATAATACTACTATTGTCATATATTTTTTTTCAAAATATTTAGTTCAACATTTTCATCACTAGAAATTTACGTGGAGTTTTAAGCATGCTTCCACGAACGGCAAGCGATAGCTCAGCTGGCTAATGGGTGGTATTAGTAATGTGTACGTCGCGAGTTCGAGTCTGTCTACCTGTCCGAAATTATTTTACCAAAATTTCAATGTGTGGTTCCTTGTAATAGTCTCGAGATGAAGTTCCAAACTTGGAAAAAAATTAAGGAAATGGTAAATAAAATATCATACATCTGTTTTAAAGAAATATTTAGTTCAGCAATTTCATCACTACAGGTTTAAGTAAAGCTCTTCCAACTCGAACCAATAGCTCAGTGGGTTAGAGCGTGGTGTTAGTAATCTTAACATTGCGAGTTCGAGTCTACCTTATTTCCTAAAATAATTTTACCAAATTTCCAATTGTTGTAATAGCAGCGATGTGGAAACCAATTTCCAAACTTGAAAGAATTCAGGTAAACCGGGGAAAAAAAAAAAAAAAATCTGAAAAATGAGTGTAGGATGAAGAGAATCGAGATAAGAATGTGAGGAAATGGGATTTTTTTTTTAATTTTGACCGGGCCGGACCTAAGACAGTCTTGGGGAGGGGCGTCGCGTAAGTTAGTACTTGCGGTCATAAATGGCCCCAAACAACTAACCCACCCTTGGCGATACTTTTACCACAGAGCCCAAATTTCTCGAGCATGCGCATGAAGGGACCTCTGACGTCAAACTCGCGCATGCGCATTAATCTCGTTTCGGACTTAAATTATTTTCCTCTCTCTTTCTCCGAGGGATGATCGATCAATGAAAGCGTTTCCTCTAACGTCACATCCGCGCATGTGCGTAAGACTCATTTTGGACTTGTAATATTTTCCTTGCCATTTCTCCGAGGTATGTTCAATTACAACCCATGGTTTAGAAAGTTCTAGCATGAGAAAATCAATTTAAACTGTTGGAGAAAAAAAAATTGGCATTAATTGGACTCGAACTTGCGTCGTTGACATCCAACGTCATGCGTCTTAGCCATCTACGCTACTACTTCACATGAGAAGTCGTTTCACTAATCCGTCTGTTAAAGAGTTGTGCATTTCTTATTCATATAACTCAAAATAATTCATTTTCAGAAAGTTTGTGATAACAATAGTACGCGATACTGCAACGCTACTTCCCAAAGCAGAGCGCTTAAACCATCTACCACCTAATTCACGGTAACAAAAATAACATCAATTCTTGTCGTAAACAGTTTTACTTCTCTTATTAACAACATATCGGTACTTAATTCTGAAGAAAAAAAAAAAAAAAAAAGACAGTGTCAGTTTCGAACATACAACTTTATACACAAAGAGGCACGCATTAGCCACCTACGCCACCGCTCTTCGTTGTTCCGAACTGCACTAATTATCTACATGAATCACTTGACACTAAACAACTGACGAAAAATAATTCCATCCTTTAATTTGTTTAACTGCATCCAGACAGAACTATATATTTGACTCAAATATGAATTAATATTTGCTTAAAACAAAAAAGAAGCATGTATGACTTCAGGCGGATTCGAACGTACAAACTCATGTTTGAAACGCCAATGCTCCAGCCACTCGAGCAATCGAACTGCGTTACGTCACCCCTCCACAAAAGCGAAGCCCTTGCACCTTCTATAAATGTGGTTTATAAATTTAATATGAAATG
Organism: Diploptera punctata; assembly: GCA_030220185.1. Classification (NCBI taxonomy): domain Eukaryota; kingdom Metazoa; phylum Arthropoda; class Insecta; order Blattodea; family Blaberidae; genus Diploptera; species Diploptera punctata. Next base: position 1,818,049 of record JASPKZ010003852.1, read on the forward strand.
ATGGATACCGCACAGCTGTATAATATAACTCTGTAAATATTACACACAACTTCCTGCCCACACTTTCATACCCTATCTGCAATTCCCCAAGATTACAATTCCATCGGATTCTATAACAAAATTTCTGGGTAAACATTTAAACAGTAAAATACGATCTTTAAACGTTACTTGTGCTCTGCAAGGCTATAGACAAGGAATCCGAAATTTAAAAATCCTATAAAAACGTAATTGTTTATATAATTTCTATTAATATGTAATCGATATTATTGACTAATAGTTATTTCTCTCCAACAGTAAAGAAATTTTACATTTGCATAGAGGGTGAATTAGAAGTCTTTAATAATTGTTTTGATTATCCTTGATTTGAATCTCATTGATATATATATATATATATGTGTGTGTGTGTGTGTGTGTGTGTGTGTATTTTACAATTGAAGCTTCTTACTTGCCGAAAATGTGTGTAGGGCTGTATAAAGAGTAGGCTTGGTATATTGTATAAAGTCTCAAAGTTGTTAAAATTAAAACGAAAATGAAAAACAGGAACTCCAAATTTGTCAAGAATGCAAATTAAAAAAAGACGTAACAGTTGTATAGTTATTGGACTAATTATCAGAAGCATTTTTTTTAAATTGATAAGATTATTTTCTTATCCAATATAGCGGTTTTCCGATAACAAATGACAAGATTTTAGAATTCATAAAAACTCTTTCAGAAGTTCTAAAATAAAAGTTTCACAATTAGTTTATATTTTCAACAATTACAATTTTTTTCATGATCAAATGCATTACAATTTTCATAGGGTGCAAATCGAAAATCTTTGTGAAGTATTTTCAGTCATCCGCGTTTATATGTAGGTGACATCTAAGGTTTATTTTATTTTTAAATTAAAAGTCTGTTTCTTTTATACGATGTTTGTTTTGCTCCTTCATATGAACCAGCCAGTGCGAAGTTGGCTGATGTGTATTGAATAAGACAGTATCATTTTATCTTCGAAAACTACCGTGATTATTTATTCACCACGAATTAAATAAAATGATATTAATAAGATATCCCAAACTGTTTAACGAAAATATTAGTAGAGCAAACTTATGAATTAATAACACAGGTGGTTAAGGAATGATGAAGTGAGCGCAGGTTCAAATCAAATTATTATCATTTTTTTTTTCAAAACATTTAGTTCAACATTTTCATCACTAGAAGTTTACGTACAGTTTTAAGCATGTTTTCTCCAACTGCAAGCAATATCCCTGTTTGTTAAGGGGAGGTGTTTGTAATATGAACGTCTGGAGTTCGAGTCTGTGTACCTATTTGAAATTATTTTACCAAAATTTTAATGTGTGGTTCCTTGTAATAATATTGAGATGTAGTTCCAAGCTTGGAAAAAAATTAAGGAAATAATAAATAAAATATTACCATACATCTTTTTCAAAATATTTAGTTCATTATTTTCATCACTAGAAGTTTAAGTAAAATTTTGAGGGTCTTTTTCCGTTGGTTAGATCGTGGCGTTAGTAATCTAAGCTCTGCGAGTTCGAGTCTACCTTACTTTCTGATGCAATTTTACCAAATTTCCAATGTGTTTTTTCTTGTAATAGTAGTGATGTGGAGTCCAAGTTCCAAACTTGAAATATTTAAAATAACCCCCTAGCAGAATAATCTGAAAAGTAAATGTAGGATGAAGAAAATCGAAATATGAAAGTGAGAAAATTGAATTTTTTAAAAATTCAACCGGGCCGGACGTAAGTCTTGGGGAGGATCATTCGCGTAAGTAGGTCTTGCGTTAATAAATTCTAACGACCACGGCCATACTAACTAACGCGTCCCTCCCCACGACTATCTTAAGCTCGGCACGATCAAAATTTAAAAAATAAAGATCCCATTTTCTCACTTTCATATTGCGATTTTCTTCATCTTATATTTATTCTACTTTTTTTCCGGGTCTTTGAATTGTTCCAATTTTGTAACTCGGATCTCATCCAGAAACTTTATATTGGAATTTTGTAAAATTATTTTAGGTAGGAAGGTGGACTTGAACTCACAACATATGTATTACTAACGTCGCGCTCTAACCAACTGAGGTACGTGTTGCTTCGAGTTAGGAAATGCTCCACTTTCAATCTTCTAGTCATGAATATATATATATATATATATATATATATATATATTTTAATGTATGACAATAATCGGATTCGAATCTGCGAGCTTTGCATTCAACCTTGTATGACCTATATGCTTCTAATTCATATGGTTAACTGCTACACCAACCCTTGCGTTAAACACTTTCATATTCTTATTAACATACAATTTTTATTTAATTCATAAAGAAAAAAAGTAGGTTTTGAACTTACGACGATAGAAATCAGAGCAGCACTCTTTAAGCAACTACGCGCTCTAACCAACTGAGCTATTGTTTCGAGTACGGAAAGCTTACACTTCTAGTGATGAAAATATTAAAACAATATACATTTTTTAATCGGTTTTAGAATGCGCTTTACATTCAACCTTGTATGACCAATACGCTACTAATTCATATGATTAACTGCTCTACTAAACCTTTGATTTAAACAGTTTTGGATTTATTATTAACGCACAATTTTTTATTTAATCTATTAAGAATAAATGCAGGTTTTGAACTTGAGGCGATAGAATCCAGAGCAGAACTCTTTAGCCAACTATGCTACTAGAACACACAGACATCTCTGCCAGTAATTATTCTCTTAAGCATTTTCATATATCTTATTAATACAGTACTTAATCCATCGGTGACTAACTCATGCTCTTTGTGTAAGAACACTCTTCCCTGCACGTGTGCACGACGGAAGAGCAGAACGCTCAAATATACAATAGAGTTGGAAGGAAGGGGAGGGAGGTTTGTGACGCGGCGGCACGTTAATCATTACTATTATGCTATTTTAAAATGTATTTATTTGCATTAGTTCAAATTTTAACCATCACACATCATTATAATTATCTATCTATATATTCCGTTATTCCCCGTTTGGGGTTAGATCGCTCCCTAGTGAGAGTGTCTAAGGGCACCGAATGGTGAACAATTTGAAAAAATAGCAGAAAATGCTTTTTTTTTTTTTTTTGCCTCTTAATAACTCTGATTATTTTGAATAATTTTCATGTAAGTTTAATGTAGGAGGAAAATTGAGTTCGTGACGTAGAGTTTAAATATCCTTGCACGTGTGGTCAGCAGTACTACTTAAACTTTAATGTGTGTTTTTTTGTTTCCATTTGTAACATTTTCCAAAACTTAAATTGCTCCTTATGATGCAACTTTTATGCTATCAAAGTGAAACTTCCCAATATATGCTAATTCAAATTTGCTATGCAATTACTAGTTTAAGACACATGTGTTCTTTTAAATTGAGATGGAAATGCATGAGAGTGGATACATTTTCTTCTTAAATGAAAACTAAGCAGTATCCTCCCTTTATGATTCTTTTTTTTTTTTTTTTGCATAGAAAATGTGTTTAGGGGAATCATAAAGACTCTGAATCTCAAATTTCATGAGAGAATGTTTAAAAATACGTCGTAAGGAGTATTTTTTAGAAAATATTTAAAAAAATAGATAAATTATAATTCTGAAACTATTCTACTTATAAACACCAAACTTCACAGAAACACTTGTATAAGCACATAATGTTTGTGATGAATGTTTCAAAACAATCAGATGAAAAAAAATATAATTCACCAGTCGGTCCCCTGAACCAAGCAAATTTAGTTATGCTTATTTACCTATACATGTCACCAATTATTATTATTATTATTATTATTATTATTATCATCGTTATTATTATTATTATTATTATTATTATTATTATTATTATTATTATTATTATTATTAATGCAGGCAAAACCGACTGCTTTGTGAGTCAATTGTTCGTGTCATCTACCAATATCGCAATGCATTTTGGGAAATCACGACATAGGTTGGCTGATGGCGAATTTATGAAAGACTATTAGAAAATAGCAGTTGAATTGTTATGCCCTAAATCAAATTGAGTTATATGACGCAATTATTCTTTCTCGCGCAATTGTTACTCGCCGTATACAATATCTTACTGGTGATATTTTTCACAAGTTAATGGAAGTTGCAAGTAATTTTATTGTATTTTCCTTAGCACGTCATTTGGTTATTAGAGAAGTTCATAAAATAATTCCTCTTATTTACACTACTACACTGAGGTCTACATTATAATTATCTAATTATTATTTATAGATGCTTTAACATTTAAATGTTACGTCTAGAATCTCTTCTGTTCAATACGCTGTAATTTCCGTTGTTGTACCTTTTTATGAAGATCATTTATTTAATTATGAGGATATTATGATGCAGAGATTACCCTGGCAGTGAAATTCAAACCTCTCATTTATTTTGTTGTCTGAGGAAAACCATACAAATTCTCAGGTGGTCGACGCGGGAATCTAAACCGGGATATCATCAATATTTGTTTATGTATTTGGCGTGAAACAGTTTTTACCTTTAGCATTAAATGATTTGTTACTTTTTAATTAAAACACCATAGTAAAAAAATTAAAGTAACATAATTCACACAAAGTAAAATTTTAACATGTACATAAATTATTAACCGATTTTAAATCCACAACATTTTACAATTATAAATCACCTATAAAATGTATAAATAAACTCAACGAAATAATTTTAAAAATTAAAATGATTAATCTGACAATATGTTAATACAATTTTAAACTGTAAACGTTAGTTTTGATATCACCAGCACCATAGGCCTACAAATTACTTTTTTTTTGTTAGGGGTGTGAAACTTCGAACTATAAATTACAGAAGAGCTGTTAGATCTAGCTCCATTGCGAAATACAACAACGGGCATTAACATTTTATCATGTGTATAAGAAGCTGTAGAAAATATCGATCTTTCATGGAGTTCACTTGTATCAGTAACCACAGATGGGGCACTGGCTATGGTAGGGTGTAGATTGGAAATTGTAGTGTCTCAAGGACAAACTAAAAGATCAGACAGTCTGGAAAATCCATTGCATCATTCATTAAGAAAATTTGTCTGCTAAAAGCGTTTTGCTGAATGAAGTTATGAGTGTTGTAGTTAAAGCGATAATCAAAATCAGACCGCAAAGATTTCTTGATAGATCTTGATTGCGAGTATGTGACATATCCTACTTTCAGTGAAGTACAATGGTCAACAGGGAAACATTATTGAATCGATTATTCATGTTACTTGATGAAATTGAGACATTCATGGAAATGATAGGCTCAATATATTGTGCTAATATGTAATATATTATACATGTATTATACCAATAAATCACAGCATTATGATATGAGTTTAAAACAATTTTAACCTTATTCAAAGCCAAACATAATTCTATCCATTTACTAATTTGGTTATAGCTCTTTAAATTAATATATTATTAATATTCAATATAATATTTTACAACTTACATTTTGCAGATGATCAATTGTTAATTGCACAAGATTATGAAGATTTAGAATATATGACTAGAAAAGTAATAGAAGAATATGAAAAATGGGGTTTAAATTTAAACATGAAAAAAACTAAATATTTATCAATTGGTGAACCAGAACAAAATTTAATTTTGGAGACTGGAGAAACAATAAAATGTTGTAGTGAGATCACATATTTAGGAATTAAAATAAATAAAAATAGGAGTTATGAAGAGGAAATATGAAACAGAAATAATAAAGGAAAATTTGCAATTGCTTGCCTCAATGGAATATTGTGGGATAAAAATATAAGTAATAAAAATAAAATGAATATATATCAAACAATTGTTAAAAGCATCATTACTTATGGAGCAGAACTTTGGCCATTAATAACAAAAACAAATAAGTACCTTTTGGCAACGGAAATGGATTTTATACGAAGGGCCGCAAGAATTTCAAGAAGAGAAAAAATTAGAAACTCAGTTATAAGGGAGAAAATTAAGATTGAAGACACTATTTTAGATTATATTAAAACTCAGCAATTAAGATGATACGGACATGTCCAGCGAATGGAAGAGGATCGACTACCAAAATCTGTTTTGGAATTGAAACCTGAGGGAAGACGAAGCAGAGGAAGACCTAAAACCTGCTGGAGTCAGGGAATATGGTTATATATGAAGGAGAAACATCTACAACCAGGAGATTGGATGGACCGACAAAATTGGCTATTAGGAATCGGACGATGTCAAAGACATTAATCAACCGATGATCTATCTATTATTAATATTCAAGAACATCGAATACTGCACGATGCCAAAGAATGGTGACTAGCCGCCTCTGAGTGTACTGCTGCACACTTTCCGACCAGAGTTGCTCCTTGCTTACTCGCAAGTGCACACAGCACTACCTATTAAGTGCAGCTGAGCTGGTCACCGTCGGTCACCTTAACTTAACGCGTACTCGAACGCAGAATCTCATGATTGAAACACCTATAATCTAGCCACATGGGCAACGGAACTACGTGACGTCACATTTCCACGAAAGCGTTTTCTTATCGGTCGGTATAACTTCAGCATTTCAAAAATTGCCTACATTAAGAAAACATGGGATTTATATAGAAATTATGGAAACACGACTGAATCAATGTAGAATTCTGAAAATTATCACATTACAAATATTTATTTCTATTATTTCCATTTTTTTTAAAAAAATGGTCTTTTGATATCCGAACCCACGATTTTCAATTACATGCACCACCACGTATAAACAAGCTCATGTGTGAAAAACACCTTAATTCCTAAACGTCGAAATTTAAGAAAACTACATAAATTCCGTCTACAGGCTGTGTCAAGGATTTCAAATGCAAGAAATCCCAATTTTCCGATTGTACATTCCAATAATATAATCTTGGTGTTTTTACCAATAATGTTAAAATTTTCTAAATTTTTGAAAACTGCAAAAATTAAGTGTTCGGGATTTCTAATGCAGACAATCTGGTCTTTGTCGTAAATTTCCTAATTTAGGTGTTTTTATTAAAATGTCAATTTTTTTTCGAAATTTAAAACAAATAAGTCTGCAAAATGTGTTCGGGATTTCTAATGCAAAAAATCCTGTCAACATCCCAAATTTCCCTATTGTGAATTCCAAGGCTATAGTCTTTCTATTAAAAATGTCAAACATTTCTGAAATGATGAAAACAAAATATTAAATCAAATCAATTCATAACCCTAGTTGGTATAGAGGCCGTCAGAATGGCGCGGTAGTAGATCAATTAGAAGTTTCAAATGTGGAGAATGTGTTGGCATGGATATTGGACATGTGAATCGTCAATCTGTAGCTTTCAATAATTCTTAGAAATAATATGTGCATTTTTTCGGAAGTGAACTAGTAATATAGGTAGGTGAGTATAATAGCTTTGGATAGAAAGGCCGCAAATTTTGAATCTCAATGTTCTTAATCTTTTCTGCTTTCGGAATTGAATAAGACCTAGATGTTAAAATATGCATAAATGAAGATAAGAATAACATAAACTTGTCAGAATTTAAAAAAATCATGGTACATGTCTATTATTTTTTAAACAAATGTGAACATATGCCATTAAAATGTCATATTTTACACAAGACAAATTAAATAAAAAATTGAGATACGAATTTTTGTTTTTCATGAAAAATTTAGTGAAATGGGCGTGTTCAGTTTTGAAAAAGCTCCTCAAATATTATCGATTGATAAAATTCGGATAATGGAGCGAACGTGATAAAATAAAAGAAGTCTATTTGGAAGATAAAAATAAAGACACTCCAGTATAAAATTGGCTATGGCCTTCTTCGGAATTTTGATTGATGTAAGGATTACTTAGATGTCGAATAAGTTAAACGTTTCCGAACAAGATGATTATTACAAAGTTTATGTATTTTTTCTTTAAATAAACTTGCAGAATGTACTCATGATTGTTGAAATATCAATTTTATTCAACTGACAGAATTTTAAAAATAGATTTATTTAATGTAAATACGTAATTTAAATATGTTTTAACAATTCAGTTACCTATGCAATGCTCAAAGACAATAAAAGAATATTTCCTCCGTATTTTTTTAAGGTGTGTTCTGAAAATCGTACTAAATAATGTACAATTTTTTACCAAAAAATCTGAATAAGTCTGATGTGTTATGATTACAGCTTTAAAAACTTCTTAGAATTGAAATGAAATACTAATAGTTATAATAATAAAAATATGTTAGAATTTCTGTAACATGGTGCTAATTAGCGTGGTAAAAGATTACGTTTCATAGGACGATTTTTAAATTTCGCGAGTTTTAAATTTAATATTAGCTGGAGACTGGTAACATGGAGTTCTATTTCACACTTAAAAATTACATGCGCGTGTAGTTAGTTTAGTCGGAACCAGAATCGCAACGTCTATATGCAATTTTATTTTTACAACGGTACAGGTAAGTATCTATGGTCTATAAATAATTTTGAGCTGTTAACATTGTGTATTAATCTACCTTGACAATTTTAAGGATAGGCCTACAATTTTTAGATTTTTTTTTAAATTTCGAAATTAATAATTGAAATCAAGGGTTAAAACTATTTGCCGGTTCCGACATAAAATTGGTCATGCTGTCCCTTTGAAGGTCGGCTGATTTTTTTTTTTTTTTTTTTCCATCTTGATTTGTACTTTTTTCTTTCTTTTTTAGTAACGTCTCTGGCGTATGAAAGGGGGAATAAATATACTTTCTGAAAAATTATTTTTGAGAATTTAAAATAAACTTTTTTTCTAAAAATCAAAAAAAAAGTTTAAATGCCTGCTGGAATTTCCAAACAAGTCTGTTTTGTATTTTTTTTATTTCGAGTAAAATGCATATTTTTAAATAAAAAAAGAGAATTAAAAATATCATAATATCGAAAAGAAACGTTTAAAAATATATTATTAAAGTTAAAAAAAAGGTAGGCCTATACTTTTTTTAAAAATCTTGTATTATGAACTTTCAAATGTAGTAATATATTTCTAATTACTCTCTTATATCTTTGTTTATTTTGTTTTATATAATATGTAGCTTACTATTTACCTTAAGAATTTCATTTTGGAAGACTAGGCCTATATTTTTGTCATAATTTTACAATATTCTTTGTTTTGATACGTAGGGTTCTTATGATTCCACAGTTATGTTCAAATGTGGCCTACGTATATTGATCTGACATAGCTTATATTTAAATACAGATCAAAAGATAGGCTAATCGCTGGCAACATAGTCATAAGATATGTTTTCAGAACTTTAGTTGGAAAAAAATAGTTGGGTTAAAGACTGACTGACTTTTATAGGAGCTTTCCTGTTTCAACTTTTGACATTCCTAAGCTTCATTTTTAAACCTAAATTATTTCGAAATTCGGATGTCGGGTACGGCGCAAAGGTGGACACCACAATTTTGAGATAATTTTGGTTATACAGTTAAGCTTAGGAACGTCAAAGATAGAAACGTGAAAAAAAAAATTGCGGACCATCCTAAAACAAAGCAGGAAAAGATTTATAAATCACTATTTCCTACATTACTTAAAGAATGTGGCAGCCATTGTGGTTGTGACTTCAGGTCCCGGATTTGATTCCCGATCAAACCATACGAATTTTTCCTTAAAGGGGATTACTCCTATGGTTGCCCATGGTCTGGAATTTAGGATAGGTTTAGAACTCTCCTAGTGCTTCATTATCATTTATCACCTACCATAGCATCGGGGTAACATAACTCAGCTTTCCAGGTGCCCCACCTAAGAAATGGATTAAAATTCTGCCAATGCTAGGGGAGAAAGCCAGAAATGTCATAAAAGGCAACCTGGTGGCATTAGACAAAAAATGTATATATATATATAAGATGGAAACCTGGTTAGATGTTTTCTTCAGTAGAGAAGCGAAATAGAATCACAATTTTATTGTAATAAAATTGTAGTGATATATTTCCAAAATTATATGGCAAATAAATGGAAAATTATGACAATTTATTTTCACACAATGACGAATCTTAAGAAAAGCATATTAATTGAATCGATTGCTGGCAATCGATACGTCGTCGTACGTATATCTTAAAAATGAACAGCGGCAAAATTAACCCACTTAACCTAACAGAATAAATAATATTACATTTCACTCATCCGGTATACATTAACTTGCAATCACATAAACCTAACTAAATTAATCTCGTACTCCGGTAAACAATCTGGTGTGCATCTGCCCTCATCCAAACTTAAAACACACTCTTATAAACTAATCTGATGTAGGTATAAACTAATTTGCCGCCATCTAGATGTAACTAAATAAATTACACACTCCTATAAAGTAATCTGGTGTACACCAACTTACCTTCATCAAAATATAACTAAATAAATCGGACACTTTTGTAAACTTCTTTGGTGTGCGTTGCAACTCCCCGTGACGCGTTCTACTCGTAATATAACTTATGTATTCATGCGCAAAGAAAAGTGAATATCGTTTAGCGTTGCAATTTAGCTACCAGTTCGATGTAATGTGTAGTAATCTAATGAAGGCGAAATATAAAATAGTTCTTTACAAATCATTTTTCAGGTTTGTTTCTGGATGGTCTGTACATTTGTTATGTAATATTATTGGACATGTAGGTTATAAGCTTCATTTTAAAACTAAAATCATCTTGAAATTCGAATGTCTACTTTTTGAGTCGTAGGCAAAGCTGTACAGCCTACTATATACTGTGTATAGAATGGCAATTTTAAACACATTTTGAAAAAAAAAAAAAGTAGACACGTACAGATGATTCCAGCAAAATTATTATCATAGTAAATTTTATTTAGCTTTATTTTACCTGGCACAGTTATGGCCATGTCTACCACTCAACCAGGACAGAAAAAAAAAACATTATTCTTAATTCTAAATTACAATAAACAGAATTATTACATGGTACATCTACAATATAATTATTATTTACGATATATTTTGATTTAATATAGATTTAAAGAATGAAATTTAAAATGTACAAGATATAAAAAACTATTAATGATAGAATACATTTAGTTGCTGAGAAAAATTAATTTTTAACAAATATCTAGGCGAAAGTAGCTATCTCCCATGGCCCTACAACTAAAACACGATGTTTCCAGACTGCATAGCAACTATTTAAACTTTATTAAAATTGTGTAATTAAAAAATGTATAGATGAAAATTGTGAAAAAATATTTTAAATTAAAAGTAATTTTTAAAAATTTCGAAACAACTATTATATTTTAAAGTTTTAAATTTAGGGGGAAAACACTTTTAAAAATTCAATTACGACCGAGCAATGAACACAACTATTGTTCAACATCCGAATCCTGGATATGAACATAAAACTCTCTCCTCTTGACCTGATATTCCTTATTTTGTATATGCTTTATCACTTGTAGACCCTGTCCTACAGGTTCGATCTTCCGTTAATATTTTCAACTAGGACATGGCAGATTCGTATAACACATCCTTTTTCTGAAGTATAAAATCAGAGATAAATTAAAAATTCATTAGAGATTAATGACGAATTTTCAAACATGTAATTTTCTACTTCATTTTACATTAAAAACACCTTGTTCTACGTAGGTAGACCTTCATGAATACTAGTACTGTTCCCTACTATAATTTCAATTGTTTATATCCTGTAAAAGTAAAACGTTAAATATTTTTATATCAGACATGTTATACTATCTCAAACTTGTTTCGTTCAGTACTCTGAAATATGTTACAAATTAGACCCGATAGTGAATGCTGATACTCAAGAATTAAATATATGTATGAATTCAACACAAATAGACCTTATGTAGCGTAAGAATAAAAACGTGCTCATAATTTTTAGCCTAAATGAACAATGAGGTTAAATAATGCACGTTGACTTCTCTGAGTTACGATAGCATAGATGGTTAACGCAATAATCATAAGTCATTCCACTGCATTGGTCTTCAGTTCCAAACCCGTGCAGTCTTTATTAGTATTATTATTTATATAAATATACTTTTAAACATAGATCTAGAAAATTATTTTTTTTCTGCAAAACACATTATAATTAGCATAATACAACGAATATAAAACAGTACACATGAAACAGGAAAAAAATCACTAGCAGACAGTGGTCGATGTGCCATTTTTCATGTATTTCAGTAAGTCTATGGCATGTTATTTAAGATGTGTGAATAAATTTCACAATCCTGCATAATATGCTATTTTAAATATAACATGATTGCAAGAAGTAAAGAAAGCATAATAATGTTCTATAACACGTTCTCGTAAATACGTAGCATTCTCGAAATAATGTTTAGACATCTCTGATGTTCATAAACATAATTTAGAACTGTTCCGCCGTATTGATTACTTTCGTCATAACCCCTGAGAATTGCGGGCAGGGAAGATATACGTTTGCATTTCATAGGACTCATTCGCAATGTTTTTTTTCGCTGCCGCGAAAGAGAGTTTGGAGTTCCAGCACCTATGGCAAGAGAAAGGGTCAGTCGATTTCGCCTAGGCGGAGAAGAAATCGTGTAATTCCTGGAAGACCATGAACGTTTCAGAGAGAGGATGCGAGTTTAATTAGCGAAGTTTGCATCACCCATTTACAACTTCCTCTGAATCAGGTCTTACTTTTCGGGCTTAGCAGCAACCGCTAGGAGACGCCTCAATAGACGCCCGTCGAGCTGTCAGGAAGGTTGGATTGGATAACTCGAGAGGAGTTGTGATTGGAGCAATGTAATTTTCTCTGACGAAATACGAACGACGATGCTGTCCGTTTATATTGCATGGATGACTACCGTTATGTGTATCATATTGTGTGATCGGATCGCATAAGCATAGGCCTATCATGTCAGGGGTGGATATCATTCGATGGGGCAGGAGTTCTAAAAAGTATCCATTTGATGTTCAACATGGCTGTCTATCTCCATAATTTGGAGAACGTATTAGTTTCTTCCGCTCGGGATTATTCTGAAAGAATGCTTTTGTTCCAACAGGATAACCATCCGGTTCACCACACTCTTCGGATTCAAAGATGGTTTTGGAGGAGGCGTTTCCTGATATGTACCAGATAGAACACATGTAGGCAAGAGTGAAGGCAAATGACCAGGACAATACCGTAGCCAGGACGAGAGTTGTTGATACATGGGAAGAGTTGGCATTGGATCAAGAACTTAGCTAGAATCTTGTGGACTTCATATCGCGGCAAATGCGTGTTGTAAGAGATACAGGAGGTAGGCCTATATGGACGAGTCATTAGTTCCACAATTAATCAATTATTTTTATTTATTTCATCAATTTTTTGTGTACTACTTCCAAATATGACTTTTATTTTAAAATAACCAAGTCCGGCCCTGTAATAGCCCTCAGATAAATTTCACATAACTAACATTGTTGTCTTTAAACAGGACAAACAAATGCAAATAGGAAGGACAAAAATAAATAAATAAATAAGAACATTCCCTCGCGGTTCGAATTCTAGACCTCATGTATACGAAGTAAGGACTCTAGCACTGTGCTATATGTTAAGCTATCGCATTGTTTCTAAATGGAGCATTCACTGAAGAATCACAGCTAAACATTATGCTGACTTGTCATACATTTTCATTTTATTTAGCTTTATTTTACCTGACTCAGTTATGGTCTTGTCTACCACTCAACCAGGACAGAACAAAATTAACATTATTCTTAATTCTAAATTAAAATAAACAGAATTATTACATGGTATATCTACAATATACGATGTATTTTGATTTAATATAGATTTAAAGAATGAAATTTAAAATGTAAAAGATATAAAAAACTATTAATGATAGAATACATTTAGTTGCTAAGAAAAATTAATTTTTTAACAACAAATAATTGTATAAGCTTTACTTAAAAGTGTCAAATGTGCTACAATTCCTAATATCTTGAGGGAGGGAATTTCAGGAATGGGCAGAGGCTACTGAGAAAGAAGTAGAATAAGAGGAAGTGCTATGGAGAGAGATTGTAAGCAGATTATCTTAAGGAAGTGTTAATACTGTTGGTATTGAATTCATACTCTTGTGAACTGGGAGATAGAACTTGTGTATTTTAACGACAAAGAGTCCGCTCATTCTTTCTCAGCTGCAGTGTACAGTTGATGCTTAGTGCCATTGTACTATCATTTTTTTATAAATTCTATCTTGTTATGCAAAGAAACTCAAACTCATAGTAAGGATTTTTACACCCTTAAAAATCCAATAGCATTAGCCGTGTTTAAAATCAATAACTTGGAAATCATTAGTCCAACCAGGATGGAATTAGGTCTACTGCATTTAACAAACATTTAAAATTATAACATAAGTTGACGGAAGAATAATCATTTACAACATTAAAAAAAAAAACAATTACAATGCTCTCTATACGCTAAATTACATATAATTCTGATTGCCTTGTTATGTAATTTAGAGTGCTTGTCAGTTTCCATCAATGTCGGCTCGTGGAATCAGATTATGGTGGTTGCACTTAGAAACAAAATATGCACATATATGCCACTATGCCTATTACAAATTTTATCATTAATATTCTAGATATGTAAATGTTTTCAAGCTACATTTACAGTATTAAATGACAGTTTAGTAATTAAATAATGGTAATGAAAAGGACTTAAATTGTAGAGCAGTTACTACTATATTCATTATTTTAAATTCTTAGAGAAAACAGTAATGCACTTCATGATTTGACAATCCAATGTTTGTAGGAAAGGTAAAGTAAATCGCTGCTTACAGTCAGCTTTATAAAGAGATGGAAGAATGCTCGCGCACAAAAAACAAGGTAAGATGTGTTCTGGTGAAATTAAATGTTTCTTACCTCTCCTCATATAAATTTTCTAAGTTGATCGTGATTTCGAGACTATAAGTGTCTCATCCTCAGAACTTTGTTGGCGACTGGTGTTATGTCGATCGGAAGAATCTCTTCTTCTTCCCTCTGTTGGACCGATGAACCTCTGGATCAGGTCAAAATTTGCAGGAATTTCAAAGTTCGTAAGTTTTCCTTTGTTTTTCTGAATGTAGATCTTTTCCCAAACCGTGAGTTCCTTTTGTTTGTCTATTTGTTTAATTACACTGGCTTTTGGTTCAATTAAATGTTTTTCAGACCAAGCATGAGCAGCTACTGCTGACTTTTCCACTTCTCCATTTTTGATGTTTCTAAGATTTTTATTTCTCCATCAAAAATGGAGAAATGGAAAAGTCAGCAGTAGCTGCTCATGCTTGGTCCGAAAAACATTTAATTGAATCAAAAGCCAGTCTAATTAAACAAATAGACAAACAAAAGGAACTCACGGTTTGGGAAAAGATCCACAAACAGAAAAAAGAAAGGAAAACTTATGAACTTCGAAATTCCCACAAATTTTGACCTGATCCAGAGGTTCATCGGTCCACCAACAGAGGGAAGAAGAAGAGTTTCTTCCAATCGACATAACACCAGTCGCCAACAAAATTCTGAGGATGAAACAGTTATAGTCTCGAAATCACAATCAACTTAGAAAATTTATATGAGGAGAGGCAAGAAACATTTAATTTCACCATAAATTAAACCTCATAGTGATTAATTCCTATAAAAGTTAAAAATAAGATGCGTTCTGTTCAAATTGCAGAAGATTTGCAACCCTCGTGTACTATGATTTCCGATGAATCCATTTCATGGCTCACTCTATGTTGGTGATAACATTTAAAGATGTTATTTAGAATAAAAGCATTACATTTTTGAAATCTTAATAAGGATTTTTTTTTTTGTGCTGGTGGTTGCCCAAACCTGTAATACCCATTTGGAATCGACCTTTCTGAAAGGAGGGCATGTAAAGAGGATGATGATGGATTACTAGAATAGAAGGGAACAATTAAAATAAAACAAGAATATCTTTTGACATTTATTTTTTAAAAGGAAACACTTTAGCTGTACATCAACACAACCGAAACCATAAGCACAAAGATTCTCTAAGTTGATTTTAAACATACAATTTTAAGGAATACTGAAGCAAGTGCAGCAATTAAAAATACACAAAATATATTACTATACAATTTGCTAAATTCCATTAAGAAACAGTCCAAGTGAGTACAATAAAACACAAATGTATAAATTAACATATATTATTGCACAGAATATATTTATAGAGATCAGCACAGATCTATCTCATTAGAGTTTACTGATTGCCAATGCTGAAGTACTGTAGTTCACCATTCCATTTGACAATTCAATATAATTAGCTTATTCCTTCTACAATGGGAACATGGCTTCCAATTTTCGATCCTGTATCCTCTCCCATAGTTTAATCTGCCTTTACAGATCAAAGAATATAATAAGTGGATCAACAAGTTACTGATAAACTGAAATCCCCCATGTCAAGAGCTAAAGAGATTATTCATTCCATATAGACAAATGAGGAAAAATTTGAGTTTCATGAGCCTGCATTACACAAAGTCAATAAAAACTCAAATAACCAATTTAAAAAGTTAAGAGTCAATAAAAGTTTATCACTAAGAAGATCCTATTGTATTAAATAAAAAAAATAATGAGCCTGAATTTATCAATTGGAATGGTTCTTACTACAGGAGTAGAATAGGTAATGCACTCATCCATCCATTCTATGGCTCTTGCAGTCCAAGTCAGGTTTTGGCCTTCCCTTTGGGGTTTCTTAACCAATCTGATTTAGTTACACTTATTTCCCTAGATGTCTTGAGTGGCATTTTGCCTCAAGAGACATCTAGTAGACACTAAGGTCTTACTTGGATTGTAGAATGTTGGTTAAATTTTGATCAGTGGCCTTTTTTTCAGGATTGAGAATCTTTCACAAACCTGAAATCTTCAGACTTGAAGTCCCTACCAGAGGACTTGTTTCTTGTATTTTTCCACTCTAAAAACCCATTAATCCCAAACGGGTTTAACCCATGAGTATTAGAAGCAAGGAACATAATCACTAGACCACTGCAGCCAACAGACAATGCATTCACATTCAGTGACACCATCATGAGTGAATATAAAACTGTAGATTGAGTGTCAACTTCTCTCACTCTGCATACAAATTCCCAATATAAATGAGGGGATGAGAATTATAAGTGGGCTATCTGCCATTTTATCAAAATTGAGATTTTATTATACTCTTAGTTTTCTAAAGCGGCAAATTCAAATCTGCAATTAGTTTAGCTATTAACCCACTTTTGATCCTGTAAAGAAGTAAATGAAGTTACAGACCACTGAGTTTGCCTAGGATTGTACCATTTAGACACTTCCTAAAAATTATAAGTAAGCTTATATTCAGTCTACCAATAGCAAGCCAGCTCATATACCACATGACTGAAATAAGATGGCTGCTGAGTAACTTCAGGCTGTGAGTGTTCACTGGGCTTTATTCAAAGTTTCATAATTTTTGCTTGCAGTAATTGTAATTTAAATTGTTGTAGTTAAAATGCTGTTCAGACTAGACTGCATTCTATCAGTAACAAAATTATATATATAATATATATATATATACATCACTTATTTAACAAGCCACTGTTATAGGTCATGTCTATAAGATTCATGAAGCTAAAATATGAAGAACACATTGCACCATAATTTTGTGTAATGCTACATTTCTCTCATTTTTTTATTACAGAGGCGTATTGCTAGTTTCCACCTACATTTTGAAATGATCAAAGAACCATTTCAAGTATTATTTCAAATAAACCAACCAGGAGGAAGAAAATCATATCAATCTTATCCATACACCAGAAGACTGAGTGGACATTATACAAAATGATCTTAGGGAGAATCCATTTCATGAGTCGAAGCTTGATAATAATGTAAATGACTAAGGCTTTGGAAAGTATTAATATTTGAGATATAACAGAGATGAGGATAGATTCATATATTAATGGTTGGGAATTTTACATTGTGAGGTTTTCAATTAATGAAAATCAATATTGAATAATGAATATACTTACCACAAATATCCATTCTTCAATGCAGAACTGCGGTTTCAGGAGCAATTGCTCCCCTCATCATCAACAGTCATGATAGCAGCTGATGAGGGGAGTGATGGCTTCTGAAACCACAGTTCTGTGTTGAAGAATATAGATATATGAGATAAGAATACTCATGATCTCAATATTAGTTTTTATTAATGAGGACAGATGATGACAATCCTTTCCAAGCAAAATGCAAAAGAACACACTCAGACCAGTATACTATCAGTCTTTTACAATAGCGAAACCAGGACTCTGAGAATCTTCCCAGCAGTGAAGAGAAGATACTCAGAGGCAGTTCCTGATAACTCTGCAAAAGTACAGGATTTAATGAGTCTTCATACCACATGGGTTGGTCTTTTGGAAGGAATTTTTTTTTTTTAATCTTAAGATAAAATCACCCCAGAAGGAAATTTCTCACAGTCCTGATGTATATGAGACAGAAGCTCGGATTGGAAACTGGAGTGAATAAGAGCCAGATGCCAGGAGTTAAAGTTAATAAATATTAGGGAGAAAATATTCATTGTGCTTTTCATCTCGAGTTATGCTGCCTTTGTATCAAACAAAGAATAATAGTTAAGATCAAATAATAATTATTTATATTGTTAGAAATAACTATATTTTAATTTATTTAAAAATTCTTGTATTAATGCTACTTACATAGCAAAAAAGTATTAAATACAACTTAAAGATTGGCTTCATTTTGCTAAGCCCACTTATAATCCTTAAGATATTTGTATCGATTCTAACTTTAAATCTGTTTATGACTTAATAAACCAATGAATAAAACTCGGTATGTCTGAAAAATTGTTACATAAAAAACTTGTATAGATGAAATACCAACTTGCAATAAAAGTAAACTTTGTTTTTATCTCCTGAAAAATTAAAAAATGGTGGATAGCCGACTTATAATCCTCAACCCTTCATTTTTTTAATTTATGGGTAGAAGTCATAATGCACATAAAATTAAAAAAAGTGAATAATATTCAACTGAATAATTAATATTTAAATATTAAAATGAATATTAATTACAAAATACCCTTGGTAAGACCAAGGACTAGATTGAAGAAATTATAAAAGGATTCCAATAGATAGTGTGGACAATGGAAGACATGCAAGTGAAAATCAAAAGATCTTTGAAAGAACAAAGAGTACATGGAAATAAGAAATCCACAAAAGAATGCAGTTGATGGAAGTAGACAATGGAATAAATGACCATGAAAATACTATAGGCTTATAAAAAGAGTAAAAAAAAGAAAGAAAAAAGAATGTATAACAGAAAGATTGAACAACAAAGGAAATGGCTGTGGAAAATATAAGACCTGTGAAAAGACTAAGGAGCAGGTGGAAAGAATAAATCATAAAACAATGCTAATAAAAGGTAATGGATGGGGATGTTTGTTTATTGTCACACAGATTCATTGAGATCAAAAGCAAATTGCATCACCTGCAGATGAGCTGTGCTTAAATAGACAAAAACTGAAACAATGAGGGTAAATAATGTAACAGAAATGCAATTGCACCTCAATGATGCAGAAATAGAGGAGGTAGCTGAATTTCAGTATTTAAGAAACATGATATATAAAAAAAAAAAAAAAAAAGGAGGTTCAGACGAAAATATTAAAGCCGAAATAGAAAATCAAAAGCTATATTCTCACAATTGTCACCCATATGGAGATTCAAACAAATTACAATTAGAACTAAATTAAAAATATTCAACAGCTATGTGGAAAGTATATGGGTGTAAAACTTGGAAAGGAATAACTGCATTATATAAAAAATTACAAGTGTAATATAAACACATGCCTGAGATTCGTTTTGATAATCTGGTGACCAAAAAACATATAAAACAAAGAATTGTGGAAGATAACATCACAATATGAAATCTGGAAGATTAAATATCGTAAATGAAAATGGATTGAATACACTCTCAGAAGAGAACTAGAGTCTGCTAAAGAGAGCTCTGGAATGGAATCCACAAGAATTGCCTAGGAAAAAAATTACATAGTGCAACACAGTAATAACAGAAATTGAACAAGGGAAAAGCTGGAATGAAGTCAAGAATTTAGCAAAAACCAGAGTCCAATGGCACATTTTCATGAAGACTCTAATGCTTCCAAGAGGAGTGATAGAAACTGTATCTAGAATGCCTAGGAGGGAATGGACAAAATAAGACTTGCTGTAAAAAATAAAGAAAGAAAAAGATGTGACTATGAAAATACAAAAGAGCTAGGTGAAGATTAAAGATAGTTAGGAAGGAAATAATCATAATGGGAAAGGACAAAGAAATATATGACTATAAAAAAATAGCTAGGAAGGAAATAAATCACAAACATTTCCAATAAATGGGAAAGGACAAAGGAATATTATGATCATAAGAAATAGCACATCTCTGGGAAGATCAAGGAATATATGGAAAGAATAAATCAGAAAACAATTCAGTAAATTTGATTGGACAATAGAGAAGACTTGAGGCTATGAAAATACTGAAACGAAGAATTTTTTTTTTAAAATCAGTGTCTGGATGTTGATTAATTGTTCATTAGCCATATGCTTTTGAAAATTAGAACCTGATTTACTCCAAAATGTTCATAAATGTTCTCTTTTATCATTTACTGAAATAATCCTTCTCTACAGTGGCTGCAGTATTGTAATATTTTCCAAGTTTTATTACATCTGATGACCAAAATTTTGAACTTGCGCAGATCTCTATTATAAGCATAGTTTATTAAAATATTTTGAAATATAAATTATTTATATAGGTATCCCTTTTTCCAAAAATCTTTTATTCTTTTCTTTTATACTGCATAGGAAGATTATATATGTTACATTAAATTTGTATTTACAAAAATAAATTCACAAGAAACACCCTGTTTTGTGTAATCATTGCAATGAATTCATGATCACAATTTTTATTTCTATGTTTAAAAATAAATTTGACCTGTTTCTGATTTCTTTCATATAGTTTGAAAAAATGCAAAAATTAATTAATTCTATTTCATAGAATATAAAATATATATCAATGAGTTTAAGGATTATACATCCAACCATTTACAACATTTGATAGATCCATTTAACAGGAAACTAGAAATATTGCATAGATGCTTTTATCACAGAAGGATTCTACGTAGGACCACCATCTTGTGTCATCATTATCTCATATGTAAATTTTCTTAGCACATAACAAATATAAAGCAGTTTGAGCACACTTATCCTTCTAAGAAGGTACAAAATTTTTGGTATTTGGAAATTACATTTTAAAAATATATATACAAATATAGATGCAATCTTAACAATTTACATACAGGGTGTTAAAGAAGTTGTTTATAATTTAGAGTTGACCTCAAAAGATAAAAAGAAGATTTTATGTGTAAAAATATAGGTACTATGATCTCATTACATTTTTAAACATGCACATGATAAATACAATACAGAGGTAATTATGCAAAACTGATTTCGTCATCATACATCTCTTGGCCTGACCTTTATTATAAGCAAAAATATTTAAAAGAGAAATATAATAAATATTTTAAAACATTTGAGTTAGTAAATCTGCTTTTGTAAGAACAGTTAACTATATTTCATGACGGGGTGTGGGTTTTTATTAAATTTAAATAAACACAAGGAACAAAATAATTTCTAAGAATATTTTTTCCGACCATAATGTATGATAATTTCAGTTTAGTATGTACATTAAATATTATGCTAGTTGAGTGAAAGAGAACCATATGGCCTTAACTCTGCCAGAATAATTAAAGTAAAATATTATTGTTATTATTATTATTATTATAAAATAGTTTTTAATATACAACAAAATGAATATACCATTTAAAACCAGCAGGAAACACACCGTAGCATAGTTGGTTAAGGCAATATGCTACAAGCCAGAAGGTTGAGAATCCTGGCAGGGTGAAGTTTTTTTTAAACTGAACCAAATCTTCAGGCAGCACCATGGCCCCAGGGTCGACTCAGCTTCTAACCAAAATGAGTATCACATGCTTGTTCTGGGAGTAAAGGCAGCTGTCAAGCAGGACTGACATCAAGTGCTGATTGTCTAGAAAAGTGGAAGCCTTAATTTCCTACTAACCTAAGGCCTCTTAAGGACTGTGGCTGGATCACTTTATCTCTTTAACCAACAACCAAGAGATGACATAGCAAAATACACACTACCAGATATTATACAAAGCTAAAGAATAGAGCAGTCAAGGAAGTAAAGATGGACTGAACAAAGTATAGTTTTTTTGGACCAAAATACGCAGAAATGTCTAATCCTGATGTAGAAGAAGAAGAAATGAGCATGTGGATATACACAGTAACACATAGCCTTCATATTTGTTTAAACATGCTTTTTGCCTTGTAAGAACACATGCTTCTGTATTTTTAAAAATTAAAACAATGGTCTGCTTTAGAAACGTTAGTAAATAAATATTTCTTTATACATTTTCTATCTTTAAAAAAAAAATTAAAAGCATAGTTCTTTTAACACCCTGTATAATTAAGTTTCATAGATTTAGTTAAAAATAAATATTATCTAAATTTTAAAAATAAGAACGCTAAATAAAAAGTAACAAAATGTTTAATGTCAAAATAATTATAACAAATGGCAATACAAAAAGTATAAAAATATATAAATGTATATTATAAATAAATATTGGAATGCTTTAAGATCTTCTGAAGGAAGACGAGAATCACTAAGAGTATATTTATCCAGAAAGAAAGATTGTCTAAAATATGCTACCTATTTGGTGCTTAAGGTACATTCAAAAAATGTTTTCTACTCAGTAGTTATTTACGTCTGGTAAGAGATTTTTTGTTTGGGTATTTTGATCAACACAGAATTGTTAGAAACATTGATACCTCATCATGGATTAAATTTCATAATTACGAAATTTATTGACAACTTCACTGGAGGCAGAGGAATCCCATTGAACATTACCTCGAGCCCCCCAGTGAATATTTGCTCCTCCTTCTGAAGCTCGACGTTGTGCAGCTGATGCTGCTGCTCCTCCCTTCACTGCCCCTCCTTCACCAGTCTCTGGCAACATGCGGTCTTTAGTCTTGAAAGTTGACCAGTGCATGGACTGTGAAATAATACATCACACATAAAATATTGTCCACTGCTATAGTCTCGAGGTAGTGTGCTGCCTTGTCATGCAGTGGGCCTAGGTTTGATTCCTGGTCGGGACAAGATTCCTAGATGAGGTTCTTTTTGGGGTTTCTCCTAATCTGTAAGATAAGCTTAGAGGCCCAAACAGTCCCCGAACACATATGGCCATCATTATCATCCCCAGTGTGGAAAGTAACGGGAAACTACCACACATATAATTCCCTAGTAAAGCTGTAAAGCATAGCATGAAAATGCTATGATTGCAGTGAAAGATTTGCCCTAGGGCAGAACACTATAAAAATAAAATAAAATATTAAGGCAATTCTTAAAAATGTAAATGTTCAAGATTTTATTACGTATTTTAAAACTTAACTGAAGAAGATTACTATAAAATTAATAATATTTATGTCCATTATATCATCATCATCATCTGTTCTGACTCAAAATTGTTCCAGCCATCTCTTTAAAGGCCAATCTATATTTCTTGTCCTCCTTGGATTATAGAAACAGTTCTTCCATCTTAGTGTTTGGCACTCTATATTTTTCTATTAATGTTGTAATTGGTTATATGTTTTCTTGTGATCTAATAATGTATTTCCAGTTACAAAGCGAAGAAATTTCACTTCAGAAACTTCAATTTGATTTAATTGATCAAAGGTAAGTATCCAACTTTCACATCCATATATAATAAGAGTGGCAATGCACCAGTCTATATAATTTTAACAGTGTTTCTCGTCTTGTGTTGTATTTTAATGTTTGCTGTATTGTACCACAGGAGTGCCTAAATCTAATCAATTTTATTTCAGTGTTGTGTGTTTTTCAGTGCGCCGTAACCGAGTGGTTAAGGCAGGAAGCCTTGGCACAGAGCTACGGGACTTGCGCTGGTTCGAGTCTCCATGGGGGAAGAAATTTTCTCATGGTATTTCGGCCAGTATGGGACCGATGCCAACCCAGCATCGTGATGCATTTGGGTAGCTACAATAAGTAGCGACTCCAGGTTGAGAAAACCAGCTGTAACGTCTGGGGGACTCGACATGCTGACCACATGTCACCCCTATGCTGGCTGATTATCATCTACCTCTGTGATTGACACATGTGGATGTGAGGCCAGCAGCCGGCTGGTAGGCTAAGGGCCTTGTAGGCCTGTCGCACCGGGAGTTTTTTAAGAGTGTTTTTCAGTATCCTACAAAGTATCTCAAATAATTTAATTGATTTCTTTGTTCTATAGTTTTTTTAAGATGTTGAGAGCAATAGCAGGATACCAAAGGACCGATAAAAAGAAAAATGAAGATATAAGAACAGAACTTAATATATTTAATCTCTGTGAAAGAATAAAATATTATCAAAATGCTTATCTTGAGCACATATTACGAATGAATGAACAGCGCATACTGAGAAGAATGTATAATTATAAACCAAAAAGGGAGAAGAATGTTGGGAAGACCATTGAAGAGATGGAAGGACCAATTCGATCTATAATGAGATCGGAACAGACCTTTGGGCTTAATCCTTGTTGTTGATGATGATGTTCTATAGTTTTCCATTTTATAACAATCTTAGCTCTAATAGGTTAATTTGTCTTGGAATACAATGGTTTTAGTTTTATTTGTTGAGAATATCATTTCATATTGAGCAGCAACCTGGCTTAACTTATGGGCAGCTTCTTGAATTTCATTTTCAGTTTTTCCAATAATAATTTGGTCGTCATCAAAGAACACAGCTGTAATATTACTATTATTGATATTGATAAAATTATTTAGCTTCTTCAACCAATTTCTTATGATATCATCAATATATACATTAAAAAATTAGGGTGAAAGTGAACTCCCTTGATTTATGTTCACAGAAAGTAAACCTTGTCTTTGTGTATATATCCCAATATTATTTTTATACAAAGATTGAATTGCTGAAATTAAATGTGTTGGCACTCCTATGTCCTTTAGTAATTTCCATTGAATATTTCACTTCACCCTATCAAATCTTTTTTATAATCAATAAATATACATTGTGTCCCATTCAAACCTCCCAAATTTTAATTAATCATATCTCTCAAAGTATGCGGAATTATGAAATGAGGTTGGTATTAAAAGAAAGAAAAACTCGAAGAATTTTTGTTTTCATTGTTGCAGTTAATTCATCTATTGCATGTTAGACAATAATGACATAAAACAAAAATGGCAACTCCTCAGCAACGAGCACAAACTGTTTCTGGTATGCAGAGATGAAGTCAATGTTTACTGTGCAAAGAAATTACCAGAGAGAATATGGAGGAAATGCACCTGATGGGAAAACCATTAAGGTTTGAGAAGTTTCTGGCGACTGGAAGCAGTAAAAAAGAATCAGGGGGTGCTCATACACGTGTTTCAGAAGAAAAGATTCAAGAAATGATGCATATATAGAGGTGTTTTAGTATGTGGCAATGAAAATTCTTTGAGTTTCTTTTTCGTTTAATACTAGCCTCTTTTCATAATTCCGCATACTTTGTTAGTTATGATTAATTAAAATGTGGGAGGTTTGAATGGGATACCCTGTATAGTATTATAAAAATAAAACTATATCCAATTCTGGAACATGTTAATTTAAAATATAACATCAAAATATGTACTAAGTTGGTAGATAAAATTCTCTACTTTTTCTGTTAATTGGGTCAATGTAAAAAATACTAACTACAAGATCTACCCTTTCTAAATCCTTGTTCATACTCTCCTATAGGCCTATATATGTTTCTATTATTGGTACTAATATTTTTTTAATAATTTTGGAGTATATTTTATAACAGTAGTTTAGCAAATTTAGTCCTCCGTAATTGGAACATTTGTATTTAATAAATAAATAAATAATAATATATGTATGTAAATGTAAACTCTACTCGTGTCCAGCATAATGTCAATCATATTACTGAAGGTCTGTGATATATGAGGATGCCAACTGACCAGGCTTATAGCACCAAAACAGGGCACATGAAATAAAATTAAATGTATGGAGAAGTGGTGAAATTAAGTTTTTGTCAGGGAAAAATGGGACAAGTCCAGAGAAAAACCTCCCCTGGTGATGATGGTGGTGATGATGATGGTACAGTAGTATTTGCAAATTAGCCCTGTCCCATAGCTAGGTGGTATAAGGCATCATGCCTTGGTGCAGAACTACAGGACTTATGTCGCTTTGAATCTCCATGATGAAAGAAATGTACTAGTATAGGACTGGTGCCAACCAGCATTGTGAAAAAATTTGATTTGCTACAATAAATAACAGCTTTGGTTGAGAAAATCAGCTATAACTGCTGAGGGACCTAATATACTGACCACATGTCACCTCTATATTGGTTGGATGATCCTACAAATCTGTGTTTATCATATGTGGCTGTGAGGTCAGCAGCTAGCTGGTAGGCGAAGGGCCTTCTGGCCTGTCGTACCATGGAGTTTTTTTATTATTTACATCTTTGAAACAGTATAAAAATAATTTATTCACAAATAAAGCAATATTCAATTAGATCATGAAAAATTAATGCATCAATGATAACCATATTTATAGTCCGTTTGCTCAGTTAAGAGAATCTTTCCGCGCAAATATTTGAAGGGATTAGGGGCCAGCATCAGGTATAGGAAGGGTCAGAAATTCTTTCTTTCTTTCAAAGGTATTGTACACTTCTGTATTGCATTTAGTGGTGAGTTGACGTATGAATTGTGCTACGTGAAGTATTTTTTTTCAACGATGAGTGAAATTGTAGTAGCATTCACTGTGTGTTTGATAGGAGGTACAGGTAAACCAATTCATTCGGATAGTAAGGAGCTCATGTGTCGCATTCACAATTTTTTTGAAAGTGAATTTGAAAATGCAAAAACCGGCAAACCTTTATTATCAGTCAGTCAGGTGTGGGACAGAACAAGTAGTGCAACTGGCTTATCAAAGGCTACTATAGGGAGAATTCTGAAAGAAAAGCAGGAGACAAATGAACTTAAAAGTCTGAGTAAGAAACGTCCTCGTAAGTGTAAGAAAACAAATGTAGATGGTTTCGATCACGATGCTATAAGAAGATTAGTCCTAAGCTTATATAATGAGGGCTATATCCCAAGTCTTAATGACGTTCTCAGAGCATGCAAGGCAAAAATAAAAGGTGACTTAACTCGATGGGCAGTATGGAAAATTATAAAAAAGATAGGATTTCAATTCAAGAAAAATGACAATAATAATAGATCGTATTTACTTGAACATTCTGACATAATTTCAAAGAGAAACCAATATTTATATACAATAAAAGATATTTGTACTTCATGAAAAAATATTATATAATTTGACGAGACTCGGATTAATGCTCATATGACACGTGATAAAATGTGGATAATAAATGATGACACCACTCCAGTAAAAGTTCCACTTGGTAAAGGTTCCCTCTTATTGTTGTTCATGCCGGTAGCAAGAGCAGTTTTGTTAATAATGGTTTATTAGTATTTCAATCGAAGTCAACTAAAGACTACCATGAAGAAATGGACAGTGATAGATTTTTATCGTGGTTTAAAGACCAGCTACTTCCCAATATTCCACAAAATTCATGCATTGTAATGGACAATGCCACTTATCATTCCCGCGAACTTAACAGGGCACCCACATCAAACTCCAAGAAATGTGAAATGCAGGAATGGTTATGGGTGAAAAAATACCATTTGATGAGCATTATAATAAAATTGCAAAAACACCACTTTAAAACATACGAAATAGATAAACTAGCAGAGATAATGGCTCATGTTGTTGTATGCTTACCACTGTATCACTGCGAATTTAATCCGATAGAATTGGTTTGGGCCCATGTGAAAGATAAGTACAGTAATAATTTATACATTTTTCCTGGAGTTGATATTATAATATAATTCAAGTGCATGGACGGGTCATTTCTCTCGTAGATGCTAAAGTGTTAACATATTTTAGAAACTTTGGCTAGTTGCTCCCACTCTCCAACTGTCCGTGCAGCAACCGTTTGAAAATATACGCGGGAAAATTCTCTTAACTGAGCAGACGGACTATAGTTACATATTAAATTTTACTCTATAAAGATTTTTGAAAAAAAAATTATTTTTTTTCCCTTCTCTATTTATCTCAAAATTTTATAAAATTAAGATTTTTAAGTAGTATTTTTTATCATGTATAGAAAAATAGAAATAATATTTTTCTACTCTAATAATATTTACAAATGTTATCTTGAAATAGATATTCTGTATTATGGTTATAAAAACACTTTTACAGATTAACTGTGATGAACTCTGGATTTTATAAATTCAGATCCAGCAATCTGGACTGGGTTTGAATCCATGATCATTAAGTTATTACCAAGTACATTACTAACAAGCAACCCAGAGTAAACAAAAAAAAAAAATAGAATGTAAAGATATCATTCTTAATTACGAGTGAAAATAAACAATAGAATAACCAATAACCAGTAAAAAAACACTATAATCTTTTTCAATTACTATAAACTGCAAAAGGCAGCAGCAAACTTGATGTTAATTCCCAAAGGAATGAAATTTTATTGAAAAGTTTCAAATTAATTGATAAATTATTAAATTTTCATATTCATTACATAAAATATCAAAATGTAATTATCTTATTATTATTTTGTCAAATATAGTAGTGAGAATTCAAACTTACTTGATGAACGTGTTCCTTCATACCAAGCCATTGTTTATAACTAATCGAAATCCCACTTTTACGCCATTTGTCGTAATTACTTCTTTTTTCTGGATCGCATAACGTCTCTTTGGCTTCCTGAAACATAAATATTCTCTTAAACACAAAACATACAATAAGAGAGAATAAGTATTTGCATCATTATCTAATTTGGTGATGAGTATAACAAGGTGATGACAATTGAATGATTAGAAATGAGCAAAATTTGTAATAATCATATTCAGATAAAAATCATGGATATATTGAAACACAAAAAAATGTTTTATTTTAGAAATAAAAATTATGTTCGAACTGGGGTCAAACCCTGGATCTCTGACTCTATATGTCAGCATGATAACTGTTATGCCATTCAAACTTCCAATAGGAACATAAAATTTCCTTCCACTTATACAAATTCTCATTTCATCCTAAGGCCGATAGCCATCACTACCAACAACGCCATCTGATGACTTCTATTCAAAGTACCTTTATTGGGAATTTAAACATTACTTTTAAGCAGTAAAGCTTATTATTTTGATGTTATATTTTTAATTAATACTTTCCACAATTGGATATTGTTTTATTTTAGAAAGAAAAATCATGTTCAAACTGGGAGTCGAACCCCAGATCTCTGACTGTATGTCAGTGCGATAACCATTATGTCATTTGAACTTCTGACAGGAATGTCAAATTTCCTTCTACTTATACAGTTGCATAACGGTTATCAAGTTAAAATGATGAAGAAAATACTTCATAAAAATAATGAAAATATCAGAAGAAAAGTAAAAAGAAATTAGCATACAAAATGTTATATTGAATGCACAATAACAAATTAGTCACCTTATCAAAGAGCCATTTAGAAAGTAAGGAGTGTACCTGTCTGTATTGATATCTGCATGGCAATCTTCAGGACACTAAAGCCTACTCCATAGAAAGAAAAGAATATATTTAGTATTTGAAGAGAAAAACTATACGCTCAGACCGGGACTTGAACCCGGGACCCTTGGTTCTCTAGACCAAGTGCTCCACCAACTGAGCTACCTGAGCAAGTACCGATCTAAACGCAAATCTCTCTCTATATACATTTGCGTTTAGATCGGTACTTGCTCAGGTAGCTCAGTTGGTGGAGCACTTGGTCTAGAGAACCAAGGGTCCCGGGTTCAAGTCCCGGTCTGAGCGTATAGTTTTTCTCTTCAAATATGATTTATCCATCATTGAGATGTACGAAATCAATAATATATTTAGTGTTTATTTGAAATTGATTATTTATTCAATATTACACTTAAAAGAGGATTGAGTTGTTTTTACAAAAAGTAAGAAAGAATTTTCAACGAGTATAACAGGAGTATCAGGTTGATGAAACCTGCCATAATGGTTGGTACTCGACATGCTGACCACATGTCACCCCTATACTGGCTAGACATCATTCGTCTCTGTAAATGACAGTCATGTGGATGTCAGGCTAGCAATCAGTTGGTAGGCCAAGAACTTCTAGGAATATTATGTCATGGAGATCGCAGTAACAAGTGTATATAACTAACAAGTAGGGACACTCGGTAAGTAATATTTAAGGCTCATATTTGGAAGGTCATGACTTCAAATCCAAGGAACAACTACTACCCATGGCAAATGCTGGTTGTAATTTCATTATCAAAATCAATTTCTTTCTTAATAGTCTTTTTTGTAGTTCAATAAAAATTAATCTAATATATTAAAAAATCAACCTTTGTTTGTTCGTATTCTATGCATGGCCATACCATTCAACCGATTTTGATGGTTTTTTTTGCAAAATGTTCAGGAGATTCCCGGGATGAACATAGGCTATAAGGGAGTTGTACTATTCTACCCCTTCACCCCTAAAAATCACCCTTTGTAGTGAAAAACGTGAAATAAATTCCCTATTTTGACGCTTAAATGGCTTACGCTGCCTAAACCATAACAAATACACCAAATTAATGTACACAGAATTGAATATCTCAAAAAGCTCTACAAAAAAGTCCGCGACAGCATATGTTTATCTTTTACGGATAACTCACGATAACCATTTTTGTCATTCATTGATTCCAAGAAGATCGGGATAAGTAGATTCCCGGGCAAGCGTGCTCTGCCATACCGTTCATCCGATTGTGATGGGACTTATTGAAAAATGTTGAGGAGATTCCGATGATGAACATAGGCTATAAGATGTTTGTAAAACGCAACCCATTCACCCCTAAAAATCACTCTTTGTAGTGAAAAACGTGAAATAAAGTCCCTATTTTAACGCTTAAATGGCTTACGCTGCCTAAACCATAACAAATACACCAAATTATTTTACACGGAATTGAATATCTCAAAAAACTCTACCAAAAAATCTGCAACAGCATATGTTTATCTTTTATGGATAACTCACAATAACCATTTTTGTCTTTCATTGATGCAAGAAGATCGGGATAAGCTGATTCCCAGGCAAGCACAGCAGCTCAAGGCTGGTGGTAAAAACACATTAACATTTATTTAGGAGTAGCAGCGCGGGTATTAGCTAGTATTCAATAAATTTACTCAATACACACAAACCAAGTAAGTCAGATCAAGCAGTTGTATTTGAGACTCGTATTTGGGAGGTTTTTGGTTTAAATCCTAGTGCCAACCAACCTGGAAGTTTTCTCAATAATTAAGACGAAATTCAGGGTTGGAATCTCATTACAAGACCCTTTTGAACACATACATTATGTCAAAGTATCATTATAAAAATAAATATGTGTAATATGACCACCCATTCTGAAAATATTATCAGTGCTAAAAGAAGAAAATATTATTGATGTATACAACAATTTTTTTCCCCCACAAGTCTAGCACACTTAAAAAAAATCAAGTACTGTGGATGAAAATTCAAAGTTCATCCACAGTATGTGACTGTTTTTTTTCGGGGTAAAAAAGATTACAAGATCTGAATACATGAGCAGCTTTGGTGATTATGTTCTTTCCATAGCTCATCATGTAATGTCAGGGTTAGAGAAACTGGAAAATGGAGAGAAGTTGAGAGTCTCGTATTTGATCATGGATAGAATTTTTATTCTCTGCCATATTTTTTATATTTTAAAAAAATAATAAAATAGTAATAAAAATAATAGTAATAATAAAAAAGGTAGTAGTAGTAGTAGTAGTAGTGATGGTAGTAGTAGTACTGGATGATGGCAGTAGATAATCAATATAGTTTGTAACCTGTGGCCCATTGTAACAACCATATTTAGTCATTTGTACTACATATCCCTTTATTATCACATAATGGCGTGAATTCATAAAATTGAGTCAATTCACAAAGTTACTGGAGAAAATGATTTTATATTCTACTTATTGAAATACCTAGTTTATTTCAATAAAATCATAGCTACTGGCAATTTGATAAAAATTATTTTTAACACATCTAAGTGATTTTATTATTATGCCCACTAAATAAATGTTTGCTTTTAAAAATCATGATAATACTAATATAATATAGGGGTACACCATAGCATAGTTAGTTTGGCAATATGCATAAAGCCAGGTTTGAGTCCCAGTGAGGTCAGGAGTTTAAAACTAGCCTAAACTTTCTGGCAGCACCATGGGTCTGGGGTCTATCAGTCTCTGAGTATCAGACATCTGTTCAGGCAGTAAAGGCAGCCAACTTACAGGGATGACAACACAGTTGACATGCCGTGCCGATCATCTAGAAAGGTGGGCACCTTAACCTCCTACCACCACAAGGACTTCCTAAGGCTTGTAGTGAGATCACTTTAACTTTTTACTACATAATGAACTGATTATTCTTTAACCATTCCATACCATATGAAGTATATAAGCACTCGAGAAATTATATATATAATATATATATATATATATTCCTGTATTATTCAAAAGATTATAATATTCTTATGTAATCCATAATAATTTAATAACAATCAAAGATTAAAAATTATTAAAATATATATGCAGTCAATATGCCCATTTCACCAATTAATGTTTTAAAATGGTCAACAAGTTTCTACAGCCAAGCTGTCATTCTCAAGACCAGATATTGACTGAAGACAAAATTGATAATAAATAAATAAACAAATTCAGTTAAAAACAAACTTTGTTTTTAACTGAATTTGTTTATTTATTTATTATCAATTTTGTCTTCAGTCAATATCTGGTCTTGAGAATGACAGCTTGGCTGTAGAAACTTGTTGACCATTTTAAAACATTAATTGGTGAAATGGGCATATTGACTGCATATATATTTTAATATTTTATCACCAAGAAGATCACTTGTGTATTAAATTAAAAATTATGTCTAATACCTGGTACTATCAAAATACTACAACTACTTAATTAAGTTGGCAGTTATAGTATTTCATGTCAGCCGCAGTAGTTTAGTAGTTGTCTCTAGCCCTGAGTGTCTTGAGTTCAAACCCAGCCAGGATTGATGAATTTTTAAGATGCAAAAATCCAAGGAGCAAGTCCTCCAGGAAGGACTTTAAGCCATGGGTCCTGAATCCAAAGATTTGGGCTTATATAATAATCTCAAGCCTGTAAAAAGAGGCCTCTGGTAAAATTTAACCCATCTTCCTCCATCCAACTAATACCTTAGTTAACTAGATTTCTCATTGAGGAGATATGCTGACCATATGTCATTCACTGACATCTGTAGGAAAATAAGCATAACTAAATTGGCATGGTCAAGAAACTCCCCAATTGGGGAGCATCCATGTTTCCATGAGGAATATATGGAATACTGAATGATAGTATTTCATAGGATATAATATTTTTATCTATTTTAATTAGTGAATATATTTATGTATTATGGTGTGAATGTTACCAAATTATGTTTTCCATGAGTGACCACATATTGCTATCAAGGTTATATAAACTCTCTCTCTTTAACGAAACACATCCTTGTGAGAGTTATCTATTTAGTAACTTAAACAATAACAAGGTTAACAACTTAAAAAAAATTAGTAACAAATATTAATTAAACTTCTCTATTTAACTGAAGCAATTTATATTATAATAATGATCTAAATCTATCAAATTGGTTCAACAATATAAATACATTTTTAGTGCCCAATGTTCCATATAAAAAATATTACATTTATTCATGAATATGCTCTTATTCTGTATTAAATTCCTTATTACCCCATTTTCTTTCACCTAGTCTTCTTTTTTTCATTGTTGTTATTATACACTTAATCCAAGTAGCATTTGGTCTCCCACTCTTCAACCTTTCAGGCAGTAGCAATTCCAATACTTTCTTCACCAGTCCCTCAGTTGTTTTTTTCATATGGTCAATACTGCAGTCATTTTTATTGTTATCATCATCATTGGCATATGGCCTTTTAAGTCTAGCCTTAGCTTCCTGACAGCCACCTAATCATTCCAATCCAAAGAGTTTAGTCCCATTTTTTTTGTCTGCTTTTATAAGATCAACCTGGGCATCATCAAACAATCTTATTTTGGGTCTGCTGACATTCCTTCTACCACCTAGTTTATCATCTATGAGTTTTCTGGGAATTCTGATCTTATCCTTTCATATGAACATGGCCCAGCGATTCCAAATTTCTAAGTTTGATATCAGTAACAATGTTATAATCTTTATATAACAGTTGCTATTCTACATTTGCTCTGATATACCATCCCCTGGTCACAAATGGTACCAAATATTTTTACTGTACATAATCCATCATAGATGTTTTTACTTCCATTTCAGTTTTTATTACATTGTTTCTAAACTTATATCTTTCTAATAATAAATCTAATCTTCAAATGTCCATTTACATAGACTATTTAACTCATGCTCCAAATGGGAGTCAATGACCAATCACGTTTCAATGATTTCTGTTTTACAACCAATCAGAGTCGTGTTTCACCAAATATTTATCAGTGTTATAATTACCATATTAAAGAAAGCTCCTCCTTACAATATTGCGTTCCTTTGGCAATAAATAGTATGATCTGGTTGCAGTGATAAACAAAAGAAGCAGTAGAAGCGTACCTATCGTTTCTCATTTGTTTTCAAACATCGCCGTTTACATTAAATATATAAATATTTTAAAATAACTATAGTTAAATAATGATTTGTGAGTAAACAGCTTAATTTTATTCGTTAAATAGTCCTAACAAATGCCACTCTTGATTTCCAAATTCTCTAGATAAATTCACTCCTCACTTCGTGAGTCGTGAATTTATCGATAATTTGGAAATCACTCGTGGCATTACTTATGATAATTTAGAATTTGTTTGAAACATTAACTGCCAAGTTTCTGACCCATACATTAATATACTTCTTTTTTGTATAAATTCTTGATTTTTTTTATTTTGTAATTTTTTTTTTGTTCTAAAAAGTCTATTTAAAGTTGATATTGCTGATTTTCCCAGTACTATTTTCTTTTAATTTCATAATCTTTTTACCATCTTTGAGAATTATAACTCCTAAATACTTGTAACATTCACAATATGAAATATTTGCATTGGGTCTCCCAAATGATATCTTGAGTTTAATTCTCTACAGCCATATAATTAGATTTTTATATGTTAAATTCAAACCCCATACAATGATCTAAATATCTGAGACAGTACACTAAGGATTATTTGACTTAGCATCAGTCCAGGAAAACATTTATATATCCAAATGATTCCAGAAGCCATTGATTATCCTGTAAAATGAGTACTAGTACATATACACAATTAGGCTATAGATACCCAAAAGGCATATTAATGCAAGGATCCACATTTTCTATTATGGACGTACTTTAAAATGAGTGATTTAGGGCAGTCTGGACATGAAAAAGTTTTTGTCTCCATCCCTCTATTATCAAGAGTAAACCAACACTGTATAGTATATAGTCAAATACCTTGCCAACTGAGGTAGCTGCTATAACAGCTCATAGTTTTTTTTTCTGGAATGGTTCAACCACATAAAAAAAACATGAAAAATTAAATATTAAATTTTTGTTTAAATATACCATGGCATATATGCAGAATGTTTTATTATTGAATGCCCAATTTTGATACTACTGGAGAATCAGTCTTATTTTCTAGGGCTGGCTTGAAGAAATGTATGCAATTCATAAACTTTTACTTCATATTAAAAACACAGAGATGGAACATAAAAGCACATGCCAAGAACTTCATAGACACAGAGCCTAAAATTTGCTTAGCTGTACTAAAATCAGCAGGTAGCAATTAAACATAATAGGGAAGCATAATTGTAGTTGGTATGATAACTTAAAGATGATTTCCTACTAATCTTGACAGACTGGCATTCAACCCGGATATAAAGCATGGAAACACAATATAGCACCAGTATAAGTGTTCCTGTATTTGCCAATGGTGGAGCATCTAACAAAGAATTAGATTAAGAAGTTTTTTTCCCCTTTTTTATAATTAATTATTTATAAAAGTTTTAAAATCATATGGGTTAGTAAAGAAACAGGAAGGTGGCATCCAACAACTCCTTAAGCACATATCACCTGCATATCTGGAATCTATGAGTAGTAGAAAAAGACAAATGATCTCAACTGATTTCTATAGGTAGGTTTTAAGTTGCTCAGATATTATAAGGTTAAATGAAGTAATATGTTGCTGGAACAAGACATATAAATTTGGAATAAGAATATCAGAAAATAGAAAATTAAACACCCTATTGTTTGCAGATGACCAAATAATAATAGCAAATTCAGAAGATAATCTACAGAAAGGTCTGTATGAACTTAACAAAATTACAGAAGAATATGGTTTGAAGATATCTAC
Organism: Diploptera punctata; assembly: GCA_030220185.1. NCBI lineage: Eukaryota > Metazoa > Arthropoda > Insecta > Blattodea > Blaberidae > Diploptera > Diploptera punctata. The sequence continues at coordinate 1,854,475 of JASPKZ010003852.1, forward strand.
AGAAAAAACAAAAAATTATGGCATTTCAAGGTGTAGATCCTGTCAGAAGTAAAATTGTACTGGACAATAACATTTTTGAGCAGGTGAATAATTTTACATATCTAGGATGCAATATCTTATATGAAGAAGAAAAGGATGTAAATGCAAAAATATCTAAATTTTTAAGAATTTTAGGGTTAATAAATTCTATCTTCAAGCCACAGTTAGTCCAAAAGCATTCAAGATTAAAAGTGTATAAAACACTGGCTCTTCCAACTCTTTTGTATGGTAGCGAAGTATGGACGTTGAAACAGAACGATATACAGAGACTTAGATCTGCTAAAATGAGATACCTTCGGAGGACTGCAGGATACACACTACTAGATCACAAAAAAAAATGAAGACATCTTAGAAGAATTACACATGGAACCTTTAGAAAACAAAATTTGTGATTAAAGATGGATGCAACATGTTCATCGAACGGAAGATCACAGAATACCCAAACAAATGTTAAGATATCAACCTGCAGGAAGAAGAAGACCAGGACGTCCACTCAAAAGACTATTGGATGGTGTTTCTCTTGAGACCGAAACAGGTCAACAAATGGCCTAAATTCGTGAATGTACTATGATGATGATGATGAATTATTTTATAAAGGAAAATGGAACAATTATCAAAATCTACACTAACACAAGAACCACTTCTTAATAAAATTAAATTTACCATAATAATTGTTTGAAAGGGATTCTACAATACATATATATATAAATAAAAAGATTATCTTCATCAATTTGATTCAAAATTATACAATCCTAAATTTGGCAAGAATTGTATGCCATGGGTGGCTTTTGGGAGGGCTCTTGAATATCGTCCCTCCTGAAAAAATAAATCTCCATTTTATAATTTTCCTTTGTCCTTAATATAAAATGTTGGTATTTGGATCATATAAAGTATTTAAAATGGTCATATATTAATAACATTAAAAATGTTCTTAATATTTTAAAATACAATACAAAGTAACATTAAGAGGTTTGTTTGATAATTAAGACATTTTGATTATTACCTCTTATGGTTATTTTTGTCGAACATATGTTTCAAGACTTCTGAGCTCCATCGTCAGCGATTACAGACTAAGCCTTGAAACATATGTTCGACAAAGCAACCAATGCACAGACAAAATGTCTTAATTATGTTCTTAATAATCATAATGTGCTACTTCTGTTCTCATAGGAACACAGTTATGCAAGTCCTTGCCCTTCCTTGGTTAATATAGCAGGATTTTAATATCATAATAAATATGAAAGTTTAAGTTAATAATTTTATATTTTAAAATTCTTTTAATATTAAAATATAACTTAAATAAAGAAAACATCTAAATAATTAATTGTTGTTCATTGTTGAATAAAAATTTCTCAGTAACAATTAAAGAAATTGTATTATATAAGTGTTTCTAAATAATGCTTTTAAAATTGTGTTTTAAGTCATTGTTGTCTGAAATATAAAGCTTTCTGTTATAACTGTAATAGGAACACCTGCTTAACTTAATATTTTTAAATAAAAGTATACTAAATTCTGATTGGATGTTAAAACAATTAACTTTTTGATTTAACAAATCAAATTGAAACCTGGTATTTAATGGACCATTAACCAATAGAATTTAAATATAAAATCATGTGATGTAATAATGTTCTTTAAAATTATAACAGAATTACTTAAGTCAGTCAGCATATAACTTTCATCAAGGATAGAAGCAATAACAACTCTCCTGATAAAATGTGATATTTAATACAAGAAGAATAGTTGATTCAAGAAAGGAAAATAATTTAATTTTAATTGACGGTGAAGAATAATACCACCTATATTTACTTGATCTGCTGGGAAATTAAATAGTAAATAAATTTACAACTATTTCTACAAGAATCAGTTATTAGTGATTTTTAAAGTGTTTTCCTATCTTGTGTACCAACTTCGACCTTGAGAAGAGAATCCAGCTCTACCGAAAATTAAACCCAACCTGAACCAGTAATTCTTTTTGGGACACTAATCCTTCAAAATGTTACTACAACATCGGGCATGAAGAGAGTTAGCTGCTTCAAAACATCGCTACAATATGGGAAAAGAATTACTTCTTCAAAATTGTCGCCACAATGAGGGGCATAATGAAGATCTTACTAAAATACTTCTTCATTAAATACTATTGGTTGTCATGACAATGACGCACAGTACATATAATTTGATAATTGTAGTTCATAAAATAATCACTGTCAAATGTATTTTTATATACATACATAAGAAAGGAAGAACAACTTTAGTTTAAGCCTCTCAATATAAGTCTATAGAATTGTAGTGTGCATATACAAGACTTATGAAATTGCCGATAGTGGAAGAACTACCAGTGAAACAGATGTGAGCAATGTTTTCAATAAATTCTCAAACATTCTTTCAAAAATGGATGTACGTTAACTTGCCCCTTCCTAACCTAATGAAATAAATTACATACATTGATATAAACTAATCTGGTGTAGCTACACTAACTTGTCCATTCTTAATCTAACGAAATGAAGTTAGTGTACATCCATTTCTTAAAAATGTTTGCAAATGTATTGTGAACATTGGTCATACTGGTTGAATAGATATGGTAGCACTTCCAACTATCAGCAAAGTCTTGCAAAAGACCTATTTTGCACACACACACACACACACACACACACACACACACACACACACACACACACACACACACACAGACAGATAAATATTTAAGAACCGTAAAAAAAAGTTTTAAGAATTGTTACAAAATATTTAAAATAGTAGGAAATAAACTGAAAAAGTATATAGTGTAATAGTATCAAAGAATGTTGTATGTAGTGGCTTAGAGAGGCCTATTTTAAAGAACTGTAGGATGGGTTGGCAATTTACAGGAATCTCTTTAAAGAGAAAGCATCTACAAATATTTCCTTTCAGGCTAAGATATTAGAAACAAATTAAATTTAAAATAACTTTCTTCGGATTTGAATCATTGACTGACCTAGTCATGGTATCAATTTTATTTGGCACTCAAACATATTTGTAGAATTATTTAAAAATATTTTGTTCTACAAAACACCCAAAAGGGATTATATTGAATTAGTTTGGTCCAATAGTCCACATTACATTACATGGAAGTCTTTCCATAGAAGAGGTTTAATTTAATTAATTTCATGTGTTTGCCCACAACAGTACCTTAAAAGGGAAGGCTTTTAATTTTGGAGCATCATTCACTTATGAATTAAATCATAATTTCCAGCTCAGAAACAATAATTATGGCAATTTCTCAGAATCTTGCTTTCTCCAAACAAATAATTTTAATGAACTAGGCACAGTGGTCTAGTGGTTATGTTCCTTACCTCTAGTCCCAAGAGTCATGGGTTCAATCCCAGCCGGAATAATGGATTTTCAGGAAGGAAAAATCCTAGGGACAAATTCTCTCAGAGGGACTTTAAACTGTGGGTCCCAAGTCTGAAGATTTTCAGGCTCGTTAAAAAACCACAAGCCTGAAAAAGGTGCTGTTGAGCAAACTTTAACTGCTGTTCCTCTAAACAATGCCTTAGTTGCCTACTAAAATGTCCCTTGAGGTGACATGCTGACTACATGTCACTCATGACACATGTAGGGGAAATAAGCATAAATAAAACAGCCAAGGGCCTTCTAGGCCTGTTGCGCTTGGAGTTTTAGTCAAGAAATCCCAAAAGGGGAGATGAGGCCCTGACATAGGCTGTAAGATGCATAGGTTGGAGGATGAATAGGTCACTTCAGTAAAGGATTAAATTATTAATGAATTATGAATGGATTTTTCAGAACCAATTCACATTCATATTTAAAATAAACCACAATAATAAATGTGAACTCTTTTATGCCTAATTGAAATGTGGCCTAAGCAATAAAAAAAACTCCAAATGCAACAGGCCTAGAAAGTGGGCACTGATCCCATACTGACCGAAATTCCATGAGAAAATTTCTTCCCCCATGGGAACTCGAATCAGTGCAAGTCCCATAGCTCTGCACCAAGGCTTCTTGCCTTAACCACTCAGCTATGGCACAGGACGGCCTAAGCAATAACTTAGGATAAATATAAGGTCAGGACGAGTTTAATCTAGAAAATTATCAAAGCACGAAAACAAATTAAGTTTGTACTCAAAATATTTTATGTATATAGTATTTTTTAAACAACCACATAGTCTAAATCCAAGCTCTGATGTACAGCTACTTTTGCATTTTCAAATGACGTGCTTTTAGTTATAGATGTTATTGTCTTCTTATATTCGTCACACTTTAAATAGAATGGATAGAATAGTATTTTGTCCTTTCCAGTTAAACTATCAATTGAATTACAATTCACAAATCATACAATTCTTTGGAATTTTGTTAGGATCAGTTTATATGCAGGTTGAGAAAACCAGCTATAATGGCTGGGATTCAATATCCTGACTACAATGTCACCCATCTACTGGCTATAAGATCGTCAACCTCGGTGATTAATGCAAAGTGGATGTAAAGCCAACAACTGGCTGGTACCACGGAGTTTGGAGTTATCAGTTTATATGACATTGCAAAAATCAATCTAATTACTATTCAAAATACATCCACTGCTGTGGTCTTGAGGTAGCATGCTGCTTTATCATGCAGTGGGCCCATGTTTAATCCCTGGTGGGGACAAGTTTCCTGAGTGAAGGTTTTTTTGGGGGTTTTCCTCACCAGTAAGACAAATGTCAGGAAACTTTATGGCCCAAACCGTCCCAGAACATGATCTGGCCATCATCTTCTTCTTCTTCCTCCTTCCAAGTATTAGGCCAAGGCCTGTTACGATCCTATAGAAAATTTTCCCTCCAGCGTTTCATAGGACGGCCATCATTATCATCATTAACATAGTCATTAAGTTTAGGATTAAGGCCTCTCCTGGTGCATCATTACCATCATCATCAGGGCAGCATAACTCTGCCTTCCAGGTACCCCAACCTCAGAAGTGGGTTACAATAACACCATGCCAGAAGAGAATACCAGAATGTCAAAATTACAACATGGTGGCATTGAATAAAAAAAAAACTATTCAAAGTATTGAAAAATTGTCTTAAACTGAAATTGAAGTTCACAGCTAATTCTAACATTACCTATCAGATCAAAATGTTGCTTGTATCAAGAGTGCACAAACATTTAAAACATAATATATTACTTACAAAAATCATTTAAACAGAGTTATATAATAATTTAATGTTATAGAATGAAAATGATATCAACAATAATGTTGTATATTTTCTCCATTTTTCATACAAGGGTTGTTTCTTTAGTTTTGGCAACAATAGTGTGGAATCCAAATAAAACTAGAGTTGACAATTCTGTTTATTGCACATGTAATTTCAGTGCCTCCCCTCTGTCCGAGCATATGGATTCGCCTCTCCCCCCTCCCCTCCTCATGTAACAATGAGCCCAAAGTTATCAGTTTAGATCTAGGCGTCGCAGTATAATGATGTACAAGTTTTCAAAGCAGGAGCGGAGAATCTGGTTGAAGATTGAATGTTTAAAGGCAGAAATGCACTACAGTGTCATCAAGGATTGCGAGAGGCTTGTGGTGCAGATACATTGCAGTACTGAACAGTGGCAAGATGGGTACAAGCCTTTAGAGGACACGAAAATGTGTCACATGTGCCTAGGGGCAGTGTCTGATTTGTTCAATCGCTGGGGTTGGGAGGTGCTCTACCACCCTCCGTACTCTCTAGACATAAGTCCCTGTGACTTCGACCTCATTCCTAAACTCAAGGAAGAGATTCAGAACAGTGGACGACAGTCTGAGTGCAGTTAATCAGTCTCTGCACACCATCCAGAGATCAGGCAGTGCCGACGGCATTCGATGACTACATCACTGGGAATACATTGTATGCAATTCTGGTGACTACACCAAAGGCCTCAAAAACTTACAACCACGTATGTATGCTATGTATCCAGAAAATAAATAGTTACCAAAAGCAACCTATGTATGTATATATATAAAGTAAAGTAAAGTAAAGTAAAGTGATCCCACAACAGGCCCGGAGGCCCTTGGGATAGTAGGAGGTTAAGGCTCCCACTTTTTCTAGACAATCGGCACTTGATGTCAGCCGGGTTGTCAGCCCTGCGTGACGGCCGCCTTTACCCCAGAACAAGCGCCTGGTACTCATTTCCGTTAGAGGCTGAGTCGACCCCAGGGCCATAGTGCCGCCAGAAGGTTTTGGTCAGTTTAAAAATCCTGACCCCACCGGGACTTGAACCCTCGACCCTCCGGCTTGTAGCTCAGTACCTTAACCACTACGCTACGGCATGCCCCCTATATATATATATATATATATATATATATATATATATAAGCGCATATTATGTGTGTGTGTTCTAATGCCACTCACTGCACTTTTCGTGCTTTGAGTTCATGCTGGGCAGACAGATGGCCTTAATGTGCCCAATATATATATTTTATTAGCTAAAACAATTGGTATTGGTTACTTGTTGTTAACCAAGGATTTAGTTCAATCTGAATCATTCACAAGCCAAACTATTAGATCATAGTAACCATGACAATATCAATAGCAAATCATAAGTCATACTAACTGTAAATTAATTTTTTTTAATTAAAGGGGTATGCTACTACTTCTTAGGTCTCATTTTTGTTATCGCAAAATGTACTAAAGTATATGCAATAACTAAAATAACTCACCCTTACCTTTCATATTTTTTTCTAACATTGAGTTACTAATGTGATTGAATTTAAGACATAGGCCTATAATATATGAAAAAAAAAAATGGCAATTTCCAACACCTATTAAAACTCAATGTCGCTCATGATGAGTGATGTTGCTAGAATAATATGAATAATGTTTTTGCACATATTTTAACTAACTACATTTGAGTTTACTTCAAATTTACACACATCACTCTTAAAGCTTAAAAAGCTAACAAACCAATGTAAATCAATTAACGTTACATTTCTGTTATTTTGGTTTAACATAGGTTTTCAGTTAGGTTTGATTTCCATTAGCACAATCGTAAAAACAGTAATATTTCACATATACAACTAATTGGGTTTTAATTTAAAACACTAAATAAAATGAGTAACACTAACCTTACATTTTTCCTTTGTGTTTATTATTATTTTTTTATCAATGCCACCTGTTTGTCATTCGACATTTAAGGTATTCTCTCCTGGCATTAGCATATTGTAACCCATTTCTGAGGTTGGGGCACCTGGAAGGCGGGGTTACGCTGCCCCAATAATATGATGGATTATGACGATGGGTAATGATGCGCCAGGAGAGGCCTTAAACCTAAACTTAATCTAATGAGGTGAATATGATATTGATGATAATGATGGCCAGATGATGTTCGGGGACCATTTGGGCCTTAAAGTATCCTGGCATTTGTCTTACAGGTGTGGAAAAACCCTGAAAAAAACTCACCCAGGAAACTTATCCTGAGTGGGGATAGAACCCGGGCATGCTGCATGACAAGGCAGCACACTACCTCGAGACCACAGCGGTGGACTTGTGTATATTATTAGTTGTTGAATTTTGGTCAGTTAGCTTTTAATATACCTTCTACTGGGAAACTGACTACTTTTAATATATTTTAAAACTTGATACAGTTCTTAACAATATGATTCAATTGAATAATGTAAATGATTTCACAATGTTTAGATAATGGCACTAAAAAAATGTATTTGAAATACTTTAGTCACTATAATCAAAATGATGCTTTTTGAACTTAGGTGGATTTGATTTTGATGTATATAAGGAATCCAATCTTAGGGGTGGCAGTAGGAGTTTGGGATGGCTCCCATGTAACATAACCTACGTTTTACCTATCTGAGTTGTTTGTTCATTTGAACAATTCAGATTGAATGAAATCATTGGTTTGCATGTAAATAATTACAAAAAAAAAAGTAATTTTGTTATTTTTCAATGGGAGAAATAATTTGCATGTCATGAAAAATACTGAAATTCACTTTTAATTTTTCAAAACTCAGCCATGAACATATGAAATAAATCAAATTCTTGATTTTCCAATGTGGCTGAATAACCAAAATAGTTAGACATGATGCTATAGATCAGGAAGTTGAAGATTCAAACTTGCCAAAACCCGAGATAAGTAAATGTTGCATTTATAAAATGTAGTAATATAGTTTCAGATGTGTAGAATCAGACTATAGGAAAAAAACAGTAGGATTCGGAATAGCAGCATGGAACGGGAATGTATAAAAGAAAGTACAGAAATACAGAAAGAGAGAAATTCTTAATGAGTTAGAAGTAATAAAAAAGAATGCCATTGAACAAAGCAGAGGAAAAGAATATAGGAACACACATCTAATAGAGAGAGAGAGAAAAAAAAATATATATAAAAATAAAAGTTCAAAATTATTGGGTGAACTGTAGAATATTATTCACTATGCTATCATGCAACATTCTTAATTATGACTAAGGCTAGGATTTTTATATAATATTAACTGCAAAATTTTACATAAAAAATTCCTTAAAATATGTAATAATTAAAATTTTATTTTATATAAATTTATATTAAACGTTAACTTTATATAGATCAAATTTGAAGGAATGGGACAGTTAAATGCTTTACAACGTGGTATTGTCATGTTTCTATTATAAAGTGGTCCCACTACAGGTCTTAAGAGGCATTGGGAGGTTAAGGCTCCCATTTTTCTAGACAATCGGCAAGAGATTCAACCTTGTGTGATACCCATCTTTATCCCCACAACATAGTATGGTATTCATTTTTTTATAGGCTGAGTTGACCCCAGGGTCATAATGCTGCCAGAAGATTAAGCAGTTTAAAAATCCTGATCCCATTGGGTCTCGACCCTCAATTTTCCAACTTGTAGGATATTGCCTTAATCAACTATACCACAGTATGCCCCATATATATTTCATTTGTAAACAGAGTAGATCGTTCAGGTTTTAAAAGAGGTTTTGCTATGTGGAACCCTATACTCAAGTCTTCAGAGCCTTCCTGTATCTATGTTTATCGTGTTTAGTAAATGGAATTCTTCTTTGACCGTTTCTCAGCAGTTTTGTATAAAAAAAACAGTTTCGGTGTACAATCAATATTTGATTTTTTTAATGTAAACAAATATTGTGTCAAATATTGTTTTACATTATTTTCTGCATATGATTTTTTTAAATTAGGGGACATAATATGTAAATTTACATAAAAATATCTTTAAAATTTGTAATTATAATCGAATATGTAATGATAAATTTTCATATATGATAAGTAAGTTTGTAATTCGTGGACATTTATTAATTTTACCCATGTAGAAACAAAGGGAAAAAATATGTAATTTCATACAAATCCTAGCCTTAGTTATGACACTGTTGCTCTATTTACTTTTTCTGTTTTTATTGACAACTCCTATTATTTTAATATTTGTAATGATTACTACAACTTTTTTTACAGTTCTTAAATATTTATCTATTTCCGCCAAATCTTTTAATAATTTCTTCAAAGTTCTACAGAATCATAGTAAGTATGCAAAGGCTGTGCGACCAGTATCACCAAACTTCACAATAAGAAATTGCACTACTCCTTTTATATTTTGTTACGTTAAGCTGGGGAAAGTTAGTGTACAACAAATTAGATTATAGTTTCTTGAACAATATGCAAGTGATTTATTTCGTTAGATTATGGAATGACAAGTTAGTCTACATCCATTTCTTGAAAGCATGTTTGGGAATTTATTGCAAAGGTTGAACATACCGGTTGCACAGATAGTCCTGTCATCTATCAAGCAAATTCATAAACCTTGCACATATGCACTACAATTCTGTAGAGCTTAGAAAAATTCATGGTGAGCCACAAATTGCAGTTTCTCCATATATTTAACGTCATTCATTTAAATGAATCAGCGACACATTCTTTGATTATCAATAATAACATATGAGTCAATACATGCAACTTAGAATTTTTACTTCATCAGAGAGGATAATGTGAAATATCTCTATAACTCTTTAATAAAACTTTATGACAATTGGAATCTTATCATTTGAGATCTGACAGCCTTATCATGTACAAATAGAAGGAAAAGCATAGCAATTTAATTTCTTCCCTCAGTCTCTAACTAATGTATCACCCACTGCAACTAGAAATTCTAAAGCATTTTTGGAAAAACTGCACTTAAACTAACGTGAAATATTTTCAAAGTCCTATAGAACAATGTCCACTGCTGTGGTCTCGAGGTAGCATGTTGCCTTGTCACGCAATGGGCCCGGGTTCAATTCCTGGTCAGGGCAGTTTTTCTGGGTGAGGTTTTTATCGGGGGTTTTTCCTCACCTGTAAGACAAATGTCAGGAAAACTTTAAGGCCCAAACAGTCCTCGAAATCATATGGCCATCATAATCCTTATCATTATCATCCTTCACTGGTGTGGAAAGCAATCAGAAGCTACCACATCTACAATTTTCTAGTAAAGCTGTATAGCATGAAAATGCTATGATTGCAGTGAAAGACCTGCCCTTGGGCAGAATTACTATGGATCGATGGATAGAACAACAGTGTGCATGCACTAGAGTTTATAGAGCCAATGATAACCCACAATCGAATCACATATCGATTATCATCCTCGATTACTATTTGTCACTATGAAATTTAAATGACCAATATTTGCAATAAATCCCCAAATCTATGTTAAAAAATATTAATAATATTAAAATTACCAAACGTTTATTAAAAATGGGTGTACACTTACTTATCACTCCCTAATGCTGATCCAACCAGCGATAACACAAAACAGCGATAGAAAAATCATAGACTAAGTAATATACTCTGTGGAGAAAATAGCAGTTAGCATCACAATATTGTCTAACAGTGTCATAATACTGCGATTTGCATATTTAAGCAAATACTTGAAAATTGTCTAATAATGTTATAAAAATTGTTTGAAAAAGTTTAAAATATTAAATAATGCTTGTAAATACAGAAGAAGAGCCATAGTTTACAACAATGTGAAAAAATCAAACGCTAGTAGAAGTGCAGTTGAGCAGCACTTTTTTTTTTACATTAGTATTAAAAAAACGGATAAGGTGGAGAATTCTTCTGTTGATAGAAAATTATGGCAGTTGCATACCACTAAAATGTATTTTAAGTTTAATGTATTATTAACACACACTGTAAAAGAATTTTGATAATCTACATACGCTTTAAGTTTAAGGGTACGGCGCAAAATTGGACATCCAAATTAACCTAACCTAATTATGTATAAGAAACTATTACTCTAACCTAGTTTCATTAGTGATGGTCTGCAAATTCTTGTGTTTTCATCTTTGGTGATCCTAAGCTTCATTTTAATACCAAACTTATATCGAAAAGGGGATGTCTCGTACAGTAAACTAGTGAAATGTGTACTTTATAGTGCTTATAAAATGTTATTTTACTGCTTTGTTTCTGGATGGTCCGCATTTTTTTTTTTTTGCATTTCCATGTTTAGTGGTCCTAAGCTTCATTTTAAAACCAAAATTATCTCGAAATTCGGATGTCCACTTTTTGCGCCGTAACCACGCTTTAATTTCAATTTTCGCCATTAAATCCAATCACTTGAACATAATCTTTAAACATTTAATCACTTCTATTCAAGTAGTATTCACTCAAAAAGAGGACCTACTTTTAATTTCTGGAATTTCTCTTCTGCTTCTTTGTTGCCTTCGTTCTTGTCTGGATGATACTGCAATGCTTGAACTTTATATTCAGCTGTAATTTGTTCTACCTAAAAAAAAAAGTGAAACGCAGTTTAATTAATTAATTATGTAAAATAACATATTTAGAAAGTATTACTTAACAATATCAGGTCATCAAATGCTAGTTAGTAACGTAGTACAATAACAATACGTGAGTACTACAAATCAATATACAGGTTTTTCGTTGAGAATAATTAAATTTAAAACATTTACTAACAATGTCAGTTTTACTTTCTGTTACTTACCGTTGCTGATTCGTCACATCCTAATATTGCATAAAAATCTTCATCTTCTGATCGACTATAATTTAAAATACTGTCTACGTTAGTCATGTTTCACCACACAGATCCAACCAATATAACCCTAGAAGCACCTGTTGCCGTAGAAAACGCCTCCTTGTTGCAATGACACAATTTTGTCGATCCCCGGAATCAGCTGGGAAAATCCCGGGGAAATGTCACAGAAAACTGACACCGTAGACGCAACAAAACACTAATGCGCATAATCGTGTCAAAATTCGTCTACTACGCAAGTTTTACCAATCCACATGCTAATTGGTTCAACATCTAGAAGTGGGGAAGGTATTATCCAATCACTATTCAGAGTGATATTTATAATATCTCTATTCCCCACTTGAGGCAGCACATGTAACATACATTCCATGAAAATAGTATCTTCAGCCGCAATACTGTGATCGCGGGAATTTGATTTCTTTTAAAACGTCACAGCTTATTTCCTTGAACAGTAGAATTAAAATGTTCCTGCTCATTTATGAAATTATATCTCATTATCCAGAATTCTAACAAAATATATATCACATTAGATTCAAACAAAATAACTACTTATTTATTTTATTTATAACGTTATTTGTTTCTTAGAATTAAATGTGGGAAGCTGCCATTTCACATTCTTTCAAAATATAGGTAATTATGTGCTTTGTATCATCATCATCGTCATAGACACTATAGTCCCATGAGGACCCTGGCCTTTTTCGAAAATCTAAGCCAGTCTCCTCTATTCAAAGCGATAGTTTGAGTTCTCAATTCCTAATAAAAAAAACTCCTTGACTCGACATGCTAGAAAGCCCATGGTCTATCATTCGGCTGCTGGTCTCACATCCACATGTGTTCACAGAGATGGACATTATCTAACAGTTATAGGGGTGACATGGTTAACATGTCGGGTCCCTCAGCCGTTTTAGCTGGCTTTCTCAACCTGGAGCCTCTATTCATTGTAGTTACCCAAATTCCTCACAATGCTGAGTGGATACCGGTCCCATACTGGCCGAAATTCTATGAGGAAATTTCTTACTCCATGGGGACTCGAACTATCCAAGTCCCGTAACTCTGCACCAAGGGATCATGTCTTAAACGCTCGGCAGCGGCGCGGGACTCTCAACTCCTAATCCTGATATTAATATAGAAACGATTAAAAGAATTGTATTCAATTAAAAATTAAAAGAAGGATTAAACAGAATTAATAAATGTACACCAACTCTGGCCTTCTTTTCTATAGAAAAGGTCAGTCTCCTCTATAGAAAACAGCAGTTCGTCAGTTCTCAATTAAAAATAATAGTTCCCCCTACCCATGAATCCGCATTCTCGAATCATCCTCATAAAAATACTTTAATTTTGATTAGGATCGAACCTGTGACTCTCGGGTTCGGAAGCCAAGCACTAATTCGATATCACCAATATATATATATATTAAAACTAAAACATGGCACGACGGGTAAGGAAGTTCTTGCCTTACCAGTCAGTTGCTCTCATCATATTCACATATGTTAATCAAAGAGTTTATCATCCAGCCAATATAGGGGTGACATGTGTACAGTACGTCAGGCCCCCCATCCGTTATAGCTGATTTTCTAAACCTGGTGCCAATACTTATTTTAACTACCCAGAATCCTCACTGCACCACACTGGGCGAAATTCCATGAAAAATTTATTTCACCATGGGGTCTTAACCACCGCAGTCCCATAACTCTACACTAACGCACTAACAATAAATGAGATCGCTCGGCTAAGGCGCAGGACATATTCATTTAATTAAAATTGACAATTTTAGCCACTATAAAACTATCATATTGTAATAATCACGTCTAAAATTATTATTATTATTATTATTATTATTATTATTATTATTATTATTATTATTATTATTAAATTCTAATAATAAAATCCGTGTTGACACACTCATTTTTGCTGATGATCAGGCTATAATGGCTTCTTCAAAGAATGACTTACAATGAGCAATTTTTAAATTAAATAATATTGCACAAGATTACAACCTAGAAATTTCTTCAACAAAAACTGAAGTAGAGGCCCAGTGTGGCAAAGAAATGGAAAGAACAAAAATACCTATTAAATGACAAAACGTTAGAACAAGTAAAATATTTCAATTATCTAGGTGTATTTTTAGGTTGTAATAGAGAAAAATACATAAATAATAAATTACAAATATTTCAATATTTATATGGCGCCCTTAAATGAACACTGAGAAAGAAAGTAAGAAAAGAAACACATTAAAAATTGTATCAAGTATTGGCAGTACCTACAATGAGCAGCATCAATTAAATATTTACGATTTGTGGCAGGATGTACTGTAATGGTTAAAAAATGAAGTAAGATATCCCTAAAGAACTAAAAATATTCAGTTTGACAGATAAAATAGAAGAGGATAGGAGAAAATGGTATGAACATGTCTATAGAATGGATACCAACAGATTGCCTAGGAAAAGTCTGAACTATCAACCAAGAGGAGGAAAAAGAATTCGGGGATGCCCACGAAAAAGATGGATACAGCAGCTATAATACTTGGAGCCGGAACGAACCAAACATGTTTAATCCTTGCAAGAAGAAGATTATTACCATTATTATTATTATTATTATTATTATTATTATTATTATTATTATTATTATTATTATTATTATTATTATTACCATTATTATTATTATTATTATTATTATTATTATTATTATTATTATTATTATTATTTTGTCTAATATACTCATTAGGTTGTCTTTTTAAGACATTTCTGGCTTTTTTCCTTGGCATTGGCAGAATTGTAATCCATTTCTTAGATTGGGGCATCTGGAAAGCGGAATTGCGTTACCTCGATGATATGATGGGTGATAAATGATAAAGAAACGTCAAAAGTTTTCTTAACCTAAATTCCAGACTATGGGCAATCACAGGAATAATTCCTTTTTAAGGAAAAAATCCTATGGTTTTACCGGATTCTTATGAAAAGTAGTCAGAAACGCTGACTACTAGACTATAAGGCTGATCTCGCTTATTATATAGGCTCTAATATAACTTTGTTTTTTATTCATACTTGGCGGGCAGACTGCCCTTAGTACCACACCAGGCACTACTCGGCGGGCAAACTACCCTTAGTACTACACTAGGCACTAATCAAGTATATTATGGATGAATGGAATGAAAATCTGCTGTTGATGTTATTTAATTTGTAGGTCGTGTTCCGGGTTGGGCATACTAGGTTCTTTTCTCTTGAACTATGCCGCCATTTTTGGGTTGGGCCCGTGGCCGCGATGTACTATGACTCTCCAGTTAGCAACTTCTGGCTTATTGGTGAGGCTCGGAATTATGAGGCCAAAACATCCTGGTGGACTCCACTAGATCCCCACAACACATGTTTTCAAGACCTGTATGAGCCAACCAGACTATTTTTCCTAACACGGTATGAGATGTAAGGTGATATGAAATGAATAAATGAGAAATAACATGACATGAAAGGGGGGACAGAGAGTGTTGGTGAGATGAAATTTGGGAAAAAGGAGAACTCCGAGAAAAGCCCCAAAAAATTGGAGTTTGGCCTATCACCAATACCGTTCTGGAATAGCCAGAATTCGAACCTGGGATCCCAGTCCGGGCGGACGAACGCGCTAGTCATGCATATAAAGAGAGGGCCTTAATATAACTTAAGTTTGTCTTCTTTCTTTTATCACAATTTTAACATATTTCAATACTATTCTAATAATTGACATTCCTTTAAAAATAGAGAATTTGTATTGTTAATTATTTCGTAGTATTTACCAATATTTTAGTAAATTTAGCGTTTATAAAGCGGTTCTCCAGCATAATATTTTAGTGAGCATTTGAAATAACATCTGCAGTTAGCGATTTTGTTCTATTTTAAGCATACTCATCTTTCCAACAATGCGCGAGCCAATTGGATTCCAATTTAACATTTTCAGAGAGGAATACATTAATTTCATCATTATTGATTACTGGATTGTAAGCATTCGTTATATCCGTACGTTTGTTTATTCTAGAAGGGAAGTAAGGAAACACAATAAGAGCCTCCGGGTTATTTTACATTTAAGTTTATTTACTATTAGCTGATTGCCCGGCGTTTCCCTGGTTTTTAGGCTACTCATGCTAATCTTATTGGAAAAAGCCCAGTTGGTAGGCCAGGCATGAGGTGCGAAAAAACATTAACTATGATTTGAAGGAAGTAGATTTTACAGGGGATGATTGGAAAACATTAGCTCAGGATAAGGATGTGTGGAGAACTTATAGGTTCGATAGTGCCAGTGAGTTAGTTATGCTAATCTTATTACCACCAATCAGCCTGCTGACTCCGAAAACGATGCATTAGACACTTTCTCGGTCAATATGAATATTTTATTTCCACCTCTTCTCACTCTTCCCCAGCAGATGTGAGCTCAACTTAGACTTAAACTCGGGAGTGTCACCATTCATCTCAGTGTCGAATATGGGGATTCGACATTAATATCAGTTCTTTATTATTATTTATACGTGTCATTCCCTCTCATCTCGTTAGGGATACTAGGAGTCAATTTTGGGATTATATGTCATCTTGACTACCACCAGTCTTCTTAGCGAACACGAAAACTACAGATTCGACAATAATATCGCCTTTTTTTTTTATTTTTAATTTTTACATGAAATCCCCTATCACCTTGTTAGGGATGCTAGGGGTCAATCTTGAGATTAAATTTCATAAGGACTGTCACCAATGTGTTTAGTGAGCCCGAAAATTATAAATTCGACAATAATATTGGTCTTTTTTTTACATGAAACCTGCTCTCGCCTCTTTAGGGAAGCTAGGGGGTCAATCATGGGATTAAATGTCATCAGGACTGCCACTAATCTGCTTAGTGATCCCGAAAACTATAGATTCGATAGTAATATCGGTAATTTTTCTACATGAAAATCCTCTCACCTGGTTAGGGAAGTTAGGTGGTTAATTTTGGGATTAAATGTCATCTGGACTGCCACCAATGGGCTTAGTGAGTCCGAAAACTATAGATTCGACAGAATTACCGGTCATTTTTTACATTAAACCCCTGTAACCTCGTTAGGGATGCAAGGAATCAATCTTGGGGTTAAATGTTATCTGGACTGCCACTAAACAACTTAGTGTCCCCGAAAACTATAGATTCAACCAAATTATCGATCATTTTTATTATATTTACACATCATCCTCTCTCGTCCCACTATTGGTGCTAGGGGTTAAACTTGGAATTAAATGTCATCGATTGATCCCGAAAAATATTGATTAGCGGCCGTCTTATATTATTTTTTACATATCACTCCTCTTATCTTCCTCGCAGTATCTTTTACGGATTGTAAGATATGTGTACCTAATTAGGTTTACATTGCTCCATGGCGTTCCAGAGTAATGCTGAAATATAATATTTTACATTTCATCCTCTTTCACCCCGGATTGTAGCACTGCGTGAATTCCGCTTTACCCACAGGGCATGCGTCTGGCATTTATTTTTACTAGAGGCTGGGTCGACTCTAAGGCCATCATGCCGCCAGAAGGTTTTAGCCAGCATAAAAATTCTGACCCAATCGGGATTCCATGGAGACTCGAATTTTTCATTTTATTAGTAAAATGTTTTTATACCCCGATTCCATTGTCGACTCCTGTCGTGGACGAAAATAAAATATTTTTATTTATTTTGACTATACTAACGTGTCAAGACTTTATTTCTCATCAAACCTTTCTTATAGCAGGAATAACTTATAATATATACTTATTAAATATATGTACAACATGTATGAAAAATGCCAGATCTACTAATTATATATTTACATTCATACATGCTGATTTATATTTTAACAACAGTTTAATTATAAATTTACAAAATGTAATAATTATGCGCTCATTAAATTAAAATATTTTTGAACTTAGATAAAGATTTATTAAAGGTACTTCCGGACTTGTATAAGTTTGGATGGAATCCAAACAAGAGTCCGTCTTCTCATTTCTTTTTCAGATTTAAAAATGGTTTCACATTCATTCTTAAAAAAAACGTACGTGTGCTCGACCTTGATGCAACCCAAACTGAATGAACCCATTTCTCATTCAAGAGTGTCTTTAAAAACAGTTGAATGGTTCCTGCCAACTATATCCTTACAGTTCTAACTTACGTTTTCGATTGTAGCCTAGCCTATATATCGTTTTCTTGCGATTGCTTATACCGATTTCGCAGAAAACTCAATATTAATTTTAGGAGGATAAACAGTAAGCCATATATCCATTTTTCTCATACATTCATCAAATATGGAACATATCCGATAACCAGAACTTTATGGGGGTTTATTAAGATTCTACAATTAACGCCTATTCACCAACCAGTCATGGTCATTCTGAAGCTGGTGAAGCTTTGGCTCCGTCTTAGCGATAGACGTAAATTGTATTCATTTTCATATCATTTTTTCAAGCTTCTTGCATTCCTAATTACCTTGGGTCTAGATTTGAGAAGTTATCTTCTCACTACAATTTTGACACTAGGTCACAAGATAACAGTATGCTAACAATACCTCTCCACAACACCTCTTATTATTCTTATTTCACAGTAGTCTCTGCCCGCTCCTGGAATTTCCTCCCTTATGATATCGGGGGTTGCCGGACATTTGAATGTATTTTAAGTCACGTTTATACAATTACTTTTGTTATAGTATATTGCGATACAAGTGTGGATAGTGTATCCTAACAGAATCGAGAAGAAGTTAGAAAACACGAAACGACTTCGAGTTTTTCTATTTCAGAGATTCTGTTAAGACATTTCACACACATGTATTGCAAACTATTTTTTGGACAATATAACAATGGATATTAACATCATTAACATTAGTAATATTAATAATTAGATTAAAATATTTAATATAAATTATTACTATGAGAAAGGAACATGTGAAAGTCGTAACAATTTGACTTAACGCGCACGTTAGAAAATATTAATTTTGCACGATAGTGCGGTCTGTCGTACTTATAGCAATGGCGACCATGATTGAAAGTTCAATTTCCTACATTTCGGGGTCGCCAACCTATAATAACTATACTGTAATATTACATATTACCTACCTCGTGCGGGAAGTAAAACCACTGCCCTTTATGTACGTATACTACATACAATGTATATACAAAAATATATCCAAAAGATAGTGGTAATATACATTAAACGAAACAAATCACTGCATTTTAAATGAACTGAACTTCATTTGAAATAATATAAAGCAATAAATTCGTACTTGCCGCCATTTTATGACTGATGGGTGTCACGGCCTACTGTAGTCTCAACTAAATTATTTTCGGCATTTACCGTATAAACATTGGCCACAGTGTTAACGTTAGACAGTTGTTTATAATGAACGCAAATATTTCCAACAAATATATTATTATTTTACTATTAGCCTATTTATTATTTTGAAAACACCATCGTGCAAAAAATTATGTACAACGCACGTTTGTGAAGTGTTTTATAGAATCTCGAAAATTAAAAACCTCGTTATCGCTCGGTTTTAAATCACATCCTAGCTTCTGCAAAAACCACTCCCCAACCTCGTATTGTAATATAGGCTACCATTTCAATAGGCCTAATGTTTTTTCATAGAAATCAAGGAATTGAGTATTGAACTTACTTTTGTTTGTATAGCAACTAGGTTAGGTGTGAAAATGTCAACTTTCGATTCATTACAACAAGCTTAATAAATACAATACATTAGTTGCATCGCCCAAAAAATAATTAATTTTTCTCCACAATTAAATTTATTCTATGTCAATAGTAGTTTTATTTACATTTTTTAAATCTTAATATATCTTAATATATAAAAATTACGTGTCACGTTGTTTGTCCGCGATGGAATCCTAAACTACTGAACCGATTTTAATAAAATTTTGCACACTGTGTGCTGTTTGATCCAATTTGAGACCTACGGTTGTTTATAACTAAATTTATAGTCGCATTATTTTTATTGCAAATTATTTGTTTATTATTTAACAAAGAGTTATAATTATCCGTGAGTTCCATACGATTCTAACAGATGACGGTGTGAGGTAATTGGTTTATTATTTAACCAGGTGGCTGTGATTTTTGTTGCAACCGCGAATTTCAATTGAATTACAAATATTGATTGGGGCACGCCGTAGCGTAGTGGTTAAGGCACTGCACTACAAGCCGGAGGGTCGAGGGTTCAACCCTCTGGCGGCACTATGGCCCTGGGGTCGACTCAGCCTCTAACGGAAATGAGTACCAGACGCTTGTTCTGGGGGTAAAGGCGGCCGTCACGCAGGGCTGACAACCCGGCTGACATAAAGTGCCGATAGTCTAGAAAAAGTGGGAGCCTTAACCTTCTACTACCCCAAGGGCCTCCGGGTCTGTTGTGGGATCACTTTACTTTACTTTACTTACAAATATTGATTATTTCATAATTTAAGTGTGTTCAGTGTTTATTTTATTTTCAATATATTGATAATAATATTAATTTCGTGTGTAAGTATTAGTTTTAAGTAATCTGGCTGAAAGACAGCAACTTAATTTAAATTTAAATGGACCGAGAAGGGACATTGAACAATATGGCGAATCAGTTCTAGAGACCATGAATGATAAGATATCAAGTGAATTTCCGCAAATTGGCATAGGCCTATGTGACATAAATTTTACATTTAAGAAGAATGCCAATTTAAAAACATATGAAGGTCCTAAGGAACGGAATAACAGAACTGTAAGTAAGTCTGTTAGTTATAATAATATGCCTAATATTACAGAAACAATATCCATGCCTCAATTAAACGAAAAACAAGATGACTATAATATATCACAAGATGATATTACTATACAGAGACTTCTTGATGATGATGATGAGAATCCAAACTGCCAACAAGTTTGTAAAAAAAAAACGAAATTATAATGAAATCAGCAAGCCTCCTCAAAATATTCCATCAATAAATGTATATAATCCATATGATACACTTATGGATGATACTGAGAATGCAGACAACATAAATTCATCTCAATCAACAAAACCACTTCCACATAAACCACCACTCATATTTATATCGGAGGTAGTTAACATACCAGAACTAAAAAATTGTGTAAAACAAAAACTTTCTGATTTAGATTTCTCACTTAGTTTACTAGTAGTTACAGTATTTATAACTCAAGAACGGCTGGACCGATTTTTATGATCTTTGATTTGTTGGATTTGTTTCCGCCGCGAATAGCAGATAACTATTAAAACATCGGAAAAATTAACATAAAAATATTTAAAGGCGATACGACGTTCGCCGGGCCAGCTAGTATTTTATATTTTAATCGCTTAACTCTTGAGTAAATCAACATATATGGTAGATAATAATTGAGGTGGTCCCGGCAAGAAAGTGTCAAGTCACATTTTCTGATTCTGAGATAAAGTAATTTGAATATTTGTTTAAATCCTCAAATAAGAGGTGTTATTAAATTTTGATTATAGAGATTAAATGTGTTTTTCTAATATGTTTTTTTAATCAAATAGTGACATAGGCTATTATAAACATTTTTCTTTTTTTATATTCAAAAAATTATATTTAAAAATATGTTGTTGTGTGGCTTGACACTATCTTGACCAAAACATTCGCAAAATATGTGGAATAAATATTTTTCAACATAAGAGATGTTTAAATTAATTATATTTGTCCTATTTAATAAAGAAAGTAATATATGTTCTACAAAATATAAACAATGCCCTAAAATTCCTTCACCATATATTTCACCATTTTCAAAAAAGTTGAAAAAATAGTAATATAAGATTGTTATTATTATTATTATTGTTATTATTATTTGGCCCTATTTTATCAAATCAGATAATACATGTTTCACAAAAATTAAACAAAGCCCTAAAATAAGTCTTCCACATCATTTACCAGATCATTATCAACATCATCAAGTTCAGGTAAAAGCCATGATAGATTGGGGGGACATACTCCATCACATCTGTAAGTTTGCTTATTTTTGTCATAAGTGGTCTTACATTTTTCTGCTACTAGAGTCATGGTACATGGATTTCCTTTCTTTCTTGTAGAAACCTCTTCAAATTCCATATTCGTCCTGTTTTCTTAATTCATTGACCCTTGGTTTGGGATTTTCAAATCCTAAGTGTATAGCTTCTGAAAATCTGAACTCCACGCCACTAATACACACTTTCTTATTAGTATTAATTAGCCCACTTTTTAAAGCTTTTATATCGAAAAAATCAGTGCTTTCCATTTCGACTGCATAAAACTTGTGCTTACGGCCACTTGGTCAGATTATTTCTCTCCAATTGGATAAAGAGCATATATTGGGTTGTCCCTCTGATATTTTTCAATTCTAGCAAAAGCTCTATCAGAAGTTAAGTATGGGATCTAGAAATTAGAAAATAATGTTCAAATTCTTCAAACTGCTTTGTGTGGATACATAATTACAAATTGCCATTATATTCCAATTCTTATTCTGACCTTCCATATTTATCAGAAAATATAACCAGTTTCTTTGAACAAATGCATATAGTTTCTATGTATTTCAGGATGCAGCTTCGAATCTCATCGCAGCCATGTCCCACAATACTCTCAACCCATACAAGCATATACTCATATACAGAGAGCAAATGCATTTACCGCACACATTTAAATGTGTATAGAGAGGTATTATATAAGCAACTTGGGATAATGAACAAATGATCTACGAATAACATGTCCAAGTTATGATTCAATTTATAAAATGGTTGGCACGCCACTGAATATTTCAAATTAAAATGGACATAATATGACATAGAGACTGTAACACTGGCAACATGTATGCGCATTTCGCTCAGTGGTTAATAGCAGTCTTACTACTGACGCAAATGTAAGATTGATGCATCACGTTCGAAACTACCTAAAGTATGTGCACATTTTTTTCTCCCCTTTCTTCCTTTATTATGCCGGTTCAATCGTTTCAGACCGGTTCTGTCGGTTAAGGATGGATGTTGGAGGCCCTTTAGGTTAGGTCCTTGAAGGCCACTTTGGGACAGGTTAAGCCCTCGTGTGACCACATTGAGTTAGGTTAGCCCTTGGAGGTCACTTCTGGTCAGGTTACGCCACTTGGGTCAGATTAGGCCCTTGCAGGTCACTTTGGTTTAGGTTAGGCCCTCGGAGCCACTTGGTGTTAGATTAGGCCCTCTTTACCACTTTGGGTTATGACAAGCTCACAGGGGCCACTTGAGGTTAGAGTAAGCCCTCAGGGGCCACTTAGGATCAGATTATGCTTTCGGAGGCCACTTGATGTTGGGTTAGGCCCTCGGATGCCAGTTAGGTTTGTGTTAAGCCCTCGGGGCAACAATGGGTAGGTTAGGCCCTCGGGGGCCAGTTTGGGTTAGGTTAGGCCCTCGTCGGCCACTTTGGGCTAGGTTTGGCCCTCGGAATCACTTTGGTTTAGGCTTGGCCCTCAAGGGAAACTTTAGTTTAGGTTAGGTCCTCGGGGCCACTTGGGTTAGGCCTTTGGGACCACTTTCGGTTATGTTAAGCCCTCGGGGGCAACTTTGCGTCTAGCTGGGCCTTCGGGGCGATTTGCGTTAGATTATTCCCTCGGGGCCACTTGGTGTTAGGTAAGGCCTTGGGGGCCACTTGGGGTTAGTGTAGGTTATCGGAGGTCACTTTGAGTAATGTTAGGCCCTTGGGGCCCCTAGGTTTAGGTTAGGCCCTCGGGGCCACTTGGTGTTAGGTCAGGTCTTCAGGACCACTTTGGGTTAGGTTAGGCTCTCGGGGGCCTCTTTGGGTTAGATTAGGTCCTCGGGGGCCTCTTTGGGTTGGGTTAGGTTAGGTCCTCGCGGCTTCTTTGAGTTAGATTAGGCCCTCGGGGGCCTCTTTGGGTTAGGTTAGGCCCTCGGGGGCCACTTGGGTTAGGTTAGGCCCTTGGGGGCCACTTGGGATAGGTTAGGCCCTCGGGGGCCACTTGGGTTAGGTTAGGCCCTCGGGTCACTTGGGTTAGGTTAGGCCCTCGGGGGCCTCTTTGGGTTAGATTAGGCCCTCGGGGGCCTCTTTGGGTTAGATTAGGCCCCCGGGGCCACTTGGGTTAGGTTAGGCCCTCGGGGGTCACTTGGGTTAGGTTAGGCCCTCGAGGGCCTCTTTTGGTTAGATTAGGCCCTCGGAACCACATTGGGTTATGTTAGGCCCTCCGGGGCCACTTGGTTAGACTAGGCCCTCGTCGCCACTTGGGTTAGGTTAGGCCCTCGGGAGCCACTTGGTGTTGGGTTAGGCTTCCGGGACCACTTTAGTTCATTTTAGGCCCTCGGAGGCCACTTTAGGTTAGGATGGTCCCTCGGGGGCAACTTGGGGTTAGATAGGCCTTCGGAGGCCACTTGGGGTTAAGTTATGTAGGTTCGGTTCAGTTAGTTTAGGTGAGGTTATGTTAGTTCAGGTTAGGTTAGGTTAGGTTAAGTGAGGTTAGGTTAGGTAAGGATGAGTGAGGTTAGGTTAGGTTAGGTTAAGTTTGGTTATGTTAAGTGAAGTTAGGTTAGATTATGTTAGGTTAAGGTAAGTGAGGTTTGGTTTGGTTAAGTGAAGTTAGATTAGGTGAGGTTAGGTTAGGTTAAGTGAGGTTAGTATAGGTTAAGTGAGGCTAGGTTAGGTTAAGTGAGGTTAGGTTAGATTATGTTAATTTAGGTTAGGTTAAGTGAGGTCATTTTAGGTTAGGTTAAATAAGGTGATGTTAGGTATGGTTAGGTGGGGTTAGGTTAGGTTAATTGAGGTTAGGTAAGGTTAGATGAGTTTAGGTGAAATTAGGTTATATTATGTTAGGTTTAGTGAGGTAAGGTTAAGTGACATAAGGTTAGTTTAGGTTTGATTGTTAGGTTCGGTTAGATTTGTTTCGCTTTGCTTCGGGTCGGTTCGGTTATGTTACAATGGGAAAGAGTTTTGTGAGTGTGTGTATACGTGTGCGCTCGCGTGTGTTCACGTGCATGTGTGTTAATTTTGGTGTATGCGTGTGTGCACATGCGTTTTTGTGAGGGAAAAAAGGCCCATACGTCTTGCACTGGCGTCTACTGTGTTTACCTTCAATGTCTAATGCTCCCGTAAATGCCTATCAACCGACTCGAAGGTTGTTCGTTGAGAATAGCGTCTATTCGGATACTGCTCCGTGTACATGACAGCAGTTCTTGCACCATTACCTTGTGCTGCACCATAAATCAGATGCATATCACAAGTTCTGGTATATACATATGCCAATACATAATAAATATGTGTCAACATATCACAGTGCACACGTAAAAAAATAAAAAAAGGTGGCCTGCCGTGATTTGATCCATCAGATTGAATCTCAAATATCTTTATCCATTAAGCCACACGTTAACTACACAGAGTCTGCGTGTTTTCTCTGAGCTGATGGTCTCATTGCGCACCGATTCTACTGTAAATAGTGCAGTGGCGTGGCGTTTGATAGTTTAAGGAATTTGATAACCCAAGTCGACCGCTGTGGTCTCGAGGTAGCGTGCTGCCTTATCACGCAGCGGACGCGGGTTCGATGCCCGGTCGGGACAGTTTTTCTGGGTGAGGTTTCTATCGGGGTTTTTCCTCACCTATAAGACAAATGTCAGGAAAACTTTAAGGCTCAAACGATCCCCGAAATCATATGGCCATCGCAATCATCATCATTCATATTCACCTTAGATTAAGCTTAGAATTAGGGGCTCTCCTGGCGCACCACTATCATCATCATCACCTATCATATCGCGGCAACTTAACGCCGCCTTCCAGGCGCACAACCTCATAAGTGGGTTACAATTACGCCATTGGCAGGAGAGAACACCAGAAATGCCTAAGGACAAAAAGCTGCGGGCATTAAAAAATATACTAAGATCTGAAATTATTCTAGTATAATTTTTTCTCCTACTTTGCTCTCCTGTTGATTTATCTGTATCAAATAGCAATTACTTTGATTCCCTATAACTCGCCCGTTTTCCCTCGTATACCATTGGTTCCCTATCTCAAATTACTTGTTAAATTTATGCGGTATAATTCATTTACATCATGTACATTATTGATATAGGCCTATTATATGTTTATAACGTAAAAAAGCTTTTAATTCCAGTAATATAATATCATAGTAGTTCATTATGCTTATACTACTCGTATCAGAAAGTTAATTATTAATGGTGATTTCAATTATCTGGTAATATATACATATGTATATTGAATTCTTAGGGCAATAGAATGCCAAACAACAATTATTAATTGAGTAATAATTTAGATTATACAAGATAATAAATGAAATTTTACTTTAGACACTAAAGCTTTGCATCATGACTTATAATAGAAAATTAAAATGTGACCAGAAAAATGTTAAAAAAATAAATTCACAATTTATCTAACCAACAGTTCTATTTGACATCTATGGGGGCAAAATAATGCCAAGCAACATTTGCTTGTATTTCAGTTTCTGAAGTTAATTCTTCCTCAGAGTGTGGCAAATATCCAGAATCAGAGCTGTTATCACTATCTTCATCATTTAATTCACTAGAAAACTACAATTTATTCCTGCAGGCTATTTTCCGCAAATTCCCTTTGTAGCTTGACACTCTCTTGCAGTTACGGAAGATGCATGAAAGATTAGGGCAAGGAAAAAAAAACTTAATACAATACCATATGTTGAGTTTACTGCAGAAACACTTGACACTAGACTCTTCAAAATAATATTACCTACAAGATGGCATGACTAGTTAAATTTTGCCAAAAATGTGGTTTGGCACTTTCTTGCCGGTACCCCCTCAATTGAGGGATTACATGGACTAATAACCTAAGGTGACTTTAAATCGTTATTTCACAAATCACATTTTTCTATTTATCTAACACTCGGAAATAGCTGACTGCTGCCCTCAGTTGGACGGACTCTGTAGCCGCCCAATTGAGGGCCGCATACAGCTATTCCCGAGTAGGCCTAGGTCTATTTAGATATATAGGAAAATGTGATCTATAAATTAACGTCTTGAAGTCACTTCAGTTGTTAGTCAATATAACCCCTCAATTGTATTGTAGGGATACCATGTATTCATTTATGTCTATGGTAATTTGGGTATAAGTCTAATTAATACAAGTTTGATCTAACCTGGTTGAGTGGTAGAGAAAAACCATAAGACCTTAACTCTGCTAGATAAAATAAAGCTATTATAATTATTGTTATTATTATTATTATTATTATTATTATTATTATTATTATTATTATTATTAAAGTCCACCGCTGTGGTCTCGAGGTAGCGTGCTGCCTTGTCACGCAGCGGGCCCGGGTTCGATCCTCGGTCGGGGCAGTTTTTCTGGGTGAGGTTTTATTGGGGTTTTTCCTCACCTGTATGACAAATGTCAGGAAAACTTTAAGGCCCAAACGGTCCCCGAAATCATATAGCCATCATCATCACCATCATCCTTATCATCATCATCATCATCATCATCATCATCATCATCATCATCATCATCATCCTTCACCGGTATGGAAAGCAACGGGAAGCTGCCACACCTACAATTCCCTAGTAAAGCTGCAAGCATAGCATGTAAATGCTATGATTGCAGTGAAGGACTTGCCTTCGGGCAGAATTACTATGGATGGATTATTATTAAGGGATGGATCGAAATTAAAGTGTAATATCAGAAGAATTCTATGAAGCAACATTACCTTATAAAGCCCTTGGTCTGCCAGACGGCTGCCATCAAGATGTGCCAATAGAGAAGTAGACGATCACTCAACCAGTGTAGTGGTGACATATGGCCAGCATATCGAGCCTCCCAATTACTGTTAAATTGCATTTCTCAACCTGTGATACCAGAAGGTCCGACTAAATATTAATTCTTAACATTAGTGATCTCAGCATCATTTTGTTAAGTTGACGGGATATGACAAGGACTATAAAAATGCAAGAGTGTATTTTTTAGAGTAATTTCAAGGCGGAGGCGTTTTAAATCCTGTTTTTCGATATTACTATAGTGATTTGATTTTTAATTTTACAATCGCGTTCTGCTTCTTCAGCCATACGCTTGAAAACATTTTGAGCTATTTATCTGATATGGCTAAGTAAAATATCTTCCTTTCTCCTAATTTGCCCGTGTTCAGATTGAATGACACGTTTCTAAAAAGTAAAGTAAAGTGATCCCACTGCAGGCCTCATGAGGCCCTTGGGGCAGTAGGAGGTTAAGGCTCCCACTTTTTCTAGACAATCGGCACTTGGTCAGCCGGGTTGTCAGCCCTGCGTGACGGCCACCTTTACCCCAGAACAAGCGTCCGGTACTCATTTGAGTTAGAGGCTTAGTCGACCCCAGGGTCATAGTGCCCACAGGAGGTTTGGGTCAGTTTAAAAATCCTGACCCCACTGGGACTCGAACCCTCGAACCGTCCAGCTTGTAGCATAGTGCCTTAACCACTACGCTACGGCGTGCCCCGCTTCTAAAAAGTACGAATTCTATTACAATAATTGTAGCATGGTTTTAATGTTGTTTACTTTAATAACGCAGAAAGAGTGCAAGAGAATAGATATGCAGCTGAAGTCAAGATCACATTCGTTCGAAAAGGGAACAACTCGGCGAGTGGATCCTTTTTCGAAATGACTACCTGAAAGGTAAAGTCAGAAAGTGGTAAAATAATTGTGTATTTGATCTATTCTCACGCGGAATCGATGTAAGGACATATGTAAACATGGAATAACGAAAAAAGTGAATTTCAGAAAAAATCGTAGATGATCCCTTTTCGAAATGACTGATTCAATTAATGGTCCCAGTGGGTTAGTGGTTACCATGCTTACCATTTCGCGAGTTCAAACACGAGATCGATATATTTTTTAAGACATATAAATCCTTATTATGGCTTCCTTCACGAGAGAAGTAAAACCGCGAGTACCGTCCAGGATTTACGACACATATATGAATCTCGCGTCTGAAATAAGTGCCCTCTGAGCAAAATTTGTTGCATTTTCACGCCCAGATACGAATTGTAACGCTAATGATTTGAGATGTTAAGAACGTCGTTAAATACTATTAATAATAAATATTACAACTACAGTATAACTAATACTACTGCTGCTGCTGTTCTTATTATAGGTGTTTTAATAGCTAGCGATTTTCACTCTACAACAACATTAATTAAACCTGCCAAGATTGACAAATTTGTACCCCTCATTTAAAACGCCTGTAATAATTTTGTTTAGGTGCATCCAATAGACTTGATCCGCCCCATATATTTTCTACTGTACAACATTATATTCGGCTAAACATTACAACCGATGACTCGATTTTTTAAATTCTTTCGTGAACTCCTGTCAAATTTTATTCTTAGCGTTTAATTTTTTCAAATAATTTCCCACCATTTTTCTAACGATTATTTCAATATATTTTTCAATGATATTTAACTACATACGTAGATTAAGACGTGACAGCCATATTGATTTTAACTAATATGCTATACAACAACAAAGACGTGTTGCAGTGCAGGCAACATGTATGTACTAATTAACAGTACACATATACTTCAGAGTTTCAGAACTTACTATTTATTTTTGGACGTTGCATTCTTTTACAGGTTAGAGTGCTTAAATTGCGTTAGGTTAGCTTTTATGTTTGTCTTTCACAGGTTAGAGTATTTAAATTGTGTTAGGTTAGCTTTTGGTTTCGTTAAATATCGTGTATACGTTGACTGCATCCCGTGATCCCTTAGTGTAAACCGCTTTGAGTTTGTTGGCGCATGCACATGGTGTATGATTGGAAGTTAGAAATGTTTTTCGCGTCACATGTTTCAAAGCATTTCCTTACATTATTTTAACTTACGAGGACTGAAAACGCACTCGTAAAACATTTTTTTCCGCGTAGCTATAAAAAAACTTGATTTTATAGTATGTGAATTTTAGTTATTTCAATAAATATTAACTGTCCAGCGCCGTAGCCGAGTGGTTAAGGCAAGATGCCTTGACGCAAAGATACGGGACTTGCGCTGGTTCGAGTTTCCATGGAGGAAGACATTTTCTCACGGTATTTTGGTCAATGTGGGACCGGTGCCCCACCCAGCATCACGAGGAATTTGGATAGCTACAAGAATTAGCGGCTCCAGGTTGAGAAAACCAGCTAGACCGGCTGGAGGACCTGACATGCTGACCACATGTCACCCCTACACTGGCAGAATGATCGTCTACCTCTGTGATTAACACATGTAGATATGAGGCCAAGGGCCTTCTAGGCCTGTCGCGATATGGAGTTTAATACTCGTAAATAGTAACTTATTAGTATTTTTGGTTAGTGTTATAATGAAATAAATACTCTGGCGATAAGAACTTATGTTTAAATAATTTATAATTTCTTGCTTGTTTACTTTTAAAATTACTAATTGTATTTGCCATGATTTATTCTTATGTTGGTAGGAGTTGTTTGATACAATTTACAGAAGGGGAACAAATTGTAAGCCATTTTGTGAATATTACAATACATGCTACTTTAACGTTCCATTTTCATCCGTCCTATGGTTATGCAGCCTGTTCCTAGCCACCATCTTCAAATTCCTTACTCCTGGAAGTACTGTGGCGTCTGAACTGTATCCTCTCGGTCATTCTACTTTCCTCCTTCCTCCAAAGTGCGTCTCTAAAACTTTTCTCCGTCCTCGTTGTTCGTCCGGTCTTACTACATGAGCAGTACACTGGAGTCTTTTTAGCCTAATAATATATTGAGATTCTCTGTATAGTTGTCTCAATTCTTCACTTCTTCTAATTCTCCAATTTCGATTGTCTTTAATTAGGTCGTAGATTTTCCTGAGTATCTTCCTTTCAAATAGGCCTACATCTATCATTAATGTTCTATTTGTCTGTCTTTTATAAAACCGTAAATGGAGATAGTTTGAAATAAAGTTGTTTAATGCCTATCTATTTATATTTTATTGTGATAAAAAAATCTCCTTTTATGACAAAAATATTGATTTTAAGAAATTTCACCTGCTATTTGAAATTAGCCTCAATTTTTTTTTTACGATTTACAGGTAGTGTGTGTGTGTGTGTGTGTTTGTGTGTATATATAATAGTAGTATATTATGTACATACCGTCATGTAATCTTGATTATAATTTTGAAACAATTACTGGGATAATTGTTTTAAAACAGTGTCACTAACTGTCAACTAAATTAGTTCCCTGACTGAACCTTAAATTCGTACTATAATCTCAATAGGTTTTCCATAATATTATAATTTTTCTGTGGTAGGGAAGAATAAGGTGAGAGAATAACAATACTCATGATTTAAGAGGGGTGAATTATTCAGGAGATACTTAGAAAACATTAGTTCAGGGTAGATATGTATTGGAAAGCTATGTTCGGGCAGCCATGAACCTCCGGGTCCGATAGTACCCGTGAATAAGTTAGTTAATTAGTTAGTATACGATGTACATATTTAAAATAAGAGTGAAATGTGAAATCCAACTTCACTCCCTCCATTTTGTACATATGATCCTAAATGAGTAAATTAGTAAAATGTTATACATTGGCCATGACTTCCTGTTGTGAAACGAACAAAACACTATTGTTACCCACTTTGTAGCCTACGGTACATGAACAGATTGGTCGCCAAATTTACGGTAAAGATAGCAAATTATCTACTTCATTAAGGTCATGTTTTCTTCTTCTTCTTCTTCTTCTTCTTCTTCTTCTTCTCTTCAACCATTAGGTGATATCATCTGTTCCTGCCTCTATCGTCATGCATGTTTTACGAGATCAACCCAAATCTCACTTCCCAATTGATCAGTAATTCAATAACTTTGTTGATAAAATTTTATCATTCTGTCAACTTGATTTTTCAATTTTGTATAATTTTCTTTATCTTGTCATTTTATGAGAAAATATTCAGATCTGATATTACTATTTTTTTTTATTTTAATAGCTTTAGTGCATCCTTTTAGGTATCTCATAAATTTCATCTCACCAGATGTATACATGATCTTCCTCTTTGTTATTGTCCACTATTCGGAACTATTTATAAGAGTAGGCACTGCCATAACTTTAAAACATTTCATCTATGTTCCTTTTCTTTTGTTTCTACCTAAATTTATTCCGCTTATTCCACAAATTATTTAAATCTATTTTTTCTCAAGGGCTTTATCAAATTTAAAACTGATATCACATCCTAGATAATTGAAGTGGGATACTTGTTTTAATATTCTCCATTTATTAGCAGGTCTATTTTCGGTCTAATGTGATTTTTCCTTTAAATAACCATTATGTTTGTTTATTTTGTAGATACAGTTAAATTGTGTGTGTGAGTGTGTGTGTTGATGCTACCCATCACACCTTACGTGCTTCGGATTCCGCGCTGGGGAGGGGGGAGGATGACATGAACTGTATCCTGGCTTAATGTTTACATTACTCTTTGTATATTATCTTCTGTTTCTTGAATAACTACATATTTAATCATCAGCATATAATGGTAAAGTATTTAAAGGTGCGTTTAATTTAATTTTAATCCCGTACGTAATTCGATTGTCCAGGTATAAATCAAAGTGGGTGAAAAACTGCACCCTTATCGAACACCTTGATTTGTTAAAATTTCATCTGACATTTTAAAACTTGAACTATTTTGGTATTTACATACAAACTCTCAATAGGACCAATAGTATGTTTAGGAAAGCATTTTGTTTATAATATTTTCATAAAAGGGAAGTTTTTACTTTATCAAAGGTTTTCACAAAAACAATAAACGTTAAGTGAGTTTCCAACCAAACTCACAATGTTTCCTCCAATAATTTGCCTCATTATGAATATGTTATCACTAAATGAATATCTTTCCTTAATAACATATGCCTCTAAAACCTGGACCATGCTGAAGTCTGACGAACGATCCTTGTGAATGTTCGAAAGGAGAGTACCTACTTGTTAGATCCACCTCTGGAGCTATGCAAGAAAACGGGATCTGCAGGAGGAGATACTACTCTGAAATATACAATTTATATAATGAATCCGATATGGTGATATTTAAATTAATAGATTGGCTCGAATCGGACATGTTATATGCATGAATTATAACAGAATTAGCAAAAAAAGTTATGATGCACAACGTTTGGTATCTAGAAAAGTGGGAAGATTTAAGTCAAGATGGGAGGATGACATAATTGAGGATATCAGAACTCTAGGAAAAAAAACTGGAAAGAGCAAGTGAAAGACAGAAATGTTTGGCGAAAGCTACTTAAGAAGGCCAAGGATCACAAAAGGGTGTCGTGATATTTCTGATGATGAAAACGAACGTATTTCCTCATTCTGATTGATCTTCTGATATTATTACATACATAATAGATTGTAATTTCTGATAGGAATTTTACCAAAATTAATAATTATTCAATTTATATTATTCAATTGATCCCCCAGTTTAAGAATTTTCTCCTCAGATTTGATATTATATATTTAATAAACTTATTCCTCTATCTAATTTCTATTGCCATTTTTAAAATAGGGAAATTCATAACTGTAGCTGTATTGCATTCCACGGGTATGATCAGTTCTTCCAACACATGCCTAAAAACGAAGAAAACATAATTTTAATATTATTCCACAGAGAGGAAACGCCCAGTAAGCAGACCAAGAATGAGGCGGGAGAATAACATTAACACATTAACCATGATTTGAGGGAAGTAGATTATGTTGGGATGATTGGAAAACATTAGCTCAGGTTAGAGATGTATGACGAGCTTGTGTCTGCGCTGCCATGAACTTACAGGTTCGATAGTGCCAGTGGGTTACTTGAGTTTGAACAATGTTGCTATCTAGGCAATATAATCATTAATAACAATGAATCAACAGTTGAAATGAAGAAAGGATTGCATTGGTTATACATATATTTAACGATTTTTTTTCAAAACAAAAGACAAAAGAAGATGAAACAGTTTGTAAAATTTTATATTCGGAGTGATTTGTTATATACCTGTGAAAATTGGGTCCTTACAGAGAGTAACACAAAGAAAGTGGATGTAACAGAAATGTGATTACCTATGCAGGCGATTACTATGGGTAAATTATAAACAGACAAGAAAGTAAACCGGATATAATACTAATTAAAGTAGAATAAAATACAAAATAAGGATTTTTTTTTGGTTATATACTCCATTACAATCGGCCGCGGTGGACTAGTGGTTATGCTCCTTGCCTCAGGTCCCGAGGGTCGCGGCTACAAACCCGGCCGGGGTCGATGGATTTTTTAGGACGGAAAAATCCAAGGAGCAAGTCCTCCGGAAGTGACTTTAAGCCGTGGGTCCCGATTCTGAAGATTTTCAGGCTCGTAAAAGACCCTTAAGCCTGAATGAAAAGGCCTCTAAGCAAAATTTACCGAATTTTCCCGTCCTAGTACTACCTTGGTTTCCTAGATGTCAGTAAGAGGCGGAACGCTGACCACGGACCACTCAAATGACATCTACACGAAAACAAGTGTAACTAAATTAGTATGGTTCAAATCCTTCCCTGTAGGGGGAGAGCGCCTAAATCTCTGTTAAGGGAAAAATGGGCTTACAAGATACAAGAAGATACTCCATTACCGACATAATAATTTCCTTAAAACAATTTTCTAAAACAAAATTTGTGCAAAAAAAAGATGATGACCAAGTACCTGTTTTGGAAGATGCAATAGAAATTAAAATATGGGTAGAATATCAAGAATTAGAAAGGGTAGCTGAAATAACAGAAGAATGTTTTCACTTTAGTTTTACAATTTACTATAATTCATAATAATTTTCTTATTCTCTTATATATATATAAATATATAAAGTAAAGGTTCCCACTTTTTTTTAGACAATCGGCACTTGATGTCAGCCGGGTTGTTAGCCCTGCGTGTCGGTCGCCGTTACCCCCAGAACAAGCGTCTGGTACTCACTTCCGTTAGAGGCTGAGTCGACCCCAGGACCATAGTGCCGCCAGAAAGTTTGGGTCAGTTTAAAAATCCGGACCCCACCGGGAATTGAACCCGCGATCTTCTGGCTTATAGCGCAGTACCTTAACCACTACGCTACGGCGTGCCCCCATATATATATATATATATATATATATAACCAATACTGTAAATGTATTAAATACTACTTACTTAGATATGGTGACAAGACGCCTGGCTATGTACTAAAAGACCATACTTCGATCTCGGACAATAATTTAGTAACACGATATGACCGAAGATGTTAACCATCTATTAACACAAAATAAAAAAATGTTGTTCAAAATAACAAAAAAAACTATTAGTAACATTAATGATAAAGCCATTAACGATAGAGTTGATAATTTTTATGTGCCATATTCTATTTTTTATTGTTGCTGAATTCAAATATCTAGGAACAATAATCACAAATAGGAATGAGATGCACAAAGAAATTAAACATTAGGCTCAATTCTTGAAATGCGTGCTATTATGCATTACAGATACTTTTGATGTCCCAACTCCTTTCAAAAAACGTTAAACTGAAAATATTTAAAATTATTATTCTACCAGTTATATTATATGGATGCGAAACATGGACTCTTATTTTAAGGAAGGAAAGGAGATTGCACGAGTATTTGAGAATAAAGTACTTAGGAACATTTTTGCATCAAAGAGAGATGAACAGACAGATGAACGGAGAAGCCAGATATAATAAGAACAGTTAAGTCTCGTAGACTGCGATGGGAAGGACATGGGCACGTATGGGGAATGAAAGATATGCATGGAAGCTTTTTGTAGGAAAATCAGAGGGAAAACGCCCAGTTGGTAAACCAAGAATGAGGTGGGAGAATAACATTGACTATGATTGAAGGAAGTAGATTATACAGGGTATGATTGGAAAGCATTAGCTCAGGATAGGGATGTATGGAGAGCTTATGCTCTGCCTAGTCTTAAGATTTTTTAAGAGGAAATTGTTATATATTTAATATATTTTTGAAATAAAATATATAAATATTTAGCAGTAGAAATGGATTGAGATATACTGTAGTAGGTACAGTATGAGTAGGGGAAATAGTATCTTCCCACCACGTGGTAGTGCAGTGTTGAGAGTTTGCCAGCATAGTAGGAAGGAAGACGTTTCTTTTCTTCATTACCAGCGTGCTACTCGTGGGGACCACAAGCTGCTCAACACGTGAACAAATCCAACATTTGAACCGCGAATTGTTCAAATATCCGCAGTTGGATTTTCTGTGCTCAATGACTTTATCACCATCTGTGTTCAATTCCCACGTCTGCCTTACTTCTGTGCGTCATTTCGAATTCCAAAGCCGAGATTTCTTTTATTTTTACTGTATCAAAAGTGATTTGTATTCAAATATCAGTGTTATGTTATTTTGGTGTCTAGGTAGAAGCAAATTGTTGGGTTAACAGATTAAGTATTTTTCTATCTGAATAAAAAAATAATTATGTTAGAAGACGGTTGACGCGTGCCAATTTGAGCGGCCATGACAGTAACATTTTAATATTCAGACACATTTGTCGTTGAAGAAGTAATATATCTATTATAATTCAAAGGCGTTGGCAGAGAGTGTGTTCTTGTATGGCAAAACTGACGATAAAAGAGGAGGAGGCAAGTATTTGGTTACGATCTTTGCATATGTAATGAAATTCAAAACGCGCCCCCGGACGTGGCTATAAAATAAAATAAAACAATCACGTGTCCATCTTAGTGAAGAGACGTGAGAAAGACCCAGAACTACCACTCATCATAATCCCATCTTGGACATCATCAGAAGACAATGGAGGCTCTAGGTAAGTCCTGAAGCTATGTCATTTGTAATCTTATTTGGTAAACTTCGCGCAGGTACTCGGAGGAGGTTGTCCCAGAATCTTAAAACCCCAATCTTCCCCTTTACGCTGTTCTGTCTGTATCAAGAATGATTTATCAAGATTTTTTTTGTATTCTTTGTCGACTGAAGTATGTTGAACTTTTTTTTATGCAAGACTAGAAGTCCCATCCTGTCGGATCCTTTGACATCTAAGATGTCCTTACAACACAATAGGAAATAGAGGGTGGGAGGAGAGGATGTTGAACAGGTGTAACTTTATACTTGTTCACTGTCGCTTGAGACTCTGTGAATGTTACAAGTGGCCCTGATCAGTGTTGCATAACTTCAGGGCTGGCAGGTATGAATTCATAATTTCATTGCTTCAAATTGCATTGTACAGTTATATTTAACGTGATCTTCATTTACCGGAAGACATTATTGAATTGTAATAACAGTTGATTGTTCGAGCTTATTTATTTATTTACACTACAACTTATACTAATATTAACTTTTTTAAAATGACCTATACTTTTTATTTCATGTGTAATTTAATTATTATTAGACTATATTACCGGTATTCAACTTTAACTTACTGTTTTGAAGTTTTATTTACCTTATTTATTACTCAAAATTACCATTTAGGAGCTAGGATAAATATAGTTTAAATGTTGTATCTTGTTTCTATAGTCATTTATTTATAGATTATAATATTGTTATATGCATTAATACATCATTTTTAAGGATATTTGCTATTATTGCTAGCTGTAAATTGTTATGTAGGCCTACATATTTTATTTTTTTAAATTAAATTCTGTTATATATTTTTATAAAATACTAATGATTTTTAATACTTTTCTTACTTGTATTGATCTGATAAACATAAAAATAAATGTATGTTACTAAATATTATTTGGTAGCCTACTTAAAATTTTTAATAGGTTATTGTATGGTATAGGTATATTCTTATTTATTTATATTTTAAGTATTTTATTTTATTATTACTATATCATTATAATCATTATAAGTACCATTAATTCATTTTTCCCCCCTAAATTTCAACGCAACCGATATTTAGCATACAATTGGAAAATTATTGAACATTAAGTAATTAAATTTTTGTTTTCAATTTTAATTATTTGTAAATAATTAAAGTAATAATTATGAGTGATTATGTTTATTTATGCTTTAATAATGTGATAATTAATTTGATCTTTAATTTCCTTGTATTATTATATAAATTGTAAAACATATACTCGTTTTGTAGATAATATTGTACTTTGAGTAGTTATAAATTATTCAGTCTATAATGATATAAATTTTTACAACTGTATCAGATTTTTAAAATTAGTTTGTTTACTGGGATTAACTAAATTTTGAAATATGAGAGAAAAATGTCCGGGAAAGTCAAATGAAATGTGTATTCTACCTTTCGGTAAGTTTCTGTGGAAATCCAGGCGAAATATTTATGAATGACAGTTTTTTTTTTCAGTTGACGCGTCATAAAACAAAACAAATAGACCTATGACAATAGTTTAAATCTAACGAATATGTGTATTATAATTAAGCCAAACTGAGTTTTAAAATTATTTTTTATATGCTATTTATTATATTTAATCAACATATTTGTCCCAGGTGTGGTCTTGAATAGCGTCGCTGCCTCGTATGCTGCAGGCCCGGGTTCGATACCCGGCCGGGACAAGTTTCCTAGGTGATGTTTTTTTTTCGGAGTTTTTCCTCACCTGCAAGACAAATGTCAGTAAACTTTAAGGCCCAAACGGTCCCTAACATCATCGGACCATCATAATCAACATTCGTCATGTTTAGTATGAATGTGTGTGTGTGTGTGTGTGTGTGTGTGTATGAATAGCGTATTTCATCTTGATGTTGTGATGTCTCAGAGGATGCTCTGACATTGAGCTGATCACGCATTCGGGGAAACTCTCCATGTCCTTTTGTGATCAAAAACGTATGTGTGAGATCCACAGTTTAAAATCACTGTCCCGACTGAGTGAGAGCGTGTGGCATGTAAAGGAATCTATAAGATGAGAGGTTGAACGTCTTAAAGATGAAGAATCAACATAATTATGTGTCCTATAATTAACAGGAAGGTTTGAAAAAATAGAAAATGGACAGCTAATGACAAATTTTGAGGAAGTGACTAAATTCAAATACTTGGGAACAATAATCACAAATAGGAATGAGATGCACAAAGAAATTAAACATAGGCTCAATTCTGGAAATGCGTGCTATTATGCATTACATAGACTCTTGACGTCCCAACTCCTTTCAAAAAAACGTAAAAATGAAAATATATCATCATCATCATGAACAAATTCGTTTTAGGCCATGTGGCCTGTACGGTAAACCTAGCGAAGATGGTCTTGATCTTTCCACCGATGTTTTGGTCTTCCTTGGTCCCTATGTCCAGTTGGGGTATATTGGAATGCCAATTTTGGAAGTCTATTTCTTGCCATTCTTCTCAGATGATTTTTCCATTCTTGTTGGTATTTTTGGATATCTTCATTTAAACTTGCTACTCCAAGTTTTCCTCTGATAGTAGTGTTCCTTTGGTGATCCAGTCTATTAACTCCTAACAATGATCGTAAGAAGCGCATTTGGCTTACTTGAAGTTTATGAGAGTTTCTTTTATTTAAAATCCAAATTTCACTTCCGTATTTTAGAGCAGCTTTTGATGTGACGTTATGTAATCTTAGTTTTGTCTCTGTCCTCATCTGTTTACCAAAATGTCTTCGTATTACCCCATTCATTTTATTATATTTTTGTAATTTTGAATCAATGTCACTCTTATACTCTGCAAATACACTTCCTAAGTAAGAGAAATCTGACACTTGTTCTATAATTTTTCCATCAATCTCAATTTTCACCCGTTGTATGTTTTTTTCCACACATTGCCATTGTTTTGGATTTTGATGTGGAAATTTTCATATTATATTTGCTGGCAATTTTGAATAATTGATATGCTGCTATTTGTAAGCTATCTTCGGAATCTGATAATATTATTTGATCATCAGCATATAATATTGTTTGAATTATTTTATTCCTAGTTATTGAAATTCCACTGTTTACTGTTTGTTTCCATTCTTGCACTATTCTGTTAATATATATATTAAATAAGAGTGGAGATAGTCCACATCCTTGTCGAACACCTTTGCCTGTGTTTATGTGTTCTGTTATTTCTCCATCTGGTAATTTAATTTTGATTTTAGAATTTTGATATAAGCTTTGTATGGCTCGTATTACATGTGAGTGTATATGTTCTTCATGCAGTATCTGCCAAAGTTTATCTCGGTTTACATTATCATATGCCTTTTCATAATCTATAAATAGTATGTACAGTGGGAGATTAAATTCTCTCCTTTTTTCCATAATTTGTTGCAGGGTAAATATTGCATCTATAGTGCTCCTCCCTTTTCTAAATCCACATTGTTCTTCTTCCAAAAATGTTTCAGTACTTACTGATAACTTATTTTTAATTATGTTGGCATATAATTTAGATGCAGTTGGGAGTAAGGTAATGCCTCGGTAGTTATCACATTTGTTTTTCTGACCTTTTTTATGTATATTAATTACTAGACCCGTTTCCCAATCCGTTGGAATATTAAGACAATGCCAAATATTGTTAAAAAGTTCTAATAGTTTCTCTTTCATGAAAATATATAAAACTATTATTCTACCAGTTATATTACATGGATGCGAAACATTGGCTCTTACTTTAAGGGAGGAAAGGAGATTACAAGTATTTGAGAATAAAGTTCTTAGGAAAATTTTTGGACCAAAGAGAGATGAACAGACAGGTGAATGGAGAACACTACATAACAGTGAACTATATGGTCATTATAGGAAGCTAGATATAATAAGAACAGTTAAGTCTCGTAGACTGCGATGGGAAGGATATGTGGCATGAATGGGGAATGAAAGACGTGCATGGAAGCTTCTTGTAGGAAAACCAGAAAGAAAACGCCCAGTTGGTAGACCAAGAATGAGGTGGGAGAATAACATTAACTGTGATTTGAGGGAAGTAGATTATACAGGGAGTGATTGGGAAGCATAAGCTCAGGATAGGGATGTATGGAGAGCTTATGTCCGCGCGGCCATGAACCTACGGGTTCGATAGTGCCAGTGAGTTAGTTAGTTAATGTTTTAGCTGCTCAGTGGAAAGAAGGTATGAGGCACACATATCTTAAGGGAATCTCCTATATGAGATCAGACTCATGTAGGATAAAGTGACAAAGTGAAAAGAGTCCACGCGCCGTAGCGAGTGGTTAAGGGACTTGCGCTGATTCGAGTCTCCATGAGGAAACAAATTTTCTCATGGAATTTCGGCCAGTATGGGACCGGTGCCCACCTAGCATCGTGAGGCATTTGGGTAGCTACAATAAGTAGCGACTCCATGTTGAGAAGACCAGCTATAATTGCTGCGGGACCTGACATGATGACCATATGTCACCCCTACACTGGCTAATGATCGTCTATCTATGTGATTAACACGTGTAGATGTGAGGCCAGCAGCCTTCTGGTAGGCCAAGGGCCTTCTGAATATACTTTTAACATAAATTCTGTAATAATAATTTATAAATATATGAATATCTTATGAAATAACTATAAAACTGAAGTTTAGATAAATGTAAATTGTATACATTATAAATACGTGCATTATATATATATATATATATATATATATATTTTTTTTGTGGAAAGCAACGGGAAGCTACCACACCTACAATTCCTTAGTAAAGCTGCAAGCATAGCATGAAAATGCTATGATTGCAGTGAAGGACCTGCCTTTGGGCAGAATTACTATGGATGGATATATATATTTAAGGAATTATAGGTCTACACAAGCCGCATATAATAAGAACAGTTAAATCTCGTAGACTGCGATGAGCAGGTCATGTGGCATGAATGGGAATGAAATAAGTGCAAGGAAAACCAGAAGGAAAACACCCAGTCGGCAGACCAAAATTGAGGTGGAGGAATAGCATTATCCATTATTTGAGGGAAGTAGATTATACAGGGGATGTTTGGATAACATTAGCTCAGGATATGGATGTATAGAGAGCTTATATCCGCGTGGCCATGAACCTGCGGGTTTGATAGAGCTAGTGATGGTATTTTAATGCTTTGTAGGCCTAATGTAATTTACATAATTTGGTGAAACTATTTCATATGCCAAAAAATAAAAATATGAAATTTAGAAAATCACCATTTGAGAACATCATCGTCTCTTACATTGTTTTCATTAATTTTAATTTTAAAAATACAAGTGTGGATTATTAGAAACAGGCTTCATCATAAAGACTAAAATACCACTACCGTAAATATATAGGCCTATATAAACTAGGTACCTCAATCCCCATCGTCTTAAATTTTAACCCCATAGAAGTGTAAAACAGCTAGCTACATTTAGAAGGAAAACCATGATGAAAAATCGACAACAAATCTGTTACATTTCTTGTTATATATTGTTTATTTCACAATATTGAGGGTTCTGAGGTTATAATTTAGAGAGTAGGCCTACGGTATATTCTTAGGTTTGATTAATCTTTACGAATATTTCCACTGCAAGAAACTGGGAAACTCTCGTAATGTTTGTAATGAATAATAATTAAAATGGTGTCTCGCATTCTCAACTAATGTGAGATGACACTAAAGCTCTATTTAAAATTATTAATGATACTTAACAGCGTTATTTGTACTTAGGGTGGAAGGTTAATTGTGAAATATTAAGTTCATAGATGAGTAATGAAGGTAAAAATTAATTTAACTTTCTCCCTCACAGTTATTTGGAAAGATGCCACTGTCAAGACATTCATTATCTTATTCTTCTAATATACCTACTGGCGGTTCAAAGGTACATGGCGTTAACAATTTAAATATTTTAATAAAAAAGGGCAATTCTTTCTACTCCAAGAGAAAAATACCCTCTATGGCGCGACAGTCCTAGAAGGCCCTTGGCCTACCAGATGGCTGCTGACCTCACATCTACATGTGTTAACAAAGAGGAAGACGATCATCCTGTCAGTGTAAGGGTGATGTGGTTAACATGTCGTCCCCCAGCCATTATAGCTGTTTTTTTTAACCTGGAGCCACTACTTATTGTAGGTACCTACATTCCTCAAGATGCTGGGTGGGTACTACTCCAGTACTGGTCAAAATCCCTTGAGAAAATTTCTTTCCTCTTGTAGACTCGAACCAGTGCACGACCCGTAGGCCTAAGCACTGCGCCAAGGCCTCTTGCCTTAACCACTCGACTACGGATCGGAACTATTCCAAGAGACATAAAATATAATTTTCACACAACATATTAATGTGTAATGTATTTAAAATTCTGTACCCCGCGGGAAATCGAACCCAGATTACTGGAGCGGAAACTAGGGACTCTATGAATTACCAACAGCAATGGACTATTTCATGCATTTCAACAATATAGTAGATTATTACTCTTGATTTAATTTTAAGTTATTGCAAGCAATTAGTGTAAGCTAGCTACGGGAATTGCGCTGGTTCGAGTCCCGTGAGGGAAGAAATGTTCTAATGCAATTTCAACTAGTATAAGACCGATATCTAATCAGCATCATGAGGCATTTGGCTTACACAATAAGTAACGGCTCCAGCTTGAAAAAAAGTATAACAGCTGGGACACACGACATCCTAACCACATGTCATTCCTCTACTGTTTAGATGATCGCACCATCTCTATGAGTAATATATGTGGATGTGAGGCTAGCAAGCCTTCTAGGTTGTCACACCATGAAGGAACATTATATAAACAACATTTTTAAAAAGTAGTAATTGAATACACACTTCTCCACATTAAAATAACAGAGCATTTTAAGTACAAGGCAAAGCAGAGAAGAATTAAAATCTCAAATATTTTACAATTTTTAAATACTAAAAGAAGAAAAATAATAGTTATTACAGCTTGGCAGCGATCAAAATGCAGTTGAACTGCACATGCGCTAGGTTTCTATAACGTTATGTTCGCCTTCAAGCCAATTTGGTTGGGATTCACCATGATCATGTGATTTAGTCTTTTGGTGCGCTCAATTACATAGACATCGTTGTTGTTAGATCTTACGTGGTATTGGTTTGGTGGTGATACAAGCTTCAATTCAAGTGATACGGGTATTAACGCTGATTGGTTGAAATAGAGGGACAGAGCTGAACACCGAACTGGGTAGTACTATAGTTTGTTAGCGAACAAAATTCATTGCTAATAAATTCTTGCCTTGACTCTACACCTCTCACTACCGAGGTGTTCCCCTCTGTCCCCTTTTTCAACCAGTCAGCGTCAATACCCGTGTCGCTTTAACTGGAACTTGTATCACCTACATAAGAACCAATAACATGTAATTGAACGCCTCCAAAGGTTACAACTAAACCACATAATTACGGTGAATCCCAGCATAAGTTGAATGGAAGTGAATATTATCGCATGCCAGCACGACCTCATTTTGTTCGCTGCCTAGCTTGTAGCTAGTAAACAATCCGTCTTACAAGTTAAATAATTTCCAGCAAGCTATAACTTGGCAGTGAACAAAATTGAATGCTAATACGTTCTTGCCTTCACTGTACATCTCTCACTACGCAGACCGTTATTCTCCTATTCCGCTCTTTTCAACCAATCAGTGTCAAAACTCGTACCGCTTGCACTGGTGTTAGTATCCCCAGCAGAATGTTGCTACGTATTAACCAATAACATCAATGTTGATGTATTGGAAAGCTCACTCAATCCGACTACTAGGGGTACTTACGTCATTGAATTCTAGCGCATGCGCAGCACGACTGCATTTAGTTCGTTGCCAAGCTATAACACAACTGACTTTATCTTCAACATTAATAAAATTCATGATAAAATTCCGTTGAGGTATTACTCACAAAATTAAAATGATAATATAAAATTATAAAATTGTTACCTAATAGATCGTCTCCTCATCTTTGTAAAATATTAATTCTCTCCTGATAATGGAACTAATCCTGAAAGGCCTAT
This sequence comes from Diploptera punctata, assembly GCA_030220185.1. Lineage (NCBI taxonomy): Eukaryota > Metazoa > Arthropoda > Insecta > Blattodea > Blaberidae > Diploptera > Diploptera punctata. The sequence goes on from JASPKZ010003852.1 coordinate 1,899,210, forward strand.
AGATAATTAATATTTTACAATGTTGAGGAGATGGACCTATTAGGTAAGAATTTTATTTTATAATTTTAATTTTGTGACCTTATCTTGTGAATTTGATATTGTCTGTCTTTTATCATTTATTTATATGATAAAATCTAAATATATTTGTTTTTGTCGTGAATAAAAAAACAATAAAAGAGGAGAATATCAAGTCATGTTCCTTAGAGAACTTGAAAATATGTTAATAAAAAATTGTGTATTATATCGAATATCTTCCACATATAACTGTCTTTAAATATCTTTAATACAGAAATATTCATCGATGTACAAGTAGTTGAGAGGAAATTATAATCTTTCCTTCCATAGACTAACCTTCGAGGAGGCGTCAAAATGAATTTTGATGAATACATTTCAATAATATAAAATCTATAGAAGGAAACATTAAAGTTTCGAGTCATGTTTTAACTATTGTACTCCACCCAATTCTACACGCATAAAGCCACGAATCACCTTCATAATAAAGACGTTGATCATACTAGGATATGGTGTGTCGTTCACTAAAAGGTGCCTTTTTCCTGTAGCCACAAAATATGGTTGTAAAAGTAGTAGTTTTGTTAGATACCAAATCAAGAAATGGTTAAATTTTAATATGTATTTTTCAAATGTATAAATCATTTTTTTAGGAATTTGAATTAATTTATCTGATTTCGTTAAAAATATTTTATCTCTGTTCTTTCTTATATTCATCCCTCATTTTCTATAACAGTACTTTTTTTCTTATTTTGAAAGTAATAAGAGATATTTCTTTTAGGACAGCTCAGGTTTGAGCTACATACAACAATGTTGGTAAAATTGTGATTTCGCAGCATTCAACAAGTAGCATTTAACCCTTAAATTGGAAAAACAAGTCAAAAGTTTCTTTTTTCCAGATATTTAAATTGTTCAACTTTTTCAAAATTTTAATTATCTATTTTCATACTTGTTAATATGTCTTGAAATGTGCATATACTTGATTTTTTGTAGCACATTTTTTAGATCAGTTTTTTTTACCTATTTAACAAAAAAACAGATATTTAATGTCATCTTCTGTCCCCCCAGTTAGCACACAATCTGCATAAACATAGGTTAATTTTTTATTGTTTGAAAACACAATTAGGCCCTAAGTTCTCTCTTAATATCTTGTAACTTTTTTTATAAACATAATTAAAAATGCTATGTTCAATCCTTTTTCAGGCAGGATTTTATAATTAAAAAAAAAATCCCAGGTCCACCGCTGTGTTCTTGGGGAAGCGTCGCTACTTCGTATGAGCATACCCGAGATCGATTCCCGGTCGAGGCAAGTTTCCTAGATGGTGTTTTCCTCGCCTGTAAGACAAACATCAGGAAACATTAAGGCAAAAACGGTCCCCGAACATCATCTGGTCATTTTCATCATCATTACTATCATATCCATCATGTTTAGTATGAATGTGTGAGTGCATGATGTGTTTCACCTTAATGATGTGATGTGTCGAAGGCCCTGGATTGAGCTGATCACCCATCCACGGGTCCTTCAAAGTTCTTGTGTGGTCAAAAAGTATATGTCCGAACCAAAGTTTAAAATCTCTCTCCCGACAGGTCGTTCCACTACTATGCGCCTTGGTGCATGTTATAGTATATATATATAAAGTGAGAAATAAACTACAAAATATGATGGAGAAAAAATAAGGAAAGGAAGAAAATTCTCAGATATTTAAATTGTTTAACTTTTTTAAAATTTATATATTTTTTCTCCAAGATATAGACAAGGCCTATATCAAATATGTGGGAATTAAGGAAAGATAAATAAAAATTAAAGAAATGGGAATATGCAGAGGGAATTTGTTAGGAATGGCATGCAGTAAGATTTGTATTTATGACACAATACAATTGGTATGCTGAACGAATAGCTTTGTCTGTGGGTCAACAAGTCACCAGGCAATCAATTGCAATTCTGACTAACTGCTCTACTTAATAACAATCCATTAGTATGATATTACACAGACGAGATGTCCCTAGCTAGATACAAAATACATAATCATAATATTATGATCATGTCCACCGCTGTGGTCTCGAGGTAGCGTGTTGCCTTTCTACGCAGCGGACCCGGGTTCGATCCCCGCTCGAGACAAGTTTCCTGGATGAGGTTTTTTCGGGGTTTTTCCTCATTTGTAAGACAAATGTCAGGATGCTTTAAGGCCCAAACGGTCCCCAAACATCATCTGGTTTAAGGCCTCTCCTGGCGCATCATTACCCATCGTTATCACGCATCATATCATTGGGGCAGCGTAACCCCGCCTTCCAGGCGCCCCAACCTCAGAAGTGGGTTACAATACGCCAATTCCAGGAGAGAATACCTGAAATGTCGAATGACAAACAGGTGGCATTGAACAAAAAAAATATATTATGATCATAATTTATTAAGAATAAGAATAAACTTTTATTTAGAATACATTTTTATACACTATATTGACACCCGAATGAGCAAGTGCTCATGTTCAGATACAGGTGAGGAAAACCCTCGTAAAACCCTCATCGATGAGCCTGTCCCGAACCCGGGCCCGCTGTGTGGCAAGGCAGCATGCTAGCTTGAGACCACAGCGGTGGACTCTCTTATATCAATTGTATCATATAAATCTGCGGTGCAATTCAGTTCAATTATGAAACACAATACTCACCAACACATATTCATCCGTGAAACATCTGTTACGAATTTTAGATATGTCTCTGGTACATATCTTCCATCGCAGAGTTGATAATATTTTAACGGCCGCCCACACAACATTTTAACAGAGGGTTACCGCTCGAAGGTCGGGGTCCATTCCCGCCCTCGCAGAAACAGTTTGTACATAAATTACACAAGAATGCGAATGAAAAACAATATTATTTTCCGGTACTTTAAATGTGGACGACTGAAATTAACTTTTAGAATCGTTACTGTTGATTAATTGTGAACATTTCATATTTCCTAACATAGAATATTTCAGTATACAGTATTTTAGAAATCTGAGAAAGGTTATAGGTTAATGAATGTAGAGATGAATGAAGGCTCATTTACATGCATACACAAGCCATCGGCTTACTATGTGGTACAAACTCGTTATTTTGTATTCGTTCAATGTAACACGAATTTTAAAATATATCTTTTAGTTACATACTAAATTTTATCTTAAGATTTATAATTATCATCAAATAAATCTGTAATGTAAATCGTAATTTGTAATGCAGAATTTTCTTAAGTCGTAATTAATCACAACTGGAATTCCCTACCACAAGAAATAAGGGGCTGCCGGACATTGTCATCTTTTAAAAGAAATCTAAATTTATATTTGCTCTAACCTCGACTTCATCATTACCCAGTGTAAGGTACATATATTAATTGGTGTTTCTCGTATAATTCATCATATTTATACTATTATTATTATTATTATTATTATTATTATTATTATTATTTTTATCATTATTATTATTTTATTATTATTAATAATAATATTATTATTATTATTATTATTATTATTATTATTATTATTATCATCGTAGGTATTATTATTGTTATTATCGTATAAAATGTCGTTTGTATACGTGAAATTTACATTGCTACATTTAATTTACCGTATCTTTAACTGTTTATAATTAGTACAGTGTATATATATATATATATATATATATATGTCAAATATTTATTTGTATTTGTGCTGTTTGAGTGGAAGAGAAGGCCTTATGGCCTTAACTCTGCCAGAATAAATACATTATTATTATTATTATTATTATTATTATTATTATTATTATTATTATTATTATTATCATCATCATCATAAATATTGTATCATACTCGTTCATCAAAAAATGTGTAACATATCCATGTACACTGATGTAGGCCTACGTGAAAAATAAAGACCTAGTGCTTAATGAAGCAGTCTTTTTTAATATATTGTTTTCTTCCAATTACATTTTTATAAACAATTTTATATTTTACTTACAATATTAGGGTTAACAAGGAAGTTTTATAGACTCTGTATGTAATGATGATGATGATGATAATAATAATAATAATAATAATAATAATAATAATAATAATAATAATACTATTGCGAGGGGAAATTAAGGACAATTGGGACATTCTATTGAGGAACACAAAAAAATTGGGTTTGGAAATAAACATCAATAAAACTAAATATATGGTCACTCATAGAAATACATCCAATATTGGAAATTGACAGTTAATAAAAGAAACTCCAAGCGCGACAGGCCTAGAAGGCCCTTGGCTGACCAGCCGGCTGCTGTCCTCACATCCACATGTTAATCACAGAGGTAGACAATCATCTAGCCAGCGTAGGGGTGACATGTGGTCAGCATGTCGGATCCCCAGCCGTTATAGCTGGTATAACAAATGAGGGAAATTTTGAAGAAGTGGCTGAATTCAAATACCTAGGAAAAATAATTACCAAACAGAATTGAGATACAATAAATAAAATAAACATAGACTCAATGCCGGAAATGCATGATATTATGCATTATAGGGACTCTTGTCGTCCCAACTTCTCTAAAAAATGAAAATGAAAATATATAAAGCTGATAATCTACCAGTTTTATTATATGAATACGAAACGCGAACTCTTACTTTAAAGGTGGAGAATTATGACGAGTCTTTGAAAAAAAAAGTTCTTAGAAAGAAAAAAAATTGGACTAAAGAGAATGAACAGACAGTAGAACTGTGAGCTACATGACCTGGGAAATCAGATATAATAAGAACAGTTAAGTCCCGTAGACTGCGATGAGCAGTACATGTGGCACGAATAGGGAATGAAAGAGTCTCGTGGAAACTCTTTGTAGGAAAACTAGAGGGGAAAACGCCAAGTAGGTAGGCCAAGGACGAGGAAGGAGTATACTATTAATCATAATTAGAGGGAAGTGAATTATAAGGGGATGATTGGAAAACATTAGCTTAGGATAGGAATATTTGGAGAGCTTATGTTCGCGCGGCCATGGACTTTATGGTTCCATAATGCCAGTGAGCTAGTTATAATGATGATAATAATAATAATAAAAAGGTATCCCACTACAGGCCTCAGGAGGCCCTTTGGGGTAGTAGAAGGTTAGGGCTCCCACTTTTCTGGACAATCGGCACTTGATGTTAGCCCTGGGTAAAGGCCGTCTTTACCCCCAGAACAAGCGTCTGGTACTCATTTTCATTTGAGATTGAGTCGATCCCAAGGCATAGTGCCGCCAGAAGGTTTGGGTCAATTTAAAAATCCTGACCCCACCGGGACTCGATCCCTCGACCTTCCGGCTTGTATCGCAGTGCCTTAACCATTACGCTACGGCGTGTACCCAATAATAGTAGTAGTAGTAGTAGTAGTAGTAATAATAATAATAATAATAATAATAATAATAATAATAATAATAATAATAATAATAAACGCAGAATTATAATTAGAAAATCAATCCCAAAACCAATATACAATTGTTACTTATTTTTGTCTGCAAGCCAACGGCTGGTTTCCTTTCAGAGTTTTAAACTTTAATAATAAAATAAATAATAAAAATACAAACAGTAAATAATAATAATAATAATAATAATAATAATAATAATAATAATAATAATAATAATAATAATAATAATAATAATAATTGTACACTGAATATGAACAAAGTGATATTTACGAGTAAAAGCTTGTAATTCACTGGACTATTAAACCTAGAAGTTTATGGCCGCGCGGACATAAGTTCTCCATACATCCCATCCTTAGCTAATAAAATAACGTATTTTCCAAATATTCCCTGTATGATTCACCTCCCTCAAAACATGGTTAACGTTATTCTGCCACCTCATTATGTGCTTGCCCACTGTGCCCATTCGCTACGGTTTTTGTACAAGATATTTCCATGTGTTTTATTCCCCATTTGTGCCATGTGCTTTGCCAATCGCACTTACTAGACTTAACTATTGTTATTATATCAGATTTCCCATAAAGATAATATTGCTCACTCGTGTGTGTGTGTGTGGTTTTTTTTTCCCCCTATCTTTTCGCCTTTCTGTTAATCTCTCTTTGGTTGGTGCAAACTTTCCTAAGCATTTTATTCTCAAATAATAGTAATATGTTCTCCTCTCATAAATTAAGAGACCATGTTAATAATGCATGTAGCTGGAAAAATCACAACTCGCATAATATATATGCATCCATAGTAATTCTGCCCGAAGGTAGGTCCTTCACTGCAATCATAGCATTTTCAAGCTATGCTTGCAGCTTTACTAGGGAATTGTGTAGGTGTGGTAGCTTCCCGTTGCTTTCCACACCGGTGAAGGATGATGATGATAATGATAATGTAAGGATGATAATGATAAGGATGATGGCCATATGTGTTTATTTATTTCAGGATTATTTCTATTATTTACACAGGTATCCTTATCCAAAATATACAATTTTTGTTTTCTTCCACACTTTCCGGTCCTGTGTGTCTGCTTCTGTCATATTTCTCTTCTTCATGTTGTATTTATCCATCCATCCATCCATAGTAATTCTGCCCAAAGGCAGGTCCTTCACTGCAATCATAGTATTTTAATGCTATGCTTGCAGCTTTACTAGAGAATTGTAAGCGTGGTAGCTTCCCGTTGCTTTCCACACCGGTGAAGGATGATGATGATGATGGCCATATAATTTCGGGGACCGTTTCGGCCTTAAAATTTTCCTGGCATTTGTCTTACAGGTGAGAAAAAAACCCGATAAAAACCTCACCCAGAAAAACTGCCCCGACCGAACCCGGGCCCGCTGCGTGGCAAGGCAGCACGCTACCTCGAGACCACAGCGGTGGACGTATCATATATATGTATATATAAAACAAATAATTATAATTTAGACATTATTTCAATAATAATTAGTTGGATCGCATTTCAGTTAAGTTGTTTTAATATTGTTTGGTTTAGACTTTTTTTTAGATTATTTTAACTAATTCAGCAATAGACAAATTCTCTCGTAGGATAGCTGTGTACAGTTATAATAAAGTATAACTATTCTAAATTAGTCACATTCCGTTTATTCATACTTACCATGTTTTTTAATAAAATCATCCATTTCACAGTAAATCGTTATATTTATTTATTTTAACAGGCGAAGTTAAGACCGTAAGGTCTTCTCTTCCAATTCATCAGGGTTAAATTATATATATATATATATATAACAATTATGAATTATATACATGTTGATTAATATACATAATAGGCATATGTTACACAATAAAGAATTGATAAGGAAAAATATAATAATAGTAATAGTAAAAATAATATTAGGCCTAATAATAATAATAATAATAATAATTATTATTATTATTATTATTATTATTATAACCTATAATTTGAATAAGTAATTGGCTTGGTAATAAAGTGTAAAAAATAATAAAAGTATACACGAAACACTGTTATAGGCCTATATTATATTGTCTAAGGAAATATTTAGTGTTTATACGGTTAAGTACATTTAAATATAAAAAAAATAGGAGCATTGCGGACCACAGGGGGTCCATAGGCCACATTCTGTTGGATTCTACATTAGAACAAACCGGATGCAGAACCTGCGGGATGTCCTGCTCCAGAACAGTTGTACGTACTATTGTCCAGCTTTCTGCATTCAAGTGGCTGTCACTGGATCTCTGTTATTTGAAAGGAGGAGGGGCAGAGACTTATCATTTACTGTAGAGCGGCATGGTTATTTTTCAACTCCAATAAAATCATTCCAAAATGAAAATAATTTTTGTTACAGATAGATGAGGTTTGAACTTTTTTTTTTTTGCAAATGCCCCAGGTTTGTCTTTCGACATTCCTGGTTTCTCTCCTGGCATGGCGTACTTGAAACCCACTTCTGAGGTTGGGGCGCCTGGAAGGCGGGGTTACGTTGCCCCGATGATATGATGGGTGATGATGATAATGGTGCATAAGATGAATATGAATGATGATGATTGCGATGGCCATATGATTTCGGGGACCGTTTGGGCCTTAAAGTTTTCCTGACATTTGTCCTACAGGTGAGGAAAAACCCCGATAAAAACCTCACCCAGAAAAACTGTCCCGACCGGGGATCGAACCCGAGCCCGCTGCGTGACAAGGCAGCAAGCTACCCCGAGACCACAGCGGTGGATATTATTATTATTTTTTTTGTTATATCGCCTCTAAAAACTCCATGGCGGAACAGGCCTAGAAGGCTCTTGCCTACCAGCCGGCTGCTGGCCTCACGTTCTTTATTAATCACAGAGGTAAATGATCATCTAACCAGTGTAGGGCTGACATGTAGTCAGCATATTGGGTCCCCAGCCGTTATAGCTGTTTATTTCAACCTGGAGCTGCTACTTACAGTAGTTACCCAAATGCCTCACGATGCTGGGTGGGCACCAGTCCCATACTGGCTGAAATTCCATGAGAAAAATTCTTCGCTCATGGAATCCCGTAGTTTTGCGCCAAGGCATCTTGCCTTAACCACTCGGCTACGTCGCGGGACTATATCGCCTCTAGGATCATGTCTATTGTCTGCATTCAATTGTCTTGTGCAAATGCAATGGATACAAACATTTTAATTAATTAATATAAAATTTTGATTATATGTTAAGTGGGTCGTAATAATGAAATTTACGATTAAGGAAAAGTTACGAAAAAGAAAACTCCATTTATATTTTTGTCAATACCGGTAATGCAACCCGGCACACCGAAAACGAGTCTCAATCTCTATTATATGAACCAACTTGTTTCCGTGTTTTAATGTCAGTATCAAAATGGTAAATGTCTTTTCCATTGATTCATATTTAAGCCATGATATTTCTTTTTATTTCAACCTTATTTATAGACTACCGGCTCTAATACCGAGACTTGTATCCAGTACGTCATGCGTTCCTATTATTTGCTTGTTATGTGTTTCCCGTAAAGTTCACTGATTTTACTTTTAATGACGTTATGAGCAGGCGATATTTATTTATCCATGCTCTTTGACTACTCACTTATTACTAGCGCTACAATTCAAATATCTACGTCAAAGCCCTATTTTTCGGTGTTGAGGTTCTTTCACATACGTACATTATATCTACTACATGGGACTTATGGCTTTACTTCTCATCCGAAGGAAATCGTACTCAGGAATTTAGACACCTAACCCGGTAGTTGTACGGCAGTATTTCACTTCGGTACGCTATTGCTGCTGCAATATTAGACCCGTCTAATTTCGGGTAAAATATTAATCGACCTCTGCCAGTTTAAACCCGTGAACTTTGAAATCAGTGACGAGCATGGACAACTACTAGACCACCGGAACAGATTTAATGTTTGAAATGGTGATTATGTAGTGATTTCCTGGCTATGGAATTCCAACTTGGCATTTGCTTTGAGATATGAGAAAAAAATGCTTTAAAAACATGAAAATTTGATAAAATATGACATTCTTTGCATATTTTTGTACCATTGTGTTGTATGTTGTACATTTTAGTGCATATGCGTATACTTATTCATTTAGGAGTAAAAATCTCCAGTTCTGGTAATCACTACTGACTGTGATTTTAGAAGATTCCGAGCGGAAGAGGCGTGACAGTTAATGGTGAGGGCTACTTGGAAATAACGAGCAAATCCCGGGGTGAAAAGTGTAGGTCTCCCAGCAGGACATTGAGACAACTCACAAATGTCTAACATTCTTCAATTCACTTACTTGTACGTATATAGAACACAACTTTTTTTTTCTTTAGAACGTACTCTGGAGGTCAATTATTACTGTCGGCCAGTCCCTAAAGTACATCATTAGAAAATGTTCCACCATTACTTGATTTTTCAAATTATGTTTAGTAGATTTCCAGCTGTTAGGATGAATTCGTTCATGCCAGTATGCACTCTTGCACATACTTACCGTTTTTAAGTAACTATAATAGGGTTTTAAAATGCCATGGTGTTCTGTTTATGAAATATCTGCAAGCCTAAATTAACAACAAATTATCTTTTTCCTAATTTTTTCTCTTCTTGAAATTCTTGCCGCCCTTCGTATAAAATCAATTTCCGTTGCCAAAAGATACTTATTTGTTTTTGTTGTTAATGGCCAAAGTTCTGCTCCATAAGTAATGATGCTTTTAACAATAGTATGATATATATTCATTTTATTTTTATTACTTATATTTGTATCCCACAATATTCCATTGAGGTAAGCAATTGTAAATTTTCCTTAGTTATTTCCATTTCTTATTTCCTCTTCATAACTCCCATTTTTATTTATTTTAATTCCTAAATATGTGATCTCACTACAAGATTTTATTGTTTCTCCAGTCTCCAAAATTAAATTTTGGTAATAATAATAATAATAATAATAATAATAATAATAATAATAATAATAATAATAATCTATCTATCTTCGGGTTTTTACAGCTGCTGCCGTCTTCCCGTGCCAAACCTCCAAAGCTTACGGTCTTGGGCATCTTCGATGCTTAGCCCTCTAGCTTGCATTACTGTCTTCATGTTTTCCTTCCATGTTAACCTTGGTCTTCCTCTTTTCTTCTTTCTGTTAGGATGCCATTCATATAGTTGCTTCGGCCATCGCTCATCTTCCATTCTTAAAACATGTCCTAACTACTTTAATTCCTTCTCCTCAATTCTTTCAATTTTCTTTCTTTCTTCTGCTTCCATTATGTTTCTGATTTCCTTATTTGTGACATTTTCTAATCTAGACTTTCTGGCACTTTTCCGTAAATAATCCATTTCTAGAGCTATTAGTCTATTCTTGTAGTACTTATTGATTGTCCATCCCTCACTTCCATACATTGCAACAGATCCCACCAATGTTTTACCAATATATTTTTTTGTGTCTTTCCAAATATGCTTATCCCACCATATGGAATTTAACGATGATATTATTTTGCTACTCAATTTAATTCTATGTTTTATGTTCTCTTTGCCTATACCTTCAATGTTATCCATAATTATTCCCAAATATTTTGTTTGTTTCACTTGCTTTATTTGGATTCCTTCTTCCAATATTAAATGTTCTAGTTCATTGCTATTTATTGCCAGACATTCTGTTTTTTGTAAATTTACTGTGAGACCCCATGATTCATACGTGTTTTTCAACCTTTTTATCATGAATTCCATATCAAATTTGTCTTGCGCTAAAACCAGTTGATCATCGGCAAATTGTAATGTCAGCAAAAATCTGTTACCTATTGGGATCCCCATACCTTTGCAGCTTTGTTTACATTTCATTAATATGGATTCTACATACATATTAAATAAAATTAGTGAAAGACTGCACCCTTGTTTCAATCCCTTTGTGGTTTTTATAGGATTAGACATTATATTTCCAATTTTAACACAAGCGGAGTTATCTTTATAGATTTGTTTAATAATTTCTATTAGGTTTCTATCAATATTGCATTTCTCCAATACTTCCCAATAATTTGTTCCTCGGAATTGAGTCATAAACTTTCTCTAATCTATCATGTCAAATGGGTTTCTTCTCCAACTGCAGTCCGTTTTTCAATTAACTGTTGTATTGCAAATATATTGTCAACACATGACCTTCCTGGTCTGATCCATTTTGATCTTCTCCTAATTTGTCTTTAACATCTTTTTGTAACTTTGTTTTTAATAACTTCGTAAATATTCTATATAATGTGTTATTTATACTTAGTCCTCTGTAGTTTTTTGCGTCTCTTCTATCGCCCTTCTTGTATATTGGTACAATGTAGCTTATTTTCCATTCATCAGGAATCTTCTGTATTGCAATGCACTTATTATACAAGTCCCTCAATCTACCTATTAAATTTTTTGGGCCATATTTAATTAACTCATTTGGTATGTTTCCCGGCCCTGGTGCCTTTTTATTCTTTAGGGTTTGAATTTCTAATTCTATATCTATTGTATCAAATTCCAGGGCGTTCATTTCTATGGATGGATTTTCTGTTGTTTCCATAAACTCATTTCTAGTTTCTGACAGTAAAGCTTTGTAATGTTTTTCTGCGTCTGATTTTGCTAACAAATTTATCTTGCTGGATCCTTGGTTGGTTTTCAGTGTTTTTAGAAATCTCCATACTTCTGATGCTTGTGATCCTCCTATATAACTTTTATTTCTTGGCATTTGCTTTTCCATAATTTGTTTTTTTCTTCTATCACTTTCCTTTTAACTTTGGCGTTTGTTCTCTTGTATTCTATCCAATTTTCTGTTGTTTTATTTGCCAACCATTCTAAGTAGCATTTTTTCTTCTTTTTTGTTAATTCTTCAATATCATCATTCCACCAATCTTGGGTATTTTGTTTTTTATTTATTGTGCCTAATGCTTCTTTTGCTGCCAAATGTATTATTTCCTTTAATTGATTATATTCTTCTTCTATGTCTTCGTTGTAATCCAAATTCTCAATTTTAATCCTCAGTCTTTCTTTATATAAGTTTTTGATACTATCCTGATTAAATAAATATAGTTTAAATTTTTCTTCCTGCTTCGGTTGCATTGTTGATTCCCTTGCTTCATCATGCACTTTTTTCCCTATAATAATAATAATAATAATAATAATAATAATAATAATAATAATAATAATAATAATAATAATAATAATAATAATAATAATAATAATAATAATAATAATAATAATAATAATAATAATGTGTGCACACACATTGACCGCTGAAAAATACCATAGGAAAAAAGCAAAAGTATTCCTCTATTCGTATACAGCGTAATACTAGGTCGAGGGATGAGATGAGATGAAACTTATATATTGAAGGAAGATAATTGTAGAAGGTCGGCTGGTAAACCGAAAAGAGGTAGAATACATAATGTTAGATTTAGGGAAATACACATACATTAATATATTATATCAAAAGTAAACAATTTATTCAGCACACTCATGGACAATGACAGACTCCCAAATAAAGTACTATTTTGGACACGACATGGAAAATAAGGAAGGGGGCAGAAAAGTGCGAAAGCCTATTAAAAAAGAATGAAAGAGAGAGAGAGAGAGAGAGAGAGAGAGAGAGAGAGAGAGAGAGAGAGAGAGAGAGGGGGGGGGATATAGATTTACTGGAAAGCTTGTGGAAGGAAAGTGAGAAGTGCTATCCGAAAGTTCCCGGTATGCACCAATAAATAAATTACACCATACCTTGATCTTATTCATCACCGTCACCTTCAAAGTAGTCCCCTTCCAAGCGTATACAGTTACACGGTGCTAGATCGGGTGAATGATGATGGATAAGTGTTTTGATATAAGGAAATCATGGTATCAGGTTTATTTGTTTACTATTTTTTGAAGTTATGACCTTTTTGCTATCTCTTCCAACCGAGAGCCAAAGAATAATGCATAAAAATATGTATAAAGTAGGCCTATCGTGTCCCGCGTCATAGCCGAGTTGTTAAGGTAAAATTCCTTGGCGCAGAGCTACAAGACTTGCGCTGGTTCAAGTCTCCAAGCGGGAAGACATTTTCTCACGGAACTTCGGCTAGTATTGGACCGGTTCCCAACCAGCACCGTGAGGAATTTGGGTAGCTCCATTAAGTAGCGGCTCCAGGATGAGAAAACAAGCAACAATGGCGGGGGATCCAATATGCTGACCACATGTCACCCTTACACTTGGTTGTATGATCGTCTACCTCTGTGATTAACACATGTGGATGTGAGGTCAGCAACTAATTGATAGACTAAGAGCCTTCTAGACCTGTAGCGCCGTGGAGCTTTTTGTATAAAGTATTGTAATTCATCAACAAATATATAGTACGACAATAGTATAATACGATGCGAGGTTGGGAAGTGTTTTTTTACAGAATCGAGGAAAATGTTTAAAAACCAAGCGATAGCGAGGTTTTTAATTTCCAAGATTTTGTAAAACACTTCACAAACGTGCGTTGTATATTATTTTTTGCTCAATGGTGTTTTCAAAATAATAAATAATAGTTAAATAATAACATCTTTGTTGGAAATATTTGCGTTCATTATAAACAATTGACTAACGTTAACAGTGTGACTAATGTTTATTAGTTGAATCAACAGGAGGCCGTGAGACCAATTTAGTGATAACATGGCGGCAAGTACGTGTTTTATATTGTTTCAAATGAAGTTCAGTTCATTTAAAATGCAGTTATTTGTTTCGTATAATGTATATTAACACTACCTTTTGAATATTTTTGTATAGTGTATGTAATATACATATAGGGCAGTGGTTTTACTTCCCACACGTGTGTTTGTAATATGTAATATTACAGTATAGTTATTTTTATTGCAGTATAGTTATTTAGGTTGGCAACCCCGAAATGTAGGAAGTTGAACTTTCAATCATGGTCGCCACTGCTGCAAGTACGAAAAAACGCATTATCGCGCAAAAAATAATATAAGCTTAAAACTAATCTACATATAGTGCAGTCATCATAAAAGACCAAGCTCCCATTAGGACCGAGGGATGGTATTACGTCACAATGAAAACAACGTATAATTGCGCTAGTTTTAAATATCGTCGTTCTTTGCTAATAGTTATTGGAAAAATAAAAAAAATACACTGATATACGTATTATATTCACTGTGAAGGAGCTATTGTGAAAATAACGACAATGCATTAATCAACACAATGTTTCATAACCAGTTCGAGCGAGAACCGGGCTTAGCATAAATTGTAGTTGAAATCCTATGGTGTAATGCAGGTGTTGTAAAGGGATTATAGGCTATACGGATTTGACAATCTGACACATAGGAATCTCATTCTCTAGCGTATTCGATTATCTTTGTTTCACAGCCTTCAATTTCCTATTCTTTTCTATGTTACTCTTTATTTTCTTCCCCTTTCTTTATCAGCGTGTTTTAGCAGATAGGTTATTTGATAACTGTAAGGAAACGGTATAATAATAATAATAATAATAATAATAATAATAATAATATTATTATTATTATTATTACTATTATTATTACACTTAAACTATGTAAGAGTTCAATTAAACCAATCCATGAGACGGCGGCATTGAATAGTCAAGGCCGTTATTTGCTAGAAGACGACAATATAGTAAGACACACGATTAGCGTGACACAATCTCGAAATTTTAGTTTCATGTTTCTTCGCCGGATTTCATCACTGCTCAATTGTTCTACGATACAGAGTGAACCACAATCCAGTCCATATACTTATACAAAAAAACTGCCATGATACGACCCGGAATTGAACCCAGACCTCCGAGACTACAATCAGTGATGCTAAATGTTACAACATAAAGGGAATCCAATAGACTTACAATCAGTGATATTGCTTTATTTAATGACATTTGCTGACGTCAGGATAGAAATATGCATTACATCCTGGGAACTTGAATGACTTTAGAATACAGTACATTTGTTTTGATGAAAAAATGAACCCAGGCTAACCGAAAAAAATCGGCCGCGGTGGTCTACTGGTTATGCTCTTTGCCTCTGGTGACGAGGGTCACGGGTTCAAACCCGGCCGCGGTCGACGGATTTTTTTAGGATGGAATAATCCAAGGAGCAAGTCCTCTGGGAGGGACTTCAAGCCGTGGGTCCCGAGTCTGAAGATTTTCAGGCTCGTAAAAAATCGTTAAGCCTGAATAAAAAGGCCTTTAAGCAAAATTTACCGATCTCAAACATCCTAGTAATACCTTAGTTGACTGTTAGAAGTCTCATTAAGTCGGTGTGTTGACCGCATGCCACCCATGACATCTATTAGCAAATAAGCCTAACTAAATTAAAATTGATCTATTAACTCCTAACAAAGGAGAGGCTATGGCTCAACATTGGACTACGCCATTATAGAATAGAAATAGATAACCGATAAAAATAACAAAAATTACGTCTTTTTCAAAGTATTTTGAAATGAATAGTTCATAGTAGACCTACATGTTAAATTACACTTAAATAGATTTTGTAATCCTGAATTTATTTGAAATAATTTTGTAAGATGACATTCTAATTTAACGATTTTAAAACTTTCATAATAGTATTTTGCGATATAAGTGTAAAAAAGTGTCTTAAAAGAATTAAGAAGGTAAATAAACGAATCGAAATCGACATTTTTTTTCTATTTCCGATATTCTATTAATGAACTTCATACACATATAGGCCTATAGATCGTATAGGATTTTTAAGACGTTGAATATTAATATTAATTAAAATGTAGTAATAAATAAATTAAAATATTTAATATAAATGGTTGCTATGAGAAAAGAACAACTGAAAATTGTAACAGTTTTGCTTGCCGTATATGCTTTTCCGTATAAGTATTACGTTTTCAGGTTAGGTGTGGGAATGTCAACTTTCGACCCATGACAACAAGATTAGTAGGCCTAAGTACGATACGCTAGTTACATTTTCCAAAAAAGTTAAGTACGTGTATGTTTTCTGTTTCAGATAATCCGTCTTACTTCTCTCTTCCTGGAGGTTCGACGTCAGGAATCCCTGCGTCGACCTCGAAGAAACCATTCTATTTGCTAAAGCGCCGTGGTGCAAACACAAATCAAAACATGGGTGCTAACTCATCATCTGCATCGGCATCATCTTCAGCTTACACTTCTTCATCTCTGATCAACACCGGAGGAAACAGAAATTCTTGTTCTGCACCCACTACGCCCACAACTCCAGAAGCAGCATCCATCCCTCTTTTAGCCACGCCTTCACCTCCAGCTCCTGTTCCATTTTCCACTCATTCCCACAACAGAAGAAGTTTCCGATCATTATTGCGTTCCATGAGCGCCAACAGCCATCATCATCATCACCACACTGGTCAAGGTACAGCACTGTATCAACTTCAGCACCAACTCCTGGTGCTTGGTGAACCGAGACCCTCCGACATGGCACCAGAATCCCCATGTCTACCTCATCACCCAATGTCTTCAACATCATCGTCTCCTGGCAAAGAAGAGCATCACCACCGCAGAAATCACAGCAACAAAAGCATCAAATCACCAAAATCCTCAATGGAACTTCTCAATAATGATATGGTGTATTGTCCCGTTCCTGACAGTCATACTCCGGCCCCTCCTCAAATATCTGCTTCGTCAAACTCTGAAGAACTACTAAGTGAATCACCCGAGGAAGTTTTTCTTGGACATGGAGATGCAAGATATTATAATCTAACAGCAGCTATGACCATACCATTACCAGGATCCAATGGTAGTAACAGACGAAGACATTCGATTGGAACTTTTCTAAATAAAGATCGATGCAGTACTGGATCTATAACAAAGGTCCCAACAACCACTTCAGTACCGGTTACACCTGAAACTGAAATCCCGCCAAATAACGATGTATTAAAAAAGTTATCTTCGTCGAATTCGAGCACAAAAATACAAGACGCAGTAACATCTACTGTGTCTGTTGGCTCTCCTGAATGGCGCCATCCTGCTTCTGTCGATATTCCAAGATCTACTCATTCGAGGAGGAAGTGCAATAGATGCTGCAACACTAAAGGTAAGAAAGATCGTCTATAGTTGTGTTCTTATTTATACAGTGATTTTATAGGAGAGTTTGCCTTCGAGGAAAACATTTTCAAGCGATGACAATCAGTTGAGTAAACTGGTTAGCATTTTTTTTTCACCTTCTGATTTTGAATACAACTGCTATGACGATTTAACAGTTATGTAATCGATTAGTACAGAAAAATATCTAGTGCATATAAAAGTTTTCACTATAGAATACAAATAAATTATTATAAATTTATCATGTTGTAAGCGATATAAAAATTATAGGATAGTATTAAATATTTTTCTTATTAAGCAGTTTTTTATGTGAACTCCATGGCGCGACAGGTCTAGAAAGTCCTTAGCCTACCATCCGTCTACCGGCCTCACCTCCACATCCGTTAACCACAGAGATGGACAATTATATAGCCAGTATATTGGTAACACGTAGTCATATGTCGGGTCCCCCAACCGTTATAGGCCTAGTTGTTTTTTTTAATCTAGAGCCGCTACTTATTGTAGCTACCTAAATTTCTCACGATGCTGGGTAGGCACCGGTCCCACAATGGCCGAAATTCCATGAGAAAATTTCTACCCATGGGGACTCGAACCAGCGTAAGTTCCGTAATTCTGCACCAAGGTACGATACCTTAAACCGCTCAGTTACGGCGCGGGGCTCTTCTTTTTATGCAATTGAAAGATATTTTTATATTCTATTATTTCACAAATAGAACATACATAGAATTACACAAGAGCTGGAAAAAAGCATGTTTATTGCGTAATCTAACTTTCTGTCCTAGAGAGTAATACTGTTTTTTTAACCTTACCTGATTTTTTCAGCTAATTTTAGTGACTTTCAGCTGCAGTGTTAGATCATTGTTAATATTAAATTCATATGGAATAAACATACATCGTGTCTCATACAAACCTCCCACATTTTAATTAATCATAACTCTCAAAGTATGCAGAATTATGAAATGTGGTTGGTATTAAAAGAAAGAGAAACTCAAATAATTTTAGTTTTCATTGTTGCAGTTAATTAATCTGTCGCATGTTGGACAATAATGACAAAACAAAATGGCGACTCCTCAGCAATGAGCACAAACTGTTTTCTGGTATGCAGAGACGAAGTCAATAATTACAGTGCAAATAAATTACCGGAGAGAATATGGAGGAAATGCACCTGATGGGAAGGCCATTAAGGCATAGCTTGAGAAGTTTCTGGCGACTGGAAGCATTATAAAAAAGAATCAGGAGGTGCTCGTACACGTGTTTCAGAAGAAAAGATTGAAGAAATTAGAGCAGGATTTCAGAGAAGTCCACAAAAATCAATTCGCCAAGCTTCCCGGCAGTTCAATGTGCCGAGATCAACTGTGCATCGAGTGCTTTATAAGCGGCTTCGTTTGTACCACTACAAGGTGCAAATTGTTCAATAAATAAGGGTAGATGACTGGCCACGACGACAGGCATTCGCTATTGAAATGCTGGATCGTATTGACAAGGACCCTCAATTTCTTGGAAACGTTTTATTTTCTGATGAGGTAAGGTTCCATGTATCAGGATATGTTAATCGGCACAATGTAAGGATCTGGGGCACGCAAAATCCACACGTCTACCGTGAACACGTCCGGGATAGCCCAAAAGTAAACGTTTGGTGCTGCCTGATGAAGAACAGGATTATAGGTCCTTTTTTTCTTTCATGAGACGCCAATAACTGGCCCGGTATACCAAGACATGTTGGAACAGTTCTTGACCCCCAAGTAGCTGATCTGCAACCCCAAGTAATCTTTCAGCAAGATGGAGCCCTACCGCACTGCAGCCTGGATGTTCGGAATTCACTCAAAAAATCCTTCCCAGATAGGTGGATTGGACGCAGCGGACCAATTTGCTAGCCACCACATTCGCCAGACATCACTCCACTGGACTTCTTCCACTGGGGGTATGTAAAGGACCGCGTGTTTGCGACTCCAGTACAAGATTTTCATGATTTACGAACCCGTCTCCTTGACACAATTGCAACAGTACCATTGGACATGTTTGGACAGAACATGGCACGAAATCGAATATAGACTTGATATTGTTCGTACTACTAATGGTTCACATATAGAGGTGTTTTAATGTGTGGCAATGAAAATTCTTTGAGTTTCTGTTTCGTTTAAATACCGGCCTCATTTCATAATTTCGCATACTTTGTTAGTTATGATTAATTAAAATGTGGGAGGTTTGAATGGGACACCCAGTATTTTTCAGGAGTTATTTGCTTAGTGTGGTATACATCATTTCCACATTGGACATGATATCACTAACTCTTAAAAATACATTAACATTTTGTATGATTAAATCAAATTTAAAATATTTTATTTATTTTTTAAATACACTCCTTCGCGCGACAGGCCTAAATGGACCTTAGCCTACTATCAGACTGCTGGCCTCACATTTACATGTTCCATATGTAAAAAGTGGATAATCATTTAGCCAGTATAGGGGTGGCATGTCGAGTCCCCAAGCCGTTACAGCTGGTTTTCTCAATCTGTAGCCTCTCCTTATTGAAACGCTCAAATTCTTCATTGTGCTGGGTGGGTGCCGTTCACATACTAGTCGAAATTTCACGATTTTTTCCCCCCACCAAGCGGATACCACAGCATATCCCGTAGCTCTGAGTCAAGGCATTGAGCCTTAGACCACTCGGCTACGGCGCAGGAAATTCATATTCAATGTTTTTATGAATTATTAATAACTCGTGTTTATTGAATTATGTAATATGTTTAATTTATGATTTTTAACCCATATTTATTTCATGGCGGCTCCATGGTGAAAGCGATTAGTCTCTCGCCTCTGACAGCTGGGATCTCGAGAACGAGTCTCGGTCACAAAATGTGGATTTCGTGGTGGACTAAACGGAGCTTCGGGAGGTTCTTCTCTGGTTTTATCTAGTTTTCCCCGATCACAAATTTCATTCCACCATATCTCCATACTCGTCTGATCCATTTCGTTTCATTTCATTCATCCGCCCGTGTGACGGTGTGTCGGCCGGTAACCTTATCGTTCACAGACCTCTTTGGCAAGTAAACATTATGAGGTTATATCATTAATAGTGAGTGGAGAACATATTTTTAACGACTCACCTCAGATAATTTCAAATTTCTTTGATACCGGCGGTTTCAGACAATATCTTGTCCCTCTTCAGTCATGGCTCATCAATATAGGGGCTTCGTCTCATCTTATCATCGACCCGAATGAGTTGGACACGATTTGATGATATTTTTATGTTTATTTCATAGTTACACATGATAACTTTAACTGTAGTGATTTTATCGTGCCTTTTTATAGGTAGAAAAATTATCTGTTAGAGGTAATTATTATTTTTTTATTTTATAATTTTAAAATCCACCGCCCTGACCCCGATTTGATCAACGAGTTTCAATTTACAAGCAAATAGTTAGTCTGCGTTCCCTAAACGAAGGACTTGGAAAAAAAAAGTATAAAAAGTAGTGGTTTATTATAAATTCATTTCTGAGAAAGATCAGTTATAAATACCCATACCGACATTCCCAAACTGCTGTAGGACTGAGATGCTGAGTGGGTTCCAACATCAGCATTTATGTGTCCTTTCTCATCTACATTACACACAAATTTGATGGGCCCACTTCATCAAGTGTCTTTTTTTAAATACCTTTCTTCACCCTATGTGTCTAATAAAGTACGCACATAACGTCTGTTATTACATTTACTGTATTTTAGTTCCTGACAATTATATTTTTAGACAGACAAAATTCCCAACTGTAAAACTTAATTACCGGTATCCCATACAATTTATTGTAGATGAAAGTATAATTTTTCTCGGTCACAACATCTGAGTTTTGTGGTGACGAAAGCGGGCAGGTTCTCTCGGGATTTTTCCCGTTTTCCTCTGCCACAAATTTCATTCCGCCATTTCTCCATACTCATTTCATCCATTTCGTTCATCCGCCCCTGTGACGACGATGCATCAGGCGTGGTAGGCTGGCACCCTTGTCGTTCACAGACAGTCTAAAATATAGGAGTGTCATTTCATCTCATCCCTCGGCCCGATCCTGAATTGGACTTACTTACTTACTTACTTACTCTCTGGCACTATCGAACCCGTAGGTTCATGGCCGCGTGGACATAAGCTCTCCATGCATCCCTATCCTGAGCTAATGTTTTCCAATCATTCCCTGTATAATCTACTTCCTCAAATCATAGTTAATGTTATTCTCCTACCTCATTCTTGGTCTATCAACTGGGCGTTTTCCACATTCCCTGTATAATCTACTTCCCTCAAATCATAGTTAATGTTATTCTCCCACCTCATTATTGGTCTACCAACTGGGCGTTTTCCCTCTGGCTTTCCTACAAGAAGCTTCCATGCAAGTCTTTCATTCCCCTGAGTTGGACACGAGTCGAAAATATTATATTATCATCATCAACAACAACAAGGATTAAGCCCAATGACCTGTTCCGATCTCATTATAAGTCGAATTGGTCCTTCCATCTCTTCAATGGTCTTCCCAACATTCTTCTCCCTTTTGGTTTATAATTATACATTCTTCTTGGTATGCGCTGTTCATTCATTCGTAATACATGCTGAAAATAAGCATATTGATATTTTATTCTTTCACAGAGATTAAATATATTAAGTTCTGTTCTTATATCTTCGTTTTTCTTTTTATCGCTCCTTTGGTAGCCTGCTATTGCACTCAACATCTTCATTTCAGCAGCCTCTATTTATTTACTATCTGCCTTTGTTAATGTTCAGGTTTCACATCCATAGAATGATAAGAGATGGAACTGCCAATACTTTGTAAAACTTCAAAATAGTTTCTTTTCTGGTCTTATTCAATAAAGTGCATTTAATTGTGCCACATAGATAAATATTTATATTATAAAATACAATTTAGTTGAATGAAATAAATTCATGAAACGACAGCTATGAAGATAGAAAGACGATAGAAATCGTTACTGCCACTGGCTAGATGATGGCAGACAATATAGGGAGTCATATGATTAACTTGATGCTGTCTTCTCGATCTTACTTTCAGTTTTCTTATGGGGATTTTGCTTCTTCTCATATGAAGTAACTACTATAGGAAAACCAAGTAGAACTATTTCAGATCCATTAGTACAAATACATTAGGATTAATTCTAGTGTTAAACAGCGTATTTCCTGTTAATACATTTTGAAGTGACTTTTGCAAGTTGTAGTGTCTTCTTCCTCATTTTATGATTGGTCTCAAATAAATGACCACGGATGTTCGTACTCCCAATGCCCCTACTTAGAAACAAGAATGTGAAAATAAGTCTCCACTGGAAGTTGGAAATGTAGAGAAATTTATCAAATGCCCTAGTAATTCGAATCTTAAAATAAACAATCAGTTCTTTCATACAACAGCTGCATTCCAGAGTGCTCAGTCCTTATTTGAACCGTTCATGACGCATTAAGAGAAATTCCTAAGAACTTGAACTGATGTAAATACTGAGATTTATATTTTCATCTTATTAGTATTTTTATTCAACTACGTTCTTTAATAGCTCACTTTATTTGCGTCGCAATTCACATCTGAGAGTGTAAGGGCTGACACATTTTTCTCAGAGGCCTCTAGTTTTAGGCTTGAAATTCGCTAAATCTATAGGCCTAACATGAATCCATGGTTTTATTTCACTTTCGAAGGAAGTGTTATGTATTTTTACGCTAACAAATTGTATACCATTAAAAAATATTTTTTCTCGTAAAACTATCCTTAAAATCTCGATTGTCCAAATGAATTAAGGAGGAGCAAGAACTATTAAGCAAAATATATCATTAAATAGTTTTATTGTTAACCTCTTAATTTGATCGGATAATGGCGGATGAGATGCAGGCACTATTATTGAAAATATATTTAATGTAAAATTTTCGGCTGACCAGACACTGCACGGGACCAAATGGGATGAATTGAAACGAAAAGGAAGAAATGAATATGGAGAAGTGATGGAACGAAGTTTTTGGCAAGAGAAACTGGATAAACCCTAAGAAAACCTGCTCTGGTTCATATTCGTACACAACGAACCCCACATGGAGTGACCGAGACATGAAGTCAGGACCCAGAGGTGGAAGGCGTGTGACTAACCACTTGGAGTTGCCATTTATTATAAAATAAGCTTCACAATATTAAGTATATCCTGGCATTATTCTAATTTATATACCGCATCGAGTGCTAGCCTCTGGAACTCCTTCCCACAAGAGGTACTTGTAAATAATCTTTCAGCAGGTTAATAGTTGGTTTCTGATTATTCGCTTCTTTACTAATATTTGCTTATTTATTTTAATTTTAGTTTAATTTGTATAAATATTCATTCGTAATTATTCATTCCATGATGTGAGGATAGTAGCCAACTGGTGGGCCAATTAGACCCGTTCGCGGCCATGGAATTAAAAAAAAATAAGTGTAATCTAATTAATAGAAATTATGAAAAATAATGTCAGTGATTTGGTTAGCTTTTTAAGTTCATGACTTTTTAAAACATTACAAGTACTATGGCCCTGGGGTCGACTCAGCCTCTAACGGAAATGAGCACCAGACACTTGTTCTGGGGGTAAATGCGGCCGTCACGCAGGGCTGACAACCCGGCTGACATCAAGTGCCGATTGTCCAGAAAAAAGTGGGAGCCTTAACCTCCTACTACCCCAAGGGCCTCCCGCGGCCTGTAGTGGGATTACTTTACTAAATGAAATATAACCCAAATACTTAAACGGCATGTAAAGTTAGTGTTTGTTAAGACCTAGTTGAAATGTTAACTAAAATTACTGAATACCCTTTGAGCAATCGATTTTTAGTTTTTCTTAAAAAAAAGTTTGTTTTTACAGAAGAAATAATTTCCAATAGTTTTTCTACGTCTGACATACAGAGTGTTCCAAGATTTCCAGAGCAGATTGTCAATTTCATATTCTTCTGTCTGTAGGGGCAATTGGAGCTTTAATTATAATAACAGGCCTTATTAAATTATTTCTTCTTCTTCTTCCTTCCAAGTATTAGGCCAAGGCCTGTTACGATCCTATAGAAAATTTTCCCTCCAGCATTTCATATAATTATGAACAGCTTTGGGGATCCGATATGAACTCATTCTTTCTAGATGATGTTTCCAATTTAGTTGGTACTGTTTAATATATTCCAAAATTGGCGTAGTCTTCAATTCTTTTAAGATATCGGTGTTCCTTTTCCGATCCCATCTGGTGTAACCCGCTGTTCTGCGCATGAATTTCATTTCACAAGCCGTTATTCTATTTCTTCCACTTTCTTGTGTTTTGCACTCTTTTAACTTTACTATCTAACCTCTCTTGGTTAACTCTTGTTTTTCGACCCCGACGCTATAGGGCATCCGAGGGCTAGGGAGTCTTTCCTTTCTTCCATTCCTTCTTTCCTTTATTTTCTTTTCTTTTCCAGGAAAGCCTGACCAGAGGCTATAAGATGGCAGCCCCATCACTGGTCTTGCCTTCCTTTGGCCAGCAACCAATCGAAGGGACTATTATTATGCTTTCAAGTCTTATACGAGAATTTCCCGGACGGATCAAACTAATGGCGACCAAAACATTAAATTATTTCATTTCTATAATCAAGAACTAATATTTGTAGGAATGACACTCATGTTATTACCAATAATTCAATGAAATTTAATGTTAAAATGATAACAGTTTTGTTAAATATTTTTAATGCATACGAACTTATTAGTTTTGATATTAAAAAAAGACAGTGAGATAACTACTGTGATTTAGACATTCCGTTAAGTTATTGTTTTATCAATTTATAACTTCCTTATCGTGAAATCTTATAAATGTCGTTTCTGTCAGAGCTGGTAACATCATGAACGAACGATTGGCGGAGTTCACATCACAATTAATAACCTGTGACATGTTCAACAAGTGGTCAGTTGATTCAATCAGAGGAGGGAAATGCGAGTTAGCTTCATCAAACTATACATCCTCGTTCCATAGCACAGTAATTCCTATGCAATATTCGTACAAACTCTAAACTCCATGCCGCCTCATGATTAGAAAACTCATGACCCAGCGGACGGCTAGTGGCCTCACATCCACATATACAATTTACAGAGGTTACGATCGTCCATCCAGTAGGGGTCTCATGTGGTCACTATTTCGAAATCCCCAAGTCATTATAACGGGTTTCTCATTTTCGGGCCGCTATTTATTCTAGCTACCCAAATTCCTCACGATCCTGGGTGGGCACTAATCCCATAAAACGAAAAATGTAAAGGTATCCCACTACAGGCCTCAGGAGGCCCTTGGGGTAGTAGGAAGTTAAGGCTCCCATTTTTCTGGACAATCGGCCCTTGATGTCAGCCGGGTTGTCAGCTCTGCGTGACAGCCGTCTTTACCCCCAGAACAAGCGTCTGGTACTCATTTCCATTAGAGGCTGAGTCGACCCGAGGGCTATAGTGCCGCCAGAAGGTTTGGGTCAGTTTAAAAATCCTGACCCCACTGGGACTCGAGCCCTCGACCTTCATACTGACCGAAATTGTACAAGAAAAATATGTTTACCATGAGGACTCAAACTAGCGCATATTATAAAGCTTTACGGCAAGGAATGATGCCCTAGACCACTAGGTTATGGCGTTAATGATTATTCTCAAAAATGAACATTTAATATTGAAATATTGAGAAGGACGTTTACATTCTGTACATCCCTGAGGAATTAATACCTCAAGTTAATATGCTTATCCTTACTCTGTGTGTACCGGTATCTAACAAGGGAACTGCTAACCATTTCATGCCGAAACTTACCTTGAAATTTCTCCCAGAGATGCGTTGTAATGTACCCAGGCTGTGTTCAAAAAATATCTGCCGTTTTTAACAGCAAGATACAGAAATCGAAGCCAGAATTCAGCAATGGCAACACGCTGTGCATAGCAGGTTGACTCCATGCTTGACTTAGAGCGGAGTGGAGTGAGGTGGGTGCAGCGGGGATGGCAGGTAGTGGGGGTATCCAATCCATCAAGTGAGGAAATTAATTACTTAGCTGTAGTTTAAATTAGAGATTTGATGCTGAATTTTAGGGCCTCGCAGTTAAAATCGGCATATGATTTTTTTTCACAACGGCATTGGTACATCACAACGTTTCTCTGGGAGAAATTTTAAGGTAGGTTTCGGCATGCAATGGTTGACAGTTCCCTTGTTAGTAATGTACGTGATTCATAACATCAACCGACCATTCTTCTAAAAAAATCATGGTGCGACAGATTTAGAATGCGATTGGTTAACCAGTCGGCTACTGACCTCACAGCAACATGAGTGTATCTCAGAGGATAATGATCATCTTGCCATTATAGGGGTGACAACTATTCAAAAAATCAGATTCCCAATATGTTAAATTGAGTTTCTAAACCTGGTACATGACCATTTCACAATTCCTGAATCATATACCTAACCTAGTATGAGAGACGAATCGAATATTAATATATTTTTCTTGCCATTCATTTATACCATGATCTAAATATAAATGAATTAGTACAGGTGGCAATGGACAACAATATTTAACTCCTTGGTTTATGTACAATTTTATTTTACTTGTTTTATATTCACAGTCAAATGTAATATTTGTGTCTACATAAACTATAAAGGTTCTGGATTACATGGTATATTGAGGCACATTATTGAATAATTACTTTCAATTAAAACCTTGCCGGGATGATGGATTTTTTTAGGATGGAAAAATCCTAGGATCAGGTTCTCTAAGGGGGCTTTTAAGCTGTGGGTTCTGAGCCTGAAGATTTTCGGGCTGGTAAAAAAAACTTAAGCCTAAATTAGAGTATCTGAGTAAAATTTAAACGCCTTTCCCATCTAAATAATAACTTAGTTACCTACTATGTGTATTTTTGAGGCGATGAGATAATCACTTGTCATTGGCTGAGATCTATAGAAAAATAAGCTTAACTATAACTGCAGCCACTGATTCACTGGCCTTGACGTTTTCACTACAGTGTTGCCGATATGGATATTCAGTGGGAGTGGCCGCTTTATGCATGCTGTTAGCAGTCATGCAGCTGACAACATCTCAGCAATTTCAAACCTTACTAGCGCGCTATAGCTGCGTCAAGAGCAGTGATTGGTTGTGGCAGACATCTACTCCACACAACAACCATTTCCTTATTGACAGTAGAGGGCGAATTCTCCCTTTACCCCTCTTATAACCTAAACTTCAGAGCCGGAGATATGGCGGCTGGAGTATAAATTGACTTGGTTAAATAAACTCCCAATTGAGCATCATTGCCCCTCTTGGAGATGTAGGGGCATAGAGAGAGATTTCCGAGTAATGAATAATCTTATTCACGATTTTTGGGAGTACTTCCAATATATTTAGGCTACTTAACTGATCCAAGATTTTTGGAATAAGGAAAACTATAGGCGATTTTATCAAAATTTAGTTACTTAACAGATCCATTCATTTTTGAGAGGCTGTTTATTATATATTAAGGAAAACTATAGGTGCTTTCATTAAAATTTAGTTAATCTAACGACTTAAAATTAATAATAGACCTATATGAACTATATTACGCCCAGGACATACACCGCTTAAAAATCCACAAAATGTAGGCCTATATGAAAGTGACCTGCGCTATAAACGAGTAATTTAAGGTAATATGCCTTGATGCAGAACTATGAAACTTGCCTGTTATGAGTCGCTACGGGGAAGACATTTTCACATGAAATGTATGGCCCGATTTTACTGATGCACGGGAATTATTTTGTTAATTACGATGTGTGTATCCAGTTAAGTTATTATGAAATAAATATGGAGGCCGCTAGGGCGATTTTTAAATTACGGCTATTCCTAATAATGGTCGGATTTCGTGATTTTTGGGGAATACGTTTCCTACTTTATTTCTCTTATATATACCGAGTTTCGTTCCGCAAAAATCTGTCATTAGAATATTAACAACATTTCAATATTTAATATGTATACAGATAGGTTTCGGTATATTATCATGTTATTTTTCGGTGGCTACTAAAAAGAAAGAAAACTGTCACCATTGCATATCGATACCTAGCTTGAAATTTCTTCCAGGGAAAGGCTTACGATATACCAAAGGCGTGCAAAAAAAAAAAATCTGCCGCTTTTTAACTGTAAGGCATTAAAATCCAGCGCCAAATGTCTCATTTAGAATCGGGAAAGTAATACAACTCCTGATTCGGCTGACTGGATAACCCTCACAACCTGCGTCCGTGCCGCATCCCGTCTCACTGCACTCCGTTTTACTCGTGCAGGGAGTCCATCAGCTTCGCACAGTAGATTCCCATTACTGGATTTTGGCTTCGGTTTCTGTGCCTTGTAGTTAAAAACGGCAGATTTTTTATATACTATCTTGGTACATCACAATGCTTCTCTGGGAGAAATTTCAAGGTAGGAATGATTGATAGTTTCCTTGAAAGTAAGATCGATGAATATTTGTAGAAATAGTAGACCAAAGCCAATGTGGATAAAGAAAATTCAAGACAACATGAAGAAGAGAAATATGACAGATGCAGACACACAAGACCGGGAAGTGTGGAAGAAAAAAAAAATGTACATTTTGGTTGAGGATATCTGTGTAAATAACAGAAACAATCCTTTAATAACAAAAAATATTTCACTAAACAATCTTAATAACTCCATTCCTTAGGAATTCACTAAATCTGTGTTTACTTTCTTTTTACTAAACGAAAAATAATGTTCTGTTGGTATCGTTAGTGGTAATGGACACTGAAGAATTGTATTTTTTGACCTTAAAGGAAACGAGGTCACCCACCTTCCTTTATCTTTTATTTATGATGATGGTGGTTGATGGAGGATAATAGCCTCCTAAGTAGCGTGTGAGCTTGGTGATTGCATAGGGACGTGTCAGTGCATTGCAGGAGGTGATTGAGATGTGTATGTGTCAGACCAAGTGGACAGTAATCACTAATCACCTATACAAAACTCACATATACCATGTTGACAGCCATTTCCGTAGCACACATCCGCACTCTAACAAATCCAACTGTCCGTTAAAAAAGGAACCGTAACAGAGATTACCGATTTATCTTTTTGATTCTAAAGAAACTTATTTCTATAACAACATTATTTAAATAATAATAATAATAATAATAATAATAATAATAATAATAATAATAATAATAATAATAATAATAATAATAATAATAATAATAGTCTCTATCTATCTTCGGGTTTTTACAGCTGCTGCCGTCTTCCCGTGCCAAACCTCCAAAGCTCTTTCATACTTTTTTCTGTCCGGCTTTGATTGATTTGGTCTTTTAGCATTTTGTTTTTTTTTTTCTAATGTGTGGGGAGCTGGCCCACAGCATAAACCCCCAACCTGGAGGACCAGGAAAATTTCTGTCTGGGTTTTCCTCCCATAGCCTTTGAAGATCCCTCTTCACCGCAAGGCAGCGTTTCTCTATTTCCCTTAGAGATAGGGTTGCCTCTTCCGCCAGATCCGCCGTGATGAAGGACTCCTTCTGCGCCGACTCTGCCGTTGAGGTCTTCACCGTAACCCTGGCTAGGGGCCCTTACAGAGTACTATCAGTCGGAGCCAACTGAACCCTGGTTTTTTAACGAGGTTGTTACTCCTCCCCCTCCTCCTTTCTCATCCGGGCTTGGGACCGGCCATGGCGGAGTTAATAATAATAGTAATAATGATAATAATAATAAATATAGGCCGATCTTTGAAAATATGGAGTGAAATACTACTTTGAGATCTTAACGGGTCAGGCCTAATTAATCTCGTACCCGATGTCGACTAATAATTAAACAATAATATAATAATAAAATTGTTGACCACATTTGTAACTGTCACAGGATTGATGATCGGGGCAAAATGTACTATACCAGGATTCTTAGCTAAATTTTGGAATTCCTTAGATTTGGACAGGGTGTATCTTTTTAAAATTGCCATCGCTGCCATTAGAGGATCAATTTCAATTTTAAGAAACCATCTTTACAAAATTTCTACTTTATAGTACGTATACTTCAATTATAATTTGAAATTTTTAAATACATTTACAAAATGTATTTCATCAATTTCGAAAATTAATTATCTGTATCACTTTGTCCTTGAGGCAATCCTCTAATGAGGAAAGTTGTATATAATACAAAATGGATAGGACTACTAACTACCAATCTAGGTGATCCGGTTCAATTTCCGGCTGTAATATAGACATTTTCTTTTGGTATAAGGTCTGTAAAGGGGTGCAATCAGCCTCGTGAAGATAACTGAGTAGCTACTGCATATGAAAAGTAGCAAAATCCTGTTAGGAATATTGCAACTGAAGTTGAGAGACTGCGTCACGCTGATCTGTATTATATTCTGCTAACTAATGGCATCAATCACAGCCTTGACTCTTCGGAGCTATAGAGCAACAGGTGTATCATCATCATCATCAACAACAACAACAAGGATTAAGCCCAATGGCCTGGTCCGATCTCATTATAAGTCGAATTGATCCTTCCATCTCTTCAATGGTCTTCCCAACAATCTTCTCCCTTTTGGTTTATAATTATACATTCTTCTTGGTATGCGCTGTTCATTCATTCGTAATACATGTTGAAGGTTAGCATTTTGATAGTATTTTATTCTTTCGCAGAAATTAAATATATTAAGTTCTGTTCTTATATCTTCGTTTTTCTTTTTATCGGTCCTTTGGTATCCTGCTATTGCTCTCAACATCTTCATTTCTACAGCCTCTATTTGTTTACTATCTGCCTTTGTTAATGTCCAGGTTTTACATCCATAGATAAGAGATGGAACTGCCAATACTTTGTAAAATTTAAAAATAGTTTATTTTCTAGTTTTATTCAATAAAGTACGTTTAATTGTGCCACATAGATAACTGAATCGTTGTATTTTAGTGTGTTTATCTAAGTTTCTGTCATTACCTAAATGACTCCCAAATAATTAAAATTCTGAACTTGGTCTATAATTACATTGTTTATCACTGTTTTTGTTCTTATTGCACATTTTCCTTTCAGAGCTAATATTTTTGTTTTAGATGTAGATATTCTGGTTTATTATTATTATTATTATTATTATTATTATTATTATTATTATTATTATTATTGGGTTTACTTGTGAAACATTGTCTGATAAATCTTTCACAGTAAATTTTACAGAAAGAAGTAAATATTTTATTGTTCTATAGAATTTTTCATTTTTCGTTGTATTAACGTTACTACGACAAGTTATAACTGACTCCATGGCGCGACAGGCCAAAAAGGCTCTTGGCCTTTCTTCCGAATGCTGGCCTCACATCCAAAAGTGTCAATCACAGAGGTGGACGATCATTCAGCAGGTATTGGGGCGACATGTGATCATAGAATTAAAACATATTGGATTTTAGAGAGACTGAATGAAGTATTTACGTTAAAAAAAAATTTACTAATTAATTATCCAATGTTGCTCGGATATTTATTATCCTAATCTTATCACCAATTAGCTTGGCGATCCCGAAAAAAATGTATTCAACACTAATCTCGATCAGTTTTGATACTTCATACATACTGTCTCTTAAATAATGTCCTTTTTTAAACAGATTTTATTTGGAATGTTTTCTGATAAGGAATTAAACTACTCTTTTAAAGTTGAGACTATCAGATGCTATGGTCTTGAGACATCTTTCAGCGAGGTTTATTGTCCCGCGAGGCGTCGGTATTAGTCTCTAGTTTTTGATGCGATGGGTTCGTTGAGACCACATCCGCAACTTCAATGTTTTCGAAATTTCAGCAAGAAATTGGTCATGAATGGAAACAGAAGATAATCTGAAGGAGCAAGATGAGGACTACATGCTGGGAGTGGTAGCAGTTCGATTCCTCTCAATTCTTGAATTTTTATAATGATTATTCGTGCAGTGTGGGGTCCGGTAGGGTTTGAAACCGCGACCCTCAACATTATATGAACTCATTTCAGTTGTTGAGAATAAAGATCGGCTTGGACTGCAAGCCCGTTAAAAATACTAATATTTTTCACCCTTTCTCACATCGATGCCTATGGGACAGAAATTCGATTTAAACGGCATCTAGAGTGACATTAATCATCTTAGCGTTTTCTATTATTTTCACGTCGTCTCCCTTCACCGCAATGAAAACAAGGGGCAAAATGGGCTTAAATGTCATCGGGAATGACCCCGAACACAATGGATCCGACAGTAATCTCGGTTATTTCCGACATTTAATATTTCACTCCTTATCCCTCACTCCCAATATTGATTCTTTGGGTTAAAATTGGGCTTAAATGTCATCGGATTAATAACCCTAAAACTATGGAATCGATACTAATATCGATCGTTTTCGATTATTTTCACATCACTTCCCCTTCAATTCATAGGAGTGCTAAGCGCCAAACTTGGAGTTAAGTGTCATCGAGAATGTCGTCATCAGTTTAGTGATTCTATGGATGAAACACAAATCTCGGTCATTGCGGTAATCAATTTTTCACCCCTTCTCATTCCTCAACCCCCATTAGGGATGCTAGAGGTTGAAATTGAGATAAAATATAATCGAATTAGCAACCCCGAAATTATGGATTGACATCTCACCCCTCCTATGCGTGCTACGGGCCCCTTACTTCTACATAATCTTTTTTTACATCTTAAATTATATATGTACAGAATTTGGTTGACATTGCTCCAGGCGTTATGCTGAAACACACACACACACACACACACACACACATATATTATTTTTAAATAACACCCCCCTCTCACCTCCGCTAGTAGTTTTAGGGGTAAGTTATCCCTTGCAACGTATTTTCAGACTGTATGGTTGAATTTGCTCCAGGCATTCAATATTTATGACGATTAGTCAGTCCTGCGTGACGGCCGCCTTTACATCTAGAACAGGAGTCTGGTATTAATTTTCGTTAGAGGCTGAGTCGCCTCCAGGGTCATGGTGCTACCAGAAGGTTTAGGCCAATTTAAATATCTTGGCTTCATCCCAACCTACCGGACTGTAGCGTATTGCATTAAACAACTACACTCGGCGTGCCCTCTTTTAAATAAATAAACACATTTATTTATTGTCATTTATAATAGGTAGGTAAGTGGCACTCGAAAGAGGATTTATTTGTCATTTCCAATTTGTAATATAAAATTGTTTTAATCACTAGTGAACTTCAAGACAGAATTCTGATATTTATTTAGGACCTACATTATTACCGAATGTATTGTTATTCTGAATTTTAAATCTAGCATTCTTACAATGTTGAAAGAACGGTGAGTAAAGTGTTCCCACAGTTTTTATAGTTCAATTTACTAGATATATAACGTGAAAAAAGGTATGTTGGGGATATTTAATATATCTTCGCCCTCATGAGTTTGAATGCTTGTTGTTTTATTATTGCTATTGGCTGCTACTGACATGAAGACATGTTCGAATGTAACAATAACAGTTTGTTTGTCAACAACTATCGTAACTGTTTACTTCATTCCTAAGATTTCAAAACAACACAAGTTTTATACTATTTTTTAGGAAAAAAGTATAAAATATTTTAGTTTATAAACTACATCATCATACATTACATGGGTGGAACGTAACATATTTGTTAGTAAAACAATTTTCTATTAAAGTTTGACGGAATAAATCTTTGTCATATACTCCCTGAAACAGAAACTGCCCAGAGATCCGAATGGGATTATTCTTTTCAAACCATATAATTATACATACATACACATATATATATATATATATATATATTTGGCCAAGACATAAATGTATAGCATCGTTTAAAGAACAAATAGAAAATTAGCTATAATTAAAAAAATCATTCACCCTTACAAAGAGGGATCATTGCCATACATTTGAATAGTTCTTAGTAATAAAGAATTTTATATATAAAGAGGAATATAATACATGTGTCGTATATTTATATAATATTATGATACACCTTTTTGTAAACAACTTTTGTATCAAATTTAGATTAAATAGGTGTTTCTTATTGAAATATTAACATTTCTTTAAATTCCTAAAGTTAAATTTCCTTGCTGAACTAGTCATCTCTAAAACTTGAAAATTCTGTTGATCAGCACCAAGTCCTAAAACTTATATATTGTCTTGCAACCTCTAAAACTTAAAATTCCCAACTCCCTTACTGATATATCGACCCCTAAAGCGTAATTATTTTCTTGCTACTCAAGTAACCTCTAAAACTTGAAAATTCCCACTGAAATTCAGATATTCCCTTGATACTCTAACAACCTCTAAAACTTCTTACTCTAGAAAAATAAAAAAAATAAAAACTTTTAAAATTTCTTTGCTATCCTAGCAATCCCAAATTATTGGATTTTTTTTTACTAAAACAGCACCTTATAAGATCCGGAAATTTCCATACTGTTCTATCGACCTCTTGAACTGGCGCTTTGGCAAGTCCTTTTTTTCGGTCATAAGATATAGACAATTATTTAAAACAAATCTGGAGATAAGGCTGTGCCAGCAGGGTAAACTGTTGGAAGAAACATACAGTTAATGCAACCGCATTTGAATTATCTTTTCTGCAACTCATTGCTTTTTCTTAAAGCAGTTATGAGGGCTATTTTTGCGAACTTCGGAGTGTCTGATACTTAAATTGACAAATAATATATAAGTTATTGGTTTAATTTATTTAATATTTTTTAATAAAACAGTATAAAAACGAAAGAGTATATATTACTTAAATTTGTATTAAATTAACAAATATACAGCATTTAAATTTTTACATGATTTAGTTTTAAATAATTGGAACGAGAACTGACTGTTTCGCCAGTTTCAGAGTTAGTCTATTTGTACTCTGGAAACTAACGCAGAGAAGAGGGTATTAACTAGGATTTTGGACTTTTCCTTTTGACAACGTAAGAAGTAAATCGTAAAATTTAATGTCGGTTGTTTTGACTCGTGGATGAATATGGTAATTATTTACATCCCAAAATTGGAGTTGTGTTAAGCAGCAACCCTACCTGGCCTCATCATCCTCCATGGCACGTTGTCTTCACTTCCTCTATCTATTTTAAACTCCCTTCACATCTTCGTCTCTCACTTCCCCATTTCCGCTCACGGTCGTCTCATCCTGCCCCTGGTATGTACACCACACTCTTCACATTACTACTTCCTTGATGAGCGTATACTCAAAACGTAGCCTTTTTCGGAGGTGTAATGTAAAGACAACTCGTGTAAGGTCAACATCTCAACTTCCATGTCACGGGTACCTGTGTTTATAATTATGTATACATGTAACTATACAAAGTCACGGAGACTAAGGACACATAACTATTTCATGCTTTAGGCTTATTAGCTTGTTACTTAGATGTCTTTTCTCTTTCGATCTATAATAAAATACTTTTTGTCAACCTACTGCCAACCTTCCTTTCTATATGATTATAATATTCTTCTATATAATTTGTAATTAATTACACTGAGCAACAAAAAAAGAAACTTTGTTTTTTGTCTCAGAAAAAAAAACGTGATTCTGATAGTATTTTTCTCCTGAATTCAAATATGATATATGTTTTTCTCCATCACGTAAGGTTTCCGAGAGGCAGGCATTTATAATTTCAAACACTTTAATATTTTCTACATTCGTAACTATACAATATTCGAACATTCGGACTCACCTAGAAAGTAAGAAATAACGATTTTCTGCTATATTTCGCCTGTGGAGCACCCCTCTTGATGGTCCAACAATAATCGGCCAGCATATTAGGATTCCATTTGCCTTGATATATCTTTTCCATAGCTAAAATCTCCTGATGAAAGTGTTCCCCGTGCTCATTTGGTTTTATTTTACGATGGACAAATGGACGAAAAAAAAGTTTCTTAAAAAAATAATTATTTAAATCCATTAATTGAAATTGAAATTTTAAAAAAATCTATGGGTGATGGAGAAATTCCGAATATATATTTCAAAACACGATAAAAACTGCATTAAGTACACTATTGGTACTCATGAGACAAAAATCATGTTGACCAGTGTTATTGTTTGAATAATTGACAGAAATATCTTGACAAAAGAGAGTGGAATAAATGCAGTTGTGCACAATGCATGATAGGGGCACGCCGTAGCGTAGTGGTTAAGGCACTGAGCTACAAGCCGGAGGGTCGAGGGTTCAAGTCCCGTTGGGGTCAGGATTTTTAAACTGACCCAAACCCTCTGGCGGCACCATGACCCTGGGGTCGACTCAACCTCTAACGGAAATGAGTACCAGACGCTTGTTCTGGGGGTAAAGGCGGCCGTCACGCAGGGCTGACAACCCGGCTGACATAAAGTGCCGATTGTCTAGAAAAAGTGGGAGCCTTAACCTCCTACTACCCCAAGGGCCTTCGGGCCTGTTGTGGGATCACTTTACTTTTACTTTTTTACAATGCATGATAAATGGAAATAAAACTGAGGTGCATTTGTGTTAATGATTGATATGAGTGCTCCCCTAGTGAGGAGTTTCTTAACCAGTCTAATTTAGTTACGCTTATTTCCCTAGAGATGTTATTGAGTGATATGTAGTTAGTACATCGCCTCAAGGAGGCATTTAGTAGGAAACTAAGTTATTACTGGGCTGGTGAAGATCGATTAAATTTTGCTTAGAGGTACGATGTAGGCTTGAGGTTCTTTTACGAGGCCGAAAATCTTCAGTTCAATTAGTAGTTATTATTTATCATTTATAACCCATAAAATAGAGATTCTGATTACTTAGAGATAATATGGGCATAAGAACAAAGTATTTAAGCGAGTCGCCATAACGTTTCATCACTGATGCTTTTTATCACTTCTAAACCGTCCAGCCGATCAAAATCAGTTTCCATTATTGTTGTATAGCAGCGGCATTTACGATTGGTTGTTCGTCATATTGCATCAATTAATGTTAAAGTGTCCACCGTTGTGATCTCGAGGTAGCGTGCTGCCTTGTCACGCTGCGGGCCCGGGTTCGACTCCCGGTCGGGACAGACTTCTGGGTGAGGTTTTTTCGGGGTTTTTCCTCACCTGTCAGAAAGCGTAGGGCTCAACGGTCCCCGAAAATCATCCGGTCATCATCATCATCCTTCACCGATGTGGAAAGCAACGGCAAGCTACCACACCTATAATTCCCTAGTAAAGCTGCAAAGCATCGCATGAAAATGCTATGATTGCAGTGAAAGACCTGACCCCGGCAGAATACTATGGATGGATGGAATGTTGAAGTTAATTGATTGACTCATAAAGTGTCACCTAAATAAACTTATATTTCTTTTTAACTATATTCCTTCTATGTTGTATTTATTTGGAATTTAAATAAATAAATAAATAAATAAATCTATATATATCATACAAAATAAATAGTGTTAGAAAATACGTCAACATTTATAAAAAAATATAAAGAGTATAGACCTAATTGAAGATATTTTAGAAGAAAAAAAGAGTATCTTTTGAATCTTTAAAAGAGTATGTCCAGCCAGACATCAACTTTTCGCACATATATTATTTTCTTTCACTTTTCGGTATCACTGTAGACATTTTATGTCTATATTCATACTATTGTTATTTATCAGAGCAGCCTGCATCATTCGAAACACTCAGTACTGCTTTAAACATAATCTCTCCATAATATGTGAACTCGGAGCATATTTTAAATTGGCATTTATTAAGTTTATTTACTATGAAAAATGTATTTACGATTTTTTTGCGGCTAGATGGCTGTAACGTAGCCTTCATTATTTAAATCAATAAAATTGTGCTTTTGAAAATGTTTCGATATCAATAATTTTGCTTTCCTTCCATGACGACATTTATCAGTTTCCATTCAAACGTAACCCCATGTGCCCTTTGGATGGACAAAGTTTCATTATATTCCCCTCATCAACAAACTATGATCCTTCCTTTGCATTTTAAATGGGGAGAAATGTAATATAAGTACTATAAAAATATTCTTTACTGGGAATATTTTATACATAATAAGTGGGGCTAAATTTCAACAAACATTCGTATTCATTGATTTTTTCGAATAGTTTATATAATAATAATAATAATAATAATAATAATAATAATAATAATAATAATAATAATAATACTAATAATAATAATAATAATAATAATAATAATTATAATAATAATAATTCAAGTTTTATATTGTAAACTGTATTAATATAAAGCCTATATATATATATATATATATATATATATATATATATATATATATATAACCTTACAGAATTAAATTTGTATAAGACAATATAGTGTCTATTTTTAAATAGAATAAAATTACAGTATTTAAAACTGATATATTTTTAATGTTTTCTTTAAATTATGAGTAATAACTTTTTTATCATGTTGATTCTACACAAAAATGTTTCAGATCCGGAATAACTCGATAAGGACGATAATCTTTCCTTTTATATATGAATTAATGGGTAATCCGTTAACAAATTGTTTAAGGTTATTGAATAATCTATTGATGCTCAACTTTATTGGTTTTGGAGACCTTTGTTTGTGTCAAGTCTCAGAGGTTATTTCCCTGTGCGTCTTTATGTAAGGCAAATTAATTCTTCCTTTTATAAATTATAGATAATCCGACATAAATTACTCTAGTTTTATATGTATTTGGAGCATAAATGTTATGCAACTGTATCTTCAGAAATTAAAGTAATAAATGCCTATCACAGGCTTCAGTTGTTATGTTGGAGAGGAAATTGAGAGAAGGCACCGGCGGTTTGTGGTCCCACAGCGAATCGATCTCAAGGGCTGCAATGACACTAATAGTAATCGAGAATACAGATCAAATAATATGCATTATTTCTCTTAGGGACCAGTTAGCGAATGATCTTGGAGTAACTCATTAAAACGGCTTTAACCCTTCCAGATTCAATTTTAAATTGTTTCTGTTAAAACAGAAAAAAAAAATCTTATTTACATATGGAAAATTTATCTTTATGGATCCATTTTTTAAAAAATTTACAGTTTTTTTATAAAATTTCTGTACTTTTCTGGAGCCTATAAATGAAATTCAAACGCTTAATAATGAACTCTTAAAAATTAAATGAGTTTTGAATTGCAAAATAGTGAAATAATGAATTAGTTACCAAGATACGTATATCAAGTTTCCACCGCTGTGGTCTCGAGGTAGCGTGCTGCCTTGTCACGCAGCGGGCCCGGGTTCGATCCCGGGTCGGGGCAGTTTTTCTGGGTGAGGTTTTTATCGGGGTTTTTCCTCACCTGTAAGACAAATGTCAGGAAAACTTTAAGGCCCAAACGGTCCCCGAAATCATATGGCCATCATCTTTATCATTATCATCATCATCCTTCACCGGTGTGGAAAGCAACGGGAAGCTACCACACGTACAATTCCCTAGTAAAGCTGCATGCATAGCATGAAAATGCTATGATTGCAGCGAAGGACCTGCCTTCGGGCAGAATTACTATGGATGGATGGATGGATATATCAAGTTTAGAAATGTATACAAAATTGTTTCAACCTGAGTGAAAATCCTAAAGGAATCTGAGGCCCTTAATGGCTTGTAAAATTGATGATGGTGATGATAATATGGATAACATTGGTATAAAAGGATTAAGGTGGCCCTTTCCTTTTCCGCAATAGATACACTTTCTCATGATAACTCTGTGATACGGAATATTTTAATGTTAGAACCTACAATAAACATAATTTTGTAATAATATTTAAAGAAGAATAACCAGTCTACTTTATGCTATATTATTTATTATATTTTTTCTAACATTGTATCTATATTATTATGTTTTCAGCGTTTATACTTAACTATATGTAGATAATATTATATTTACATGTATTTGGTATGTGGTATCATATATATTTTACCTAATAAGATTTTATTTGCTAGTAAAAAATATCTAATTTTGATGTAAGATATATTTCTCGGAAATTATTTTGATATATAAGGAAATGGTAAGACATAATATTTCTGAAATTTCATAAATTTGCAATTGAGTTAAATACTTGGAGCTGGTGTCTACGTGACTGGTGCAGCGCATTATCTGGAAGAGGAATTCGGATAACAGATAAACGAGACACGCGACGTATGGCGTTATACAAGTATTCTCAAGGGTTTGATAAGCTGGTAAAAACAGAAGCACGAGTGTTAACATCTGCCCAGGATTAAATTATTATAAGTTGTCTATCCGATTACTAGTTTCAGAACGCATACAAAATAGTAGCTTATAATCATTAATACATTATAGTTATTTTTGATGGAGCAATATTCAGATGATTGATTTTCCTACACCTTTATGTTTTTTTTACAGTATTTGCTTATAGTATTAAAATGATTAGTATTTTATGGCAATAAAGAGGAGAGGTGATGAAATACGCAATTATTGAAAATAATTACTACTCCTTCAGCTGGAAAACTAATTTTATAAGTGCCAACTCATTACTCATTTTATTGTTTGATCATATAAAATCATTTTAAATTTCAAAATAGTCGGGCTATTTAAAATACAATAATTTTAAACATAAAAACTAGAAGATGAGTGGAAATAAAAATCATAATCAGATTAATTGTCTTTAATATTTAAATTACGTTGCTTTTAAATATATTACTGCATCGGTTTGCAAGGAAAATGTAATCAGTCTACCAAAATCATTTGAAAAAATGTGTTTATAATGTTAATAAGTGGTATGTGTTTACAAATAAAAATAAATACTCCACTATATTTGAAGGCTTTAGTAACAAAAAAAATTAATAAATTTACTTTCAACATAATACGTTATGAAATTATTTTTTTGGAGAAGTTGGGGAATAGGTATTTTCTTACTGTGCAGGATGGAATCAGTAGTATTTCTCTGGTTTTATTATTTACATTACGTTAAGATAAATGATTTTTAATATATTTTCCTCGTCTAATGAAAACTTTACTGTCTCAACTTTCATAATGCATATAAAACATTATTAACGAAATGTATTTTTCAAATTGATGTAAAAATATACCTGAAGTGGATTATGAAAGCTATTTGCGATGACAATTTAACTCATGCCCCAAATGGGAGTCAATGACCAATCACGTTACAATGATTTTTTATTTACAACCAATCACAGTCGTGTTTCACCTCGCTCTTTATCGATTTCTCTTTATCAGCTCCTGCTTTTGTGATAAAGAAAGCTCCTCCTTTTCAATGTTATAACAGGTCAAAGCATTATTTTTCTCCAACAAATACGTTGAATACAGCAAATAATGAAAAGATTCCTTGATTTTACTGACTTGTTTATTAAAAAAATAAATGAATAACCCGTAATATTGATTATGATATATAGTTTGATGTGTTTCATTATTTCTCCACTTGGGCGCACTCTTACAATATTGCGATCTTATTTTACAATAAATAATATGATCAAGGTGCAGTGAATGAATATAACCTCACATTTCTGATTCGTTTTCAAACATCGCCGTTTACATTAAATATATAAATATTTTAAAATAACTATAGTTAAACAATGATTTGTGAGTAAACAGCTTAATTTTATTCGTTAAATAGTCCTAACAAATGTCATTACTTATGATAACTCTGTTTCGGGATATTCAGTAGATGGAGTACCAAAGAACAGACAAAGGTTTCATACATTTTTCTATAAATAACAATACAACTCTTTTTAGTTATAACCAACTCCATAGCAAGTCTATGCTAATCTCTCCAACTTTAAATGTTTCCTATAATATTTTTCCTAATTTAGATTTGCATTTCGTTTTGGTCTAGTAGATATCGTTCAGTGTTTTTAATTACTCTATGTTCACATATTAGGAAACAATTTTCTTTACGAAGAAATGTAGTTAACGAGGTTGTTCTCATGAAAACATTTAAAAAAAAGTTTACATCTTTTCATCTAGCCTACTTAGTAGACACCGTAAATGATCATTATATATATATAGACACCGAAAAAATAATAATAGAGACAAAGATAGTTATTGGCGTATTACATTCTATTTTATGGAGTAGGAAAATAATCAAGAGGACTAAATTATTAATATATACCACAATTGTGAGGAGTATTTTATTATATGGTGCGGAAACATGGACTTTGAAGCAAAAACACAGAAATAAATTATTAGTCACAAAAATTGACTTTTTAAGATCGGCAAGAATATCAAAATTAGACAAAATAAGAAACAATATAATAAGAGAAATTATGAATGTACAAAAATATATTGTACAAGAGATTGAAGAAATCCAACTAAGATGGTATGAGCGTATAATGAGAGGAAGGGGCACAGAAACAATCAAAGAAGTATTGAAATGGATACCTCCTTGGAAAGGGATACGTGGTAGACCAAAGCCAACGTGGATAAAGGGAATTCAAGACAACATGAAGAAGAGAAATATTACAGAAGCAGACACGCAAGATCGGGAAGTGTGGAAGAAAACAAAAAATTGTGTATTTTGGTTGAGAAGACCTGTGTATACAACTAAAGTAATCCTGAAGTTATATATATATATATATATATATATATATATATATATATATAAGCCTATATGTGTGATGTTTTAACGCTACCATATATAGGTCTACCTTGAAATAAGACGAAGAAAGTTTGTTAAAAAAACAACTGAAATATGACCATTAGGAGTGGGAATTTACCTAAAAATTGTAATTTAAAAGTAGTTCTAGCGGCCGCCATGTTTGTTTTCACGCAAGATAACTGGATACTTACGATTTAATTAACAAATGGAAGATATATTCCGTAAACCAGTAAAATCGTAAAATAAATTCGATTTGTTGAATCATACGCTTAGTTTACGCATTTCCTGGATTACAGTCTTTCTTAATGTCTCCCGACATCCATAACTAGAATATTCAATATGTGTCACACTATAATTTACTCATACGGCTATCAGCATCTAGTAATTAATTGGACAGATATCAATTCCCATTAGCAATTCCATTTATAATCATGTGTCATTCTTTCAGCATTTTTATTACTATCACATTCATTGCAATCGTGAAAGAGGAGACAAATCACACGCATTGTGAAGACTGACGCATTCTTCCCAGGTGATTAACAGATTTACTATGGACATGTGCCAGATATACACATTTTAAATACTGGTGTCATTTTCGGCAGACGCCCAAACAAAAGACAATGTGATTCTCTTCCTTGTAAAATCTTGTAAACTGCAGGAGGGAGGATCTTGTTTAGTCAGACGATTTTATATGGTGTGTCAGTTGTAAACGTGTCTTACAAAGCATAAATGGGGATAAGAGCGTGACTTCGGCTATTTGTCCTCATGAGGAGGGAAAAGAGGTCATCCCTTCAATCCTCAGTTTTCCCCTCTTTTATCACTCTTTTGGACAGATGCGCTGGCTTTACTGAACTTCTGTTTGCGACTGTCAATAATGGTGATTTATCGGTTTCTTGGTAGTTACAAGCCATTCACCCTCAGTTGACAAATACACTAGCAGCAGTGCTTCTCAAACTAGAATTACTGAAATATATATACAGTCAATATGCCCAATTCACCAATTAATGTTTTAAAATGGTCAAGACGTTTCCACGGCCAAGCTGTCATTCTCAAGACCAGATATTGACTGAAGACAAAATTGATAATAAATAAATAAACAAATTCAGTTAAAAACAAACTACGTCACATGACGCAATCAATCACAAGTAAACGGTAAAACATAATAAAACTAATCCTCTTCTCTTCCAATTAAAGAAAAGAGGGCGCTGTACGGAATAGGGCCCTTGTCTTTATTCATGATTTTATCCTTATTCATGAATCATGAATAAAGACAAGGTCCCTATTCCGTACAGCGCCCTCTTTTCTTTAATTGGAAGAGAAGAGGATTAGTTTTATTATGTTTTACCGTTTACTTGTGATTGATTGCGTCATGTGACGTAGTTTGTTTTTAACTGAATTTGTTTATTTATTTATTATCAATTTTGTCTTCAGTCAATATCTGGTCTTGAGAATGACAGCTTGGCTGTGGAAAAGTGTTGACCATTTTAAAACATTAATTTGTGAATTGGGCATATTGACTGTATATATATATATATATATATATATATTATATATATATATATATATATATATATATCTTCTTCTTCACTTCCTGGTTTAGGCAAGAGTTGCCTGTTCCGTCTTCACTAATAGATCTAAGACCATCTCTTCCGAGTACGTCCGACATCTCTTCTTCCTCTTGGAAAATAATGGAAGATTTTATTTGTAAAAACCATTGTGAAGAATACGAGTAATATGTTTTCCTCTGATCGCGGTACCAACGCTATGCAGAGTAGACCATTGGTGGGGCTGCCACCTCAAAGCCTTAGGTCCAGCTTCTGGATGTACTAACCCCATCTAGAGGGTTGCCACATCCGCCAGTTCCGCCGTGATGAAGGACTCCTGCGCCGAATCTGCCGTTGAGGTCTTCACCGTAACCCTGGCTAGGGGCCCTTACAGAGTACTATCAGTCGGAGCCAACTGAACACTGGTTTTTTTTACGAGGTTGTTACTCCTCCCCCTCCTCCTTTCTCATCCGGGCTTGGGACCGGCCATAGCGGAGTTTATATATATATATTTAAATATTTTATCACCAAGAAGATCACTTGTGTATTAAATAGGATTACTGATATTAAAATAAAGTCTGAACC
The DNA here is from genome assembly GCA_030220185.1 of Diploptera punctata. Classification (NCBI taxonomy): domain Eukaryota; kingdom Metazoa; phylum Arthropoda; class Insecta; order Blattodea; family Blaberidae; genus Diploptera; species Diploptera punctata. Next base: position 1,944,198 of record JASPKZ010003852.1, read on the forward strand.
ACGATTACGGTTTATAATTTCATATTGCATCCATAACAAATAGATGAAATTAAAACACACACTTTCAATTAAAAAAAGTGTGGAGACATCCATGGTTTTCCATGCATTGCTGTGGATTGAAATACCTAACCCTTTAGCACTATCGAACTAGGTTCATAACCAGCGGACATAAGGTCTCCATACATAACTAACTCACTGGCACTACCGAACCCGTAGGTTCATGGCCGCGCGGACATAAACTCTCCATACATCCCTATCCAGAGCTAATGTTTTCCAATCATTCCCTGTATAATCTATTTCTCTCAAATAATAGTTAATGTTATTCTCCCACCTCATTCGTACAAGAAGCTTCCATGCACGTCTTTCATTCCCCATTCATGCCACAAATTCCTATTCTAAATTACTTTTTTCCAATCATCCCCTGTATCAACTACTTCCCTGAAATCATGGTTAAGGTTATTCTCCCACTTCATTTTTGGTCTACCAACTGAGGGTTTTCATTCTGTTTTTTACAAGCAAGTTTCCATGCCCCTCTTTCATTCCCCATTCGTGCCACATGTCCTGCCATCGCAGTTTAAGAGACTTAACTGTTCATATTATATCTGGTTTCCTATAAAGATCATGTAGCTCACACTGTTATGTAAGTCTTCTCTAATTCGCCTGGGATTCAAATATCTAGGAACAGTAATTACAAACAGTCGAAAGGTTCAGAAATAAATTAAACATGGCTCAGTATTTATTTTAAGGAATTAGGCAAAAGCTTATTCGCCTGTTTATCAAAAACATATCTTCACGATAATATGTGGAAACGCATGATATTATGCATTATAGGGATTGTTGTCATTCCTTATTCACTAAAAAAAGTTAAATTAAAATATATAAAAATTGTATTCTTCCATTTATATTATATGGATGCGAAACATGGACTTTCACTTTAAGGGAGGAGAAAAGATTGCCAGCATTTGAGAATAAAGTGAGGTGGGAAAATAATATTAACCATGATTTGAGGAAGATAAATTGTACAGGGGATGACTGGAAAACATAAAATTAGAATATGGATGTATGGAGAGCTTATGTCTGCGCGGCCATGAACCTCCAATGAGCTAATTATATGTTTGTCCTGGAACCAATAAAAATATGAAATTATCACAGTGGTTCAGACTCTTTTTATAAAAGACTTAATGAGTCAGGTCATATTCTGTATTACTCACTCTATGGCTCTATCGAATCCATAGGTTCATGACCGCACATATTTTGAATCATTTAAGAAAAAATATATAGGCTATATAAGTATCTTATATATGTCCATTAATTCAAAATCACTGAAAGAAAACTAAACTATATTATGATAATAATTAACGCGGCCTACGGACCTTGTTCAAATTCCAGGAGAGATTAACTCTACTAATTCCCCTCTTTTGGTTTTTCTTAATTACAATTCAAATTTTGGGTTGGAATTTCAATATCATGATCCATTTTATCGCAGATCAAAATTCCATACAACAATTTCATTAAATATAATGATAAATTTTACAGAAAAGTCATGATAAAAATGACAGAAGAAATGTATAATCTATTGGGTTCTACGAAATATGCTAGAAAATATTGTATGTTATTTGAAGTTCGGGCCGTAGCCGAGCTGGTGAAGACATGGTGCCTTGGTGTAGAACTACGGGTCCTGTGCCCACCAGACACCCTCCCACCTGAGGAGTTTGAATAAGTAGCGGATTCAGATTGAGAGAAGCAGATATAACGGCTGGCGCACTCGATGTGCTGATGACGTCACCCATATACTGGCCGATGATTGTCCACCTCTGTGATTAAAACATGTGAATATGAGGCCAGCAACCGGCTGGTAGGCCAAGGACCTTCTAGACCTGTCGCGCCATGGAGTTGGAGTTAGATTATGAAAGAGAAATATCATAACTTTTTTTTTCAATAACTTTGCAACCATTTTTACAATTGTATATTTGGAACCATGGTTTTACAATTGCCATTTTTTATCGAGGTATCTTTTGAAGTAACTCGTGAACTACTAGTATATCTTAATGTTTCCTCTGATACTGAGGAACTATCTTCAGATATGTGTGACAAGTTGATTAATGGCTCCTCAGTTGATACCTGCAATCGGAAACTACTTACCTCAGCTACCTGACTCTCTTCTGTAGTAGTAGATTCAATTTTAAGATTTATTTCAATTGATATAATAGGCCTATACTACGGCCATCTTGGTCAAGAAGTATTTAGTGTTAGAGTTATTGCATTAGATTTAGGACAGGAAGTTCATACCCTAAACATCTGCAAAATATACATGCAGCTTAGAAACCTTAAAATATGCCAATAAATATGCAGCAATAAAATTTTCCAATAACTATTAGACCTACTGAGAAATAAATAATAGTGTATACAAATAAAGTATAATAATTATATTATTCATAGTTAGATTAAACATAAATTAACTATTGATAAGTTACATTTAAAGTTTAATACTGACAGAAAAGAATATTTAAATACGCAGTTAAAATATTGATGATATAAATCTTACACTTTTATTTTCGAAATCAGAACTCTGTAATTTCATACAACTTAAAAGTCAACCTTAATGAGTTTAAACAGTTTAAAAGTGAAAAAAAAAATGCCACAATACTACTAATGTGAGTAAATATTATTCACAAAAAAATCCAAAATACGCATAGGCCTATTTATGTAACATAAAATTTAGTTTGTGGTAAGCTTCTATATTAATGATTTGTGAAGATAACAAGTTAGTAATTAATTACATCGAATAAAAAAAAGTGTGCAAATGGATGAAATTTCTGGCCCAAGTAATAAGCCCTATTCATGTATTGTTAAGAAAAAAGTTAATAAGTCTCCCGAGAAATGGGTCGGTGTACGCAATTAATTTCAATGGCATTAGATTTGGATAATTCATGCACAATGTAACAATTATAACATTATATTGACTATTTAACTCATGCCCAATGGGAGTCAATGACCTATCACGTTTCAATGAATTTTGTTTTACAACCAATCACAGTCGTGTTTCACCTCGATAATTATCGAATTTTGATTACCAAAATAAAGAAAGCTCCTTCTTTTTAATATTCTGAACAGGTCAGACAATTATTTTGCAGTGACTGACTCTCTAACAAATCCTTTGAAAATAGCAAATAATAAACAGATTCCTTCGACCTACACATTTGATAATGTGTTTAATAATTGTGTTTTCAAATACTGATTTCACTGAGTTGTTTCCGAAAAAGAAAAAAGAATTAATAACCTATAATGTCGCTTATAATATACAGTTTGATGTGATTATTTTTTCCCCACTAGGATGCATTCTTACAATATTGCGACCCTATTTGACAATAAATAGTATGATCAAGTTGAGGTGATGAACAAATGAAACATAACCAAACATTTCTCATTTGTTTTCAAACATCGCCGTTTGCATTAAATATATAACTATTTTAAAATAGCTATATCTAAATAATGATTTGTGAGCAAACAGCTTAATTTTATTTGTTAAATAGTCCTAACAAATGCCACTCTTGATTTCCAAATCCTCTAGATAAATTGGAAATTTCTCGTGGCATTACTTATGATGATTTGTGAAGGTAACACTTCACTTTACAACCAATGAAAAAAGGCCAGGATGAGAAAACTAAGGTCTAACGGATGGGGCCCCGATATTCCGATCACATGACACTCCTATACTGGCTAGATGAGTCATTAACACTTATGAGTGTGAGGCCAGCAGCTGGTTGGTTAGCCAAGGGGCCTGCTTAGGCCTGTCGCGCCATGGATTTGGTTAATGGAAAAAAAGTGCCGATATGCAGATAAATGAAATTCCTTGTCCTAGTTAAAAGCAATATTCAAGTAATATTATGAAAAAAAATATATATATGAAAAAAAAAGTTAAAACAAGTCTCCTGAGAAATGGGTCGGTATAATTATGCAATTCAGCTAAACGGCACCAGATTTGGATAAATTCATGTACAGTATATATATAATTATTATAACCGGATAGAATCATAAATCTACTTTTGTAGATGACTGATGCAAACAATTTATTTTTGTATGACTGTAATCAAACTCCTTCCTGCGTTCCCCTCCGAGACTTTTACTTTTCAAAGAATAAATCGCTTCTTTTTTTGTCTTATTAGTACTATATTCTTTGATGTTTTACGACTCGAAAGCATAAAGCATATCTTGCATCCGGTAATAGAATTTTGATCTTCAACTGACATCAGCATTGTTAAGATAAAACTTATTTTGTTAACATTTAGCTTTATTAAGGCAACTGTATAGATCTGATGGTTCTATAACAACTGCGATTCAGTCTCTTTAAACATATTCATGTTTCTCTTATGAACTATCCAGACATCCTTCCTCAACCATCTTATCGGTCCCTGTAGATTAATTGTTACCATGTTCGCCTCTGATCCTGAAATTCGCGAATTCAGGCTCTGGCGCGGTCAGTGGTTTTAAAGGGTGTAAAAATCCTGATATGGCCTTCATTAGAAAGGAAGTAAAATCATGGGTCCCTTATCGTGGATTTACGGTACGTAAAAAATCTCAAAATTGAAATAAGTGGTCCTTAAGAAAAAAAAAATATTGGTCCTTTTACGTCCAGATTTTAAGTGCGGCGTTAATATACGGTCATAAAGAGCGTCGTTAAATAAAACATTAAGATCAACCATAGTGATTTAAGCATGGGTGACTAATATACTAACAATATAATACAGTGTTTTTTTCTATTTTTTTTTATTTTAGAAGATGATCAAAATCTTAGATTATATCGCACATTGGATCTAGAAGGCTGTCCGTTCCTATTGTTGGTTGTAAGTATGAGTAGTTATATAACTTTTCTGTTTTTTTTTAAAATTATTTATTAATCTGATGGTTTAGTGGTAAACAAGTCGCGATTATGGGAGGTTGAAAAAACTTGTTTCAGCTTGCACTTCTATGACTGTGACATGCGAATGTGAGGCCAGCAGCAGGCTGGTGGGCTAGGAACTTCTAGACCTGTCGAACCATGGAGTTAATCATTAATTTATTAAGCTTCGAATAAAGATTGTTTTAATAATTGAGTATGTATTTTTTTAACATTTTTTCCTCATATGATTGTTATGTTGGGACATACGTTTTAAGGCTGTTGCCACATCGTCAGCGTTGCATAAACTGATTTCTTCTTTTCTTCAAATTGTAGGGCCTGAATCTGTGTTCCAAAGAACTTGGTAATGAGGCTCCTTTCTCCGGGAATTTCAAAGTTCATAATTTCTCCTTGTTCTTCTGTATATAGATTTTTTCCCATATACTGAGTTCATTGGTATTTTCTGTTTTAATAATTTTGTATTTAGATCTATTTTGTGTGACCCCCCCCCCAAACGTGAGCTGCTACTGCAGATGTTTCTACTTATCCTTTTTTTTATTTTATTTTATTTTATTATTTTTTTTTTTTGCATTTCTTATGTGTTCTTTAGTCCACCGCTGTGGTCTGGAGGTAGCGTGCTGCCTTGTCACGCAGCGGGCCCGGGATCGATCCCCGGTCGAGGCAGTTTTTTTTCCTCGCCTGTAAGACAAATGTCAGGAAAACTTTAAGGCCCAAACGGTCCCCGAAATCATATGGCATCATGATCATCATTATCATCATCATCCTTCACCGGTGTGGAAAGCAACGGGAAGCTACCACATCTACAATTCCTTAGTAAAGCTGCAAATCATAACATGAAAATTCTATGATTACAGTGAAAGACCTGCCCTCGGGAAGAATTACTATGGATGGATGGATGTGTTCTTTAGTTCTATTGTTTTCTCTCTCTCTCTCTCTCTCTCTCTCTCTCTCTCTCTCTCTCTCTCTCTATATATATATATATATATATATATATATATATATATATATACTTTATCACAATCTGCACATTTTATTTGATATATTCTTCATGTTTTTATTAGGCCTACCTATTTGCATACTGTTGTATATTTTGACACCAATTTAAATAATATTTGTCTGTTAATTTTCCATTAGTTTATTAAAAATATTAAATAAATTAAACTAACATATCTTATATGATACAATGCTAATTTAAAGTTAATTACATTGTATGGCATATATTGTTACGAACAAATCATGACGGTTGCTAGAGTCAATTTTTAATTTCGGAAAACCCCCACTTTTAATGGTGAGATTTCGCTAATTTTTGGAGAATACCTTCCTCGGTTTTGTACTGAATTTTGTTGTGAAACATTGAAAACTGCGAGCAGTAGGACGATTTTTAAATTTTCGTTTCAGGCGAACTTCTACACTTAATGGTCAGATTTTTCTAGTTATCGTATTCGACCTTACTTTTTTAAATTAATTGCTGCATGCTAAGTTTGGTTTCGATTAAACAAACATTGCGGCTGGGTATATATATTTTTTCAATGTCATGTTTGGTGTCTAGTAGATAAGATCGGTAAAAATTTATCTTTTGAAAAACACATATGAATCATGGGGTCTCACAGTAAATTTACAAAAAACAGAATATCTGGCAATAAATAGCAATGAAAGAGAAAATTTAATATTGGAAGAAGGAATCCAAATAAAGCAAGTGAAACAAACTAAATATTTGGGAATAATTATGGATAACATCGAAGGTATAGGAAAAGAGAACATAAAACATAGAATTGAATTGAGTAGCAAAATAATATCATCATTAAATTCCATATGGTGGGATAAGCATAGGCCTATTTGGAAAGACACAAAAAAATATATTGGTAAAACATTGGTGGAATCTGTTGCAATGTACGGAAGTGAGGTATGAACAATCAATAAGTACTACAAGAATAGACTAATAGCTCTAGAAATGGATTATTTACGAAGAAGTGCCAGAAAGTCTAAATTAGAACGTGTCACAAATAAGGAAATTAGAAACATAATGGAAGCAGACGAAAGCATAATTGAAAGAATTGAGGAGAAGCAATTAAAGTGGTTAGGACATGTTTTAAGAATGGAAGATGAGCGATGGCCCAAGCAACTATATGAATGGCATCCTAACAGAAAGAAGAAAAGAGGAAGACCAAGGTTAACTTGGAAGGAAAACATGAAGACAGTAATGCAAGCTAGAGGGCTAAGCATCGAAGATGCCCAAGACCGTAGGCTTTGGAGGTTTGGCACGGGAAGACGGCAGCAGCTGTAAAAACCCGAAGATAGATAGAGAGAATAATATTTTCATGAAAACAATGTCAACAGCTTCATTCATTCGGAATTCTCTAACATTGAAAGCAAAGTTGCATATTTAACATATTCAATATTATTATTGTTATTATTGTTATTATTATTATTGTTATTATTATTATTATTAAAATTACAATTATATAGGCCTAAGTTAATTAGCATTCTTTTGTTAAGATATAATTTGTTTTTGTTTAAAATATAACGAACCTGTAAAAAATGATAAAAAAAAAACGGAGGAGTTAATGAATCTGTGAGAAGATAAATATGAAGAAAAAATAGTCTTATGGAAGGAGAAAAGTTCGAGAACAAATCAGCGAATGAAAGTGTAGGTCTAAGGGTCAATTTCACCAACAGAGGTAACTGTATTACGCCAGTTTTCCCCATGTATAGTACATAGCTTAAACTGGCGTAATACAGTTACCTCTGTTTGGTGAAACTGACCCTAATTGTCTTACAACATAACTAGAAACATTGTAAACAAATGGTTTAAACTACATAAAAAAGGTAAAATGAGAAGAGACTACATTTTTCATTTTACAGCAATGATGAGCGATTGATTACTAAAGATTAAAGTATATAATTATACGTAAATTTTGTATTTTCGACCTGAAAATATGTCAAATTAGCGGTCAGGTTCAGGATAATTCGTCTCAAACGCATCATTTGAATCAGCATATTCTATAAAATGAATCATAATCGAGAAATTTTGCAGTTCTACTTTTAAATCATCGGTTTAAAATATTAGTTATAAATAATTTTAATAATCGGTTTCTTCTTGAAGGACAATTAATTGAAGTTGCATGAAACGTGTAAAACGGCAGTGATTTAGGCCAAGGTGTGAGCAATGTTGTGTTTTAGGATTAGGAATGGCCTACATGTGAAGAAACTGCTCTCGTTCCAATCTGAGATCAATACAACACCAAGTCTCGTCCCTGGAAAATTCTTCTCAAAATACAGAGATGACCTAGAAGGCTAGAATACTTGCTGACTCAGAGTTAGAATCAGGAATTTTCCTGGTTCATTAAATAAAAATCTCTTTCAGGAAAATGTTTCAGCCATTTCATAAATATCAGTAATCAAACGCAAATTTTAAAATTTCTGCTATTACATTTATTTTTTATAAGAGGTTAAGTAACCTAATTTCACGAATGTAGGTTGAGAAAACTATATATAACGACTGGTGTACCCACCATGCTGATCACATGTTACTCCCATACTGGCAGGATGATCGTCCTCCTCTGTGACATTAGTACATGTGGATGCGAGACCAGCAGTCAGCAGGTAGACTAAGAGCCTTTTAGGTACCTCGTGCCATAGAGTTACATTGCACTAACATTTAACTCTTCCCTTGCAAAACGTTTTATTTTAATCCTGTTTAGAGTAAGATTTCAACTAGATTCACCTTTCAACGGCGGCCGTAGTAGTTAAGGCACTGCGCTACAAGTCGGAAGGTCGAGGGTTCGAGTCCCATTGGGTCAGGGTTTTTAAAACTGGCACGCCGTAGCGGTTAAGGCACTGCGCTAGAAGCTGGAAGGTCGAAGGTTCAAGTCCCGGTGGGGTCAGGATATTTAAACTGACCCAAACCCTCTGGCGGCCCTATAACCCTGGGGTCGACTCAGCCTCTAACTGAAATGAGTACCAGGCGCTTGTTCTGGGGGTAAAGGCGGCCGTCACGCAGGGCTGACAACCCAGCTGACATAAAGTGCCGATTGTCCAGAAAAAAGTGGGAGCCTTAACCTCCTACTACCCCAAGGGCCTCCTGAGGCCTGTAGTGGGATCACTTTACCTTTTTTACATCAAGTACATTTTTACCTCGTATTACTCCGTATTCGTTGTTTAGTGCAGAAACAACATAACTCTCTGATTTGTGTATATAGTGTATGCATTTTCATGTTTCTCTGAAACTCTCGTTCCAGGATTCGTAGGTTCAAGTCCAGCTTGGATCGATAGATCCTTTTGAGGGTGTACAAATCCTGAGTATGGCTTCCTTCGGAAAAAAGTAAAGTAATGAATTCCATGCCATAGATTTATAGCATCAACCCTGAAAAAATGGGACCTCGGGACAAAATTTGCCAGTCTTTTCACGACCAGATCGCTAATAACCCGAGATAGTAAAGAGCATCATTATCAGCAGCAGCACAACAGCCCGATTCGAGCCTCGGCTTCCCTCAGAACCCTTTTGTAGGCATCTCTATCACTAGCAACCTGCCATCATCCCTCGATCCTCAGCTCCCTCAGATCCTCCAAAATTCCATCCATCCATCCAACGCAGTCTCGGTCGTTCCACATTCCTTTTTTCTTCAAATTTGCATTCCGCAATTTTCTTGTGTATCTCATGTTCAGTTATTCTTTGTACGTGCCCTACTCATCGTAATGTTTATACTTTAATTAATGTTACCACTTCAGGAGACTTATACAATTGATAGAGCTCAGAATTATATTCTACGCCATTCCCCCTTTCGCATATTCGGTCATTTTTTAAATAGACTATATTATTTTCAAATGATGGATTATAATGCTAAAGGCAGGAAGAGGAGGGGAAAACCCAGGGAACAGTGGATGGATGAAGTGAGAAGAAACATGATCAACAGAGACCTCAAAAAAGATGTTGAGGATAGAAATCTGTGGCGGAGCAAAATACGTACGTTTGGGCTGAAGGATTACTACTGTAATGTAGAGAAAACCCTTAATATACATTAATGAACTCAATCATGACATATCGGTCTTGGAAAAATTCCATGTTTCACTGCCACATATTAATATTGGTTTTACCAGAGTTTTATATAGACTACATTTTGTTTCTCTCGTAAAAAAGTATCTCAATAATCCAAAGTATGCTTTATTGTACTTTTTTAATTATCCTTCCAATTTCTACACTGAAGTTGTATGTATTAGTAAAGAGCATAGTTAAATAAAATACTAATATTGACTGACTAATATTGTTTCTAATTTAAATTATAACTGAGGTATTTAGAATCGGAATAAAAACATGAGATATCTTCGGAGGACTGCAGGATACACACTACTAGATCACAAAAAAAAAAAATAAAGACATCTTAGAAGAATTACACATGGAATCTTTAGAAAACAAAATTTCTGATTATAAGTCAAGATGGATACAACATGTTCATCGAATGGAAGATCACAGAATACCCAAACTAATGTTAAGATATCAACCTGCAGGAAGAAGAAGACCAGGACGTCCACTCAAAAGACTTCTGGATGGTGTTTCTCTTGAGGCCGAAACAGGTCAACAAATGGCCTAAATTCTTGAATGTACTATGATGATGATGATAAAAACATGTAAGAAAAAAATATACATATAGGCCTATATGAATAAATGGAAATAAATATGCCAAAGTATATTTTTCCATAAATTCAATGCTTAAATTACCATTAAAATGGCAATAAAAGTTGACCTGTGGTCATTACAGAAATAAATTATTTACTTAACACAGGATGTGGGATTTCTGAACACTTTTTACAACCTTTGAATTGTCATAACTTGATGTATCATCAACTGACAGTAATCTATGTATTACTTCGTATTCTAGAATAGTATGAGATGAAATACGATAGTATATAACCACCTGTCCAAGGAGACCATGTGTTAAATTTCTGAGAGAAGACTCAAGTAAAACAATCAATAGTAATTGCATATTCATATAACATATACGCATTCATACATAAATATACATCGTATGCATTTGTATAATTTTCAATTGAATTTTGCCACGTGTAATAAATTGCTAATTACTATTTAATGGGTTTAACGCGTTTAATTTCATTATCGGTTTTTTTTTCTATGAGCGTGGAGAGAGTCCGTAAATAAATTGTAACGTTAATTATGAACCATTTGTTTTGTTCATTACATGAAAATATATGCAATCTGATGTTAAATACATTTCTAGTCGGTTCAGGAAAAACAGAAGTAACAACATGGATGGGAGTGAATACAAATATTTATAATTCTCCATCAACGACAATTGAAGAAAGTCATGTCCTATGTTAAAGTGGAAATTGAGTCTTAATTTTATAAGACCCATGATAGGATGTACACGCATGGATAGAATACATATTGAGTCAATTAGGAATGAACTGGAGATGTTTTCAATACTCGATAAACTAGAAGAACACAAATACCGATGGAAAAAACATTTAGACAGAATGGACAGTACAAGATTACCCAAAACGATGAACACCTACAAACCGCATGAAAAAATATCTTTGGGACGGCCAAGAAAACGATGGACTTGAGATCGGAACAGATCGCATTGACCTAATCCTGGAAAGGAAGAAAAATAAATATATACATAAAGGTAAATGTAAAGTGATCCCATTTGAGGTTAAAACTCCTACCTTTTTAGACAATCGTCATGAGATATTCGCCGGTTCAGCCCTGGGTTACAGCCGCATTTACCTCAAGAATAAGCATATTATACGGATTCAGTTAGAGCTGAATAGGTCCCAGGACCATGACACCGCCAGAAGCTTTAGATCAGTTTAAAAATCCTGAGCCCCATCGGGACTCGGTACCCCTACCTTCGGCACGTGAGGTATATATATATATATATATATATATATATATATATATATATATATATATATGGTATGATAAGAAAAATAAATGCCTGGACGGGATTCGAACCCGGATCTCTGAGTCTGTACCTCAGCGTGATATCCATTACACTACCAGGCGAATCCAATTCAAACACTTATTTTTCTTATATATGTATTATACTCTCCATTATTACTAGATGTCGCGAGAACACTGTCTTCACTGCCATCTAGTAGCTGACTATATCAAGTAAGCAAATTAAAGAGAATATTTATTTTACTTTATAGCAGTGACGCTTTATCGATGTTATAATTAAATGTTTAACATTGAGCAATGCAAGCTTAATATGGTATGATAAGAAAAAATAAATGCCTGGACGGGATTCGAACCCGGATATCTGAGTCTGTACCTCAGCGTGATATCCATTACACTACCAGGCGAATCCAATTCAAACACTTATTTTTCTTATATATGTATTATACTCTCCATTATTACTAGATGTCGCGAGAACACTGTCTTCACTGCCATCTAGTAGCTGACTATATCAAGTAAGCAAATTAAAGAGAATATTTATTTTACTTTATAGCAGTGACGCTTTATCGATGTTATAATTAAATGTTTAACATTGAGCAATGCAAGCTTAATATGGTATGATAAGAAAAATAAATGCCTGGACGGGATTCGAACCCGGATCTCAGAGTCTGTACCTCAGCGTGATAATGTTACAGTGTAATGGATATCACGCTGAGGTACAGACTCAGAGATCCGGGTTCGAATCCCGTCCAGGCATTTATTTTTCTTATCATACCATATTAAGCTTGCATTGCTCAATGTTAAACATTTAATTATAACATATATATATGTAAGAGTGGACTACTATCGTGATAGGAAGTTCCGCTATCTAGGATAGAAACCCGGTCGTATTTTTAAAACTATGTATTAAAACGTTTTTTCCTTCATATTGGAATGTATTATTTTAACATTATATCATTATTATCATGTATCAAAGTCTTTCATATCAGAAGTAAAAGTAAAGTAAAGTAGTCCCACTACAGGCCTCAGGAGGCCCTTGGGGTAGTAGGAGGTTAAGGCTCCCACTTTTTCTGGACAATCGGCACTAGATGTCAGCCGGGTTGTTAGCCCTGCGTGACGGCCGCCTTTACCCCAGAACAAGCGTCTGGTACTCATTTCAGTTAGAGGCTGAGTCGACCCCAGGGCCATAGTGCCGCCAGAAGGTTTGGGTCAGTTTAAAAATCCTGACCCCCACCGGGATTTGAACCCTCGACCTTCCGGCTTGTAGCGCAGTGCCTTAACCACTACGCTACGGCGTGCCCCCCTTTCATATCAGAGAATTGTATAAAGTACTTCTTCTTCTTCTTCTGCTTCATGAAATTAGGCCTTTTGACCTGTTTTCACATCAAGTGGGATTAAATGAATCCTCCCATCTAGTAAATGGGCGTCCAACATTTCTATGTCCTATTGGTTCGTACTTTAGTAACAGCTGAGGGATTCTATCTGTATGCTTGACATGTTCATACCAGTTGTTTCTCATGTTGTACAATACATCTTATACCTGTGATACAAAATCAGTTTGCTCAACAAAAAAAGTCCATCGAACTTGATTGGGATCTAACCCATGATCTTCAGCAGCGGACGTGATATCTCAAGACTGGGTGGATTCTCAATCGAAGTCTAAACCACGACCCCGGTTTTCCAATTGTTTATTGTTTCCATAACACTTATAAAAATGACTGAAAATTCACAGAAATTGTTTTGAATGAAACCATAGACATGATTCAGACATTTGTTTTTGTAATTAAGAGCCGTAGATTTTCAGTTTTTATGGTTGTTATGGAAACAATAAAAATCGGAAAACCGCTGTCGTGGTTTAGACTTTGGTTGAGAAATCCATCGAGAAAGTTCGAAGTTTAATATTAAATGGAGTACTGTAGGTCTACTATAATTTACTACTACGACATTACAATTACATAAAAGTATACTTTGAGAACTTATATAGGCTGAGAAAACCAGTTATAACGGCTGAGGGACCCGTTATGCTAAACACATGTCGCTCCTATATTGGCTAGATGATCGTTCACCTCTTTGATTAGCACATGTAATTGTGAGGCTAGCAATCGGTTAGTAGGCCAAGGGCTTTTTAAGCCTGTCGGATAATAGAGTTAGTTAAGAACGCAAAAATATTCATCTTTAACCAACAACATGAGTCAAAAAGTGGTAATCTTTTGTTTAGATTGTCTTACCCTCAGGAATGATCTTGTAGCTCATTTAATGGAGGCTGAATGAATCCTAGTACCAGTCCTGTTAGGATCAAATTAAGAAAAATCTCCACACACCCATTATTTGAGATGTACTCTGAAATGTATAGTTCGCCTTGGAGCAATCTAACTCACTTATTGACACAATATCATTCCTATAATAATTGTTCTAAGAGACAGGTATACAAATTAATTGTATATTTTTCTTTTCTTTTGCAATGTGAAAAAAATTATTGCATATAAAACCAACCAAAAGAGAGTTTGGATGTCAGCTGAATATTGGAAAGAATTGAGGGGCGGGAAATAGTCTAGTATAAATTTACCCTATTTCATATTATGTCTAATTCAATCATTTACAATCTTATAGCAAGGACGGATAATGGAACATTACATCATTACATGGGGCACGCCGTAGCGTAGTGGTTAAGGCACTGCGCTACAAGCCGGAAGTTCGAGGGTTCGAATTCCGGTGGGGTCAGGATTTTTAAACAGACCCAAACCCTCTGGCGGCACTATGACCCTGGGGTCGACTCAGCCTCTAACGGAAATGAGTACCAGACGCTTGTTCTGGGGGTAAAGGCGGCCGTCACGCAGGGCTGACAACCCGGCTGACATCTAGTGCCGATTGTCCAGAAAAAAGTGGGAGCCTTAACCTCCCACTACCCCAAGGGCCTCTCGAGGCCTGTCGTGGGATCACTTTAGTTTTTTTTTTTACAGTATTGCGTAGTGTAATATTCACTGAAAAAGCACTCAACTTTATGAATAAAATTACTAAAAAACTCCAAGCGTGACCGACCTAGAAGGCCCTTGGCCTACCGGCTGGCTGCTGGCCTCGCATCCATGTGTGTTAATCACTAAGGTAGACGATCATCTAGCCAGTGTAAGGGTGACATGTGGTCAGCATGTCGGTTCCCCAGCCGTTATAGCTGGTCTTCTCTAGCTGGAGTCGCTACTTATTGTAGTTACCCAAATCCCTCACGATGCTGGGTGGACACCGGTTCCATATTGACCGAAATTCAATGAGAAAATTTCTTCCCCCCTGGGGACCCGAACCAGCGCAAGTCACGTAGCTCTGCGCCAAGGCTACGGCTAAGGCGCGGGACTAATGGCAAATGTAATAAATTAGTAATGTTAAAAGTAAATAATCAGGAAAATATACGAAGATAAATAATCAATTTATATTCATTTCATTAGAAGGATAAACTAAAATAAATTATTTTACTTTAAAATAATGGATTTTTAAACTTTTAAACAGTTATACAAGTAGCATTTCGTTTGCCAACTGGCAGTACTGATCTGAACTGATTGAATCAGCCTCCTTTTTTTTTTCTTTGTTAGAAGTGAGATTGAAAATAACTAACTACTCGTTAAAAATGTGAGCTTGTGCAAATGCTGTATTAATATTTTTCATGTGTTATTATTATTATTATTATTATTATTATTATTATTATTATTATTATTATTATTATTATTATTATTATTATTATTAATAGTATTATCCGTATTTTATCTTGAAATATTCCTAATAACTTCAACATTCCATAGGGTTCAGTTCATTCGAGCAAATTTTAGGGGTTACTTTTGTATCATTGTTGAATACATAAGGCACGCAATTGTTGATTAATTTCATAATAATTAAATTCGACATAATGTGAAATAAAATAAGATATACAAGAATAGGATGTGTTTTACGAAATAGTTTAGAAATTTCAGCCGAAGCAGCTCAACCCACTTTTAATTCTCTTAACGTAAATAACTAAAAGTAATTGTATAAAATATTAATATTAAGGGACATTTTTTAACCTTTATATTAATAAATCAATTATTTTATATTATACAGCTATATATCTACGTAGTATACATTTTAAAATAATCCATGATCATTTAGGCCTGAAAATATTTTAATATGAAACTATTTGGATCATATAAGTCTACTTAATAGCATTAATAATTTGTTTACGTTAGTCAGGTTTATTTTGTTTGGCTAATATTAGCATACAAAATAATAGCATAGAAGGAAAATTTATATTATTTATCTGAAATTAAATATTTGTATATTATATTTGTCTGAAATTAAATAAATGAAGAAGGGAATATTTTAAACCAGATATATGTGACAAAACGTTACTCCAGTTTTGCATAATTTTGAAATTTTATCCAGGATTCACGCCACGTATTTTGTATAAGTAATACGGAACATTAGTGAATTCAGATATTTGATAGTACAGCAATTTTCTCACATCTTGTAAATGAAAATATGGATTTGTATAACCAGTTTATCTTCTAGTTTATAAAAGCGGAGACGTTAATAACAAAGTTCCCTTTCACAAGCTGTATAATGGATTTATAACAAGGAAATCTGCACTACAGATTCTAGAAAGAGAACGCTTTATGTAAATACATTATAAGTCGATAAATTTTCAAGTAGGTCGTGTTATTGTTGGAGACAAAATGTGTTTTAGTGCAGTCATAATATTTAATAAGAGACAGATGGAAATGCGCAATGAAAAGGCTTTCTTTACACTCTTTGGTTTGTAAAATATATTATTAAATATTTTATAAATTGCATGGAACTTTAAATGGAATAAGTTAATCTAATTTTACATTCATAAAGTTATTATAACAAGAAAGAGCAAATCAGATACTCCATTTCTACAAATCTTTAAATTCTTGACAGAGACGTCATTAAAATCTTCATAAACAAAATTACTTTATTCATTTGAAACTTTGGAATTACAGTTTCTCCTCGTCATCTTCTTTTTATTCTTCATATTCATTGCCATCTTATTTTTTTTTATTATTAACATCGTCTTCTTAATTTGTTCTACTTTTTCTTTTGCTGCAGTATTCAAATGCACTCTCACGGTTTATCCATTTTTTCTGACTATTGCAGTAATTTGTCAACTTAAAAAATATCCTTGAACGAGAACAAAATTTGCTGTGAGATTTAACGCATTTCTGATATTAATGTATCCTTTTATATTAGATATTCTGGTGTATCTTTGTAAATGCTCCATTTGCTTA
This sequence comes from Diploptera punctata, assembly GCA_030220185.1. Classification (NCBI taxonomy): domain Eukaryota; kingdom Metazoa; phylum Arthropoda; class Insecta; order Blattodea; family Blaberidae; genus Diploptera; species Diploptera punctata. The sequence goes on from JASPKZ010003852.1 coordinate 1,961,275, forward strand.
AATTCCGTTGGGCATTGTGTGAAATAGCATTCAAATTTGCTCCTATCTTCGAAATCTAGGAATCAAATCCATGCTGAGGGCACTATATGAGATCTTCTTTTTCTTCTTAAACTTAATTTGTAGGATATTCATCCTGTTTATTTCCAAAATCACTCCTCGGAGGAAGACGTATTGGATGTGCACTCGCTATCTATGAGATCGTAGGTAAGAATTTAAAAATGGTTCGACTATAGTTTCCTAAAATATCGGTGATCAAAAGTATTTTTTTGGACGATAGTGCATTTTGTCGTACTTACAGCAGTGGCGAACATGATTGAAAGTTCAACTTCCTACATTTCGGGGTTGCCAACCTAAATAACTATATTGTAACATTACATATTACAAACCTCGTGTGGGAAGTAAAAACACTGCCATTTATGTATACTACGTACAATATATATACAAAAATATATCCAAAAGGTAGTGTAAATATACATTATACGAAACAAATCACTGCATTTTAAATTAACTGAACTTTATTTGAAACCATATAAAACAATAAATACGTACTTGCCGCCATTTTATGACTGATTGGTGCCACGGCCTGCTGTAGTCTCAACTAATAAATATTGCCCGCACTGTTAACGTTAGTCAGTTGTTCATAATGAACGCAAATATTTCCAACAAATATGTTATTATTCTACTATTATTTATTATTTTGAAAACACTATTGCGCAAAAATAATGTACAACGCACATTTGTGAAGTGTTTCACAGAATATCGGAAATTAAAAAGCTCGCTATCGCTCGGTTTTTAAACAATTACTCGCTTCTGTAAAAACCACTTTCCAACCTCGCATCGTAATATACTATGACGCCACAAGGTAAGAATCGTATGTGAGATATTAATCGAGCAGTCCAGGAACTTTTTATATTTGGAATATATGGACTTCTGGTGGATGTTCAATCCATAAACGAAAATATTGTTTACGGTATTATTAGTATAATGCATAAATTATGGACAGTTCTCTGTGGTGTAGCGATTAGCGAGTCTGAGTAGCATCGCAGCGGTTCCATAATCGATTCCCGGCCATATTATACGAGTATAAATTGATGTAGGCCCTATATGCATGTGTATATATATATATATATATATATATATATATATATATATATATATATCACCTTTCTGAAGAGAGCTTTCGAATGAATCCACAGTCATGTGAGGACAATTAAATAGCTACTTTATGTGAGATTTAGGGAAAATCAATTAAATATAGTGGAATTAAGGTTAATGGATAGCGTCGAGTTTACCATTTGATGGTCTATAGGCCTACTGTATTTTGTTTGCCAGTCACAACTATTTGAGTCTTGATATTGTATGCCATGGATTTATTTTATGGTAATATAAGTTAGGCCCATTCCTTATGTCTCCTTATTTATGGGTTTGGTTAAAGTCCTGCTCTAAATATTTATAAATAACGCGGATGGTGGAAGATGATGGGCAGACTTTTACAAAATACGAGAATCGGAACTCGAAGGGATGAAAGAAGAGCTTCTTCGACACATGTGTGTAAAACCGCAGTATTTCTAAATACTAAAAGACGTTTCCGTCAATCTTTTTCCAAGAAAGATTTGCTCCACTGATACACTGTAGAAAATAATACTTCTTTCTCTAACTAACTCACTCTCACTATCGAACCCGTAGGTTCATGGCAGCGCGAACATAAGCTCTCCATATATCCCTATCCTGATCCAATGCTTTCCAATCATCCCCTGTATAATCTACTTTCCTTTAATCTTAGTTAATGTTATTCTCCCACCTCATTCTTGGTCTACCAACTGGGCGTTTTCCCTCTGGTTTTCCCACAAGAAGCTTCCATGCACGTCTTTCATTCCCCCATTCGTGACACATGTCCTGCCCATCGCAGTCTATTAGACTTAACTGTTCTCATTATATCTGACTTCCTATAAAGACCATGTAATTCATTGTTATGCAGTCTTCTCCATTCACCTGTCATCTCTCTTTGGTCCAAAAATTTTCCTCCGATTGAGGGTCTTTCCACTTTTCAGCAGTTGCCCTTTTACCAGCCGGCTGCTGGCCCTTCACATCCACATGTGTCAATCACAGAGGTAGATGATCAACAGCCAGTGTAGGGGTGACATGTGGTTAGCATGTCGAGTCCCCCAGCCGTTATAGCTTGTTCCTCAACCTGGAGCCGCTACTTATTGTAGCTACCCAATTGCCTCACGATGCTGGGTGGGCACCGGTCCCATACTGGCCGAAATACCATGAGAAAATTTCTTCCCCCATGGAGACTCGAACCACCGCAAGTCCCGTAGCTCTGCGCCAAGGCTTCCTACCTTAACCGCTCGGCTACGGCGCGGGACAAAATTTCCCTAAGAACTTTATTCTCAAATACTCGTAATCTCCTTTCCTCCCTTAAAGTAAGAGTCTATGTTTCGCATCCATATAACATAACTGGTAGAATAATAGTTTTGTATATTTTCAGTTTAACGTTTTTTGAAAGGAGTTGGGAAGTCAAAAGTCTTTGTAATGCATAATAACACGCATTTCCAGAATTGAGCCTATGGTTAATTTCCTTGTGCATCTCATTCCTATTTGTGATTATTGTTCCTAGGTATTTGAATTCAGCCACTTCCTCAAAACTTCCCTCATTTGTTATTAGCTGTCCATTTCCATTATATAATGTATTTCTACGTGTGACCATATATTTAGTTTTATTGATATTTACTTCCAGTCCCAATAATTCTTCTCTTCCTTGTAAAAAACTCTAGAATCTTCTTTAAAACATTCTGACTTTAAACTTTCTACAGATTAAGTAAAGGAATTATTGTTGGGGATTATAAAAATTACATTACTTCGTGCACATATATGCCTCCCCAATTTATTTGATAAAGAACTGAAAATACTGTGAAAATCAGATAAGTGAACACAGTGAGTATTTAATCAAACGGTAGCGACCTGAGACTCGTATTCGATACATCAGAGATTAAAATTAGGGCTGCCCAACTCGGTTCGGATTTTACTGATGATTTTCTTAAATTGGAAATTCAGTTAATAAATCTATTTGTTGAGATTCTCTCAATAACATTTTCCTCTCTCATACAAAAATGTTGTTATATTTTCATCGTCCACCGCTGTGGTCTCGAGGTAGCATGCTGCCTTGTCACGCAGCGGGCCCGGTTTCGATCCCTGGTCGGGACAGTTTTTCAGGGTGAAGTTTTTATCGGAGTTTTTCCTCACCTGTAAGACAAATGTCAAGAAAAATTTTAGGCCTAAACGGTCCCCGAAATCATGTGGCCATCTTCGTCATCCTTATCATTATCATCATCCTTCACCGGTGTGGAAAGCAACGGGAAGCTACCACACCTACAATTCCCTAGTAAAGCTGCAAAGCATAGCATGAAAATGTTGCAGTGAAAGACCTGCCCTCGGGCAGAATTACTATGGATGGATTGATATTTTCATCAGCATAACAATCCTTAATTATCGAGTTATTGAAAATCAAAATCAGAGAACTTAAAGGAAAAGTCTAGCTCTACAATCACTGTATAAAACTAGTAGTAATCTTGACTTTAAAAACTTTAAATCATAAGAAAATATAGGCTATATATTTTAATTTAAACTTTTTATTACAATAAATGAATTTTCTTTTTAATCATTATGTGGCAATTTTTTATAATGGTTAACACTTTCTCTTAATATTTCAAGATATTTCTTTCCTATAGGATTTTAGAAGAAGAAATTTCGCAGAAAATTTGCGTGGTGTGAAAAGAATCTCTTGCCGAGAAGACAAGACAGGAAGCGAAACTTCAGCGCAATGTGTTTAACAGGTTCTAATGTTAACTTCACGGTACAGTCTCCACCCAATTTCCCTCTCGCCATTTCACGAGGTACAGCCTCTGCAATGCTCAGCAATGGTTCTTAAATCAGTGGAATCTTCATCCTATTAACACTGATTTTTGCATGTGTATATTTTTTAATGTGTCCACAGGTAGCGTGCTGCCTTGTCATGTAGCGGGCCCGGGTCGATCCCCGGTCGGGACAAGTATCCTGGGCGAGGTTTTCTTCGGGGTTTTTCCTCACCTATAAGATAAATGCCAGGAAACTTTAAGGCCCAAACCATATGGCCACCATTAACATCAATATCATATTCGCCTAATTAGCTTATGTTTAGTTTAAGGCCTCTCCTAGTGCACCATTACAATCATCATCAACTCTCATATTACCGGGGCAACGTAAACCCGCCTTCCAGGTGCCCCAACCTCAGAAGTGAGTTACAAGTACGCCATGCCAGGAGAGAACACCACAAATGACGAAATGACAACCTGGGGCATTTGGGGGAAAAAATATTTTTGCATGTATAAGACTAAGGTTACTGTACATTGCGCAAAATTATGAACGTATTACAGCTTTTTTTTTAAGTTTGTAACACTTAATAAGACTCAATGTCTAGTTAAAATAATTCTTTAGGCTGCCGGCATTCGATTTACGCCATTACGCTAAAACAGGAGGAAAGAAAAAAAAACTAAATCGGACGATTAAAGCACATAGCTCCCGAGAATAGAATAGAGGCTAGATACAATTAAAAACTCTAATTCTATAGAAAAGGTCTCAGTGTAAGAACGAATGAGAGTAGTAAACCCCTTTTCAAATAGCCTAACTAACTAACTCACTGGCACTATCGAACCTGTAGGTTCATGGCCGCGCGGACATAAGTTCTCCATAGATTCCTATCCTGAGCCAATGCTTTCCAAACATTCCCTGTATATTCTACTTCCCTCAAATCATGGTTAATGCTATTCTCCCACCTCATTCTTGGTCTACCAACTGAGCGTTTTCCCTCTGGTTTCCTTATAAGAAGCTTCCATGCACGTCTTTCATTCCCATTCGTGCCACATATCCTGCCCATCGCAGTCTACGATACTTAACTGTTATGTTATATCAGGCTTCCTATAAAGGTCATGTAGTTCACTTTCATATAGCCTACTATTACTTTATCTAAGTAAGTATTGGGGGTCTTAGTACAGGAACGAATGGGAAATTAATGGATATTTAAGCCACTCTTGATTAAATATAACATTTTTACTCTTTCGTCTGGCGCACACATCGACGCAGCTAGTTGGTTGAGGCAATGCGCTACAAGCTGGAAGATCGGGGATTCGGACCCTGTGGGACCAAGATTCTTAAACTGAGTAAACAACTCTGGCGGCATCATGACCCTGTTCTAGGGACAGAGGCGGCTGTCACGCAGGGATGAAAACACTGGTTGACATCTCGTGCCGATTGTCTAGACACACTTCATACTACCACAAAGGTTTCTAAGGCCTGTAATGAAATTACTTTACCTATTACTCTTTGATGTGTTTATGTAGTTTTGTTTAGTTTACTTAAATAAAATATTTCATCTTTATCCAGTTATATCTCGATGGAATTTTACAATATGATAATTTATAATAGTACACATATTGAACTAATTATAAATCCTACAAAATTAATTATCTTTTTAACTTAAAGATATTCGAATGGACATTTTAGGAAAAAACATATTATCTACTTGCAAAACATTTTTACATAAAGCATTTTACATTGTAAATATACTAAATGTGATTTGTATGGGCATATATTTAAAAATGTTTTAGTAATATAATGCATTTAACATTTTCCAATACTGTTATTTTAACACAGTTCCAATAATGGATCATATTTTAATACTATAATGATATTGTGAAAAGAAAAATTAATGTCTGAACCAGGAATCGAACCGTGGAGTGTAGTGGTCTAGCACGCTTGTACGGAATACAAGAGGTCCACGGTTCGATTCCTGGTTCAGATATTATTTTTCTTTTCACAATATCGTTATAATATTATAATATAATACAAATATGTAATTATTGTATTTTCTTATGTTTTTATAAAGTATATTAATTTTATATTAATATAATAATAATAATAATAATAATAATAATAATAATAATAATAATAATAATAATAATAATAATAATAAAATTCGGTGGATTATAAGTTACAATGCTCGCCCCTGGTTCCGAAGTTTGCGGGTTGAGAGTAAGAGGATTTTAAGGGCGTACAAATCCTTAGTAGCTTATTTTGGAAATCGATATTAATAAAATTCTGTTGAGGTGAATAGTCATAAAGTAAAATATTAAAATATAAAAAATACCTTTTTAAAAACTATAGGCCTTTTAGAAACCGGTTTCAATCTTCAACAGAAGGTGCTTATACAAAACGACAGTCATAGTTGACACCCATATACTGAAGATGAAAGCCGGTTTCTGAAAGGCCTACAGTTTAAAAAAAAATAACCTAGTTGAGGAGACGGCCATGGTATCTTTAGGAAAGGAAATAAAGCCGTGATTATTTTGTCGTATATTTATGGGACGTTAAAAAATAGTAATCTAAAGCCTGATATAAGATGTTCTTCAAGCGCAGATTTGACGATAATGACGCTAATGACCTAAGTTATCAAAGAGCGTCGTTAAATAAAACATATTATTATTATTAATTATTATTAATATTATTATCATCATCATTATCATTATAGTGTCCACCGCTGTGGTCTCAGAGTACCGTGCTTGCCTTGTCACGCTGTGGGCCCGGGTTCGATTCCCAGTAGGGACAGGCTCCTGGGTGATGTTTTTTTCGGGGCTTTTCCTCACCTGTAAGACAAATGTCAGGAAGTTTAGGGCCCCGAAAATCATCCGGCCATCATCATCATCCTTATCATTATCATTATCCTTCACCAGTATGGAAAGCAACAGGAAGCTACCATACCTGTAATTCCCTAGTGAAGCTGTAAAGCATTGCAGTGAAAGACCTGCCCTCGGGCAGAATTACTATGGATGGATCATTATGGTAATGTTAGTAATTGATGTAGCCTATATACAATGTGTCACTTCACTTGTAAAAATAAAGGAGCATTGTACCATATTTATTTGGCGATAATTTTTTAATGGTCTTAAATATTTATTATAAATAAAAATGTTATAGGCAATGAATAAAAGTACCAACATTTATCTAATATTTAACGAATACAATTTTAACTTCATTAATTAGTTTTATCTTGCAGTCTTCATAGGGACGCGCTATATCAAGGTTTACAACGCTAATATGTAAGCCTACTTAAACGTTCCCTCATTAAAAAAATAAATAAAGAGTTATTTGGTTTAAAAAAGGAAAGGAGAGAAAAAACTAAAGGAGAATAAAAAATAAGTATACTTTTGAAAGTACTTACTTACTCACTGGCACTATCGAACCCGTAGGTTCATGGCCGTGCGGACATAAGCTCTCCATACATCCCTATCCTGAGCTAATGCTTTCCAATCATTCCCTGTATAATCTACTTCCCTCAAATCATAGTTAATGTTATTCTCCCACCTCAATCTTGGTCTACCAACTGGGCGTTTTCCCTCTGGCTTTCCTACAAGAAGCTTCCATGCAAGTCTTTCATTCCCCATTCGTGCAACATGTCCTGCCCATCGCAGTCTACGAGACTTAACTGTTCTTATTATATCTGGCTTCCTATAAAGACCATGTAGTTCATTGTTATGTAGTCTTCTCCATTCACCTGTCAGTTCATCTCTCTTTGATCCAAAATTTTTCGTAAGTACTTTATTCCCAAATACTTGTAGGCCTAATTTCCTTTCCTCCCTTAAAGTAAGAGTCCATGTTTCGCACCCATATAATATAACTGGTAGAATAATAGTTTTATATATTTTCAGTTTAACATTTTTTGAAAGGAGTTGGGGCATCAAGAGTCTCTGCAATGCATAATAGCACGCATTTCCAGAATTGAACCTATGTTTAATTTCTTCCTGCATCTCATTTCTATTTGTAATTATTGTTCCGTCCCGCGCCGTAGCCGAGCGGTTAAGGTAGGAAGCCTTGGCGCAGAGCTATGGGACTTGCGCTGGTTCGAGTCTCCATGGGGGAAGAAATTTCCTCATGGTATTTCGGCCAGTATGTGACCGGTGCCCACCCAGCATCGTGAGGCAATTGGGTAGCTACAATAAGTAGCGGCTCCAGGTTGAGGAACCAGCTATAACGGCTGGGGGACTCGACATGCTAACCACATGTCACCCCTACACTGGCTGTTGATCATCTACCTCTGTGGTTGACACATGTGGATGTGAAGGGTCAGCAGCCGGCTGGTAAAAGGGCAACCGCTGAAAAGTGGAAAGACCCTCAATCGGAATTATTGTTCCTAGGTATTTGAATTCAGCTACTTCCTCAAAATTTCCCTCATTTGTCATTAGCTGTGCATTTCCATTATATAATGAATTTCTACGTGTGACCATATATTTAGTTTTATTGAAATTTACTTCCAGTCCTAATTTCTTAGTGTTACTCAATAGTGTGTGCGTGTTGTCCGTTAGTATATCCTCGCTATCGGCCAATAATACTACATCATCAGCATAAATACTTTTGAAAGTAGGTTATTTAATTGATATCAAAATAATGATGTCTTAATATTCAGGACGTTAATCTTATTATATGCTTTATCTCTGCATAAAGTATATCGTTTCCTTAATGTCTCTATAGAATTAAGTCATATGCATGTACATTTTTGTGAGAGGAATGTATTCTTTAAATTATACTTCCTGCATATTAAAATATTTTTATGGCGGACTGAAGAGTGTATTGTGATGATGGACAGCCTGTGGGTGGCCAGACGTCAGATAAAAGTCTCCACTTACAAATACCGATGTGAATCTTAAGCGTGACAGGAAACCATTACTATTTCACATTACTATATTTGTTTCTCAGTACTTTAGGAGTTTCTTGTAAAGAAAATTCAAATTATTATTTCGTAAAATCATATATAACTTATGTGTGTTTAATCTTACATTTTCACATGTCTGTAAACTTTTACTGAAAATATAACATCAGTTCCAAGAAAGAAGAACTAATTCCTTTTTCTATTTATGAAGCTGCCAGGAGACATAGGCAACAAATATTTATTTATTTGTCCACCGCTGTGGTCTCGGGTTAGCGTCGCAGCGGGCCCAGATTCGATCCCCGGTCGGGACAAGTTTCCAGGGAGATTATTTTTCGTGGGGTTTCCTCACCTGTAAGACAAATATCAGAAACCTTTAAGGCCCTAACGTCCCCCGAACATCATCTGGTCTTCATAATCATTATCATATGTTTAATATGAATATATGTGTGATGGTTGTGTTTCATCTAATGTTGTATTGTATCGGGAGAGGTCCTGACATTGAGCTGAACTCTCTTTGTCGTATGGTTAAAAAAAAACATACTTGTGTTTCTGTGATCCATAGTTTAAATTCCCTTTCCCTATAGGTTGTGCACTGTAAAGCCCGGATGGCATGTGACGTGTAAAAATACCTGTAAGGTAAGATGTTAACTGCGTTAATGGAAATTTGTTTACTTTTACAGTGACAATGAAAGCTAGGTATTAATAATTAATTATTGAGTATAATATCAGACGGCACGTTAAAAAAAATCATAAGGTTATTAACTAAATTAAGAAATTTTGATTTCTTCTTCTTCGGCTTTCCCCCACTTATAGGTTTGCCGTCTTCAGTTTCCATTTATCTCTATCATTCCAATCTCCCTCTTCCAAATTCCTATCATCCATTATAATTCTGAGGTAGGTTTTCCATTTCCATCTTGGTCTGCCACGTTTATTTCTTCCAGGGGGTGACCACTGGTATATATTTTTTGGCCATCTTTCATTTCCCATTTTTTGTACATGACCATACGATTTAAGCGTTTGATTTTCAATCCTCTTAACAACAGATGTGGTGACATTCATTTCTCTCCAAAGGAATTCATTTCTTATTTTATCCTGTCTTGTTTTTTGGAGGCTTCTTCTAAAATAATTAAATTCAACTGTTCTAATTTTATCCTTTTGTAATTCCGTCAAAGGCCAAGTTTCAGTTCCATATGATAAAATATTCTGTATAATGCTCTTATAAATTTTCATTTTATTTTCCTTTGTAATATTTTTGTTCCAAAAAATTTTTATTTCTACCAGTTATATTATATGGATGCGAAACATGGACTCTTATTTTAAGGGAGGAAAGGATATTATGAGTATTTGAGAATAAATTCTCAGGAACATTTCTGGATCAAAGAGAGATGAACAGACAGGTGAAGGGAGAAGACTTACATAACAGTGAACTAAATGGTCTTTATACGAAGCCAGATATAATAAGAAGAGTTAAGTCTCATAGACTGCGATGGGCAGGACATGTGGCACGAATGAGGAGTGAAAGATGTGCATGGAAGCTTTCTTGTAGGAAAACCAGAGGGAAAACGCCCAGTTGGTGACCAATAATGAGGTGGGGGAATACTATTAACTATGATTTGAGGAAATTATATTATACAGGGGATGATTGGAAAACATTAGCTCAGGATAGGGATGTATGGGGAGCTTATGTCCGAGCTTATGAACCTACTGGTTCGATAGTGCCAGTGAGTTAGTTAAGACATTTTGTATAAAATTAAATTATTTTATGTTTATGTTTTTCACTGATTTCGTGTACTGTTTATTATGTCATTTCAACTGTTAAAATATAGCTACGTATATTTATTATGGAATTTAAAAGTAATATAAAAATGATCTTATCTTGAAGTAAAATAATGATAAAGTAGCAAAAATAGGCGTACTTGATACGATAAAATAATAAATAATTGTTAATACTTCAGTTCTTTGTTATCAGCTGGTAAACTATGGAACTTCTAGCTCTGTAATGCCGTGAAATATAGCCCTACAAACTAATAACCAACACAACTTGTTCTGTCCAGTACGGTATTTTGAAGTAAAATTATAAAATATTGGATTTAGGGGGAAAAAAGTTGTATATAATAGGCATCTGATATGCTGTGCCTTTTTTCATGAAATATTATGACATACCGTAAGTAATAGCTTATTTTAGCTAATTGCAATTAAGAAAAACTATCTTGTTATTTACAAAATCTTATTAAATAGACAACTGGGCGTGTTTTGCTCATTCATATAAAATATTTTAATATAATACAGAATCTTTGTTACTTACACTCACAAAATTAATATATTCTAGTCTATAGTGTTCTGCCCTAGGGCAGGTCCTTCACTGCAATCATAGCATTTTCATTCTATGCTTGCAGTTTTACTAGAGAATTATAGGTGTAATAGCTTCCCGTTGCTTTCCACACCGAGGATGATAATGATGCTTATGATGGCCAGATGATGTTCGGGGACCTTTTGGGCTTCAAAGCTATCTGGCATTTGCCTTAAAGGTGAGGAAAAATCCTGGAAAAAACCTCACCCACGAAGCTTGTCGCGACCGGGAATCGAACCCGGGTCCGCTGTGTGACAAGACAGCAAATAAATAGTTAAAAATAAATAGAAGTTAAAGTCTATTAGTGTGAAAATAAATAAATGCATAAATAAATTTGTTAGTATTGAAGTAAATAAATACATGGTTTATAAATAGTTCAGTTAATGATGATATAAATTGGACTATACGATCAAAATTAGGGAGAACACTTACTGTTTTTGTCAACTGCGTGAAGTCCATGAACGGATTTAGAATATAGGATAGAGTTTGCTCGTGGGGTTGCCTAGTAACCAGGCGCAACTTCAATATTCTGCCATTTAATTGGAGTGTCTGCCACCGTCCATATTGTGTGAATTTGCCGTCTCGTTACTGAGGCTAGAACCGCATTCTTCAATTGAACAAACTCACACACATAAATGCTTATTCTGATTTTCTACGTCGACTGAGTCTACATTGCAGTTAACAAAAAAAAGTCTTCTTCAATTTTAACTCATCTGTTTTTAGAGCTTGCAAGTGAAAGCATGTAAATGTATTGAATAAAATTCAGCACTAAACCAAATGAGAATATATACCGCATTAATATAAAGTCATTATGCACATCCATTTTTAATTCAAACTAATTTTTCTCAACAATGGTGAATTTTTGGTAGAATAGTCGCAAATGTTGAAAACTTCTAAAAACCGTTTTTGGGGAATATAAAATTCCTTAATTACTATTGCTTGTTTTATTAATTAGGTTGACATCCATTTTCATTACATATGAATTATGAAAAGTGTAGGCCTATCAACAAATTCTTGATTATTGCCTGATTATGATTAGTATTAATAATTACATTGTTTCATTTATTCTTCTAATTCCATTTTATTCCATTAATTTAATTTATCTTCTCGTCTTATAGGTACATTTTACATTCCACACGCCACCCAGGCCTTACATTGGCACGACTGTCGGGAGAGGGATTTTGAACTATGGATCAAATAAACGAGGAATTTTGATTATCGACGGCTTTTATTTCAGGCGTGAGATTCTTCTACGTAACGTAAATTTACAACGTGAAACTCATGGTTATATTTGCATTTGGAGGAAGCCATACGCAGAATGCGTACTGCCTTAAAAATCTATCAACTCTTATCGGGTTTGAACCGCGAACCTCGGAATCTGAGGTAAGCATAGTAACCACTAATCTATAATACTACTACTACTACTACTACTACTACTACTACTACTACTACTACTACTACTACTACTACTACTAACTATATATAATAATAATAATAATAATAATATATAATACAACTTTGGAAGTATACACACAAAGCATTTTATCTGCACAAGCGAGCTAACTATATTAACGCGGATGGTATTACGGGCAGATTATACGTAAAAGATTCTAGGAAAAATAATTATTTTTGGAAATTTGATCTCATATAAGCAATTGAATAGAAACTGCAAATAATTAATCACTCATCACCGAATAACATACTAATCTTTATAAAAAAAACTAGCTAATACCCGGCGTGCCCTGCTACGACTAAATAAATGAAAATTAATGCGATTTTGTTTAGTTGAATAAGTAATAGGAAAAAATAAGTATACATTTATATTTTTTAGATACCCTGAGCTGATTACCCGACATTACCCGCGAATCTACTTATCCCGATCTTCTTTGTATAACTGAGCTAAAATACGAAAATTAATGTGGTTTATGTTTAGTTCAATAAGTAGAAGGAAAACTTTATATCACAGTTATTTTTAGATACCCCGTGCTGTTTAACCGGCGTTGTCCGGGAATCTACTCATCCCGATCTTCTTGACATAAATGAGCTGAAAGACGAAAATTAATGTACTTCTTATGATTAGTTGAATAAGTAAAATGAAAGATAATTATAAATGTATATCGTAATTATTTTAAGATTCCCCGTGCTGATTACCTGGTGTTGCCCGGGAATCTACTTATCTCGATCTTCTTGGCATAAGTGAGCTAAAAGACAAAATTCGTTATTGTGAGTTATCCGTAAAAGAATATCCACCATGTGCTGTTATGCTTGCACAGGATCTTCTTGACATCAATGAAAGACAAAAATGGTTATTGTGAGTTATCCGTAAGAGATAAACATATGCTATCGCGGACTTTTTTGTAGAGCTTTTTGAGATATTCAATTCTGTGTACATTAATTGTGTGTATTTGTTATGGTTTAGGCAGCGTAAGCCATTTAAGCGTCCAAAGAGCTATTTTTTTCATGTTTCCCCACAACAAAGGGCGATTTTTAAGGGTGTAGGAGTTGAATATCGCAACTCTCTTATAGTCTATGTTCATCACGGGAATCTCCTGAACATTTTGCAAAAAGCCGCATCACAATCGGATCAACGATATGGCCGCGCATAAAGTACGAACAAACAAACAAACAAACAAAAATTAATTTTTATATATTAAATGTTGTTATGAATGTTAATTGTATATTAATTTTATCTACGCTCTTTATAAAAACTTAAATATCACAACATACTAATTTTCAAGCGATAAACAATAACATAATATATGATGAGACAATTCGAAAGATGTATTTCAAACAAAAGCCTTGTTACAAAAATTAACAGTTTTATTGCTCTTTAATTACATCAAACTGAGACCTGAAATTCAGTTAAGATATTCACTGCATCATTACGTTTAATTATAAACTAGTGCAAACTTTTAAAGATATGAGTTCAACTTTCACACTTTTTCTCATATGGAATGACCTATCCGCGTCTTTGTGCGGTCAAAAAATATGTAATGGTCTAGAGTTAAAAAAAATCTTCCGACAAGTTGCGTCCCTTTAAACACCGGGGAGCGTGGGCCACAAAAGCAGCTACAATTGAAAAGTTCGTTAACTAAAGAGAAAAACAAAGAATCAAATTCAAATACATTTCATTTTTAGCGAAACTAATGAAACGTAAAAAATACGAATATAGGAGTTCAACAGAATGTTTAAAGCAAGTTTGTTTGTGCAGTAGAAGGGAAAGCATTATAAATTTATTTGTAGAGAGGCGCAGGTGGTGCAGTATGTACTATCCCGCAATATGCTTAAGTCCAGAACACGCATAATGTCTGGCCCATTTCCAGTAAGTATGCTACTTGTAGGGGAAATACAAATCAATTACTTTAATAAGAATAAGGGAAAGACTGAAAATTTAATTTTTCCAGGAGATAGGCCTATCGGTTTTTATTTTGAATTATGAACAAATTATATTAATCAATCATTTGTTTTATGTGTTCGGTCAAAAACTTGCCTAATTTTATGAAATATTCATTGTGTTAATAATTAACGATTGCAAACTCATAGGAGTAATTTAATGATAATGTATATTGAGCAATTTATATAAATGCCATTAAAAACAAGGGCAAGCTGCATCTTACGTCATACTGTACTTATTCAGGGCAGTTGAAGAAGTACTACCTCCATAACAAGCCTATGAACTTCTATAATCCCTAGATTTGCAAGGCGAGTTAAGTTACATTGACGATCTGCCGACGTATTCTCTATTATTTTCAGTAACTTGTTGAGGCCAAGTTCGTGTATTAAATTTAGTATAAAAGACTCGCAAATTCGTATGCATTATTAGATTTAACAGCCTATATTGGCATTCATCCGCAGAGTTCTTCCAAACTGAAATTAGTAATCCTCTTCCGACGATAGGCCATATGCCTCTGCTTCTTATACAACACTTTGTCCATCTCATCACCCCTTTATATATATATATATTGTAATTTAGATTTAAGACTTTTCTTTTGTATTTTTTTAAACCTGGTTGAGTGGTAGACAAGGCCTTAAGGCCTTAACTCTGCCAGGTAAAATAAAGCTATTATTATTATTATTATTATTATTATTATTATTATTATTATTATTATTATTATTATATTTCTACTCGCTTCCATTCGCTTTCTTCCCACCATAACAAAATTTATTTCTAGATGTTCCACTACATCGAACATCTCACTATTCCTCATCCTTCCTTGTTTCAGCCACCCAACTCTGGTGGAATTTCCTCCCCTTGTATATCAAGGACTGCCCGACTCAAAAAACAGTTTAAAAAAACTCGCTACATATTTTCCTTAGACAATATAATATATAACCGTGTTCCATGTATATTTCTATTATTCTTTTATATTTTAAACTTCCTTTACCAAATCAATTACTAGATCAAGTTATAGGTTATTATTATTATTATTATTATTATTATTATTATTATTATTACTATTATTATTTTATTATTATTACTATTATTATTACTATTTTTCTTTCTTTCCTTTGTCAACTTTATATTATGTACCCTACATACGGGAAGCTACCTAGTAGAGCTGCAAAGCATAGCATGTCAATGCTATGATTGCAGTGAAAGACCTCCCTCGGGCAGAATTACTATGGAATGGATCATTAATCAACTTGTAGACAATTCATAGTTGCTATTATATGTATAATTTAATCCTGGTGAAGTGGAAGAAAAGACCTTAGGGACTTAACTCCATCAGGTAAAATAAATAAAAAAATATCGGTGAAAGGTACACGAAGGATGGAGAATATGAGAATACCTACAAGGGCGAGATATAGGTAGGTAGGTAGATAGATAGATAGATAGAGAGAGAGAGAGAGAGAGAGAGAGAGAGAGAGAGAGAGAGACAGAGAGAGAGTCCTAAGTTACAGCAGATCGATCGGATTATAATATAATCGCATTGCTACAGAATTTAGCTTATTATGAATGTTAATGGTTGGGTTAATCAAGAATGAAATATATTTCAGTTATGATTATTGCTTTGTATTCACAGTTTTATATGAAATTCAGAATAAAATTATTATTTTCAATATTCTGTAAGAATTAATACCCACCAATTACTGTAATAAAATATAATACTAGTAGGCCTAGCTGTCCCAGATTGAGATTATTTATTTCAATAACCCTTTCTTTGTTTGTTTGCATTAAAAGCTGATGACAATCTAATGAGTACAGAAATCGTGATTCCATATGCAATAAATCAAATCACTCAATACGTAAATAAAAATGATTGATAAAACAATGGCGAAATTGAAGGATTCAAGAGTGTTGACATGTCAGCTACATGAGGGTGTATATTATGACCATCCTCCGCACAATATTAATTATAATTATAGGGCGACCACATCAAAATTTCCCCCATTTCAATATTTTATTTTCAAATTCCTATTGCTCACACAAAATGTCAATGATAAAACAATGATAAATATAAAATAAATGTCTAATGTAATAATAATAATAATAATAAATAATAATAATAATAATAATAATAATAATAATAATAATAATAATAATAATAATACTTGTATTGTTTGAATTGTTAATTTATTATTAATATATCTGACTCCGTAGGGATTTTCCCAATGACACAGAATACTATATATATATATATATATATATATATATACATTCATTACAAAACTGAAAATTAAACTTCAAATTTATAATGCGTATAGGCAATTAAAATTCATTAGACGAAAAGTTAAATACTATGTTGTCCATATTGAAGATTCCGTAAATGACTAATGAATGTTTTATTATAATACTAACAATTTCTCTTTCTACTAACTTTATATTTCATATAGGCTTATGTTCCTTGCCATTTAACAAAACAAATTGTTGTATCTCGCACACCAAATAAATGACTGGTCACAGACATTTTGTTGATGTGTTTTTTCTCGAAGATCCGGTTAGTGGGCTCGTAGATATTCCTTTTTTTTAAATGTATTATTTTATTATTTTTTATTAACCTCTTCGTGTTGTGTGTTGGTTTTATTATGTTTCAAAACTAATTAATTTAATTTAGTTGAGAAGTAAATATTACAAGTATAAAATTTTCATTCATAGTGTTCTGCCCAAGAGCAGGTCTTTCACTGCAAACTCAACATTCTCCACTCTTTCCTTAACTCAGTCCTCCTTTTTGTATCTGCATACAAACCATTTATTTTAATATTGTCTATCATTTGATGTCTTTTTCTGCCTCTAACTTTCTTTCCATTGACCATTCCTTCTAGGGAATCCGTCAGCAGGCAGTTTCTTCTTAGCCAGTGGCCAATCCAATTTACTTTCCTCTTCTTTATGAGTTCCAGCATTGTTCTTCCTTCACCCACTCTGTCTAGCACATGTTTATTTTTAATTTTGTCTGTACATTTTTTACATTCCATCTCTTCTTCCATATCCACATCTCAAAAGCTTCTAGTCGCTTTTCCTCATTCCGTCATAATGCCCAAGTCTCTGCACCATACAATCCTACACTCCACAGAAAACACTTCACTAGCCTCTTCCGTAATTCTTTTGCCAAAGGTGCGCAGAAAATGCTTCTCTTCTTGTTAAAAAGCTTATTTTTGCCATTGATATCCTCTGCTTTACTTCTTGACCACAGTATAGGCCTATGTTACAACTGATAGTACAACCCAAGTATTTGAAGCTCTCCACTTGCTCAATGGCCTCATCTTTAATCCTCATGTTTATCTTCTTTGGTTTCCTTCCTATAATCATGACCTTCGTCTTATTTATATGTATCTTCATTCCATAATCCTAGCACTTGTACCTGATAAATAAGTCGTCCTCATCTAAAATAAATTTCTATTATAAAACTTTATCAAGTAGTTAAAATATGAAGGCCTTTCAAAACAATGTTTAATTTTCTGCATTTCAACTGGTAGTAATGTTTAATGAAAAATAAAATAATTTGTTGATTATTTCAGAGAGTAGGCCTATAGGCCTAGCTCGTTTCTGCTATAATATTTACGTAATTAACTAACTGTAAATCTATGGCTTATGAAACTCCATTACATTCTAATTCCATTAATTTAGTATAACCTTTCAACTTACAGCTACTTTTTACATTCCACATGATACCCGGGGCTTACAATGGTACGATACTTTTTGACAAAACAGGACATAGAGGGCCTCCTAAAATGAGTAGCGCATGAAACTAGTAAGTTCAATCCCGCATTCACTAAGGCCCCCCACTGGCCTCTTTTTTTCGTCCTACCAAATATTCAATACTAGTAAAATTCATATCAAATTCCGTTGAGGTGAAGTCATATGATGAAGTTAAAAATTAAAATGTACCTGTTGGTAGGTGCCGTCGTCCTCAACTTTGTTAAAATATTGTATATACAATATTTGAACAAAGTTGAGGACGACGGCACCTACCAACAGGTACATCATACTACCAAATATTGTCCTTCAAACTATGGTTAAATCTTCCTAACTTTTACCAAAGTTTCCCAAGAACTGGGGTAATATTATATAATCTTAATAAATGTATTGTAGTAAAATTAATTATTAATAGGGACATTTATAGAACTGATATTAAAATAAAGAAACGTATAAATATCCAATCCCATGGCACGACAGGCCTAGAAGTCGCTTAGTCTATCAGCCGGCTTCTGGTCTCATATCAACTTGTCATTTACATCGGTTGACTATAATATAGCCAGTATAGGGATGACATGTGGTCAGCATGTTGAGTTGCCAAGCCGATTCTCAATCTGGAAACTTGAAATACAACAGTAACATTACATTGGTCACGCACCGGCCGAGCGGTTTAAGACATCATGCCTTGGTGCAGAGCTATGGGATTTGCCTAATTCGAGACCTCTTGGGAGAAGGAATTTTTTCGTGGAATTTCGACCAAAATGGGATAACGGGTCGTGAGGAATTATAGTGTAGTTACAATAATGATAGAAGCTCTAGTTGAGAAAACCAACTATACCGGCTGAAGGATCCGATTTGCTGATCATATGTCGTTCTTATATTGGCTGGATTTTCTCACCTCTGTGATTAGCACTTATGAATGTGAGGCGAGCAGCTGGCTGGTAGGTCAAGGACCTTCTAGGCTTTATTTTTTTAAGAGCCCAACCACCATCCCCCTGGGTTTCCTCGGGCTTAATGCCCATATCCCCAGGTCTGCTCTTGTCCCTAATTACTCTCTGCTGTTTTTATTTTGTTCATTTTCTGGATACAAGTTTCGGGTGTTTGTTCTTAATAGCCTACTACTTATATTCAGTTATGTTTACATATTAATCCTTAACCTAAGTCTTAAGTCTTAAATCTACCACCTAATTTAGTAATATTTACATGACCGTCTAGGCTTGTAGCCCCCCATGGAGTTGTTTAGTGAAAATTAGATTGTGATATAAAATATTACGGCGGCTCCGTGGCGTAAGCGGTAAGGCGCTCGCCTCTCACCGCTTGGGTCTCGAGATCGAGTCTCAGTCACTTCATGTGAGTTCCGCGGTGGACGAAACGGAGTCTGGGCAAGTTTTTATCAGGGTTTTTCCCGTTTTACTCTGCCACAAATTTCATTACACCGTTTCCCCATACTCATCTCATCCATTTTACTTTCACTTCGTCCATCCTCCCCTGTGACGGTGTGTCATTCATGGTCGGGGGGGGGGTGTCGTTGATACCCTTGTCGTTGACAGACCTCTATAAATATAAGGACTTCATCTAATCTCATTCCTCGACCCGAAGCTGAGTTGGGTACGAGTTGAGAATATTATGTTTTATGAAATATTTTATTGAGACTAAGAAGAAAACTATTTTCATGTTTTATTCCAATTGTATTAATAAGTGAACGTACAGTAAGTTGTGGCATCTTCAATAATGAGTGGGAACTGCAATCAAAGTTGTCGCAATGATTGAAGTTAGAGACCTCTGAAAGCAGAATAGTAGGCCTATATGTACGTTCTTAACTAACTAACTCACTGGTACTATCGAACCCGTAGGATCATGGCCGCGCGGACATAATCCATACATCCCTATCCTGAGCTAATGTTTTCGAATCATCCCCTGTATAATCTACTTCCCTCAAATCATAGCTAATGTTATTCTCCCACCTCATTCTTGATCTACCAACCGGGCGTTTTCCCTCTGGTTTTCCTACAAGAAGCCTCCATCCACGTCTTTCATTCCCCATTCCTGCCACATGTGTACATTCTTATATAACTTTATTAAATAAAAATATGAAATAAATTTTAACACGATCAACTAGATATATTACTTTAAGCCTTTCATATTCTTTATAAAAATTCTATTGTTTATTAAAATATATAAGAAAAGATTTAAAAAATAGTTAATACAAATCCAAAGTAATGAAATATTAGTCTAGCAATTTCAGAGCAAACGTGTGATGGTGGAATGAAGCCAACAAAATATTCAAATAAGCAGTGACCCACCAGAGTAGAAATTGATTATTTACACCCTGTTAAAATAAACATTCGGCAGATAACCAACCCTGTGTTTTCTCTAATTTTAGAATTTTCTCCTTTTCAATTCCCAAGGGATTCAAATAACACGTTCTATTTCTTTAACGGAGAATCCAAAATATTTTTTCTTTCCAACAGGACAGGCATTAATGGAATTCAGGGGGATGTTCTTTGAATTACAGACTTCGTTTGTTAGAGTTGATGCTTTTCAGTTAAGTTTTGTTATTCCAAGTCTTGTGAAGCTGGAAACTCCTTTGTAGTTAATTTAAACTTAAAAATATTCATTTCTTGTTAAAATTTAGCTAAATGGTAAACATTATCTCCACTTCTTACACTCAACAATCCAATAGACACCAATAGGGTATCTAAATTTATAGCACCGAATAATACACAAGACTTTTCAATGAATAACGTAACATAGAACTCTAAGTTTATGAGAATTTTATAGAAAATGCTTGGACATGTCATCCTTATTTTGAAAGCGTATTTTTTTATAAATATCAACCTATAACCTCACGCACTTGTCTGTTGGATGAGAGATTAAATACAATCAACAAATAAATTGACAGAAACTAATAACTTCAACAAGGCGGTACAACATTCAAAAAAGTTGATTTTAAATGTATCATATTATTCTAACTCAAATATCTCTCTCTCTCTCTCTCTCTCTCTCTCTCTCTATCTATCTATCTCTCTTTTCTCTTTATTTCTTAATCTTTTAATGGATTAAAGAGTTTTCTTTCGTTAATCTAATTATATTAAGTGCTTGGCAATTCTAGTAAAATTCACGTTTTGTCAGTAAAAAAATCTGTCATCAGAATATGTTTTATATAAAACTTTTATCTTAGGTAGCAATGCAGGTTTAATAATATTTGTACGATGAATGTACTATTGTACCTTGCGCATCTAGACGGGAGAAACATTCATAAATCTAATCTCAAAACATATATTTTTAATTTTTATACTCATATAAAAATAACATAGGGCCTACAATGTACGCCCTTACTTTACACAAAGGTACAGTCTTTTTTTTTTTTTTTTTTTCATATTCTGGAAAAGTTATTTGAAATAGCCCACATATTAAAATGCTTGTTGAAAATGTTTCCATATGACACTGGACAAAATACAAAACAATATATGCACACACACAGAACTACGGTACGACAGAAGTTTTACTTTTTATGGCGAGTATCATAGGCTACTTAACTCAATATAAAATTACAGGCACGTAGAGCTTAAAAAAAGTGAAACTTATATTCACCAAAAATGGAAATGACAAGTTTTGAATATTAAATCGTCAAACTTCCATCCATCCATAGTAATTCTGCCCGAGGGCAGGTCTTTCAATGCAATCATAGCATTTTCATGCCATGCTTTGCAGCTTTACTAGGGAATTATATGTGTGGTAGCTTCTCGTTGCTTTCCACACTTAATTACCGGAATACTATAGGCAATAAAAAAATATATAACATTTTTAGTGTTTCAAATCATTTAAATATGATATTATGTTTCTGACATAGGAAAGTTAAAGTTCTGGAACTCAGTTATGATCCGAATTTTTGCCGTGGTATAGTCTGTAGAGTTATTACCTTCCGGTAGGCAGCCCTTGTTCGATCATCTTTAAACTATTTACTATTTTTATGGAATTTACATTTTTTATATAGCCACTTTGGTGTGTTATATGTTATTAATGAGAAGGGAATTGAGATGAAAAGACACCCAAGTTATACCTCGAATTAATACCTTGTATGATGATATGGCGCTGTCAAACTATATAAGCATTAAGTGATTACAATGGGTCGGTAACCTGGTTAGAATGGAAAATGGAAGAATACTAAAAAGTATTGAATGGACACTTTAGAGGGAAGTGATTGGTTGGAAGGTCTAGAAGTCGTTAGGAAGAAAGGATACTCCACATCCGGAAATAGAAAACAGCAGCAATAAACAGAGAAGAGTGGAGAAAAGCAGTTGGGGACGCCATGACCCGATAACGGACCGAAGCACTTACTGATTTATTGGTAGAAAGACAAACAATGTAAAAAACAAAGTGAAAAAAATAAATAAAAAGAAAAAAAAGTGAATTTGTTGGCATTATTCTATAAATTGATATGGTTGTGAAATTAGTTTAAAATTTAAAATATATATATATATATATAAAGGAATAAGATAAGATCGTGGTAAATACAAAACGTTTATCATAATTTTAACAGCAACGGAACTATATACACTCTACAATCTACATAATCATATTACGATCCCTACAATATAAAATTAGGCACATTTATACTTTTAACTTAAATACGAAAGAAACGATGGCAAAACAGCTCAATTACAAATCAAGCCTGTTACTCGATATATGCAAGAATTAAGAGAAAACTGTCTTCACCTAATACATAAAAATGAATGTTTGTTTGTTTGTTCGTACTTTATGCGCGGCCACACCGTTGATCCGATTGTGATGGGACTTTTTGCAAAATGTTCAGGAGATTCCCGGGATGAACATAGGCTATAAGAGAGTTGTGATACTCAACTCCTACACACTTAAAAATCGCCCTTTGCAGTGGAAAACGTGAAAAAATAAGCTTTTTAGACGTTTAAATGGCTTACGCTGCATAAACCATAACAAATACACAAAATGAATGTACACAGAAATGAATATCTCAAAAATCTCTACAAAAAAGTCTGCGACAGCATATGTTTATCTCTTACCGATAACTCACAATAACCATTTTTGTTTTTCATTGATGCCAAGAAGATCGAGACTAGTACGTATATTCCTGTGCAAGCATAGCAGCTCATGGTGGGTATTCTTTTATGGATAACTCACAAAACGGATTTTGTCTTTTAGCTCATTTATGCCAAGAAGATTGAGTTAAGTAGATTCCTGGGCAACACCGGGTAATCAGCACGGAGAATCTTAAAATAATTACGATATACATTTATAATTATTTTCCATTTTACTTATTCAACTAATCATAAGAATTTTATTAATTTTTATCTTTCAGCTCATTTATGCCAAGAAGATCGGGATGAATAGATTCCCGGACAACGCCGGGTAAACAGCACGGGGTATCTAAAAATAATTGCGATATAAAATTTTCCCATTACTGATTTAACACATAGACAGAATGAATGAAGATAGATATCCAAAACAAATAACAAAATACAAACCTAAAGGCACCCGAGATGTGGGCAGACCTAGAAAGAGATGGGCTGAAGTCGGAACGGGTCAACAGATCTAATCCATGAATGCAGATGATGATGATGATGATGATGATGATGATGACTGATTTAACTAACCATAAAACACATTAATTTTCGTATTTCAGCTCATTTATGTAAAGAAGATCGAGATAAGTAGGTTCCCGGGCAACGCCGGGTATCTAAACATATAAATGTATAATTATTCTTCCTATAACTTATTCAACTAAACTTAAAGGGCATTATTTAGGCGTAGAAGCGCACGCCGGGTATTAGGTAGTCATGTTAATATAATGGAACAGACAAGGATATTTGGATTCTTGGTTACAAGCCACAGGGAAGAATGAATCTTGAAAGGCCCAAAAGAAATCACGGAGACTGTATCAAGATATTAGACCAAAACATCTGAAAGTCTGAATATGCATTCTATAATTGTGCATTTGTTTCTTTATTATAATATAAATTGCATACTATATATTTATATGTATTTTATATTATAAATGCATAATCGGGTGGGGATTGTTATTTACACCACTGTTAGTTGCGACTTCTGTCATAGAATAGGGGCTATGAATGCACCTGGAGTTTAGCAGAGATGCACAAGAAACGGTTCTGCTTATTTGGAGCACGTGCGGTCACAGTAATTGTTTCGATCATATTACAGCCACGACACATGGTGCGTGTGCACATGTGCATCTCACTACTCATTAAATCGATGTACAAACTTATAAAACTGAGTATAATCAAAAGTAAAACAATGCAGTTTATACTTTAAAACTGATTAGATAAAAAAACATCTGATTATCTGGGATAGGAGGAACCTAAGATTTCCCAAATAAAATAAAAAGAAGATAGTGAAAAGTACATAAATATGTTACCTGAAATTAACATAATATTACTAATCGACAACTCCTTTATCCAACTCAAACTAGTAATTCAATTGAATGGTTCCAAAATACTCCCCCCGCAGGTTATTTTAATGTTCCGGCACTTGACATAATGTCATCGTTGTCTTGCTTCACAATACAATGTTATTCGTTTTGTACTATAAACAATGTAAATTAGTATCATTTAGGCTTATTTATGGGTTTCAAGAAATATATAATGTAGTATTTTATTCGAGGTAACTGGTGAGAAAATTGTTTTTAAAGGAAATGTAATTGAAAATATAGATTACGTAATAAAACAATATCTGTCCACAAAATAAATTAGATTATATATCATACTTTTTTCTCATTACTATTCTAAGAGTCTATAATAGATCATTTTGATTCTGAATCTGCCTCGATGCTCTAGTGGTTATGTCCCTTGTCTCTAGTTCCAATGGTGAAAGGTAAAGGAACCTCAGGAGGCCCTTGAGGTAATGGGAGGTTAAGACTCCTACTTTTCTGGACAATTGGCACTTGATGTCAGCTGGGTTGTTAGCCCTGAGTGACGGTCGTCTTTACCTCAGAACAAACCTCTGGTACCCATTTCCGTTAGAGGCTGAATCGACCTCAGAGCCATGGTGCCGTCAGAAGGTTTGGTCAGTTTAAAAATCCTGACCCCACCGGGACTCGAACCGTCGACCTTCAGGCTGTAGTGCAGTGCCTTAACCACTACGGCGTGCCCCCCTAGTTCCAATGGTAGCGGGTTCAAACACAGCCGGGATAGTTGGATTATTAAGATAACAAAATCCAAGGGACAAATCCTCCGGGAGGGACTTGAAGCCGTGAGTCCGAAGATTTTCGAACTCGTAAAAGTACCTCAAACCTATTTAGTACCTCTCAGCAAAATTTTATCGATCTTCATCATCCAAGTAATGGTTCCTACTATATGTTTCCCTGAGGCGATGTACTGCTGTAATCAATGTCCCTCAATGATGTCCGTAAGGAAATTAGTCTAATAAAGAAACTCCTCACTAGAGGAGCACACATGTCCCGAGCGGGATCAATCAAATCAACTAATTTGATTCAGAGGGTAGAGTGCGTATACATAAGTATATACTGCATTGTGTTGTTATTAAGATGTATGTAGGTACTCATTAAATTTTCCGTATTAATTTAAAAATTGTCATAATGAAATCTGACGCATTATTATATAATTACATTTTGTCTAATTTAGGCAGGCCAAGCTGAGAAATATTTTTTTTGGAGTTAATTTACCCATATTATTTAGTTGCATTCTCAATATTTAAAGTTTCAGTCACAAACGATTACAATCTTTAAAAAACACATTTCACAAAATTCTTTGCAAAACTATAACTAACTAACTCACTTGCACTATCGAACCCGTAGATTCTTGGCCGCGCGGACATAAACCCTCTATACATCCCTATCCTGAGCTAATGTTTTCCAATCATCCCCTGTATAATCTACTTCCCTCAAATCATAGTTAATGTTATTCTCACACCTCATTCTTGGTCTACCAACTGGGCGTTTTCCCTCTGGTTTTCCTACAAGAAGATTCCATGCACGTTTTTCATTCCCCATTCGTGCCGCAAGCCCTGCTCATCGAAGTCTACGAGACTTAACTGTTCTTATTATATCTGGCTTCCTATAAAGACCATGTAGTTCACTGTTATGTATTATATATTATTCACTCCATTCACCTGTCTGTTCATCTTTCTTTGGTCCAAAAATATTCCTAAGAACTTTATTCTCAAATACTTGTAATCTCCTTCCCTCTCTTAGGGTCGTATGTTAGAACATTACTCTCTACTCAAATTACTTCCAATCACTAGTGAGCTGATTCACCGTGAGCAATTGCTGAGAACGAATTAACGGCCGACTTATCGGTCATGCACGAGCGTCGACGTTTTCGTAATATTGGCAACGAATTACCCAGAATTCTCAGCGATAAAACCATTTCCGTTATTTTCGTCTGCTATAGAGGAATGCATTTATGCTTGCATCCCGCAAATAATACCGTATACAAACACGTCTGCGACACGCAATATTACGCCGATTCTCCTGTTCTTCCAGTTGAATTCTTTGGTAGACTCTATCAAATTCCTCTTCTCCGTGTATACCGAAAATATGATCGAAGTCTTCAAGGTCCGACATCTTGGATAAATGTTGGATAAAGCAGCAAAGTACATCGATTACCATCGGTTCCCTTCGGGATTTTAATTTGAGTTGCTCATGTAAGGTACCTCCGCAGGTAGCTTACAAATTTAACCAATTATTATCGCATGAACAGATTTCTGAGTAAGCAAAATCGTATTAGCATACAACTTGCTCAGCAGAGAAGGCATTTTACTGTCTAATGCGTCCAAACATGCTACCCTTAAAGTAAGAGTCCATGTTTCGCATTCATATAATGTAACTGGTAGAATAATAGTTTTATATATTTTCAGTTTAACGTTTTTTGAAAGGAATTGGAATGACAAGAGTCTCTGCAATGCATAATAGCACGCATTTTCAGAATTGAGCCTATGTTTAGTTCATTTTTGCATCTCATTCCTATTTGTGATTATTATTTCTAGATATTTGAATCCAGTCACTTCCTCAAAATTTCCCTCATTTGTCATTAGCTATCCATTTCCATTATATAACGCATTTCTACGCGTGACCATATGTTTAGTTTTACTGATATTTACTTCCAGTCGCAGCAAAACTATAGACTTACAAAATATTGTTAATCTTGTAAAAGGATGAACAGTATTTTGCTAGCCTATAGTTCCTTTGTCCGTCTATAGAAATGTCCAAAAATGTATTTAGAAGGGAATATTCTAAATTAGCCATGTAATTAGGATTCAAAATAAAATTCCCTAATAACTCACTGGCACTATCTAACCCGTAGGTTCTTGGCCGCGCGGACATAAGCTCTCCATATATCCCTATCCTGAGTCAATGTTTTACAATCATCCCGTATATAATCTACTTCCCTCAAATCATAGTTAATGTTATTCTACAACCTCATTCTTGGTCTATCAACTGGGCGTTTTCCCTCTGGTTTTCCTACAAGAAGCTTCCATGTACGTCTTTCATTCCCCATTCGTGCCACATGTCCTGCCCATCACAGTTTATGAGACTTAACTGTTCTCATTATATCTGGCTTCCTATAAAGACCATGTAATTCACTGTTATGCGGTGTTCTCCATTCACCTGTCTGTTCATCTCTCTTTGGTCCAAAAATGTTTCTAAGAACTTTATTCTCAAATACTCGTAATCTCCTTTCCTCCCTTAAAGTAAGAGTCCATGTTTCGCATCCATATAATATAACTGGTAGAATAAATTCCCTAATGTGTAATATTATTCTGTACACTGCAAATTAATAATATGTACCAAAACAATAATAATAATATTTAAATTATTTAAGTAGACATATAAAAATAAGTATTAAATTAATGTTTAACAAATTACGTTATTTCTTTGTAACATTTGCAACCATCGCCGCCTGTTGATACTTTTTAACAGGTGATAGTGCAGCTTGAGATAGATATGTGCTACTGTTCTTATGTTTAATTTATTTTATATTTATAAATTTATAATAAAGTTATTAAGTTGTAAACTTTTTATATAATCCATGACCTTATAAAGTACCGTATTCATGATTTTTATAGTATAAGGAAATCTCCTTATATCTATTATTAAGAGTGTTAGTGCACTTTAAGAAACCGCAATTTATTAAAAATTCTTGGTCTCATACTACAATATTAAAATTAAAAATACTAAAATATTACTCCTCTCTATAGATAACGTACCATGTCTGTAAACTGTAAAGAGAAGAGATCAAGTACAAGTAGTCCAAAATCTGACAGTCAAAACATTATTAACTTTTATAGTATAATTCATGAAACAGGAAGAAGCCACGTCTTCATTAGTCAAAACAGAGCCACCCTTTGTGTGGACAAGTTCAGCGTTTTTCTATGCCATTTCGGTAGATAAAAAATGTATTTTTCGCCGTCAGCAATTTGTAAGGCCTGCCATGTTTCCGTTTGGTTCTTAGGGTTGGACACGAATTTCCTGATCTTTACTTTTTTTTTTCATCCAAACTGTGACGAGTGTCTCTAATAGATGTGCCTTGTCCTTTTCTAACATCTTCAACTGTCGACACAACTTCCGGAAAACACACAACACTGACGTAAATGCGTTTCAAGGTCATTCAAGGTCAACAATATTCCAAAATAAATACTCAAAAATAAGTTTCTAGTTTAATTTAAGAGCAGAAATTATAAATAATATCGAGTTTTATGACGCGTTGAAAAATATTTTCGTCAAAAATCTCGTAAAATGAGATTTCGAAATAAACTTGACCTATGAAAACGGCTTCAAAGTGCATTTTTACTGTATAAAAACAATTTTATTATGTTTTCAGCGTGACAGCATACTGCATTAATCGTAATAAAATTAGGATTCTGCCTTATTTATATATTTTTAAATTAGTGTTTACTTTTACATTCAGTTATTAATTAATTAATTATAAAGGACATTGCATGCAATGTTTTATATAGTGTAGGATATTATACTGTCCTCTCCTTTATAATATTGAATAAATATGTACAAATTATTAACTATAAACGGAGTACTAGAGCATAATTAAATAGAGTATAAATACAGAGGATCATATTTACACAATAATTTAATCATAAAATTCCAATCATGAAATGCAACATTACGTCCTTCATTATATTGGCACTTCTCACTTCTCTTTCTTCTTCTTCTTCTTCTTCTTCTTCTTCTTCTTCTTCTCTTATTTCTTCTCGTCCTTCTGATTTTTACACGCTTTACATTAGCTTGACCTGTATCTATCTATGTAACGGAATTTTTCAACATGATTTTCACCCACTTAAAATACATTAGATCGACTTGAAACTTTATATACTTGTAAAGGACCAATGACAATACAATAATTTCATAATTTGTTTCTAAGATCCTGGCCAGGATCATCAGGACATCAAAGAAATAAAGAAAAGTAGAATTCGGTGTGGAATTCTTGAGACATTCATTCTTAATACTAGACCTACACGTTTCTTCAATTTTTTGTGCAGTACCATATGTGGTAATTTTTTTTACACTAACTGATTTTTTTCTCCGTAGATTCTGTTATATCCTGCTATATGTTTAAATAATCTCTTATAAATATTGTATTTAATTAGATATGCCGAAATTTGTTTTTAGAATATACATTTCATAAAATGTCAGTGAACTAGATAATTGGAGACCATCCAAAGGCCTTTACCTTTTCTTTTTCTTAATTTCAATGAGAACAGTGTGTTCTTTATACACATTTACACGATGATATGATATCCACTTCATTATTTTGTGGAAAATATGAGCAATAAATTATAATAGACACAATACGAATATTAGTAAGTCAGATCTGTCTTAAGATCGCTATCATTTGATCTCTAATGATGCAAAAAGTTAGCTTTATATTATAATTATTACACGTTAAACAAAATGGGTTCAATAATCTTCCAAATAGCGAATAATAATATGTCAAGTGACAGAATATTAAAATAATAATGATAATAATAATAATTTTCCTCTGTTCTGTATTATCCAAAATGAAGAGTTCATTATACCTATTTTTTCTGCTTCAAGTGCGCTACAATTTTGTAAGTATTGGGTGGCTCAATAACTTTCTTGCAGTCAAGTCTGTTCTTGGCTATTCTTTCCAATTATCAATTTTCATTAATTTTAGATATTGCTTAACATTTTCTTCTCAATTTAATCTTGGTCTACCATTAGGTCTAACACATAGTATTGTCGAGAATGTTATCTTTTAGTTATTTATTGTTATACCCTCTCTAAGAGTTCCAAACATGTACATTTCTCTAATGAATTCACTGTTTGATTAATTTTATATGCTGTAAACATATTCTGTTTTATTTCGTTTATTAAACTTTCCGTTCAAAATCAACATTTCTTTGAATTTGTTTCTTCAGAACCTATGTATTCAATAAGTAACATGAGAGCTCGTTCAATCGTAAGAAAATCGTGGGTCTGCCTTGAGTAATGTAGAGTGCAGTGTATAGAAATATTGAAACGAAAGGGTGGAGGGGTTTAGGAAAGGAAGCTGCGCAACACGTGCTAAGGTACATGAACTGTGAGACTAAAACAACTAATATAAACGTAACTTCCGGCGGAGTGAAAAAAAATCAGGAAACTTCATACAGGCTTTCATAAAAAGAAATAATATAGAGGAAAACCAGAAGCGTTTCTTATTTATTTGATAACAATGAATCGCTAGCACACGTTCTCCAGAAGCTTCCTTATAAACAACTACTCATGATGGCCACGTGGCTATGGCCATTTATCATAGTTATATTTCGGTAAAGGGTCATGGAGCTTACTTGTATTATACTGAATATCCAGTGAAAATGATGTTTCATTATTTTTTTTTCATTTGTAAATTTATATTTAAAATCAGTAAGTTCTTATACATATCTACTTAGCTAGATGACTCTAATGATATCCATCCATAGTAATTCTGCCCGAAGGCAGGTCCTTGACTGCATTTTCATGATATGCTTGCAGCTTTACTTTCCACACCGGTGAAGGATGATGATGATAATGATAATAATGATGATGATGGCCATATGATTTCGGGGACCGTTTGGGCCTTAAAGTTTTCCTGACATTTTTCTTACAGGTGAGCAAAAACCTCACCAGAAAAACTGACCCGACCGGGGATCGAATCCGGGCCCGCTGCGTGACAAGGCTAATCCAGTGAAAATGATCTTTTATTAATTTTTCTTCTTTATTTGTAAATTTATATTCAAAATCACTAAGTTCTTATACATATCTACTTAGCGAGTTGACTCTGATGGTATCGTTTGAGACTATTTTTGGGAATCGCGAGTTCAAATCCTGGAGTCGTAAATATTATTACGTTTTTATTCATCATTAAAAAATACTGACTTAGAATTTATTTACCACGAGCACGATCCATTTTACCATAATAATCACTACTTCATATTTTAAAAAGGTTAAAATAATAAAACCTTTTTAAATGCTGATGATAGAACATGTGCTGAGAGGCCTTCCAAGTGTTTAACTGAAGTTTTACTTTATTGAGGTAGACTGGGATCTCATTTACATATTTTATATTTTTTGTCCTTTTATATAGTAACCTCCGAATGGGCAAACCGACTAAAATAATCTTTATTGTACCAACCTAAAGGATTCAGAGGCGGATGAAGACCAAAACAACGGTGGGTCTATCAGGGGCATCTTGAGATTTAGGAACCTATTATTTCACTCATGATGATACAGTAACCTCAACGGTAGTTCACACTGAGTTTATAAATCATTAATTCATAATGTAGGCTAATTAAAATTAAATCAGTGAATCTGAACTAACAAACACAACACAAATGCATATCTATTACAACTAAAAATTACAATTGCGATGTAACCGTAGTTTTTAAATTATCCAAAAATAACAATGAAACGTTTATGGAAATCTCTGTCATCTATATTTCTATAAATCCATCATCATCATCATCATCCGGTATCATGGCAGCTGCCGCCGTCTTCCGGAAACCAAACGCCATTCCTCTCTGTCCATCCATTGATCTTCCTCCAATCCTTTGATATTCGTAGCTGCTTGTATCCCTTTTATCCAAGTTTTCTTCGGTCTTCCTCTCTTCCTCCTTTCTATTGGGGTCCATTCCATAACAATTTTAGGCAATCTTTGCTCTGGAATTCTTTTGACATGGCCATACCACTGTAATCTTTTCATTTCTATAATGTCTATGATGTCTGGCTTCTCTTGTACACCCATAATTTCACTTATTTCTTTATTTCGTATTCTATCCATTCTAGATTTTCCAGCTGATCTTCTTAAAACATCCATTTCTGTACTTAAAATTAATTTCATTTCCCTGGTAGGAATTTGCCAGACTTCAGCACCATATGTTAAAATGCTCTGAATTATGGTTTGATATATTTGTAATCTATTTCTATAAATAATTTCGAAAATAACTAATAGTTGGGTTGCTATAAAAAAGCTTTCTCTCTCTCTCTCTCTCTCTCTCTCTCTCTCTCTCTCTCTCTCTCTCTCCCTCCCTCTCCCCCCTCTCTCTCTCTCTCACTCTCTCTATCTCTCTCTCTCTCTCTAATGAATAATCAACTTTTGGCATTGGAGGAAAGAGTCTGCTTATACTGTTTTCAATCTCATCGTATCATATATTTTCTTCTTTATCACTTTTAACATTTTACATTTTTTTGTTAATTCATTTATTACTTACATATTTTCACGCAGAAAGAAAAAAAAAGTTTTCAGTTTGTCTGTTGAAAGTATAAAATGTGTAGCTTTTCACATAGACTATATTAATACTGTAGGCTTGTATATGAATTTCAAAAGTAGGGGTGCGCCTTATGACTGACACATGTGAGATTCCGTACTATGTCATGTGAAGAGTTTGGATTTTGAAATGAGGGTGGATATAAATAGTATCACGTGACCTAGCAGATGGCCTCATCTCTCGCCCCCACATGCTCTATTACCTCGCCTTTTATTTGTTAATTGAATCAAGAAGACAGTTCATTTGTTTAGTATTAAACTATTCTCTGTGATTATCTTCATTTTGTGTTTAAATTTCCTTTGAAATACAGTTTATCTTTCTTATGCGTTGCAGATAGATATATAAAGAATGTTTCACAAACTTCTAGGGGTTGTAGAGGATGCTTAGTAGATCACGTGAAGTTTTGAACACCACCAAAATTGAACGAATAGAATTCAGTGAGCTATATTATCTTTAAGTGAATCGAGATATAATAAGAAGTTAAGACTCGTAGACTGCGATGGGCAGGATATGTGTCACGAATGGGGGATGAAAGAGGGGCACAAACTTATTCTAGGAAAACCAGAGGGAAAGCGCCCAGTAGGTAGGCCAAGAATGAGGCGGAGAATAACATTAACTGTGATTTGAGGGAAGAAGATTATACCGGGGATGATTGGAAAATATTAGTTCAGGATAGGGATGTATGAAAAGCGCTGCCGAGAACCTACGGGTTCGATAGTGCCAGTGAATTAGTTAGAATTACGATCTCTATAACTAGGTAGAATTATAATTTTATACTCGTATACCGTAGTCAAAAATAAACCTAAATGAACAGCATGTGATTTGAGAAAAGTTATCAAAATTTACTTGTTTAGGTGCTGCATTTAATCATTTTGCTGTGTAAAAATAAAATTCGCTATGTTCTAGAGGTAACATTGTTGCCTACCCTACAGTGGACCTGAGTTTGATTCCTACTTGGATTGGATTTCAGAGATGTCAAAGAATACGGGCCTAATGTTTCTGAAAAAATACAAACTTCAAAATGATCACCGTAATATTCTTAAAAGGCGGCACATCGCAGCATAGTTGGTTAAGGCAATACGCTACAAGCCGGAAGGTCGAGATTTCGAGTTCCGGTTGAGGACTTTAACTTTCTGGCAGCACCATGGGCCCTGGGTCGATTCATCCTGTTACGGAAATGAGTACGAGACGCTTGTTCTGGGAGTAGAGGCGTTCATCCGCCCCTGTAACGATACATCAGGCGTGGTCAGCCGGCACCCTTGTCACAGACATATATGGGTGTAGGAGCTTCATCTCATCTCATCCCTCAATCCGACCCTGAATTAGACACGAGTTGAGGATATTGTTATTGTTAGATATCAAATAAAAAGTAATGTAACTTACACGCTTTCTCTTGGCCTCCATATTCTCTATAGAGAATGTATCCATTCGAATAAAGCAGTATCACATCTTACCTGCAACAGAAAAAAAGAAGAGTTTTTATGAAGTACAACATTTACATTACTGATATGTAACGATCGTTAACAAGAGATGATAGCATGTATGAGTAATCAGCAAGAGAAAGTAGTTCGTTTGAAGAGCGGTAAGCTGCTTAAACGATTCTGCAGTATTGTATAATTACACATTTGAAAGTGAAATGAGTTTGCAACTCTCACATGCCAACTTCTGAGTAAACAGCTAACACGAGTTCACTTCATGTCTGTTTTACAGAATTAACTTTACAGATGTAATACAAGTTATACTAAATATTTAATAAAATCGCATCGCATCACACAGATGTGCGTACATGCTGATCTGATTTAACGCTAATATAGTCGATACAAGCTGCAGAATGATATATATTTATTTTCAAAATTTAACTCTAAACTGAAGTGTGAATATTTTGTTCGCGTCTTTTGCTCTCTTTTTCATTTCTTTAGTTTAACCTCCCTTTGATCGTATACTTACTTATCCTATGCCACTCCGCCCTTACAGGTACACGGCCGGTCGGAACAGGATTTTAAATCCTAGATAACATATATACTTTTTTTTTTACCGAACAAGGAGATGAAAACTTATATTATCCCTGGATAAATGGCATCTTTACATTATTTTACCATAAAAAAATTGTATCTTATTTCTTATGATCTAATTCAATACATTTAGAAAGTCTAATATACATTACTGTATTAATCAATATTAGTGGATGTGATGAATTTGAGGATCTAGGAGTAAAAGTAGATAAAGAGGATAAACAAGAAAGTTATATTAAGAACAGAATAAATAAAGGTAGAATAATAAAAGCAATGATGAATGGAGTCTTACTGAACAGACATATAACCAGAAAAAATAAGTTACAAATATATAATTCAATATTGAGAAGTACTGTCACATATGGAGCTGAAGCTTGGAAATTCAACAAAAACTTATATTGATGGAAATGGATTCCATAAGGAGAGAAAGAATATGTTCAAAATTAGAAAAAAATAAGAAATACTCTCATACGAGAAAAAATGAATATTAGATATTCAATAGTAGATTATATAAGAAATAAGCAATTAAATTGGTATGGGCATATACGACAAATGCAAGAAGAAAGGTTACCCGGAAAAATATTGGAATGGTGTCCACTTGGAAGAAGAAGGAAAGGAAGACCTCGAAACTCATGGATGCAAGAAATAAGAACTGGAATGAGAACTCGACTGGAGGGCATGGAGTGGATGGGTAGAGACGAATGGAGAAGGAAAATAAAACTTTAGATACAGAAGGTGTGTAAACATTAAAAATCTATACATAAATAAATAAAATTAATCAATAAGGGTTTAATAAACCTTATAACAGTAATATCTTGATGGTGATTCTTATTAAAATAATCATTTAATAAACGGGAATATAGTTATATTATTAAAGGGTAAAAATGCTGTTTTTCTTGGATATTAATGTACAGTTGGTCACAATGTTATTCGTATAGAATTTTTAAAAATAAATAGTAAAATTTTCTCAAATTGTGTGACTTTTTTAAAATATGAAATTTAAGTAATTCAGAAAATATACTATATGAAAGCATTTAACTACACAAATTCATGTACTGTATTACACATAGACATAAACAAGTAAAAAAGTTTATAATCTGTTCGTGTACATATTCAGTAAGTAGTTTGCTTACTTTTGTGTATAACGAGGAACAACGGTGCGGAAACAGACATCCATAGCATAATTACAGCGCACCAATTAATTGTTGTTTACTTCTTTAATCAGTTCACCACAAAACAGAAAAATGCTTATAGAATAATTTGTACTTTAACATTACACATAGGTAGGATTCTTTTAAATAAATATAACAAGAACAAAAGTTTGGTCTTCTAAAAATCTGAGTGCAGGAAGAACATCATGAGTCAATGTGCAGTTATTGGGAAGCCGCTTATTACTTTTATGAAAACTAACTCACTGGCACTATCGAACCCGTAGGTTCATGGCCGCGCGGACATAAGCTCTCCATATGCCCCTATCCAGAGCCAATGTTTTCCAGTCATTCCCTGTATAATCTACTTCCCTCAAATCATAGTTGATGTTATTATCCCACCTCATTCTTGGTCTACCTTTGGCATGGGTTCTCTGAAGTAGTCCCCGCCCGGAGAACCGAATGGGGGACTATTTGACCTCCGGAAATTTTTACCCCAGTTGAACCCATGTCCGCATTTCTTGACGGTTGTATTTTTACGGTGAAAGATCATCACTCTTTCAACCAAGGTACTTTTTTCGTCTGGCTTATCACCTTCGACCAGTCCGGTATATGTAACCCTACCGGCAGCAATGCTACCGCCGGCATAGCTCTCGGGATCATTTAAGCACGCAAGCCACTCCACCACGATAAGTTAAAGATACCATGGAGGGTCACTTTTATGATAGAATGCATTTCACAATATTTTCAATAATATAACATATATATATATATATATATATATATATATATATATATATATATATATATATGTGTGTGTGTGTGTGTGTGTGTGTGTGCCATATGTAAGAGCCTGGAAGTTCAGATACTTGAATTTGGTAAAAACACTTAATATTCAAAAGATATGTATTTAAAAATAGTATGGGTATTTAATAAAGATTATTTATTATACCTTTTTAGACTTTAATAGTCTACTATAAACATTGAAACAAAGCAAAAAATAAATAAATAAATAGAAGTTAAACTATGCACAAATGGAAAAATGAATACTGACTATATATATATATATATATATATATATATATATATATATTCAAATTTACAGAAACATCTTACATTTAACTTGTTCGGTATGCACCTGTCTACATATTTGCAATATGTATTTTACCCATCTCTCTTTTGTCATATTTCATAAACAATGTTGAAATGTATTTAAAATTTGTTATTCTTCATTGCCATTTTTATTTTTGGAGACATAAACAATACGTAAACGCATAGAATTCCTGAAGGCAAATGTTCGTTTGTATTATTTCGGAAATATCCCTCATATTTAGCTGATCTCTCATCCGGAGAAGCCCTCCATGCCATTGTGTTATCAAACAAGTTAAGTGTGTGATTCAAAGTATGAACTCCTCTTCCGACAGATTATGTACCTGGTAAGGCCATGGGTCACACAAAAGTAACTATAGAGGGGGGAAGTTAAACTAAGATAAAGAGATGGATGGAATATTTACATTAGAAAAATACTTGATGTATCATCTGATAAGAGGAAGATATTACAGAACATCCAGGCTATACGTAATAATTATAATAAATGATTTAGTTGAATAGCAGTTTGATGATCAAACAAGTGGAATGAGGCAGAGAATATTAATTAACTAGATTCACTTGAGACTGAGACATCGATCCAGGTGCTCATGTTGATGACTTAAAGTGACACTCACAGTTTATGGATGCCTCTGCATTCAAATACTCTTATTCAGCCGCATTTTCATATTAAAGCTAAGCTAGAAGCTAATTTTATGATAAAAAATAAATTATATTAATATTATGCTGATATTGTAGTACTAGTGGGCGATAGCGAAGAGATACTAAAGGCCTACACGCACACACTACTGAGTAACACTAAGAAATTGGGACTGGAAGTAAATATCAATAAAACTAAATACATGGTCACACATAGAAATACATTATATAGTGTAAATGGAGAGCTAATGACAAATGAGGGAAATTTTGAGGAAGTGGCAGAATTCAAATACATAGGAACAATAATCGCAAATAGGAATGAGAAGCACAAAGAAATTAAACAGACCTAATTCTGGAAATGGAATCTTGACGTCCCAACTCCTTTCCAAAAACGTTAAACTGAAAATATATGAAACTATTATTCTACCACTTATATTATATGGATGCGAAACACGAACTCTTACAGTACATTAAGAGAGGAAAGGAGATTACGAGTATTTGAGAATAAAGTTCTTAGGAAAATTTTTGGACCAAAAAGAGATGAACAGACAGGTGAATGGAGAAGACTTCATAACAGTCAACTACATGGTTTTTATAGGAAACCATATATAATAAGAACAGTTAAGTCTCGTAGACTGCGATGGGCAGGACATGTGGCACGAATAGGAATGGAAGACGTGCATGAAAGCTTCCTGTAGGAAAACCAGAGGGAAAACGCCCAGTTGGTAGACCAAGAATGAGGTGGGAGAATAACATTAACTATGATTTGAGGGAAGTAGATTATACAGGGGATGATTGGAAAACATTAGCTCAGGATAGGGATGTAAGGAGAGCTTATGTCCGCGCGGCCATAAACTTACGGGTTCGATAGTGCCAGTGAGTTAGTTAGTTATTATTAACGTACGTTAAGTCTACAGTTTCTCCCTTTAATATCGGTCGTTTAGTCCTTATCAATTTTACATTATTTACTCGTAGTAATATCGATTGAAATAAAAATACCAATTAATTAAAAATAAATAGAAGTAAACTAAATAAAAGTAATATAATTACAACTATATGTGTTGTTAGAATAGAACAAGAAAAATACTATCACACTGTATTGTGTTAATGTATCCTATATTAAACAATTTAAATATACCTTATAGATTAATATTTATATTATAAAATTATTAAAAATATAAAATTAAATAGGATATACTATTACATAACGGTCAAACCGTAGCAAGCACAATCAAATTGGAATAATCTACTTTTCAGTGCCATATATTTTTTATTTCATGTCGAAAAAAAGTAACTTTTCTTGTAAAATTGACTCTTCAGAATGTATTTTGTACGTTAATAATGTTTAAAAATGTTGGAGCTTTTGGGAAACATCTACCCACGAAAACAATTTACTTCACTATGAAAATAATTTTTTTAGGTTAGTTGTGAATTGTTTGTTTAATAGCTTTAATGTTGTGTATTTTTACCCGAAGCTAATTGCGACGCCAGGGGATGACCCATAAACCTAGATATTGTCCAGGGTGTAGTTTTCATATCAGAGAATTATTTTGTGTGCCATACAATTCTCTGAGAGTTAAACAGCTTATAATATCTCTAAATAAAGAATGGCATAAACTTTCATCAGGAAAAATTCAATCGGCAATGCCAGAATCGTATCTATGACCTCAGACCTACAGACATACAGTATGTACTAGACCAGAAAATCGATTTGCGCGATACTGGGAGCTGGGCCATAATGGAAAGCCTCTCCGCTATTCGTGCCCATATTATCAGACACTATCTAAGCCTAAATCAAGCCATCTACAAAAGAAAGAGGATTATGGCTCATGGATGAAAGTTGAGATGAACATTTTATGATAAACGGTACGAAAATGAACTGTCTTTTATTCGCAGATGACCAGATCGTTGTAGATTCCTCAGAAAATCAACTACAAAGATCAGTTTATAAATTATGGAAACTAGTAAACGATTATAATTTAAAGATATCAACAGAGAAAACAAAGTCAATGGCATTTATTGGAACTCAACATAAAAGGACAAAAATTGTAATTGGAGCAAACATAATTGAACAACTAACTTGTTTCAATTATCTGGGATGCATTATATCGTACCAACAAAATTTGGACATGGAGAAGAAATTAGGGAAATTTCAACAGATATGTGGTTCATTAAGAAGATATTTGAGAAATAAGACCACAAGAGAAACTCAATTAAAATTTTACAAAACATTAGCCGTTCCAACATTAACATACGGGTCTGAAGCTTGGCCTTTAGCGATCTCTGATAAAAATAAAATTGAGACAATAGAAATGAGATTTCTCAGATTAGTTGCAGGTGTATCTCTAAGAGATCAAAAGAGAAGTCAAGATATCAGAGATGAACTACAAATATATAATATAAACGAGAGAATACACACAAATAAACGTAATTGGTTTGAACATATACAAAGAATGCCAAATAATCGTTTATCAAAACAGCTGCTTCATCATAGGCCTCTAGGCCGAAGAAATGTACGAAGACCAAAACGTCGTTGGAAAGACGACCTGCACCTGCAGCATATAGTGCACCGGGAAGCGGAACGGGCCAACAGGCCCATCCCTTGAAGATGATGATGATGGATGAAAGTCTTGAAGATGCCAGGATTAGACTTCATGTGAAATTCAGACACATGTATGAAAAAGTGAATCTGCAACTACTTAATTTATATATGTGTGTGTACATATGTGTGTATGATCCAGCATAAGTCTCGAGAGCTTGTAGAATTTGGTACACATATAAATTACGATCCGCCAATGTGACTATAAGAGGTAAAATATCCCTAGTACCCCTAAGGAATAAGAGGGGAGTTGAAATGAAAAAATGATCGACAACGGCCTATTATATGTTCCAGCATAATTCTATAACACCTGGTGCAATTTCAACCAAAATGGGTATGCGTATAACTTACAATCTGTAAACGGTTCCATGGGGTAAGAATCCCCTAGCACACCTTAAGAGGCAGGAAGAGGATGAAACCTTTAAAAAATGGAAAACGGCAAATATTAGTGTCGAATTCATAGTTTTTGGGATCGCTAAGCCCATTAGTGGCAATCTTGGGGATATTTAGACCGTAGCACTCTTACGAGGGGCGAGGGGGTGACAAACGGTGAAAACTAAAATGAAAAAGAATCCCGATTAGTGTAAAATCCACAGTTTTTTTGGGGTCGATATGCTGATAGGTGACAATCCAAGTGGCATTTAAGCCCAAGTTTGTTCCTAGAACCCCTTTTGAATGAAGGAGAGTGAGAAGGGGTGAAAAACAAAATTTTAATATGCACGAGATTAATGTCAAATACATAGTTTTCGGGTCGCTAAGCTGATTGATGAAATTCATGATGCCCATTTGAGCTCACGATTGACTCTTCCACCCTTAATTCATAAGGGGTAAGAAGAGGTGGAAAATAAAATATTCAAAATGACCGAGATTAGTGTCGATGCTGTAGTTATCGGAATCGCTTATCTGATTCGTGACAGCTTCGATGACGTTTAAGCCCATGTTTGACTTCTAGTACCCCTAAATAAGAGGGGGTGAGAAGGGGTAAAAATAATATTTTTAAATTGATCAAGAATAATATCGAATCCATACTTTTTTGGGGCCACTAGGTTGATTGATACCAAAAATTTTGGGATAAATAAATACCAGAGCATTGCTGGGCAATCAGCTACTTCAATATAACTTCCCATATTGTTTAGTTGTAGTCAATAATTAATGAAAATTAACGATTTTGGTAATATTTAAGTGTCATTAATTAAACATAATCTATAGTGAATGGGGTAACTAAGTATGCAGGTCATGTAGCTTTTGGTCCACATAGAAAGGAATAAGTAACTCCTAGCACTATCGTATAAGGAGGGTCATGACCGGGCGGATTTACTGTAAGCTCTCTATATAGGCCTATACATTTATTGGATTAATATTTTCTCTATATAACTTAGGCCTACATCCCTTAAATCATGGTTAATGCTAGTCTCCCGCTTCGTTCTTGGCCTACCTACGAAATACTTTCTTTTTAATTTTCCTATAAGAAGTTTCTATCCCTTTTTCTTATTCCCCACTAGCTGGTTACCCGGCGTTGCCCGAGAATATACTTATCCCGATATTCCTGGCATAATTGAGCTGAAAGTAAAAAAAATGGTTATGTGAGTTATCTGTAAAAGATTGACATATGCTTTCGGGGACATTTCTGTAGAATTGTTTTATATGTTCAATTCTGCGCACATTAATTTGGTGTATTTATTATGGTTTAGGCAGCGTAAACCATAAACGACTTTTTTAGTGCACCGATGCACTTTTTTTTTAGCACCGGCCCTATAGTAATGTAAGGTTATATGTTATACACGTTAATTATCCCCAAAAACATTCTCTAAATGATGGTAAACCCGATTCAAATTGGTCAAGTAATTTTTTAGAGTCCATAAAGGACAGACACAGACTGACTCCAGACTCGCATACAGACGTTCATTTTTATATAGGCTATAAAGATTTATGTCACATGTTCCCATAGCAGTCTATAAGACTTATTTTTGTTCTTATTACTTAAATATCACGGAGCTCACTGTTATACCTTAAATTAGCAATGCATACTTTTAAGATAC
This sequence comes from Diploptera punctata, assembly GCA_030220185.1. Taxonomy (NCBI): domain Eukaryota; kingdom Metazoa; phylum Arthropoda; class Insecta; order Blattodea; family Blaberidae; genus Diploptera; species Diploptera punctata. The sequence continues at coordinate 2,003,816 of JASPKZ010003852.1, forward strand.
GATGGTTTATTTAATCAATATATTCAATACGCTATGGAAAAATGAATCAGTTAAAATTATTTAGGTAAGCTGGCATAAGAAATTGATTTCGTCAATTTAAGGGTTAGGCCTATGTAGTTTCCTCCATTCACTTATCTGTTCGCCTCTCTTTGATACAAAATAATAGAATAGTTGTCGACACAGTATTTGTATAAATTTATCACATATTCAGTATCAGAATAAACATATTTCATCACTTAGTCTTTAGTCATAGTTAGTACAATTATCCGTGAATATTAGAATATAAAAATTAATAAATGTTTGCTTTCAACCTATACGGTGTTCTGCATCTGTATCATTATACTTAATTGCACTCCTACAGAAAAGTCACATTTTACGAAATACCTCCCGAACTTGAAACTAATCCTAAATAAATTTCATAAATAAAAATAGTGTTTTTTTCGGTAGAGAATCTAGAGTTGTATGCTTGTCTGCAAGTTTTAGTTCACCCTGTAGCAGGGTAACTATTTTGGATGGTGCACAAATATTTCTTCTCCTTATTGAAATGGGGAAGCTATTATTAGAGCAGAAAATTGTTTCATAAATCGGAAAGATATTAAGAGGCGTGCATGTATATGAACAGATGGGTGTTTGGTTTGGCTGTCGAACATGTCTGTTGAAGTTTTTGTAAACTGTGCGGTGGAGTCTGGCTGTGCCTCAAATAGCGCCCACCTCACTGTTTTTACATGTCTCTTCTGTTAAGCGAGATCTACTTCTCAATCAAACCCGGGACACCTGTCATCAGCTGATGGAATGTCTTCCAAATGTTCTGCCATAAAAATAAGTGGGTGCTGTTGCAGCACATCTTTACTGAGTACACAATTTTCTAAAAACATCTGTTCGTAGTCAAAAGTAAATAAAAATAAGTCGCAGCACGACAGCTCCAATGAGTTAAAACCAACCGAACTATTTATTGTTTCTATAAAGTAGAAGACCGTACAGGGAATCAAGCGGTTATCGTGATGCAAACCCTCAATCTTCCAGTTTCATTAACTTGTTTTTGATATTTCTTATATCAAGTAGCTATTTATTTGTTATAACAATGCTGAGTGAGGTTTGTTTCAGGTTCTACATATTGCTCGCCCAAGTTAAGTCTGCATGGCTAGAGGGAAGTGTGTTAGCGCTAGTGTCGCCAAACTATTTGTCTATGGAAGGATGAATCCCTAAACACATGTGAAATATTATTATAAGATTGTCAGTTAGTCATTTAGTCGACAAATGCTGAATATTTAGGTTCATTTAAAATTATATTTTTTCTCATCCCTCTATTACTTGCCTCACAACGCAACAAATTGGACGGAAATTGGAAACATGTAATGAGGATGGCAAAGGAGGACAACTCATTCCCTGTAGTAACATGGTTGTCGGATTATTCATTTGGTCAACCACTACTACATGTGACGTATCATTTAAAAAATACAGCATTTGCCAATGTTCCTGTAATAGTCAAATAACACAATACATGGGACAGGAAGTGGCAACATAATAAGAAAAGAAAGAGCATCGACAAGCACATTCCTAACATATTTTCCGCGTGCAGATCTAACTTGGGCGAATAATATAAAGGAAACATTCTATTGCGTAGGTAGGGTTCCGTCGTAGGATGGTATTCACACATTTTTTACCGTTACATCACAGAAGTGCTCTCAAGTCGAAAGTGCATGCTATTTGTCTGTCTTACTACACACATTTCATTTTTAACTACCCCTGCACACATAAATAATAATGCCTTAAACATAGCACGAGTTAATAAATGACTCAGATGTATTATGAAAAATACCTAAATCAGAATGACGCCTCGTGGCCTAACATTTATCTGGGGATGGCATAGAACGCGGAATAGCTCATGCAGTAAAATAAGGTGCCATGACACTACACAATTAGTCGTGGCCTCCTAGGCCTTCTAGGTCTGTCGCGCCGTGAAGTTTTGGAGATTTGTTCTATTATTCACACTTCTCTGTTCTTTACACAACATATCTTTCTTAAAAATTTTGTTCCCAAAACTCTGAATGATATTTCTTATTGAAATGAAAATGTTTACTTAAATAACAAGGAATACTAAATACGATTTTAAATTCTTAAAATCACGTTGAGAGCAATAATGTATTAAATTTTTTTTTTTTTCAAATGCCCCAGGTTTGTCTTCCGACATTCCTGGTTTCTCTCCTGGCATGGCGTACTTGTAACCCACTTCTGAGGTTGGAGCGCCTGGAAGGCGGGGTTACGATGCCCTGATGATATGATGGGTGATGATGATGATAATGGTGCGCCAGGAGAGTCTTTAATCCTAAGCTTAACCTAAGATGAATATGAATGATGGTGATTGCGATGGCCATATGATTTCGGGGACCGTTTGGGCCTTAAAGTTTTCCTGAGATAGGTCTTACAGGTGAGGAAACACCCCGATAAAAACCTCACCCAGAAAAATTGTCCCGACCGGGGATCGAACCCGGGCCCGCTGCGTGACAGGGCAGCACGCTACCCCGAGACTACAGCGGTGGACTATTAAAATAATTATCTTTAATTTAATTTAATTTAATACATTTTACAAAGTAACAAATGCTCTTTTGCAAATCTTCTATCTTTCACACGGCCATGTAACAAGTTACACTTGATTTGCAGAGTCTGTTTTTTCCGTTTTACTCACTCATCTGGTTTGAGGATGTATTTTTGGCTGGACTTCGTGCTAAGGTAAAATCTGATTTTGAGGAAGATTGTTGCTCTTTGAACTTTAACCCGAGGAGGAATGACAAAATAACGAATAAATACATTTAATTCGAAATCGTGTAATAACTTTCAAAGCTCTGTATTCTGACGAGAAATAGTCTCTAAATAATAAGCTAATTGTTCAAAAGACTAGTGTTAGTGGAAAATATAGAGCCATCAGTTTAGGTACTTTCACAAGAAAATTAAATCTTAAAATTATTTATATAGTATATATACATACGTACATACGTACATACGTGCATACATACATACATACATACATACATACATACATACATACATACATACATACATACATACATACATACATACATACATACATACATACATACATACACATACATACATACATACATACATACATACATACATACATACATACATACATACATACATACATACATACATACATACATACATACATACATACATACATACATACATACATACATACATACATACATACATACATACATACATACATACATACATACATACATACATACATACATACATACATACATACATACATACATACATACATACATACATACATACATGAACAGAAACAATGGACAATTCATTTTAAATGGGTGAAAGCACATATAGGTGATATTGGAAATGAGTATGCCGATGAGCTTGCAAAGGAGGCAGCAAAAGACCTAAATCTGCCATGTAATATATAACAAGATTCCAAAATCACTAATAAAGTGTAGAATAAGAGAAAACGGACACCAGCTGTGGCAGAATAGGTGGAATGCAACAAATAAGGGTGCTCAATGCAGACTATTCTTCCCATATATCAAAGAAAGACTTAACATTAAAATTCCTATAACACCGCAGTTTACTGCATTGATATCAGGCCACGGTAAAACAAATGACTACTTACATAGATTCCATATTATAGATAACCCGGGATGTGCATGTGGCTGCCCGCGACAAACTGCGAATCATATGATTTACTTGTGTAAAGAATTTCGGCAGCAGAGAACTACCTTAATAGCAGACATATATAAAAATGGAGGGAACTGGCCGGTTACTAACAACGAATTAGTAACTAAACATCTAAAACAATTTTGTAAATTTATAAACTCTATGAACTTATAGTTAATAAGGTGTTGTAAAATAATGCATGTAATACTGCTCTGCAGTGGGGCATGTTGATTGATTTTCAATAAATTAAAAAAAAAAATAATACATACATACATACATACATACATACATACATACATACATACATACTACACATACATACATACATACATACATACATACATACATACATACATACATACATACATACATACATACATACATACATACATACATACATACATACATACATACATACATACATACATACATACATACATACATACATACATACATACATACATACATACATACATACATACATACATACATACATACATACATACATACATACATACATACATACATACATACATACATACATACATACATACATACATACATACATACATACATACATACATACCGGTGCTCTTTATTATTTTTGCAACTCTCATTTATCTGATATTTGATACTATCCCCATCACTCCTGTTGGTACCGATGATCTAGTAATTACTATGTTCGCCTCTGATTCTGAGGTTTGCAGATTCAAATCCAACCGGGGTCGATAACGGAGTAAAAATCCTGACTACTGCTTCCTTTGAAAGGGAAATGAAGTGGGAAACCTCATTTCGTCGATTTACGGTACCAAAATTAATTTCAAGTTCAAAATGAGATGTTGCTGAGAAATTTTTTTCGACCCTTCATGTCCAAATTTGACGCTTAATAACCTAAACTATTAAAAAGCTTCATTAAATAAATACTATCTGTCATCCCTACTGCTATGTCTATTAAATGATGATGATAATAATAATAATAATAATAATAATAATAATAATAATAATAATAATAATTATTATTATTATTATTATTATTATTATTATTATCTGCATCATAGATTAAGCCTCATAAGGTTTGTACTGGTCTGATTCTTCAACGCTTTTAGCCCATCTTGTCTTCAATCTTCCACTTTGGGTTGTAGTTCATCATTGGTTTTGGCATGCGGTCGCCTTTCATTCTATGTAGGTATATGTTGCTTCCAATCATTTCTATCATTTTTTATTTTGTCTATTAATTTAAAGATATTCAGTTCCTTCCTTTTATCTTCACTACTTTTTTTTTTATCCAGTAAGATATATCCCGCAAAGATATCAGAAATCTCATTTCCATTGCTTCAATTCTCCTTTCCTCTTTACTTGTCAACACTCAAAACTCCATAACATAAAGTAACGTTGGTACTGCCAATATTTAAATAATATATATATTTTATTGCTTCCTTTCCGGTGCTTTTAGGGTTCAGTTAATAACGCCGCATATATAACTGAATTTATTGGTTTTGTTTTTAAATAATAATAATAATAATAATAATAATAATAATAATAATAAAAATAATAAAAATAATAATAAAATAATAATAATAATAATAATAATAATAATAATAATACCGTATAGTAAAAAGGATAAATCAGATGCATCAAAGCGACAGGCCGCAAGTGTTCCTTCACGTGCTATTTTTCGGTCCGTCCCTTTTCATGGAAAATATTACCTCAAGCACTCAATCAATTAAAAAAAAAAATTAGCAATGGCCAGATCTATAGATCCTGTGTAGCCCGCGAGAGTTTTAGTAATAAACAAAGTAACTTTGACATATCTGCGATAGACAAATACTGAAAACTATAAACAATAGAAGGTAAATAAAATGTATATTTGAATAAACATAAATACAAGCAAATTTCTGAATTAATCTACAAAGGTCAGAATAGGATTGAAGGCTGTCGCTAGTATAGCGAGCGGAAAACATGAAAAGTAGAGTACGATATGCGTAATTAATTTAACGCTTTTACTTCACAAAATTAAGCACATTATATATAATCTGCCTACCTTGACTATTCAGTACTTCCCTTTTCACTGGTGGCATGATAGTTGAACCAAACGCCACTACGTACACGACTGAACCAGGTCTATTGTAGTAAGAAACTGAAGTGCTTGTGACGTAGACTTGATGTCAGAGGCCGTAGTTTCGAAATTTGCCGATCCTATTCCAATCTATAGGGTAATAAAAAGTACGCCCAATGCAAATTCCAAACATAGAAGGGTTATTAAGAAAAAAAAGCAATGGTTAGGTTTATTCCAAAATCAATTGTCCTGTATATAGTCTAGAATAGGCTTATCACCTGCTTAGAAACAGGTTATTCTGACTCCACTTAAAAAAACTCATTTTTATGTATGATGGCCTAACTCATCTGCTTTGTTAGTTTCGCACTTGGCCTACCATCCGGCTGCTGGTCTCACATCTACATGTGTTAATCACCCAGAGGTAGACGATCATCAAGCTAGTATAGGGGTGACAAGTGGTCACTATGTCGGGTTATTCAACCGTTATAGCTCGTTTTCTCAACCTGGAGCTGCTACTCATTGTAGCTACCCAAATTCCTCACGATGCTTGGTGGGCACCGGTCCCATACTGTCTGAATTTCCATGTGAACATTTCTTCCCCCATGGAGACTCGAACCAGCACAAATCCCGTAGCTCTGCGCCAAGACATTTTGCCTTAACCACTCGGCTATGGGTTGCGACTTAAAACAGTACCGTTATTATGAATTGAATAGTACCCAAAACTAAAATTATATGAGCTCTTCTGAAAAAATAAAATAAAAAAAGGGTTCTTAGCTTTGGTTATATCACTCTCTTCTTTGATAATGAAAGTGTCTCAAAAAATCTTTCTTTAGCCGATAAGATAAGGGGCTGCCGGACATTGACAACTTTTAAAATAAATCTAAATTTATATTTGCTCTAACCTCGACTTCATCATTACCCAATGTAAGGTATATATATTAATTGGCGTTTCTCGTATAATTTATCATATTCATACTATTATTATTATTATTATTATTATCATTATATTATTATTATCGTATTATTATTGTTATTATCGTATAAAATGTTGTTTGTACATGAAATTTACATTGCTACATTTAATGTATCTTTAACTGTTTATAATTAGTATAGTGTATATCTATATTTGTCAAATATTTATTTGTATTTGTGCTAGTTGAGTGGAAGAGAAGCCCTTATGCCCTTAACTCTGCCAGAATAAATACAACATTATTATTATTATTATTATTATTATTATTATTATTATTATTATTATTATTCTTGGTTTACAACTTGCATAATCAAAAAGAGTGAGCATTTCGCAGGCTTACAGTTTCATAGCTGCCCTTCAATATAACTTGTAAACACAGTTCGAAGCATTTTATTTGAATTGAATCTCACACTTAACCAAAGTAAAATACAGACACTAGAAATGTTTAGTCTAGTTTCTGATAAAGAAACCCATGCTTTTGTAATCTGTGTACATCCGCAAGTGTAGCATTCTATTTTATTATGTGTTAGAGAATAATACGATGGTACGCATTACAATAAATCAAAGGCTAGTTATTAAGAAGTGTAGGTGGAGTTATAGAGAAACGCTTGCTAGCAGTAAATTGTGAGGGTTTAGACGTTCTCGAGATATATGGTAGCAACTGGCACGCGTTATGTGCCAGCAACACGACGGAAATATGCTTCATTTCTTGAAAGAAACTTTAAAATAATACAACTTGTATAATTGCCAGTTCGATTGCTCTAATGGTTTTTAAATTTTAATATCATTCGCTAATTTAATATGTAAATTTGACTTTTAAAAACCATATAGGCCTAAATTTGTTTTTGTATTATTTTTATTTATAGACACTCGATCCAGCGGTGGTACATTGAGTGTTTGGAAATCTGTTAGTTATTCTGTAGGTCTACATGTTCATCCGCCGTAATAAATAGCATGTGCTTTTTTAAGAACAATATTATTAATAAAATAGGAATTTTACTATAGGCCTACTAATATAAATAATTGCAATTTTATTTATCTTGCTTTAATTCCAATTTTATACGAATTCATTTTTATACATTCAATCAAATTTTATTTTCTATTGGTTCAAAATAAAACGACCAAGCGAGTTTGTTCAAGTAGTTAGCTCTGAGACTTGTATTCTGCAGTTCCCAGGTTCAAACCACAATGCCGACCGACTTTATTGAGATTTTTTCCTTTCTTTTATCAGTCGTAAAGGCAAGTGTATTTTAAAGTAAGATGCTTTAGCGCAGAGCTATGAGACTTGAGCTTGTCGAGTTTCCATGGGGAAATAATTTTTCTCATGGAATTTCGGTCAGTATAGGACCGGTGCCCATCCATCATCGTGAGGCATTTGGGTAACTCAGTAAATAGCGGCTTCAGGTTGACAAAATCAGCTGTATCGGCTGTGGGATCCGTCATGCTGACCACATATCACCCCTTGATGATCGTCTAACTCTGTGATAAACACATGTGGATGCGAGACCAGCAAGCGGTTGGTATGCCTAGGGCCTTCTAGGCTTGTCGCGCCATGGAGAAGAAAAAAGTAACATGTTTTGGAATTTGAATACCAAGGCCCATTTATTCATAATTACTGGCCGCGGTGGACTAGTGGTAATGCTCCTTACCTCTTGTCCCTAGGTTCGCGCGGATTCAGACCTGGCCGGGGTGGATGGATTTTTTTAGGATGTAAAAATCCAAGGAACAAGTCCTCTGGGAGAGACTTAAGCCGTGGGTTCCGAGTCGGAAGATTTTTCAGGTTCGTAAAAGTTCATTAAAGTAAAGGTAAAGTGATCCCACACAGGCCTCAGGAGGCCCTTGGGGTAGTAGGAAGTTAAGGCTCCATTTTTTCTAGACAATCGGCGCTTTATATCAGCCGGGTTGTCAGCCTTGCGTGACGGCCGCCTTTACCCCCAGAACAAGCGTCAGGTACTCGTTTCCGTTAGAGGCTGAGTCGAACCCAGGGCCATAGTGCCGCCAGAAGGTTTGGATCAGTTTAAAAATCCTGACCCCACTGGCTTGTAGCGTAATACCTTAACCACTACGCTACGGCGTGCCCCAAAAGATCCTTAAGCCTGAATAAAAATATCTCTAAACAAAATGTACCGACTTCATCATCCTAGTAATAGCTTAGTTGCCTACTAGACGACTCATTGGGTTGGAATGTAGACCGCAAACCATTCATGATTTCTATGGGCAAATAAGCGTAACTAAAATAACTTGGTAAAATCCTAACAAAGGAGAGGCTAAGGTTCAACATTGAGTTACCCATTGCAGATATATTTTATAGTAGCATTAATATTATAATATCTTCAGAAACATTAGCCTAATACGTATATACACGTGATGAGTCTGTAAATGCGTCTATGAATACAAATTGAACGGTAACTAAAATTTAAAAATTATAATTATGTAGTTTAATAAGCCTAGGTAACATTTTGAACCAAAGAGATACATACAGACAAGTGAATGGAGAAAACTACATAACAATTAGCTAAATTATCTTTATGGGAAACCAGGCATAATAAGAACAGCTAAGTCTCATAAACTGGATTAGGCAGGACGTATGTCACGAATAGGGAAATCGTCCAGTATGTAGACCATGACTATGGCAAGAGAATAATGATTTGAGGGATGTAAATTATACATAGATAATTACGTCATATAATTCTAGCGCATGTGTAGCACAACTGCAATTTGATAGTTGATTGATTTTATTATATATTTAAAGACAACAAGGCTTCCAGGCTTCCTACTAATCCACTAATAATAATGTTGGCGGATGGCTGGTGATTCACGGCTCCATTCCCGGTCGGAACAAGCTTCCTGGATGAGAATTTATCGGGGTTTTTTCCTCGCCTGTAAGATAAATGTCAGGAAACTTTAAGGCCCATTTAGTCCCCGAACACCATCTGGTCATCACAATCATCCATATCATATTCGCCTTGTTTAGTATTAATGAATGAGCGAATGGCGTGTCTTGTTCGAGTTGTCCCTTTGGGTATGTTCAATCTCGAGTCCAAGTGGGGTGGTAATGTACAGTTTTTAATCTCAACATTGAACGCCAGATTCCTTCATTAGATTGTAAATCTCTCCTCAATAATACGTTGAGAAACCATGTGATACTGTTGACAGCGATTAATTAGCGATTCATACGTCGGATGAGGATTTTCGACAGGAGTAGGAAACGTGTCGGCACCTTCTCCCTTCTCATCATCATGGTCCCTGATCCCTTATAAAATAAACTTTACACTAAACAAACACTTAAATATACACTTTTCCTTTACTCCTCTCTGTATAGAATGCAAGAATACATCATCTACTCAACAATTTTGAAATTCATATTAAAGCACCTTGAGGTTATGTAATAAGATGTTAATTATATAATTTTTACCTAGTAAGTTAGTCGTCCTCAACTAAATTATTAAACTATTTCAAGTTATTCTAATATGGAGGCCTTTCGAAAAGAATGTTTCATCTTCTGCGTTTTAACTGGAACTGGAACAGTTAAAACGTAGACGATGAAACATTGTTTTCGAAAGGCCTCGATATTAGAATAACTTGAAGAAGTTTAATAATTCAGTTGAGGACGACTGACTTACCAGGTAAAAATTATATAATTAACATCTTATTACATCATCTACGTTAAATGATCTGCCGAAGTGGTGTGTACAATGAAAATATATCACAATTAACGGCATCTATCCTCCCACGAAACCCAAAGCACGAAAAAAATGCAGTGATTGGCATTATGAAAAAGACACTCATACATATACACACGTTTGGGAATTACTTGTCTGCAGGAACCAAATTTATGTTAGATATAATATTTAAAGTTCTTATAGTGTCAAGCAATTTATATATTATTTATTGTATTATATGTTTATACCCAGCCGGAAGAATATACTTTATGAACTGTTAAATACAATATCCAGTATCTCACACTAAGGTAAGATTCTGGGAAGAGAATGACACTGGCGCCAGATTTTTTCTTTATTGAACGGATTCTTGAAAAAATTACATACGCGACACATTGTCTTGTCTAAATCATATAGAGGTGTAATGTTTTATAGCTCTGAGCCAACACGTGCTTCGGTCTATACAATAACCAAACGTGTTTTACGTTAATTGAATTGTAATATTTCAGACCAAATAACATAAAATAGCATTAATTTGTACCTTTGAATGACATCTATGTCTAAGTGTACGCTGACAGAAGCGATGCGACGTTTCGACGCCAGTGGATTATTTTGAAATTCAAAGGTATTAAAATAATTATTGGTATTAACATGCGACTACTTTCCTTTTTAAAAGTTAGATAATAAGTGAATTAGGAGCGTTGGAAAATGAGGATACAGAAATACTATTTCTTACTAATTATATTCTTTCTTTCGTTCTCTCTTTCTTTCTTTCTTTGCCTTAGTTCTATTTTTCACTTTGTAGGGATTTTTACATGCCCCTAAACACACACAAATAAGTTAGTCTACTTTTTTGGCCACACAAGGATATGAAGGGTCTCCCTTGATGAGTGATCGGCTCAATACCAGGCCAGCTCCGAGACAACTCGAACATTTAAGACAAGAGACTATTCACTCATTCATTAATACTAAACAAGGTGAATATGATATGGATAATTGTGATGACCAGATGGTGTTCGGGGACTAAATGGGCCTTAAAGTTTCCTGACATATATCTTACAGGCGAGGAAAACCCCCCGATAAATTCTCATCCAGGAAGCTTGTTCCGACCGGGACTGGAACCGGTGCCTGCTTCGTCTGAGGCAAAGACGTTACCAATAGACCAGAACGATGTATTCATACTAGTTATACACCTAATATTATTTATTAACCATAATAAATACACTTTTTGTAAACTGAACATTTTCTGACATTTAATCTCTGTTTAATAATGAACATAGCCTAGTATCAAAAAACGTTGATAACACTGAGCAACAAAAGAGAAACTTTTTTTTTTCTCAGAAAGAAAAATATGTGATTCTGATATTATTTTTTCTCCTGAATTCAAATATGATATCGGTTTTTCTCCAACACGCAAGGTTTCCGAGAGACAGGTTTTTATAATTTCAAACACTTTAATATTTTCTATATTCGTAACTACACAATATTCGAACATTCGGACTCACCCAGAAAGTAAGAAATTGCTATTTTCTGCTATATTTCACCTGTGGAGCATCCCTCTTGATGGTCCAACAATAATCAGCCAGCATATTAGGATTCCATTTGCCTTGATATCTCTTTTCCATAGCTGAAATATCCTGATGAAAGTGTTCCCCGTGCTCATCGTTCAATGGACAAATGGACGAGAAACGTTTATTAAAAAAATAATTATTTAAATCCATTAATTTAAATTGAAATAAAAAAAACTGTAGGTGATGGAGAAATTCCGAATATATATTTGAAAACACGATCAAAAACTGCATTAAGTACAACTATTGGTACTCGTGAGACAAAAATCATGTTGACCAGTGTAATTTATTGTTTAAAGACTTGAATGTAAAATTGCAGTAATTCGGCAGTTAAATAATTTAGTAATTGCACTGTATATGAAAAAGGTATATAAGATAATTAAAAATATTATTATAAAATATTGTGTCTGTTATGACAACATAAAAATATCGAAGACCAACATTTTCCCGGTTAGAAAGTTAGATACACTTACACTAAACTTAGTTTCTTTACATTAACATATAGTATAAAACATTATAAGTTTAATATTATGATAATTAAGAGCAACATTAAGAGTCACAAACATTTTAGAACAAGTTCAGGCTTATCAAAATAATTGACAGGGTCATTTGCAGCGAATGTAGATTACCCAAACGGAACTTTAATGTACCGACCTAATGGATTTAGAAGCATAATATGACCAAAACAACGGTGGACCTGTCAAAGGAATCTTGAATGTAAGGAACAGATTCAGAAGAAATAAACTACTATGTTCATTATGATGATAATGATTATTGTAATGTTGATAGCGAGACCTGGGACTTCCAAAGGACGATACACAACTGATATATTTTAAAAGACCTTCGTGTCATTGTATAAATGTATGGCATTGTATAAATTTATTTTAAATATTACGTTCTTTGTTTTGTAAAATTAGATAAATCATCCATTCATGTTTTAAATTAAACTTAATTCATATATTAAAATTATAGCTTAAATAATACAACTGAAGGACTTAGGGAAATTAAGCCACATGTCCAGTTTTGCCAAATTTGAGATTCCGCATCTTTGTGAATGTAGACCCTATGATACAGGCTTCATATTTTGTAAAATGTATATTACTGGGGAAGGCAAGCTCTGTAAAACAACTGTAATAGGTGACTGAATTGTGTGAGATATAGAACATTTGCATAGAAAAATAGTTATCGTTCAAAATTTATTATTCTGGGCTTAGCTCTTTCTTTCCCTGAACCCCTCGGTTATGTTGCTCATTGTATTCCGTAAGTTAATATAAAAATATAGAGTACCGAGGCGTACCTTTTCGTTAATCTTTATGGTGCTCATATAAAAATGATGATCCTACATCTGTCATTTTGGATCACTGAAGTAGAAAAAGTGAAATCTGTCAAGAGAGTGTAAAGAAAACCACGAAATGTGAAAATTGTGTGAAGAAAATAAAGATTATAAAAATAATGCCTGAGGTAGATTATTATGGAAAGTTGTGGTAAATATAATGATGATGGTGCTGATGATAATAATAATAATAATAATAATAATAATAATAATAATAATAATAATAATAATAATAATAATACACGACACGCACAGAAGGCCTTTGACTTCTAAATTCACATCCACTTGTCATCTAGTCTGCATCTAGTCTCTAGTCACTAGTCATCTGCGTCATTTGCATCATTTGACGCATTCATCTAGCCAATAGGAATCAACGTCTTGTGGTCAGAATGTCGAGTCCCCCAAACGTTATAACGGGTTTTCTCAACCTGGAACCATTACTTATTGTAGCTACCCAAATTCCTCACATTGCTGGGTGGGAAGCTGTCCCATACTAGCCAAAATTAAAGAAAAAAGAATCTTCTCCCACGGTGACTTGAACCCGCGCAAGTTCCGTAGCTTTGCTCCAAAGCGTGCTATTTTAAACCACTTAGCTATGGCGCAGGACTGTAACACATTCATATCTAATATAATTTTGGTTTATTAGTTATCACTATGTTACCCTAAGCACTTTAAATGCTGGTGTTAGTCTTATTTTCATACGGTACAAATGGGACGTAAAATTGAACGTTGTTTTTTGGTTTGATCTCAAGATCAGTTTTAATGCAACTTTAAATAAATAAATGAAATAGGCCTAAATATTATTATTGAGATTTTTCAACGGGGATTACCAAAATTGCGTGACGTGTTTTGTGTAATTTAAAAAAAAGTGAAAATCAGTCCACTACTCACCATTACTATAAAGTAATGCAACAATAAATATCTGTATTTTTATGAGAAAACCATAAATTTTCGACCCATAAACACCAAGACAATTTTATACTTTTGCCACAAAGAATTCATATTTAAATTTGAAGAGAAAAATTATACGCTCAGACCGGGACTTGAACCCGGGACCCTTGGTTCTCTAGACCAAGTGCTCTACCAACTGAGCTACCTGAGCAAGTACCGATCTAAACGCAAATCTTTCTCTATATACATTGTAATTCCCATCCACCAAATGCTGTGAAGCCATGCTTCTATCTTGCAAATGGCGGCTCCTTTATTAAGAAGACATATTTCTTCTTAATAAAGGAGCCGCCATTTGCAAGATAGAAGCATGGCTTCACAGCATTTGGTGGATGGGAATTACAATGTATATAGAGAAAGATTTGCGTTTAGATCGGTACTTGCTCAGGTAGCTCAGTTGGTAGAGCACTTGGTCTAGAGAACCAAGGGTCCCGGGTTCAAGTCCCGGTCTGAGCGTACAATTTTTCTCTTCAAATATGATTTATCCATCATTGAGATGTACGAAATCAATAATTAAAACTTCTAAAAAAGCCGTACTGGCTGTAATGTATAATACCCAAATATGTCTTCTTAATAAAGGAGCCGCCATTTGCAAGATAGAAGCATGGCTTCACAGCATTTGGTGGATGGGAATTACAATGTATATAGAGAAAGATTTGCATTTAGATCGGTACTTGCTCAGGTAGCTCAGTTGGTAGAGCACTTGGTCTAGAGAACCAAGGGTCCCGGGTTCAAGTCCCGGTCTGAGCGTATAATTTTTCTCTTCAAATATGATTTATCCATCATTGAGATGTACGAAATCAATAATTAAAACTTGAAAAAAGCCGTACTGGCTGTAATGTATTATTCCCAAATATGTCTTCTTAATAAAGGAGCCGCCATTTGCAAGATAGAAGCATGGCTTCACAGCATTTGGTGGATGGGAATTACAATGTATATAGAGAAAGATTTGCGTTTAGATCGGTACTTGCTCAGGTAGCTCAGTTGGTAGAGCACTTGGTCTAGAGAACCAAGGGTCCCGGGTTCAAGTCCCGGTCTGAGCGAATAATTTTTCTCTTCAAATATGATTTATCCATCATTGAGATGTACGAAATCAATAATTAAAACTTGAAAAAAGCCGTACTGGCTGTAATGTATAATTCCCAAATATGTCTTCTTAATAAAGGAGCCGCCATTTGCAAGATAGAAGCATGGCTTCACAGCATTTGGTGGATGGGAATTACAATGTATATAGAGAAAGATTTGCGTTTAGATCGGTACTTGCTCAGGTAGCTCAGTTGGTAGAGCACTTGGTCTAGAGAACCAAGGGTCCCGAGTTCAAGTCCCGGTCTGAGCGAATAATTTTTCTCTTCAAATATGATTTATCCATCATTGAGATGTACGAAATCAATAATTAAAACATATTTAAATTGTTTGCACTTATAGCATTTCCATTCTGTGTACATTGAAGTGAATAAGATTTGTATTTTGTACGATAAATATGTTAGATGCCTATAGTGTACTTTGAAAACGTCTTCCTACTCTTCTATTTGGATAAATTATATGATTACAATAGCCCGTACTGAATACTTATTTCCTCATACATTTTTTTCTTATATGACGGAAATTATATAATTACTTAAAATTTGTTTCTTCTTTTTTTTCACTCAGAATTAACTGGATGTAGTTCGTGAGGAGAATTATGAGAATTGCCGTTATTCATTTTATTAAAATTAATTTTACAAAATTGTAGAGAATTATGTCTCATCTCTCCCTCTTTTGTTCCCAAGCCTTCAGATTTTATTATTAAATTCAAATTTAGTAATTTTTAAGACTTTGGGACAACATATTTGAAGCAACAAAGAATGAAATGTGTTTGGAGTTAGAGAGATGGAAGGAAGAAGTGAGAATCTGGCAGAGATATTCACGACCTCGGTTACGCTCCATTTTATTCTGATTCATGTGAGAACTAGGCTTTTTTTATCTAGACGCATGCCATTGATCTTGTAAACCTTGCTGTGTCTAAAGATATGGGGGCTGTTGATACGAATTTAACGACCTTCAACTTACATACTTTTTGCTTCTTACATTCCTGAAAGTACATTCATCTATAAAGACTTAATTATTATTCATAACGATCATTATACGAATAAAATTATAATAAAGCTTTCGATAGAGCACAGAAAAGTGAATTTCAAAGCTAAGCTTTAGAATCCTCTCTTTTTAGGTGCATTGCCAATTAATGAAATCATAAATCTGTACCACAAGAGCTCCGAAGATACATGGCCGACTCTACTGATAGCAGAAACTAACTCGCAAATTATTATATTGCAAGCAGTCCCTTAACGTCAGTTCGGAGTTTCTTAACCGGATTTCATCAATTCTCGTATCAAGTCGTCAACTCAATTTTCCTCATAAGACTTGAGAAGATCTCGTTCTATATCGTACATTCAAAGTAAGATACGTAGAGCTAAATCCAAATAAAATGTCCGCAGCGCAAATAATCAGAAACGTCCTCCAGATGCACCTCCTTTCTCTTTCTTCCACTCCTCTCACCGACGTCAATCATATTCTCACATCTAGAGTTACATTTGCTCTCGTCCCGACCCAAGGTACTCCCCTGCCGTGTTTCCTAAATGTCAGCTGACCTTAAAAGTCACTAAATCATGCCCGTTCGCACACATTACGGACAAATTATTTGGCTATACCTCTACCATTGGTATATAAGGTAAACGTACCGGTAACAGACACTGCATGAGTAACTGATACTTTCATACCAAAATGTATTAAATAAGGTTTTCGAGGAAAGTGCACAGTTGAACTGAACATATTGGCTCATAGAGAGTGTGGTCAATACCACTACGCTCAGTTCAACTGTGCACTTCCCGCATGAACCTTATTTATTACATTTAGTGTGAAAGTGTTAATTACTAATGCAGTGTCTATTACTGGAATATTTACTTTATGTGATTCGAACTCGGTGGCCTTGAGAAACATGCAAAGAATGAGCCTTTTATATAAGGATAAACTCCAAATTAACAAAATGTTTATGCATTATTTATTACATTGCCGATATTAAACCCTATATTGTTATATTATACTATTTATGTTAATCTTAACTATTCACAGTTTTAACTTGGTCATATGGCGAATTTAAACACTATATATATTTTTATTTTTATAATTAGAAATATTTGCCACTATACAAGAGGCAATACGCTACAAGCCTGTATATCGCCCTAAATCTTGTGGCGGCACAATGGATCTGAGCTCGACACAATCTTTAATGGTAAATGAGTGCCAGACAATGTTTTGGGCTATAGGGGACCGTCACGTGGGACTGATAATCCGGCTGACTCGTGGAGATTGCCTAGGAAGGTTTAACCTCCTGTTATCCTAAGATCTATGGCGAGATCACTTTACCACTTCAGAATCCTATGGTGCGCCATGGATTTCGAAAATCACAAATCCATTGATCTGGGTGGGTTTGAACCTAAGACCTCAACTCCTTGGCACGAACGGCCTAGAAAGCCCTTAACCTGTCAGCTGGGTTTTGGCCTCACATCCACACGGTGCTACGTATAGAGGTGGAAATCATCCAGCCAGTATAGGTGTGACAGGTAGTATGTCGAACCCACTATCCGTTATAGCTGGAATTTTCAAACCTTGAGCCGCTACTCACGTTGTTGGAGGGCACTGATCCCATGGGCTACCAATCGAAATCCCCATGAGAAATTTTATTCCCCATGAGGACTCGAGCCACCGCATCGCATGTCCCGTAGCCTTGTCTTGGACTTCTCGGCTACGACGCGCGACTACTGCGAGCGCAAGCGTATTACTTAACGAATGAGTAACGAACAATCCAAGTTGGCATTAGTAAAAATGTTTATGATTCTTAAGTGTTTCAGAATGCGATGTATTATAGTCCTAGAACCAAGCATCTTGGTTGAAGTAGGCCTAATTATGATTATTTTATTCTCTTTTTTCAGGTATGTTATGTTCTATCTCTATAATTTAACTCTGGTGAAATGGAAGAGAAGACCTTATTGTCTTAACTCCATCAGGTAAAATAAATTATTATTATTATTATTATTATTATTATTATTATTATATGTGGGATATTTAAATAACTCGGATTTATATAAGTACAGGAGACTATATTAATAAAAAAAACTAATTATTACGTTCAGATACATCACAATGCATAGAGATCCAAAACTTTGAAACCCTCATCAAAATTACATTTTTCAACATTTCTACTGGCACATTTCTTTCCACTTATTATAATTTATTTACAATACAAAGGACCATTTAAATTCGCCATTGGAAGGTTCATTATTTAGTAACTAGGCCAGTACATACTGCTTGAATTTCAATGTTTTTAAATTTTCTATTTTTTATTATATATAACTCAGTTATAAGGGAGAAAATGAAGATTGAAGACAGTATTTTAGATTATATTGAAACTCAGCAATTAAGATGGTACGGACATGTCCTGCGAGTGGAAGAGTATCGGCTACCAAAATCGTTTTTGGAATGGAAACCTGAGGGAACACGAGGCAGAGGAAGACCTAAAACCTCCTGGAGTCAGGGAATATATTTATACATGAAGGAGAAACATCTAAAACCAGGAGATTGGATGGACCAACAAAATTGGCTATTGGGAATCGGACGATGTCAAAGACATTAATCAACCGATGATTTATCTATCTAAATTTTCTATTTTTACGCTTAAATGCTGATATTTTTATATATTTTAATAATTTAATTCATAATGTATTTTAAAATTAAGATTGACATGCTTAGAACACATCGAACTAATAAAAATGTAACTATATAGCCTTTATATAATTAATTATATGAACAAACATCACATTGAGTTATAAAAGTCTAAAGGTGTAGCGAATGTGTGTTCCAAAAACAGCTTATAGTTTCTAGAATGCGATAAATAAAAAAATAAATAAAAATAAAACTTTTGCAGTGACGTGCAGTAGTGAAAGTAAGCGATGATTATTTCAGAGCCTGCATCACTTCGAAAACTGCCTAGAAAACCTGTAAAATCTTTTCCAAATGAATAACATCCATCTTCTGAAAAACCTACCGTTTAAAATGCCATGGGATTCCTTTTTTTTTATTTCCAACTAATCTTATTTCAATCTAATATGCTATATATAGTATACAGTAATGCAGTTACTGCAATCTATACATGGGTCAAAAAGCGAGCAGCCCCTGCTCAATAAGCTCTAACTGGAATAAAATATTTTAATTATGACATTATTTATATGCATTTATAAAAAAATATTAACTCCAGGAATTTTGGCAGTTTTTCGCTCTTTCGGATCACTGTCCAATGGTAGGGAAGTGCTCCATGGGACTATATACAAAAATACGCACATATTGTGGCAAAAACTACTGTAATAATATATCTGATATTAAATAATTTGTCAATAATCTGAAGTATCTTTTACAGCAACTTCTCTGATCTCTTACTTTTGTCTTACTGTTCTATCTGAATGGTTATGTGACCGTTCAGGCCATGTCGTATTGCAGTATGGCAGAAGTATATTTTTTTTATTGATTGGTTTGCGTAGGTAAGTGTGTAATTAGAAATATTATGAACCACGATATTCTTTAAATTATCGTTGGACGGAAACCTGCACTCCTGATGGCAAATAACTGCAATGCAGATATGGCGCGAGATACTAAATCACACCGCTTCTATAATCAAAATAGTCCAATTTTTTTTAAAAAAGTTGTAAAATCGTGATTTATATAAAAACAATATTCAAAGTGACAATCCGCAGCTATGGCATATTTCACATCTTTCAAACACATAGGCTCTCACTCTAAGAAGTTATTTCGCTTTTTTTGTTCGAACTTCGCGTTGGATATTGTTTCTGAATTCTTGGATTGAATGCGGAATGTTAGCATACATGCTCCCTTATGAATTATCCTAAATATTAAAGTCACAATTATTTAAATCTGGTTCCAAGAAAGTATGAAAAATTGCAGAGAAATTAATGGAGATAAAAATAGCCTAAAAGAGTCTATGGAACGTGACTTACGCGTCGAGCAGTATTCCAAAACTTACAAACTTAATTAAAAAGAAAAAGAGAAATAACTTACTTTAACCTTAAAATATTTCACCTAGTAGAAAATTTGGATTAGGTTGGCAAACATTAGATATAATCAAAGATACTCGGGAAAATGCAATACTTTGTAACATGTTGCCCGTTTTAACAAGGACTTTATATTCCTGCGATATAATAGTCAAACATTATTTTAAAAACATCCATTTACGACTTATATATATATATATATATATATATATATATATATATATATATATATATACAAACGAATAAAATGTAATATACCATCCATATTATGTTTTGAAAGTTGTTTCATTACATACTTCCACGTCAATCTATACCTGATGGGTATTCATTTAGCCTAATTGTTTTCTGATTTCTTAGAGCTCTTTGAAAATAAAATATTCATTAATTTAATCTGGCAGAGTGATAAATGTATTTAAAAAATAAATTAGGAAAAAATGTAAAAAAATGAAAACTGATTGAGAATCAATAACTTATTGTTCAAGGAATGAAGTGCTAGTGTATCTGAAAATGTGTGACGTAAGCAATTTTACAGTTTTGACGGGCAGAAAATGGTTTCGTGGATATCAGTGATATGTGAATGTGAGTTTACAACAATAATATTGTTTTTATAGCTTAGAGCCTTACATCACACGTTTCATTTTTCCCATTATTAAGTACATAAACTGATCGAAAAAGATAACTGTTCTCGACGTTCAGTCAGTCATGTTCCTAATGAATTGCATTAAAGAAAGGAATTTAAATTTAATTATAGCTGAGGTGTGTTAATATAATAATTGGTTTCTATAGAGTGTTACAGGACATCATAGATACATTTTTAGGAACGGTATGTATTACAGAGAGAACAACTTTTTTGTTAAATAACTTATACTACCAAACACATCATTTGTGAGTTTTGCGTCTAAAGTACAACTCTATCGAACATGGCACGATTCTGTCTGATGTGGTGAAACGCATCATTGATTCGGAAAATCAGCTGAGCTCTGGACAAATTTCGAATTTCTTACAACATAGCTTTGACATCCGCCCCCTCAAAAATAAAAAAATAAATTGGTTACGTAGCGTAGCGCTCACTCTACCATAGCGCAAACTCATTGACAACGTATGTAAATTCTATCTTTCCTAAAAATCTGTTTTTAACATCGTGTGTAACTGAATAGTTTTAGAAAGTCTAATGATATAGAAATTAATATTTTCAGCTCAACTACCTTTGACTACAGCTAACATAACTAAAGAAAAAATGCAATTGATCATGGGCTGACTTCATTGAGCTACTTGTGCACACTTTCAGGACCAAGAACATATTTTCTTCTCATTTAAACCCCGAGTCTCTCATAGGCTAATTAATGAAACTAAATGCTTCAATTGGGGCCACGCCGTAGCGTAGTGGTTAAGGCACTGAGCTACAAGCCAGAGGGTCGAGGTTCAAGTCCCGTTGGGGGTCAGGATTTTTAAATTGACCCAAACCCTCTGGCGGCACTATGGCCCTGGGGTCGACTCAGCCTCTAACGTAAATGAGTACCAGACGCTTGTTCTGGGGGTAAAGGCAGCCGTCACGCAGGGCTGACAACCCGGCTGACATAAAGTGCCGATTGTCTAGAAAAAGTGGGAGCCCTAACCTCCTACTACCCCAAATGACCCTCCTACTCCCTTTCCGGAGTTAGTAATTCACATACTGCGCACGTTAAATTGACGTCGAACAACATAGGCCTACAATAACATTACAGAAACAAACAAAAGACCAGGAAAATAACGAAATGCGTGCCAACTTGTTTGTGAACAGTTGCCAACATTTACAATGCGAAAAGCGTTGTCTACATCCAACAGTTTTTGAAACCATATTTATTTCCAAGTGCCAACATGTTTGAGTTTAGAAACTAAACTACATCTATTAGATGTTATTACACCAAGAGTTAATTTCAATTATCAAATAGTTTTTGATTACGTTCATATTCTTTGTAAGTCAACAGTCCGTATTTGATGTAATTTTGCCAAGATTTGAAAAGAGAATTAAAAAAACAATGAAACATGATTAAGACACTAGAAACGTCGGAAAGTAGCGGTTTCGAATCCCGCTACTTCTTATAAGAGTTTCTCTACTCACTAAAAATGCCAAATTTAAATTTACATTGTCCTGCCTGCTTATGTTGTCTTTAGGAGCCTTGTTTGTTTATTGGGTATGTCACTTATCTTCGCCGCGAGAACTGTGACATCAGGAGGCGAACTCCTGCATATGGAAATTTGCCAGGAATGTTTTAGTATGTAAGATTTTTTAGCGATTAATACATCTCTATAGAGACAGAACTGAAGTCTGTTTTAAGTTCCCCTTGAAAGTCGCATTACCTAATTTTTAGACGAATGCTTGTAAAGTTTTTGGGAAGAATATAGTAATATTTCCGCGGAAGATATGTCCTAGATTTCACAAAATATTAAGATTTCTGAATCAGCAAAATATTAAAATGTTTGAGTCATTTAACATAACAGGTGTTCAAATATTCCTCATCCAACAATGTTAAATAATAAAGAAAATTGAGCTTCCTTGGCCTTGAGAAATATAGAACTCTCGAATAATAAAAATATCGCAAGAAATACCTAACTTCAAATATTTAAGAGGAATGTTTAATCTATATAATCGTATTAATCGAAAACGTGGGTTCTTAATAACGTAATTAAAAGAAAGTTGCAGCTATTTATAAATCGTTGCTGGTCTGAAGCTGTAAGGTATGAAACCTGTGATATAGTCTCAAACATTGGTAAAGAGCCTGAGAAAATCCATATTAGGAGCAGTGGCGCTTCATCTGCCATACGCTTGAAGACCATTCCCGGTTCTATTGAAATATGTGGCCTTCAGTGAAACACTCAAGGTGTCAGAAATATAGGATATTGTGTAGCACTTGGAGTCGAACAGTTCATGATGATTGAAATATCGTGGAATGGGATGAAAGCTGTCACCAGTAATCGTGTTTGATGGAAGGCTCTTATGGGTGCTCTATAGACTTACAAGATTATTAGGCCCTACTTAACTCCATGGCGTGATAGTCCTAGAAGTTTCTTCGGCTATCAGTCGACTTCTGGCCTCACACCCACATCTACCATTAACTGAGGTGATCATACGCCAGTATAGGGGTGACATGTAAGCTTGTCGGGTCCTACATCCTTTATAGCTGCTTTTTAAATCCTGAAGTCACTACTTAATACAGCTACCCGAATTCCTCACGATGCTGCGTGGACTTCGGTCCTATATTGGCAGAAATTTCACGAGATCATTTCCACAGTCAATGACCTTAATGTTGAATCATAAATGTTCCTTTCTTAAAAAATAAATTTTGAAATGAATCATATTCTACCAAGGATGTGGTTTAGAATTTTGCGTTTAAGAAAGTATCGTGTTAATATTCGAGGCCGACCAACTTACTTGTCTGATATTTTCTTATAGTTTTAAGGGCCAATATTAACTTATCAACAAATGAGAGTAAACAAATATTTTAACACGATAATTTAATACTACATTTAAATTTTCCCTTCTATTATAATAATTTAAATTTCCAACACGCTTGGGATAAAATTAAAGCGATCAACAAAAAAATCATCTCCAACACATCTAGAATAAAACTAGAGTTATCAACAAAAAGAAAATAATCTTACCATCAAAAGGGTGGAGTGCTCTATATCAATTAATATATTTGATAATAAACATATATAAGTAAAGTCTCTAAGAAGAAAATGTAAAAATCATAAAAAGCACTCCACGCTTTTGATGGTAAAATTATTTTCTTTTTGTTGATAACTCTAGTTTTATTCTATGTGTGTTGGAGATGATTTTTTTGTTGATCACTTTAATTTTATCCCAAGCGTGTTGGAAATTAAAGTTATTTTTTATTGTTTTAGTTCGGTTTTCTAATAAAGCGTGTTGCTTTAGTTTTTTAAAACTATTTTTTATTTTTTAGTTTTCGTATTTTACAGAATAAGATAAAAATGTAAATATATTTTAATTCGATACTATTGTAGTATGAGCTAAAACAAATAATCTAAAGAAAAGTCCTCCCAACCGGATTTAAAACCCAGCAACCTACGGCTTGCTGAAATTATATACTACTAGAGTTCACCGCTCTACCAACTGAGTTTTTACAACGATTGATTGAAAAGTCGACAAGTCCGCAACCTATTATATCAGTTTTCATTTTTTTGATTTTCTGATGATTCTGGCCAGGATTGTAGAAACAAAATATGAAATTATTGTATTGTCACGGATCTTTTACAAGTATACAAAGTTTCAAGTCGATCCAATGTTTCTAAGTGGGTGAAAATCGTGTTCAAAGATTCCGTAACATAGATACAAAGACACTTTTTTATTTTCTGACGATTCTGGCCAGGATTTTAAAAACAAATATGAAAATATTGTATTGTCACGGGTCCTTTACACGTATACAAAGTTTCAAGTTGATTCAATGATTTTAAGTGGGTGAAAATCGCGTTGAAAGATTCCGTTACATAGATAGATAGATAGATAGATAGATACAGGTCAAGCTAATATAAAGCGTGTAAATAAATAATAAACAACACGCTTTATTAGGAAACCGAACTAAAAAATGAAAAATAATTTTAATTTCCAACACGCTTGGGATAAAATTAATGTGGTCAACAAAAAAAAATTCTCCAAAACACTTAGAATAAAACTAGAGTTATCTACAAAAAATAAGCGTGGGGTGCTCTATATCAATTAATATATTTGATAATAAACAGATATTGGTAATAGTAAAGTCTCTAAGCACCCCACGCTTTTGATGGTAATTTTTTTTTGTAGATAACTCTAGTTTTATTCTAAATGTGTTGGAGATTATTTTTTTGTTTACCACATTAATTTTATCCCAAGCGTGTTGGAAGTTAAAATTATTTTTCATTTTTTAGTTCGGTTTTCTAATAAAGCGTGTTGTTTTAGTTTTTTAAAACTATTATTTATTTTTGCAAAATGTTCAAGAATTTCCCGGGAACGTTTTGGCTATAAGAAAGCTGAAGGCGTTGAGCCCCTTCAAGCTTAAAGGTCATCCTTTGTAGTGAAAACCGTGAAAAAAGTATCATTTTGGACGCTTAAATGAATTAAGCAGCCTAAACCATAACAAATACATCAAATTAATGTACACAGAATTTAATATCTCAAAATATTCTGCAAATAAGGTCGCGGCAGCATGTGTCTATCTTTTACGGATAACTCACAATAACCATTTTTGTTTTTCATTGATGCCAAGAAAATCGAGATAAATAGATTCCTAGGCAACACGGAGTAATCAGCACGGTGTATAAAAATAATTACAATATAAATTTATAATTAATTTTCCTTTTACTAAACATAAAAACACATTAATTTTCATTTGTTTAGGCGAAGCAGCGGACGTCGGGTAATAGCTAGTTTATAACATAAGAAATATTAATTCTTTTAATTTTCGTTATAAACAATTATATTTTCTAGCAATTCTACCCGAGGGCAGGCCTTTCACTGAAATCGTAGCATTTTATTTCATGTTTTGTAGCTTTACTAAGAAATTATATGTGTGGTAGCTGCCCGTTAATTTACACATCGGTGAGGGTTGATGATAATGATGGCCGGGTGATTTTCGGGGACCGTTCGACCCTAAGCTTCCTGACATTTGTCTTAAAGGTGTGGAAAACCCCTAAAAAAAACTTCACGCAATAATGAATCATAATTTCATAAATTTAAATGAAACTTATTTATATTAAAATTGAATAATCTCTTCTGATTATTAGGGTAGGAAAAAATATCCGGCTTTAAGGTGTGCGTAGTCGAGTATAATATTCTCAATTTAATGTAACTTGGACAGCACCTCTATACTTTCTATACAACTCATGATCTTTCTAATTCTCCAAATAGTCTTATCTTGCACTCAATCCCTTTACAATATCTTCCGTTCAAATACACCAATCATCAGGTCAATATTCTTGCATATTGACTATAGACCGAAGTACTGGAAAAAAGAAAAAAAAAGAAGAAAAGAAACTTCACGTAAACATTTGTTAACTTAAATTAAACAAATGACATTTGATTCCTACCTTACCGTCATCCGCGACAATATGATACATGTCTAATACTATCCTTTGTAGTGAGTCACCGGAGTCCATGGGTTACTTATATTAAAAAACACATGCAACATCCATAAACAATCCAGATCTTTTCTGCATTTTAGAAAATGGAGAATTCTGCTCGATTAAAAAATTAGCTTGTTTATTTTTTCAACAGACATTTCTGTGTTGTTAGAAAATTATAAACAACACAAACAAATGGAAATATTTTTCATAAAAGAAAACAAAAACGATTTTGTAATATTAATATATTTACAAGGTAAGGTAACATTAATGATAAATAATTCACTTTGTACGGAATTACATTAACTATAATAAAGTTATACAATTAAACCTAATTACACAATATGTTAAGATATATGTACACAAGTTAAGGTTGCTATTTAAAATTATTAGCATTGAGTTAAAATATAAATAAGGCTAACAGTTCACCATAGAAAATATATTATGTACACTGTTTGAAGACGATTCTTGAAATGATAAGTATTGTGTAATCCTAAACAATCTACTTTGTGAAGAATTACATTAGTTACGATGATGTTATACCATTAAACATTAATACACAGTAAGTTATATATTTACATGAATTGAACTTGCTATTTAAAATTATTAGCATTAAATTCATATATAAACAGAACTAAAAGTTCAACACAGAATGTATATTTACACTATTTGAATATGTTGCTTAAAATTATAAGAATTGGCCTGAGGCACGAACTAATCTTTCACAGACCTAATGATAGTGGTAACACTGAAAAATCTGATAGCCTATAAAAATTAACTTTTTTCTAGATAATTACTTTCGCAGAGAGAAATGCATAATGTTGTCATAAATAAAATATCACGAATAGAAGAATGTATTGCATATAGTATAGAATTATTGTGATGGCGTTAGTATCCCGCAGGAAGTGCAGAAATCTTCAGTAAGAACGCTCGTGAGTGGAAGAAAACACTGTGAGAAGCTTACATCTCTACTACAATGGAGGAGTAATTTCATAGCCTATGAAAGTTATTCTCGCGAGAGTCGGGGAGCACATTGTGGGACATTTTCGCCTCTTCTCCCACTGGAGGATCCCGATATTATTGTTGTTTCTCCCTCGGGAGTCGGGGAAAATGTTGTGGGATGTTTTCGCCTCTTCTCTCACTGGAGGATCCC
This sequence comes from Diploptera punctata, assembly GCA_030220185.1. NCBI lineage: Eukaryota > Metazoa > Arthropoda > Insecta > Blattodea > Blaberidae > Diploptera > Diploptera punctata. Next base: position 2,031,396 of record JASPKZ010003852.1, read on the forward strand.
GATATTATACTTGTTTCTCCCTCGGGAGTCGGGGTAAAATGTTGTGGGATGTTTTCGCCTCTTCTCCCACTGGAGGATTCCGATATTATACTTGTTTCTCCCTCGGGAATCGGGGAAAATGTTGTGGGATGTTTTCGCCTCTTCTCCCACTGGAGGATCCCAATATTATTCTTGTTTCTCCCTCGGGAGTCGGGGAAAATGTTGTGGGATGTTTTCGCCTCTTCTCCCACTGGAGGATCCCGATATTATTCTTGTTTCTCCCTCGGGAATCGGGGAAAATGTTGTGGGATGTTTTCGCCTCTTCTCCCACTGGAGGAATCCCGATATTCTTCTTGTTTTCTCCCTCGGGAGTCGGGGAAAATGTTGTGGGATGTTTTCGCCTCTTCTCCCACTGGAGGATCCCGATATTATTCTTGTTTCTTCCTCGGGAATCGGAAAAAATGTTGTGGGAAGTTTTCGCCTCTTCTCCCACTGGCGGATCCAGATATTATTCTTGTTTCTCCCTCGGGAGTCGGGGAAAATGTTGTGGGATGTTTTCGCCTCTACTCCCACTGGAGGATCCCGATATTATACTTGTTTCTCCCTCGAGAGTCGGGGAAAATGTTGTGGGATGTTTTCGCCTCTTCTCCCACTGGAGGATCCCGATATTATACTTGTTTCTCCCTCGGGAATCGGGGAAAATGTTGTGGGATGTTATCGCCTCTTCTCCCACTGGAGGATCCCGATATTCTTCTTGTTTCTCCCTCGGGAGTCGGGGAAAATGTTGTGGGATGTTTTCGCCTCTTCTCCCACTGGAGGATCCCGATATTCTTCTTGTTTCTCCCTCGGGAGTCGGGGAAAATGTTGTGGGAAGTTTTCGCCTCTTCTCCCACTGGCGGATCCAGATATTATTCTTGTTTCTCCCTCGGGAATCGGGGAAAATGTTGTGGGATGTTTTCGCCTCTTCTCCCACTGGAGGATCCCGATATTATTCTTGTTTCTCCCTCGGGAATCGGGGAAAATGTTGTGGGATGTTTTCGCTTCTTCTCCCACTGGCGGATCCCGATATTATTCTTGTTTCTCCCTCGGGAGTCGGGGAAAATGTTGTGGGATGTTTTCGCCTCTTCTCCCACTGGAGGATCCCGATATTATTCTTGTTTCTCCCTCGGAAGTCGGGGAAAATGTTGTGGGATGTTTTCGCCTCTTCTCCCACTGGAGGATCGCAATATAATTCTTGTTTCTCCCTCGGGAATCGGGGAAAATGTTGTGGGATGTTTTCGCCTCTTCTCCCACTGGAGGATCCCGATATTCTTCTTGTTTCTCTCTCGGGAGTCGGGGAAAATGTTGTGGGATGTTTTCGCCTCTTGTCCCACTGGATGATCCCGATATTATTCTTGTTTCTCCCTCGGGAGTCGGGGAAAATGTTGTGGGATGTTTTCGCCTCTTCTTCCACTGGAGGATCCCGATATTAATCTTGTTTCTCCCTCGGGAGTCGGGGAAAATGTTGTGGGATGTTTTCGCCTCTTCTCCCACTGGAGGATCCCCATATTATTGTTGTTTCTCCCTCGGGAGTCGGGGAAAATGTTGTGGGATGTTTTCGCCTCTTCTCCCACTGGAGGGTCCTGATATTCTTCTTGTTTCTCCCTAGGGAGTCGAGGAAAATGTTGTGGGATATTTTCGCCTCTTCTCCCACTGGAGGATCCCGATATTCTTCTTGTTTCTCCCTCGGGAGTCGGGGAAATTGTTGTGGGATGTTTTCGCCTCTTCTCCCACTGGAGGATCCCGATATTCTTCTTGTTTCTCCCTCGGGAGTCGGGGAAAATGTTGTGGGATATTTTCGCCTCTTCTTCCACTGGAGGATCCCGATATTTTCAAGTTTCTCCCTCCGGAGTCGGGGAAAATGTTGTGGGATATTTTCGCCACTGGCGGGTCCCGTATTTCTACCTATTTTCTGCCTCGGGTGTCGGGGAAAATGGTGTGGGATATTTTCGCCTTTTCTTCCACTGGAGGATCCCAATTTTCTTCAAGTTTCTCCTCGGGAGTCGGGGAAAATGCTGTGTGATTTTGTGGAATCTTGTCTCATGAAGGGTCTGATATTATTCAAATTGCTGTCTGGGTAGTGAATGTTATGGTATATTTTTCTCTTCTGTTTCACTGCGGATGGTCTTAATATGCTTCAAGTTGCTCTCTCGTGTGGTGGAGGCGTGTATTGTGGATGACTGTTTTGGGTTCGACGATCTCGATATGGTTCTCTCTAGGACTATTTCATCTCTTTTCCCCCGTATAATTGCTCCCTCATTATTCAGAGCGACATTAATATAATTATTTTTCATTTTACTTTGGATTGCTGTGGTACTGAATAACATAATTAATCTCCTATATTCCTTGTGCTTTAATTTGTATTGTTTTAATTATAATTTAGAGCTTCATTTTTGGTCAAATGATTGTTTAGGATTTGTTTAATTGTTTTTTACTTAGTTTCTTTCTGTACTTAAACACATTTTTTCCTTGTTGATGAAGTTCACTTTATAATTGTGTAGCTTGCTAAAATTTGATTTTTCATCATTGTCCACAGTTTAATATTCATTTGTTTATTTCAGTAATTTAGTCACCCATTACCTACTATATTCTCATTTACTGTAACATATTATTTATAACTTAAGGCAGTCAATTTTGTGAATTTTTATCGTTGGTACTTTCTCTTTTTTGATTATATTAATTTTTTATGTAACTTACTGGAATTCATTTTTATATAATTTCATTGTCCACAGTTTTCATAGCAGTTGTTTAATCTAGGAGTTTACAATACCGTTTTATGAAGCAAATGTATATCAGGGCTCCGTACATTCTCTATACTCACTTATTTGTGACAAATAATTTTTAATTGTATTAGTTTACTACTATATTTATATCTTTCTCAGTTCGTTGAATAAATAACATGTATGGTCTACTTTCTTTATGCTCAATTATTGTAAGAAATCTGTTTTAACTTATGTATGTAGAATTTATCCTTTTCATTCTTTCTGATTTAATTTTATTTGCGCAGAATTTAGAGAATATTTATAAATGTTATCTGAAATAACTTAGTTTAAATTTAATTGTGCAGTTTCATAGCAACTGTGTTACAATAACAGTCGCTTGAAATTAACAATTCCTCTTGTGACCAGGGTACAATATTTTTGTCGCGTCGCGTCGTTTGTAATGTTGTAACTTAGGAACAAAAAATAATATCAATAAAATATGCTACGTGTCAAATCGAAGTCAAATTCTTTGTCATCCGGAGAGGATGTAAGAGAGGTTTACCACCTGGTCACGAACATTATAATTAAAAAGTATTTTTTAAATTAATGTAATTTATGTTATTATCTTTTGAGTAGTCTATATCGTGAACTTACGATCGCAATTGCAAAAACATTTTGATTTGTATGAATATGTTTGAGGTGCTGATTAAAAAATGTATAAACCCCACATCGCCAACAACACTGTAATCTACAAAGAGTTGATATTCCGCTCACAGTGGATCATACCTAGCATGATATCATGACTTCAGTTACTTTTGATATCATAGACATTTTTCTCGAGCTAATGCATTTATTTGTCTCTTCTTCTGGTTGATTCGCTCGGGATATGTCATGACAGAATTCATTTCAATGCTACCAACATCAAGAATGGTGTCATTTCCCGATTACCCAATCACTATAAAATAAAAATATGTATAATCATCATCATCATCATCCATGCAAGTATTAGGTCGTGTGGCCTGTTACGGTCTCAAAGAGGAATTTTCCTTCCAGTGCTTTTTGAACGTCCCAGCGATCTTTAGCCTTAGGAGTAGTAATGAAGCATGGCTTTCGGGATTCTGTGAGGATTTCCAGTTCCGGTAGTTTTTTTTTAACTTATGATGGAGAATGGGTTCTACATTCAACTCTTCCATAATTTCCTCATTTCTTTTATGGTCCCAGTTTGTATAGCCTGCTGTACGCGCATATATCGCATCTAATTTGCTGTTATTCGGCTTTCATATCTTCTTCACATTGTCCATGCTTCACTACCATACCTTAATACTGGTCTTGCATGAACCTTGTAAAGCCGTAATCTTATGTTACTTTGTACTAAAGATGGTTTCATAATACTATTAATTATCCCTGATGTATTTTTGTGAAATTTGTGATTTTCTTTGCTATACCAACTTCATCTTGAAATGTTAAATTATAACACAAATAATAAAATTAATTTGTTCGTTCTAAAATGTCATCGTTCAAAACAATTTTGCTAGATATAGGATATTTCCCTCAAAAAGCCATAAAATACCCAGTAAATATTTAAATATTTACATAGGTATCTAACCACTTCGTAGACTTATAAAGTTTTGCTATTTTAATAACAATAACCTGCTTTGAATTATTTATAATATAAAAAATCAATTCTGTCCATTTTCTTAATAAACAGTCCTAAATAATATTTTCTTATATTCTAATGAAATATAAAATATTTATATTAAAATGAAATAATCCCTTATGATTATTAGGGTATGAGTAAATATCCGGCTTATGGCGAGAGATTAAACTAATTTAATCGAATGAAACTTTGTATGCTTATTTTTATAAACCTCTTCCCGAACTAGATGCCTTTGTTGTCTTTACGTAGTTTTTATGAATATTATTAATGATAATTAAGAGGTTTGTGTTTTTTAGGGAAGTTGATAAATTACCTGGCATTTTTCTTACAGTTCTTACCTGAGAATTTAACTTGTCTGGGAATCGAATCTGTACTCACTAGTGACGTTGATATTACTCTAGCGTTAATCAAAATCAGTCTTAATGTACTCTTTGACACCATTTCATAATATCTCAGCCTTCTTTTGTTTAATATTATTTTCTTTCAAACTCCAATTTATCTTGCCATTAATAAACAAGATGATAAAGCCTATCTTGTAATAGGCATTTAAGTACTCTTCTTTCATAATTAGTAGAGACCCAATTATATGCATTTGCATGTTGCATATGCATTTGCATATTTAGACCTTTTTCACCTGTTATTGCATATTTTAACTAAAAACTAGCGATAACGCATATTTTCGCGCTATATTTGCAACATTTTAAAAATATGTGTTGTTTTACAGCGAACATTTTGAGGCCATTAAAAATGTAGTAAACGATTTCGATAGTGCAGAGGCTTTAGCAGTTTGTCAGTCAAGGAAGCATTTAACGATTCCACTATTTAAAAAATAAATAATAGTTTAAAAAAACTAAAACAACACGCTTTGTTGGAAAACCGAAGTAAAAAATGAAAAATAATTTTAATTTCGAACACGCTTGGGATAAAATTAAAGTGGTCAACAAAAAAATCATCTCCAACACATATAGAATAAAACTACAGTTATCAACAAAAAGAAAATAATTTTACCATCAAACGCGTGGGGTGCTCTATATCAATTAATTAATATATTTGATAATAAACAGATATTGGTAAAAGTAAAGTCTCTAAGAAGAAAATGTAGAAATCATAAAAAGCACCCCACGCATTTGATGGTAAAATTATTTTCTTTTTGTTGATAACTCTAGATTTATTCTATATGGGTTGGAGATCATTTTTTTGTTGACCACTTGAATTATATCCCAAGCGTGTTGGAAAATAGAATTATTTTTCATTTTTTACTTCGGTTTTCTAATAAAGCGTGTTGTTTTAATTTTTTTAAACTATTATTAATTTTTTTATTTTTTAGTTTTAATATTTTACAGTATAAGATAAAAATGTAAATATCTTTAAATTCCATACTATTGTACTATGACCTAAAAGTAATACTCTTCTAAAAAAATCCTCCTAGTCGAATTTGAACCAGCGACCTATTGCATACTGAAATTATATACCACTAGAGTTCACTGCTCTACCAACTGAGCTCTTAAAACGACTAACTAAAAAGTCGACAAGTCCGGAACCTATTATACCAGTTTTCATTTTTTTGATTTTCTGATGATTCTGGCCAGGATTTTAGAAACCAAATATGAAATTATTGTATTGTCACAGGTCATTTACAAGTATACAAAGTTTCGAGTCGATCCAATGTTTTTAAGTAGGAGAAAATCGTGTTCAAAGATTACGTTACATAGATACAAAGACACTTTTATTATTTTCTGACGATTCTGGCCAGGATTTTAGAAACAAATATGAAAATATTGTATTGCCATGGGTCCTTTACAAGTATACCAAGTTTCAAGTCGATCCAATGTTTCTAAGTGGGTGAAAATCGTGTTCAAAGATGCCGTTACATAGATTCAAATACACTTTTTTTTATTTTCTGATGATTCTGGCCAGGATTTTAGAAAATAAGTATGAAATTATTGTATTGTCACGGGTCCTTTACACGTATACAAAGTTTCAAGTCGATCCAATGTTTCTAAGTGGGTGAAAATCGTGTTAAAAATTCCGTTACATAGATATAAAGACACTTTTTTTTTATTTTCTGATGATTCTGGCCATGATTTTTAGAAACAAAATATGAAATTATTGTATTGTCACGGGTCTTTTACAAGTATGCAAAGTTTCAAGTCGATCCAATGATTTTAAGTGTGTGAAAATCGCGTTGAAAAAATCCGTTACATAGATAGATAGACAGACAGACAGACAGATAGATAGATAGATAGATAGATAGATAGATAGATAGATAGATAGATAGATAGATAGATTGATAAATAGATAGATACAGGTCAAGCTAATATAAAGCGTGTAAAAAAACTTTTTTGCCACTTTTTAAATTACAATTCCATCGATTTTAAACAATCCTCATGAATTTGTAGTTACAATGCTCGCTTATGATTACAAACTTCGCGCGTTCAAATCCGGCCGAGGGCGTTTGAACTTTTTCAGTCGTAAAAATATGACTTCTTTCTGAAGTAAAGTAAAGATATCGTTGTCGAGTTATAGACTATTTATAGCCTTATGGGTCATAAGTCCACCGCTGTGGTTTCGAGGTAGCGTGTTGCCTTGTCACGCAACGAGCCCAGGTTTGATTCCCTGTCGGGACAGGCTCCTGGGTGAGGTTTTTTCGGGGTTTTTCCTCACCTGTAAGACAATTGTCAGGAGCCTTAGGGCCCAATAGTACCCGAAAATAATCCGGCCATCATCATCATCCTTCACTGGTGTGGAGAGCAACGGGAAGCTACCACACCTAAAATCCCCTGTAAAGCTGCAAAGCATAGCATGAAAATGCTATGATTGCAGTGGAAGACCTGCCTTCGGGCAGAATTACTATGGATGGATGGGTCATAACAGAACCTTCAGCCTAAAATACGAGGCCTCTAAGTAAATTTGGGTCCTTTCACACCCAGCTTGCGATGCTAATAACCTAAACTGTTAAAGAGCGTCACTAAGTATACCTATAATACAACCTACTTTCCATTGATTAGAGTAACAGTTTTTAATTTGACATTCAGTTAACCAACATCATTTATTTGAAGCATTGACATTATATTTGTCAAATATATACATTATTATTTATAAATTTACAGAATGCAAAGAAACATTGTTATTGAATCATAAATTACTCTAAACGACCTAGACGGTGGTGGGTCTGCGGATGTCATAACATCTACTCAGACGAAGTTAATTTTGTATTGTGTTAGAAATGTACGTAACACCTGCGAACAGAGCTAAGTTGCCAACTGGAGATTTTGGCATCCACAGCATCAGTAACATGTCATCGCCAATCAGGCGCGAACAACAGTTTGCAAATTCAAGAAATATGCTTATGCTTTCACAATGTTCGCAAGACAATTTGTTCACATATTAAACAAGATTCGATTTAAATTACACACATACTTAATTCCTTTATAATTAAAGTGTTTAGTAATATATATATTTTCACATTGTGGCCAAGCGGTCCAATATTGAAAGCGGCATTATGCCCTTTGCGCAGAGCTACGGGACACGTACTGTTTCGAATCGCCATTTTAGAGATTTTTTTTTTTCATTTTTTCACGGAATTACGGCTAGTCTACTTATAGGATCTGTGCTCAACTAGCTTCGTAATTTTGGATAGCTACAATGAATGGAGACCTTATGCATAAAAAGTCAGCTATAATGACAACTTTTATACTGACAAGATGAACGTACAACTCTGTGACTGACACATGTGGTATGAGCATCCGGATTGTGTGACTGCGTGTCTATTATATTTAAGAGTAAATAGGGGAGACAGTTGCGAAGTGATCCACTACAGGTCTTGGGAGGCCCTTTGGGTGGTAGGGGGTTAAGGTTTATCCACCTTTTTTTGGTCTATCGACATGAGATTTCAGCCCCGCGTGTCGACCGGGTTATCCCTGAACAAACGCCTGGTACTCATTTCCGGGAAAAGTACTTTAATATCAAGGAAGCGGGCCCGAGTTTGATCCTCGGTTGAGAAAAGTTTTCTGGGTGAGGTTTTTTGGGGTTTTTCCTTTCCTGTATGAATGTCAGGAAGCTTTAAGGCCAAACGGTCTCCGAACATCATCTGGCCATCGTAATCATCATTATCATATCACGTCATTGGATTAAGTTTAAGAATTAGGCCACTCCTGGCGCATCAGTACCATCATCATCACATATTATACATCATCGGGGCTGTGTAACTCCGTATTCCAGATGCCTCAACCTCAGAAATGGGTTACAATAACAGCGATGCCAGGAGAGAATACCAGAAATGTCGTAAATGACAACATGGTGATATTGAATATAAAAAAATTGGTATTAAAAAATATAATATCTCCGTATTAAGCACAGGCCTATTGATATTTTCGGAGAGAAATTTTAATACTAAAGAGTACTTTTTATCTTACTTCGAGTTATTTTAAATTGTTAAATACTTAGAATAAAAGGCTACATTAGAGGCTGAGACGACCCCAGGGCGATGGTGTCAGCAGAAGATTTACTCCAGTTTAAAAATCCTAACCCAACCGCGATTTGAACTCTCGATCTTCCGCGCCTCCGCCTTGTAGCGTACTGGTTTCATGAACCACAGTACGGCGTGCCCCAATTGTTGTAAAGAGGGATGAAAAGTAACTCGTGATCAAACATTTATGAATGTGATTCTAATTTCCTGAAATTAAAATTTTCGTATTAATAAAGATCACTTCTCGCTTTATATATATATATATATATATATATATATATATATAGGATATACTATGCTCTATGTTCAGATTATAAGGGCAGACTGCCCGAACACCGCGATCTATTGCGCTATCCCAGTACTATGAACATGAGTGGAAAGTCTACTCTACGGTATTATGTAATTTGTAGGTCGTTTTCCAGGTCCGACACACTAGGTTCTACTCCTATGAACCATACCGTCATTTTTGGGTTGGACCCGTGGCCGCGAGGGGTGGATTTACAACCCTCCTGTCGATCCCTTCTTCCCTTTTTATTGCTCAGAGTCGGAGTCGTGAGGCAGAACTCTGGTACCCCACTATATCCTCGCAACCACATATTTTCAACTCCTATGGATTGTCAACCAAATTAATTTTTACCTAACATGATGCGAGGTGAAGGGTGATATCTTCTTCTTCCTAGGCTTATTTACTAGCCTGTTCCGGCTCCAAATTGCCGCTGTTTCCATCTTTTCTTTGATCTTCGAAACTTCTTCTTCCTCGTGGTGAATAGTTGTATGCTGCTTTTGGTATTCTATTCTCAGTCATCCTTGCTAAGTGTTCTTTCCAGTTTGTTCTGTATTTCACTATTGTTATGTTTAATTCCTCTACTTTCACTTGTTTTATTTTTCTGGTGTTTGTTTTTCTTTTCTTTTTGTGAAGAGTGATTTGAAATAAATAAATGAAAAATGAAATCACATTAAATGGAGGGAAGGGGAATTGGTGGAATGAAATTCAAGAAACGGGAGAACTCCGAGAAAACCCCGAAAAACGTTGTATGGCCCACCACAAGTCCTCTCCGGAGCCACCAGGATTCCTAATCGAGCCACCTGCGAGCGCTAGCCACGCTTTTACGGAGACAGCCAAAATATGTACATACTTTTAGATGTCATTAACCGTTCAGTTTCAATTAATTTGTACAATTGTAATTGATTAAATTATAACACTGACATTTTCATCATGGAAAAAATTATTTTCGTATGGATATTGCATCCCAGCATTTGCTTTGACATCTGAGGAAAATCTTTAAAAAAAGCTCAGATTGGTCGAGACGGGATTTGAACCTGGGGCTTCCCGAATACGCGCCTGAAAATAAACCTTGTGCCAACAAATTCGGTCAAATGTTATTGTTAACCAGAAATACTTCAACTTTCGAGATAAAAGTAGATAAAATCGAAATTGAATGTTGCAGAGGAATAAACTAATGGACAAACGGTAAATCAGATCAAAGATAAATTTAATTGAAAGAAACAAACGTTTTCTGGGTGGCTGGCAGAAGTTAGTAGAATGTTAATAAAATGAACCAAACAGTTGTTTCATTCACACATTTAAATACAGACTGATTATAAAAAAAAAATGAACACTTTATTTCTATGAATGAAACTAACAAACAATATGTGTTACAGTAACTTCCTGTGGAAGACATTATGTAAGGTAGAAGTATCAATGAGAACACTGTTTGGAACACAACCAAATACTGTAACAGTCTTCAACAGTGCCAAGTGAACCCAAACCATTAATTGCCCGCCTTCATAATCCTTTATACCGGAAATAGGATTTATACTAATGGCGCCTGTTCCCAATAAAATGTCCCGAAAAAAAAACGAAATTCTTCTTTGTATGTTGAAAGCAAAACATCGTAAATAACACATTTTCAAAGTAATTTTATAATCTCCTATGTGAATTTTTTTCTTTTCCTTCTTCCATCTGCAAATTTTTGGGATATAACGTGATTCCGCCAAAGCTTTTAAGATATTGATGCAATTTTATACGTTTTGCTTTACTAAAAGCAATCTTGTCGTAAAACTGCGCCATAAAGAGGTTTGTGTAACACAAGTATTTTAGAAAGTATTTAAATCGATTTTTATTTGTGGTTTATAGTCGTTTTACTTTAATGGTTACGAGTATATTTTAACTTCTCAGAAAGTGCTCATGTCCACCGGTGTATTATCGCGGTACCGTGCGCATTTCTAAACTGTTCTTTATGCAATCTAAATAAAATAGTATATTACGATGCGAGGTTGGGAAATGGTTCTTACAGAAGCGAGGAAATGTTTAAAAACCGAGCGATAGCGAGGTTTTTAATTTCCAAGATTCTGTAAAAAAACTTCACAAACGTGCGTTGTACATTATTTTTGTGCGATTGTTTTCAAAATAATAAATAATAGTAAAATAATAACATCTTTGTTGGAAATATTTGCGTTCATTATAAACAAGTGACTAAAACTACAGCAGGCCGTGACACCAATCAGTCATAAAATGGCGGCAAGTACGTTTATATTGTTTCAAATACAGTTCAGTTCATTTAAAATGCAGTGATTTGTTTCATATAATGTATATTAACACTACCTTTTGGCTATATTTTTGTATATACTGTACATTGTATGTAGTGCACATGAAGAGCAGTGGTTTTACTTCCCATGTATATTACAGTATAGTCGTTTAGTTTGGCAACTCTGAAATGTAGGAAGTTGAACTTTCAATCATGGTCGCCATTGCTGTAAGTACGGCAAAACGCACTATCGCAGAAAAATAAAAATTTCATCGTCCAAAAATGGTGTTGCATCAGCTTTGCTGTTTATGAATGTAGAACATCAATAGCGGCCCCAGGTTCGATTCTGATCAGGATAATTTTTCAGGGTGATGGCTTTTCGGTGTTTTTAGTCACCTGTAAGATATACGTTAGGAGAATTTAAAGCCCAAACGGTCCCAACATCATCTAGCCATCATAATCATCATTCTCATACTCGTCATGTTTATAATAGTACGAATATGTGAGAAAATGGTGTGTTTCTTAATGTTGTATTGTCTCAGAGGAGGCCCTGAATTGAGCTGATCACTCAATCGGGAGGCCCCCCGTGTCCTTGTGTTGTCAAAAAAAGTATGTGTGTAATCCAAAAGCTTAAAATCCTTATCCCCACACTCAAATTCAACCCAGGAAGTTGCTGATTGTTTGGAATAGGGAACTGGGTTGCCATTTTAACAATATATTCTGGAGAGAAATCCTTATATAAAACTGAAGATTGCAACACAGCGGGTACATAGTTGTAAATTGTAGCCGTCTAAGCAACCCCCTCTTAAAGAAAGAAAACAGTTACCACTTGTCACTGAGCTCGTGTGGACCTATATTATCTTTGTGAAAGTGTCGACTCTCATATTTACTATAAAACTAGCTTGCATGCTGTAAAAGGAAAACTGTTTTTTTTTAATGTATAGTACATAGATTTGGAAAAAGCACTGCCAACCTTGCTGCTCCACCCCTCCTTAACAAACAAATACCGTTATTATGAGTTTGGCAACATCTACCCTCTGTAGGAAGGGGGACACTGGCATAGCCCATAAGGTCTGTAGTAACTTCCTGGGTTGAATTAGAGTGTACAAGTCATGCCACTGTCAGTCCCGGGCGATGTGGAACATGTAGACCTAAAATGTATCTATAAGGTGAGAGAAGACGGAGAAGAAGAAAAATAATGTAATCTTTACGGCTATAATTGTAATTTAAAAACTTAAAAAATTTGTGACGGATTTGAACTTTTTTTCTAGTTCATTAGTGATCGCGTTGTCATTGGCCTATCAGGATAGCAAAATATATCGCATTTACATATAAATAAATAACTATATCTCACCCTACTTATCGAAGCAGGAGATTCATGGCTGCGCAAACAAAAGCTCCCATATTACTCCCTATTCTGAGCTAGTACTTTCTGATAATTCCCTTGATAATCTACCTCTATCATCACGCTTAATATCATTCTCCAATCTCATTCTTGGGCTATCTACTGGCCCCTTTCCCTCTGGTTTTCCTACAAAAAGTTTTGTAGTTTTCTACAGTCACATTCCTATTTGATCTCTTTGGTCTAATTGTTTTCCTATGCATTTTATTGTCAAATAATGTAGTATTTTATCCTCTCGTAAAGTAAGAGACCATTTTTGCAACCGTCATTATATATATATATATATATATATATATAAACTCCAAGTGCGACAGGCTTAGAAGGCTTAGAAGGCATTTGGCCTACCAGCCGGCTGCTGGCCTCATACCCATATGTGTTAATCACAAAGTTAGACGATCATCTAGCCATTGTAGGGGTAACATGTGGTCAGCATGCTGGGTCCCCCAGCCGTTATAACTGGTCTTCTCAACTTGGAGTCGCTACTTATTGCAGCTATCCAAATGCCTCACGATGCTGGATGGGCAACGGTCCCATACTGGCCGAAATTCCATGAGAAAATTTCTTCCACCATGGAGACTCGAACCAGCGCAAGATCCGTAGCCTTTGCGCCAAGGCTTCTTGCCTTAACCACTCGGCTACTGCGCGGTATGTATGTATGTGTGTGTGTGTGTGTGTGTGTGTGTGTATATATATATATATATGGTATGATAAGAAAAATAAATGCCTGGACGGGATTCGAACCCGGATCTCTGAGTCTGTACCTCAGCGTGATATCCATTACACTACCAGGCGAATCCAATTCAAAAACTTATTTTTCTTATATATGTATTATACTCTCCATTATTACTAGATGTCGCGAGAACACTGTCTTCACTGCCATCTAGTAGCTGACTATATCAAGTAAGCAAATTAAAGAGAATATTTATTTATTTTACTTTATAGCAGTGACTACATATATATATATAGTTTAACATTTTCTGAGCGAAGTTGAGATGACAAGGAACCCTGTATTGCACACAATGGCTTGCTTATAGCATAGATTTGAATCTATGAAACTTCTTTTTTTCCTGCAGCTCATTCCTGTTTAACGGTATTTATAGATTATTCAATTAAAATATTATGAACAACAAAAACATACGTACACAAAGTAAAATGTTGTGCCAATGCGAAACTGGTACGGTACTTAATATCATTACTAGAAAATTTATTATTTTAATATGAGGGAAAACATACACTATTCTTTTTTAATGTTAAGAGATTGTATTAGTAGCTTATCTCATCTCATCAAACAATTTTTTAAAAAGAAAATGCGAAATCTTCCTAGAAATGTTGTCTCTTTTAGAATAATATAGTACATACTTGCGCGTACATAAACAAATGTTTCGGGATGGTTCTTATTATAATAGCTACTAAAGTAAATGTTCGTTAATTTAAAAAGTTTCAGATTAAATTAAAAAAATTATAATTTGAAGTTACGATACTAAGGTACTAAGATTACATGATATTCATTTTAATTAAAATGTTAAGGTTTGCGTTTTGTGCTAATTATGAAGCTAGAAAGACGAGATCTTTTAGAGTTTCTCATCCAGTACAAGCTATATCAGGAGTTTATAAACTGTGTGGAGTCCTTAAAATATGATAGCATAAGACCTATGTGTGTGCATACTCATACGTCCCGGGTATGACACGGGCGTTCCTTGGCGGGAGTTTGTTTGTTAACCAAGCTAATTAGTTACACTTATTTACCTACAGATGTCAACAAATGACATATGGTTAGCACATAGCCTCAATGAGGCATCTAGTAGGTATGACATATAGTAGGTAAGTAAGGTATTTCTTGGATGGATGAAGGTCTGTTCCTTGGCGGGAGTTTGTTTCTTAACCAAGCTAATTAGTTACACTTATTTACCTACAGATGTCAACAAATGACATATGGTTAGCACATAGCCTCAATGAGGCATCTAGTAGGTAAGACATATAGTAGGTAAGTAAGGTATTTCTTGGATGGATGAAGGTCTGTTAAATTTTGCACAGAGGCTTTTTCTATCAGGTTTAAGGTTCTTTTACGAGCCAGAACATCTTCAGACTCGGGACCCACGACTTCAAGTCTCCCTCGAAGGATTTGTCCCTTGGGTTTTTTCCATCCTAAAAATCCATTCGCAAAATAACATACCCACTACACCACCGCGGCGGACATAGGACCTATACAAAAAGAAAAATATGTATAATATAATATACTTAATTCTGCATGCACGCCGTAGCGTAGTGGTTAAGGCACTGAGCTACAAGCCGGTGGGTCAAGGGTTCAAGTCCCGTTGGGGTCAGGATTTTTAAACTGACCCAAACCCTCTGGCGGCTCTATGGCCCTGGGGTCGACTCAGCCTCTAACCGAAATGAGTACTAGACGCTTGTTCTGGGGTAAAGGCGGCCGTCACGCAGGGCTGACAACCCGGCTGACATAAAGTGTCGATTGTCTAGAAAAAGTGGGAGCCTTAACCTCCAACTACCCCAAGGGCCTCCGGGTCTGTTGTGGGATCACTTTACTTTTAATTCTGCATAAATAAACTTTTATGAGTATAATTAAGTAAGTTTTTTTTTTATTTTTATGAATGGAATAAAAATATAATTAACTTAGTTTTTTAAATTCCTCCTTTTAATACGATTATCTTGCTTGTTACACTGAATTGACACTGGCTAATAAAATAATAATTGAAACATAATGTTGAGTGATTCCGGGTTATGTGGCCGTGGTCCATAGTTGGTGTTGATACCAGACGTTTCGCCCTCAACTGCGGAGGGCATCTTCAGTGGCGAGTGTTTCTAGGCGTGTTTCCTGGTCGGAAGATCTACTTAGAGTGAGCGCTGCGGACGTTGTGGACGTTGTATTAGTGGTGGGTGCAGGGTGAGTGGGCGTGGCTCTTGATGATTGGCTAATGGTCGTCTCCTAGTTGTCCCTAGTGTTAATGCATTTATTTTCTAGTGTATGATACCAGGCCTTAGCCAGTTTGATACCTTCCTCTTTTCTGTTGATATTTCCCTTTTTCCAGAAAAATGGCTACACATCCAAGGAAATAAGACAAACCATACATCCACGAAGACAGCACGTCAGAATGGATAACACACCCTCAACCAGCATAGCCTACTTACCATATGTACAAAGAGTCACAGATCGTATCGGAAAACTCCTACGAAAATACAACATAAAAACAGTTTACAGACCTACAAGAAAAATAGAAGACTGCCTTCGCTCAGCTAAGGATCCTCGGCAACCTCTCTCCACTTGCGGCGTATATCGACTTCCTTGTTCGTGTGGTAAATCATATATAGGGACCACGAAAAGAAGTATAGCCACCCGTTTACTAGAACATAAAAGAAACTGCAGACAAGGAGAAATGGATAAATCAGCTGTAGCAGAACATGCCATTATGAATGGACACCAGATTCTATTCGACGATACACAAGTTTTAGCCACAACTTCCTACTATTTCCCTAGATTATACCGAGAGGCTATAGAAATATACAAGCATAAGGGAAATATCAACAGAAAAGAGGAAGGTATCAAACTGCCTAAGGCCTGGTATCATACACTAGAAAATAAATGCATTAACACTAGGGACAACTAGGAGACGACCATTAGCCAATCAGCAAGAGCCACGCCCACTCACCCTGCACCCACCACTAATACAACGTCCACAACGTCCGCAGCGCTCACTCTAAGTAGATCTTCCGACCAGGAAACACGCCTAGAAGCACTCGCCACTGAAGATTCCTTCCGCAGTTGAGGGCGAAACGTCTGGTATCAACACCAACTATGGACCACGGCCACATAACCCGGAATCACTCAACATTATGATTACCGGCCGTGAAAGCCTGCATTCAACAATTGAAACATAGTTTACAATTGTGATTGTCTTTCTTTTAGAGATGCACACAATTTTATATATATATATATATATATATATATATATATATATATATGTTATAATTATATATATAATCAATTGAGTTTGTGTTTACTTGATGAAAATCCATTACTTATTTAATTAAATAAAAATAAAACTTACATTTTTATTTGATTTTGATATTTATTAAAATATAATTTAGTTACAGCTGTTTCGGTACACTGTACCTTCTTCAGACATGTTAACAAATTAATGAATTGTGTTATTATAGTACATAACAACTGTATCTATGCAACAATAATAATTTTTTTTTTATAATCTGTATTATAAATTTAACAGAGGCGATTCATTCAAATCTAGTTGGGAATTTAACAGTTTATTACTACTTTTCAATTTACTTATTTCTACAGTTCTAAAAGGTCCAACTTCTTTCCTTTGTCACAAACATGTAAAATTTTAAAATTTGGATCAAAACAATGATTATATTATATATTATATTGTTTTGATCCAAATTTTAAAATTTTACTTGTTTGTGACAAAGGAAATACATGCTTGCCTTAAGTTAGAGTAGGTATTTAATTTAGTTATTACTCAGTCTTTAGAATAACGGATTTTCTGTCGAAACATGTCGACGATTTATAACTTAACTGTTAGTGATTGGATTTTATTTTATATTTTTATTTATTTATTTTATTTATTTAGCCTAACGGAGTTAATATAGCAATGCGTAAAATTGTGTTGGCATATTAACTTTTTTCAGGGGAGGCGCGTTCTGATTTTGACAGTTGAGAGGAACCCAGACAGGAAAAAGTTTGAAAACTCCTGATCTATGAAATTAATTGTAATAAATTCCACTACTTTTTTTGTGTTCACACAAAATCACATGCAGAAACATAATGTGTTTATTTATAGTGTTCTGCCCTAGGGCAGGTCTTTCACTGCAATCATAACATTTTCATGCTATGCTTTACACCTTTACTAGAGAATTATAGTTGTGGTAGCTCCCCGTTGCTTTCCACACCGTGGATAAGGATGATAATGATGATGACCCCATGATGTTCGGGGACCGTTTAGGCCTCAAAACTTCCTCACAATTGTCTTACAGGTGAGGAAAAATCCTGGGAAAACTTCACCCAGGATGCTTGTCCGACCGAGAACCAAACCCGGGCCCGCTCGTGCCAAGGCAGCACGCTATCTCGAGACCACAGCGGTGGACACATAATATACAGATGTAAAATAACTTCTAATAAAATCTATGATTTTTTTATTTACACAAAATAATATACCCCATGTAAGGATATCCATCCATCCATAGTAATTCTGCCCGAGGGCAGGTCTTTCACTGCAATCATAGCATTTTCATGCTATGCTTGCAGCTTTACTAGGGAATTATATGTGTGGTAGTTTCCCGTTGAAGGATGATGATAATGGCCATATGATTTCGGGGACCATTTGGACCTTACAGTTTTTCTGACATTTGTCTTACAGGTGAGGAAAACCCCGATAAAAACCTCACCCAGAAAAACTGCCCCGACCGGGGATCGAACCCGGACCCGCTGCGTGACAAGGCACCACGCTACCTCGAGACCACAGCGGTGGACATATAAGGATATAATGGAATGAAATTTGTTTTAATGATTGCTTTCTGTTTACACAACATTACTATTACTAGTGTAGAAAGGTTACTTGTTTCCCAGCACATAGTAGACTTACTATGTTGAACAAATTAATTAATAAAGCAAGCAGGTCTGACAAGTTAATGTCACAACCCAATCCTAATCTGTATTAAACGTCAGGAAGGATGAGTTATATGCGACGCGAGGTTTACTAAAGCTGATAGCTTCATACACATCTCAAAACTGTCAATAAGGTTACTCAAATTTCATATTTACAGAACTAATTAGAATATAACTTTTAATCTGTAAAATTATATATCCCCATTTTTATTCATATAACTGTAACAATATGTCAATTGCGCAACACGCAAACAATATTTTTTAAGACATTGCATAGTACCTAATTTAATTAAAAACAATAACCGTCAACTATATTGTGTTGACATATTTCACAGTAATTACTCTTATTGGTTAAATTAAGTTAATCAACTTTTATAAGATTCATGATGTGTTCCGTTGAGGTATTAATTAAGTTGAGGAGACGGACCTTTCAGGTGAATATTCCATAATTTTATATAAATTAAGTTTATATGACATTTAAGCATCATTTGACATGAAGTTTCCTTTTTAGTTTTTTAATAGTAACTTTTAAAAGGAAGTAAACTAATAGCAATATAAATGAAATACCTAAGAAGAACAATGGGCAAAACGCGACAAGACAGAATAATAAACGATAGAGAGAAGAGATCGAACAGGAGAATACATTAATAGGGGGCATTGAAGAATGGCAACTGAAGTGATTTAGGCACGTATGCCGTATATCAGAGAAAAGGAAACCCAAACAAGTAATGGAAATGAGAACAAGGCGAAAAATTGGAAGAGGAAAAGTTAAATGGGAAAATACATTGGACATAATAGGAAGAAAGCGAGGCAAAACAATGGAAGAAATGAGAAGAATGTGTAGGGATGGAGGAAGTGGATGGTCCGAGGTGGCCTAACGGCATTAAGGGGCAGCCGAAGAAGAAGAACTTTTAAAATATATTGAAACTCTGTTCGATTTAAGCTATACATGTGAGTAGCAGTAGTAGTATTTTATTTTACAGTGTTACTCAACAACTGTTGGCCGCGGTGGACTAGTGGTTATGCTCCTTGCCTCTGGTCCAGAGGGTCGCCGGTTTAAACCCGGCCGGGGTCGATGGATTTTTTAGGACGGAAAAATCCAAGGAGTAAGTCCTCCGGGAGGGACTTTAAGCCGTGGGTCCCGAGTCCGAAGATTTTCAGGCTCGTAAAAAATCCTTAAGCCTGAATGAAAAAGCCTCTAAGCAAAATTTACCGAATTTTCCCGTCCTAGTACTACCTTGGTTTCCTAGATATCAGTATGAGGCGGAACGCTGACCACGGACCACTCAAAATGACATCTATACGAAAACAAGTGTAACTAAAATTAGTATGGTTCAAAGTCTTCCCTGTAGGGGGAGAGCGCCTAAATCTCTGTAAAGGGAAAATATTGGCTTACAATATAAAAATACTTAACAACTTACGTCATTAGAATAGCAGATCAAAGCAGAGCGCGAATGATACAGAAACTTTTGCGCAGAGGCCTCTGACTTGTGTCTGATATCCTCTTTACAAGTTTGTAATTTACAACACCGATCATATCGCTCATTTGCTGCAACATAACTCGAAAATCACGATTTTCAGGAGAAGCATTTGAAGTTTTAAATACTGTCATTCCAAGTCTCCTGTGATATTAACTAGAATATCGTGATTTTTTTAGTTATGACGTTGTTGCAGCAAATGAGCGATATGGTTTTACTTTCCTTCCGAATTATTTTTACGCTATTTCGATCCCGGCCGGGTTACTACACGGAAAATGTGGTTTTACTTTCCTTCCAAATTATTTATATCCCATTTCGAACCCCACCGGGTTTGAAGTCACGAACTTCGTTAACCGGGACCACTACCTGAAAAGTAGCGATTCAAAACCCAATACGCGTTGTTCAACCTATGCAATAAAGTAATTAGGAAAATAATTAATATAAAATCGGGATTGTTCCGAAAAAAAAAAGAATATCTAGCAATACTAAAGGTTTCTTGTTTGATCTACTATATATATCATGAAATATGCCAAAGAATGATTGATATTGAAGAGCCCGTCTGTTGCATGAGTAATCTGAAGGAATGGTTACAGAACAGGGTCAGTAACTTCTGTTCATTACAAACTTATAGCGCAGCACTTCCAGAAGAAAAAAAATCTTTATTTATCTACTGATTCAGGAAAAACGGAAAATAAACAGACCTCAGTTAAAAAGCACAACATTTCAAACTTGCATTCGGAAATCTATGAGCTTTTATAATTTATATTTAGAGTAATTTTTAGCGTAAACACTTTATGAGCACAATAACCTCTCAACACATGCATAAGCACTACTTCAAAATATTTCAACACTTAACTGGCTAAAACGAACTCTTAAATGAGAGAAAAAAAATCTGTCTGAACTGAGGATTATAGTGTAGTATATTTTATGCTTGAGGAATATTTGATAATATAACAGGGTACAATAATGAGTTAGCCGAGGTACAAAGTTGAATTTTAGCAGAATTTAAGACCCGTTTTGATAGGTACAATGCATCAAGTTGTTTTACACCAGAAAACTAAAATAAAGATATACCAAACTATTATCTGGCGTAAGAATATTCTCATTTATGGAAGTAAAATATTGACAATATCCGAGAAAATTGACCTAATGTTTGTTTATTTTGTTTGACAAATATTGCATATGAGCGGCTGGGAAGACGGAGATTGATAATCAATAAGGGTATATTAAATTATTCTTCTTCTTCACTTCACGAGCAAGGTCTGTTCCGCCTCACAATTGTTCTGTCCATCTTTTCACTGGCCTTCCTACATTCCTTGAACCTCATGGCTTGTAGTTAAATGCTGCTTTTGGTAAACTTGTTACATTCATTCTTTCTACATGTGTAAACCATTTATCTCTATATTCTTTGATTCTACCATCCAATGGATATATATATATTTAACTCTGTTCTTATATCTTCATTATTTATCCGATCCAATCTTGCGCAATCTTTTGTTCTTCTAAGGAAATTCATTTCTACGCTTTGTATTAAGTTTGTATTATTCTTTATTTTTATGTGAAGTTAACATTTATTTATTTTAAATTTATTTGAGTTCATGCGACTTTACCTCGGTATCGTTATGATAAATTAATGCATCTGAATATGAATGGAAAGTACCGGTACTGATATGATCTTGGGCCGCTGGAAGACAACACTAATTGGAGAATTAGGTACAATCATGTGAGTTGTATGAAAAAAGTATAGGAGTGCTAATGTAGTCAGTCACATTAAATTGAGAAGATAGAATGGGTTGATCACATCTAACACTGGATACCAAATGTTATGGAAGGAAACATATTTGGTAAACGACCAGTTGGAAGACATAAGGATAGATTGTTCTGATGCAGTAGCAACTGATTCTAGATATCTCCTTGACTCAACAGCAGGAGAAGAATGCCATTGGACGTTGAAAAAGGATAAAGGAGATTAAGGCGACATTGAGCTGTGATGCCAATGTAAATGAGGAAGTAAAATTAAGGAAAAATTATAAAATAAGTTAATCTTAATATACTATAGATGACGTAACACGTCCGTACCAAGTATGTCACTACCGGTACAGTCACAAGTAGAAAGTCATCTAGTTATGGCTTAAAATTACATTTTGTATGTAACTCACATTTATTTGTTTTTCAGAAATTAACATAGTGCAAAAGATGCTGAATCGGCTTCGGTGGTCTAGGGGTTAAGTTCCTTCCCATTGTTGTCGAGGGTCGCGGGTTCAAACTCGGCCAATGTAGATAGATTTGTAGAATAAAATTACAAGGGACGAAGACCTCCGGGATAGACTTTGTGCCGAGATTCCGAATCTGAAAATTTTCAGGCACATAAAAGAACTTCAATCTTATATTAGAGCCTCTGAGCAAAATGTAATCAGTCTTTTCCAACCAAGTAATATTTCAGTTTGCCTATTAGGTACCTCTCTTAGGCGGTGAGCTAATCATGTGTCACTCGCTTACTTCTATAGGCATATAAACTAACTAAATGACACGTAGGTTCATGGGCGCGCGGGCGTAAGCTCTCCACACATCCTTATCCTGAGCTAGTGTTTTCCAGTCATCCCCTGTATAATCTGCTTCCCTCAGTTCATTATTAATTTTATACTCTCACCTCATTCTTGGCTACCAACTGGGTGTTTCCCCTCTGGTTTTCGTACAAGAAGCTTCCATGCCCCTCTTTCATTCCTCATTCGTGTCACATGTCCTGCCCATCTCAGCCTACAAAGATTAGCTGTTCTTATTATATCTGGTTTCCTATGAAGATGTAGCTCACTGTTCTGTGGTCTTCTCAAGTCGACTGTCTATTCATCTCTCTTTGTTCCAAAAATGTTCCTTCTTCTTCTTCTTCGTCTTTCCCCCACTTATAGGTTTGCCGTCTTCAGTTTCCATTTATCTCTATCATTCCAATCTCCCTCTTCCAAATTCCTATCATCCATTATAGTTCTGACGTAGGTTTTCCATTTCCATCTTGGTCTGCCATGTTTATTTCTTCCAGGGTTGACCATTGGTATATATTTTTTGGTCATCTTTCATTTTCCATTCTTTGTACATGACCATACCATTTAAGCGTTTGATTTTCCTAAGAACTTTATTCACAAATACTCGAAATCTTTTCTCCTCCCTTCGATTCCATATAATATTACTGGAAGAATAACAGTTTTATATATTTTCGATTTAACGTTTTTTTTATAAGTTGGGACGACATGAGTCCCTGTAATGCATAATAACATATTCTATATGATGTAAGTGTAACTAAATTATCTTGATTATGGAACGTCCACAAGGGAGAACCCTTGACCACTTGAAGATGCTTAGATATAGACAAAACATACAGTTATAAATTGGGTAACAAAAACGTATTGTAATCTTATCACATGGAAAGGATTTGTAAGTATTCAAAGTTAAGAATGCAACACAGATTAGCATAGTGATTCTGTAAATACATAATTGTATCATTCCTAATGTTGCTGCAACAACACCATTACTCGAAAATCACGATTTTTCAGGAGAACCATTTGAAGTTTTAAATACTGTCAATCCAAGTCTCGCTGTGATATCAACTAAGATATCGTGATTTTTTTTAGTTGTGACGTTGTTGCAGCAAATGAGCGATATGTAAAATCAAAGTAATATCTGTAGATACAACAAAAAGTACTGAGAACTTTTTTAAAAGTTATATTACAGAACTGTATAAAAATTATTTTCAGTTGAAGGGGAAAAACATATTTTTGCGCGATAGTGCGTTTTGTCGTACTTACAGCAATGGCGACCATGATTGAAAGTTCAACTTCCTACATTTCGGGGTTGCCAACCTAAATAACTATACTGTAATATTACATATTACAAACCTCGTATGGGAAGTAAAACCACTGCCCTTTATGTATACTACGTATACAATGTATATTAAAAAATATCCAAAAGGCAGTGTAAATATACATTATACGAAACAAATCACTGCATTTTAGATGAACTTAACTTTAATTGAAACAATATAAAACAATAAATACGAACTTGCGCAATTGTATCACTAATTGGTCTCACGGCCTCTTGTAGTTTCAACTAATAAAGATTGCCTATATTGTTAACGTTAGTCAGTTGTTTATAGGCCTAATGGACGCAGATATTTCCAACAAAGATGTTATTATTTTATTATTATTTATTATTTTGAAAACACCATCGCGCAAAAAATAATGTACAACGCACGTTTGTGAAGTGTTTTATAGAATCTCGAAAATTAAAAACCTCGCTCGCTGTCGCTCGGTTTTTAAACATTTTCCCCGATTCTGTAAAAACCATTTCCCAACCTCGCATCGTAATATACTATTATTATTCAATATACTGCGTTGCCATCTTTACTTTTAGTTAGTAAAAATCCGCTCCTTCGATTAACATTTCAGGGGTGTCATCTGAGTCCAAATTTAACATACTTACTTACTCACTGGCACTATCGAACCCGTAGGTTCATGGCCGCGCGGACATAAGCTCTCCATACATCCCTATCCTGAGCTAATGCTTTCCAATCATTACCTGTATAATCTACTTCCTCAGATCATAGTTAATGTTATTCTCCCACCTCATTCTTGGTCTACCAACTGGGCGTTTTCCCTCTGCTTTCCTACAAGAAGCTTCCATTCAAGTCTTTCATTCCCCGTACGTGCAACATGTCCTGGCCATCGCAGTGTACGAGACTTAACTGTTCTTATTATATCTGGCTTCCTATAAAGACCACGTAGTTCATTGTTATGTAGTCTTCTCCATTCACCTGTCTGTTCATCTCTCTTTGGTCCAAAAATTTTCCTAAGTGCTTTATTCTCAAATACTTGTAATCTTCTTTCCTCCCTTAAAGTAAGAGTCCATGTTTCGCATCCATATAATATAACTGGTAGAATAATAGTTCTAAATATTTTCAGTTTAACGTTTTTTTAAGGGAGTTGAGACATCAAGAGTCTCTGCAATGCATAATAACACGCATTTCCAGAGTTGAGCCTATGTATAATTTCTTTGTGCATCTCATTCCTATTTGTGATTATTGTTCCTAGGTATTTGATTTCAGCCACTTTCTCAAAATTTCCCTCATTTGTCATTAGCTGTCCATTTACATTTTGTAATGTATTTCTACGTGTGACCATATATTTTTTAACATAGAAGCTTTAATTGAATTGAATTTATAGGCATACGATGGTTATAATTTTACTGCTGACAAAAATGACTTACATCACTATAACTTCAACCCGTTCAAATGTTTGTATTGCAGTAGGCCTACCGTAGTTACTTTTCATAATCTGGCAGGGTACAATTTCTAATATCTAGATTGTGTATCAAATGCCTGCATTAAATTTCAAATCCCTCCGTGGTATGTTGAGTAGACATGTCATACTACTGATAGCAATTGATCCGTCTGATGGACATGTTAATCATATTATTGATTGAAATTCATCCGTCTGATGGCCATGTTAATTCTTAAATTGACGAAATTCAATTTCTCATACCAGTTTATTAAAATATCCCATCATTGCAGTTAGAACTACCAATATGTACTGTTCTGTAATTTGGTGGAAATTCAACAATTTATACGTTTAATTAAAACAAAAAAAAAACTCCGTGGCGCAACAGACCTAGAAGGACCTTGGCCTACCAGCCGGCTTCTGGTCTCATATTCACATGTGTTAATCACAGAGGTAGACGATCATTCAGCCAGTGTAGGGGTGATATGTGGTCAGCATGTCTCGTCCCTCAGCCGTTATAGCTGGTTTTCTCAACCTAGAGCCGCTACTCAATGTATTGTCTGTCCAACGGATCTGTGACCCCGTAAGATATGCGAACTAAAGCCTACTTCCTTTTCTGCCCCGGGAAATCATTTCCTTCCCTGCATAACTATCTCTCTTTTTTATCTCTCTCTTGCACTTGCACTCTAATGTTATCAACTCGACTCCAACATTGCATTATTCAATATTAAAGAGTCATGACACTCTGGAAGTTTGGCAACATCCCTACTTGATAAGTTATTGTGACTGCTGTTTGACGTAGTGGGAGGGGAGTGCGATGAAATGATGTGAGTATTGACGTATAATTTTCTAAGAACAATGCAAGCGCTATAGGGGCACAGATCCGTTTGTCCGAGTATAGCTACCCAAATGCCTCATGATACTGGGTAGACACCGGTCCCATACTGGCCGAAATTCCAAGAGAAAATTTTTATTCCATGGAGATCCGAACCAGCGCAAGTCCCGTAGATCTGTGCCAAGGCAATATGCCTTAACCACTCGGCTATGGCGCGGGACTCGTTAAAAATATTGTATTTCTTATACCATCAACCAAGTTTAACTTCTCACCTTATAAGTACTATTTTCACGTCACAACCACTCGGGCCTAACTATGGCACGACCTGTCGGGATAGGGAATTTATACTATTGATCACATGCTTTCTGCCGGACATTGGCATCTTTTAAAATAAATCTAAATTTATATTTGCTCTAAACTCGACTTCATTATTATCCAGTGTAAGATATATATATTAATTGGTGTTTCCCGTATAATGTATCATATTTATATTATTATTATTATTATTATTATTATTATTATTATTATTATTATTATTATTATTATTATTATTATTATTATCGTATCATTATTGTTATTACCCTATAAAATGTTGTTTGTACATGACATTTACATTGCTACATTTATTGTATCTTTAACTGTTTATAATTAGTGTAGTGTATATCTATATTTGTCGAATATTTATTTGCATTTGTGCTGGTTGAGTGGAAGAGAGGGCCTTATGGCCTTAACTCTGCCAGAATAAATAAAGTATTATTATTATTATTATTATTATTATTATTATTATTATTATTATTATTATTATTATTGACTTGGAGAGTCTCTCCGAATGAGAGATCAGCTCAATGTCAGGACCTCCTCCAAAACAACGCAATATTTGGACGAAGCACACCATTCACACGGCGAATATGATAATGATTATTATGATAGCCAAATTATGTTCGGGGATTGTTTGGGACTGTACGTTTCCTGATGATTGTTTTACAGGCGGGGAAAAATCCTGAAAAAAAAAACACCCGGGAAGCCTGTCCTGACCGGGGATCTAATCAGGTTCCGCTGCGTACGAGTTAGCGACGCTACCCCGAGTCACAGTGGTACTACTGTGTGTCATCATCATCATTAACAATCACGGATTAAGCCCATGTGGCTTGTTCCGGTCTCATAGATTCTCATACTACTGAATGTTAACAGAATAAATTGCCAAATCAAGCCTGGTAGTCCCTTTGATCTGAGGGACCATGACACAGAGATACGAGGCATGCTTGAGTCACCTTAGTGAAATAAAATTTCTCGTGGAATTTCGAACAATATGGTATTGGTGCGCAAACCTAGTTTCGTGTGGAATTTGGGTTGTTACTCGTACAATAAGCAGCGGCTCCCAGCTGTAAAGGCTGGGGGGACTCGAAATGCTGACCACATGTCACTCCTGTACTAGTTGGATAATCATTAAATTCTGTAGTTAGAATATGCGAATGAGAGATCAGCAGTTGACTGGTAGGCCAAAGGCCTTCTAGGTATATCATGTCATGGAGAGATAGTTCCTTTGGCGCCTACCGGCCATAGAATGATATTATGATTCTGCACCAATTTTTTCCCCCCTATCCATCCATCCATAGTAATTCTGCCCGAAGGCAGGTCCTTCACTGAAATCATGGCATTTTCAAACTATGCTTGCAGCTTTACTAGGGAATTGTGTAGGTGTGGTAGCTTCCCGTTGCTTTCCACACCGGTGAAGGATGATGGTGATGATGATAATGATAAGGATGATGATGAAGATGATGGCCATATGATTTTCTTTACCATAATCCCTGAAACATTTTTTTCTTTTTTGTTATCAGATTCACAGAGTATTTACATCTTAGTCTATGAACAGATTCCTTTTTGAGTTTAATTACGTTATGTATCAGGCTCGTTAAAAATCCTTAAGCCTGAATGAAAAGGCCTCTAAGCAAAATTTACCGAATTTTCCCGTCCTAGTACTACCTTGGTTTCCTAGATGTCAGTATGAGGCGAAAAGCTGACTACGGACCACTCAAAATTACATCTATACGAAAACAAGTGTAACTAAATTAATATGGTTTAAATTCTTCCCTGTAGGGGGAGAGCACCTAAATCTCTGTAAAGGGAAAACATGGACTTACAAAAAATATATTGTTCTTCCTTATTTTGTTTTTCAGTTTTATAATTTGATCATTGTTGCCGTTGTTGTTTTCAGTGGATTTAATATGGTATAATTATATTATTATATTTGACCAGCCTCGTGGGCTTGTGGTCAGCGTTTCTGACTACTGTTCATGAGGTCCCGAGTTCGATTCCCGGTCAAACCATGGGAATTTTTCCTTAAAGTGAATTATTCCCGTTGTCCATGATCTGGAATTTAGGTTAAGAACTCTCCTGGCGCTTCATTATCATTTATTACCCATCATATCATCGGGGTAACGTAACTCCGCCATCTAGGCGCCCCAACTTCAAAAGTGGGTTACAATTATGCCAATGCCAGGAGAGAAACAAAAAATGTCAAAATGACAACCTGGGACATTAACAAAAAAATATTACCTTTGTTATATTAATTTGAACATTTAAGATGGTAAATGTAGGCATATTTTTTCCCTGTAATTTGCCATACATTTCATTTTCATACTTGCATTATTTATAACTTTGTTAATGGTACTTTTGTACCGACCATCTGGTATTTGACAGGCATGTCACTTGGTAAGTATTTCCATTAAAGACAAATAGAGAAACATGTAATATTAGAAGCAGAAAATCCTTAAAGAAAAATTATTGGATTGGGACCGAAGACCTAACTTGATGTCGATGAGTGAGAAAAATCTATCCATTGTATATGTAGCAGTTGTTTTCCCAGACGATCGTAAAAGTAATTACGTAAATTTAACTGCAGTGACGTTCTGAGTAACGCGCGATATTCGTGGAACAACTATGTTAATGTTGTGCGACCTCAACCTGACAAATGGGAATGTTAGAATGATTCCAGCAGTCTCCTCAAATTAGTGAGATTTTAGAAATAGGATGTTCTCATTGAAGCATCTCAACGTCTTTCCAACCGCAACGATGAATGCAATGTTATGGCGCCTGAAAGAGTAATTTTCTATGAGCTATTATTAGTGTCAATGAAGTTCCATGTTTTTCTGCTTTATTATTTATTAGGCCTACAAAGTCTTGAAATTAGACAAAATGCCTTTTTTGTACAGTGGTATGAATGAGGAATGAAAAAGGGGCATGAAACAACTTGAGAATTTTTATAGAATAATAATTGTAGTACATTTTTGCTCTAGAGTTATGAAGGAAATAATAAGACTAATAATTCAATAGCTGCCCAGAATATAGTTGTAACCCTATTTTTTCCCTCCAAGTTCAGTTTTACATAGAAAATGGTTGTTTATGATAGAATTTTTTTACGTGTAAAAATAAAATTTGGAAAAAAAAGAGGGGTACAATCTTGTTCTGAGCAGCTATTTAATTATTTCCTTGTGTTAATCCTTTTATATTCCGTTGAAAATAGAATTATCATTTTTCATTTGAAAATGACACTTTGGAATGTGTTAATTCCCGTCTTTGTCGACAACGGTTTAGGTGTTGCGAACCTATGAAAATTGAAACACTGAATTTCGTGTGATTAGGGACACTAATTTTCGGCTGAATAGGGACAATTTATTTCACTAATTTATTTGTAACTATTGCATTGCAGATGTGTAATTCTAAATAGAGTTAGACTGAAGGTGATATGCATAGAGCTATTAAAGTATTCCGTCAGGGGAAGATATTTTATCATGCGGCAGAATTCTTTGGGATACTTCGTTTCTTCACCGTCACCCATAATGCGAATGAATGCATTTATTGGTAGAGCTTGCACGATTATACATATTTAGAAGGCGAAAATCTCTTAAATTTTTTTCAGTGGAAGAGACGATCCGCTGAAAATAGCAGTTAGTACAAAGAATGATTACATTGTCCGCATGTGGATTTAAATTAAATTTAAACAATGTAAGAAAGGCAGCTTTTTTTGGGGAGAAAAATGTAATGAGCACAAATTTATCGTCGTCAAAATCTGAATAAAAAGTTGAAAATTATCATGATACTGGAGAGGCGGAACAGAATAACACTGTATGTGGTTTTTTACTTATAATGGCTATACCATTTTATCAGTCCCGCGCCGTAGCCGAGTGGTTAAAGCAAGAATCCTTGGCGCAGAGCTACGGGAATTGCGCTGGTTCGACTCTCCATGGGGAAAGAACTTTTCTCATGGAATTTCGGCCAGTATGGGACCGGTGCCCATCCAGCATCGTGAGGCATTTGGGTAGCTGCAATAAGTAGCGACTCCAGGTTGAGAAGACCAGCTATAACGGCTGGGGGACCCGACATGCTGATCACATGTCACCCCTACTCTGTCTAGATGACCGTCTACCTCTGTGATTACAACATGTGGATGTGAGGCCAGCGGCCGGCTGGTAGGCCAAATGCCTTCTAGGTCTGTCGTGCATGGAGTTTTAAACCATTTTATCAAAACTGGTAGAATGCATCTGGTGTCATGGTAAATGACATGAATAGTATCATGAAAAGGATGTTAGAACTGAGGGAAGAAAAAATTGTAGGCCTAATATAAAGGAATACATCTTATTATATGATAATTTATAGAGAATAATGTTGTATGGCTGTGTTTAAATGTCTGACAAATATTTTACCGAGGGAAGTCATCTGAAAAACTGTCCCGATTCACCCAAAATAATGTCCTTATTCAGCCTAACAAATTAGGATGAAGAGAGACATGCAGTAGCCTACTGGAATATAAATGTCAATAATTCATTATGAATTTGAATGGTAAAACTATAACTAAAATTTACATTATAAAAATAGAATACCTGAGATCTCAGGTTTCCTCATCTTTGGATTTTTAAAATATCGAAAACTATAACTGTAAAAAAATGTCGACCAAAGATTATATAATATATTAAAAACATGAAGTAAAAAACAAAAATGTCTTACCGGTGTTGAAGCCGCTATTACCTTATTTTTGTCCCGATTGACTGGAGCAGACCCTATTCAGAAATGTTTCCATTACGAACGTATATTGACTGTATCTCAGAACAGAATTGCAATTATCTCATGGTGTTTTAAACTAGAACATATGTTCCATATGCTAGTTTATTAGTGAAGAGGAAGAAGGACATAAAACTGGTAATTCCAAAATGCCGTCACGAACATCAGAAATGTGATAGTGTTTTAATAAGGCGCCAAATACCAGGAGGCCTGTGTGCAAATTCTATTGTACTGTCTGCATATTGATGCAACCATTTTTTAAAATGTCAATTTCTTCAACTATCACAATTTTTATGTTAGGCTTAAAGTTAAAATGATCCTACTGCAGCCTTGGGAGGCGGTTAAGGCTTCCATCTTTCTAGACATTCGACACAAGATGTCAGCCGGGTTGTTAGCCCTGTGACAGGCACCTTTGCCCCCAGAAAAATCGTTTGGTATTAATTTTAGTTGGAGGCTGAGTTGACTCCCAGGACCGTGGTGCCGCCAAAAACTTTAACCTAGTTTAAAAATCTTGAGTCCCCTCGGGACCATCCGGTTTGTAGCATATTGCCTTAACCAACTATATTACGGTTTGCCCACTTAATGTTAGGTTATATGTAGAATATTATGTTTAAAAAGTCTTGGCAGGTTGATCCTGTACTGTGGATGGGTAAAGATTTTCAATTTCATTCATATGTAGATTGATCCTGAGATTCACTCGGTCTCCTGTAAAATAGGTTCCTTGTCATAAATTAGGGCTATGGATGGGCTAGTCACCCTTTCTCCTCCCCCTTACGTCGTTTGCTAAGGATCGTGTAATTCCGTACGACCTTTTATATCTAAGATGTACCTTTTATTTTGATATTTATTAAGAGTTTTATTGGCCAATTATTAAAATTTTATAATACACAAAACAGTTAAGATTTTTAAAATACACAACATTTGTTAAATTTTAAATAAACATGTTCAAATGTACAAAGAATTGTCACTTTTTACTTTAAGCTTAGTTCCAGTGTTATTTTTGAAATTGTACATTCGCAGATAAAAATTTAATCACAAATGTGAGAATATTTTTATTGAATCATCTATGTTTAACATTTTTCCTGCAATGTAATTCAATAGTACATCCAGTTTCAAGGGTGAGAAAAAATTATAAAAAATCTTCCACAAAACTGTGCGACCTGCGATTTTATTGAATTAACACATCTTTTGTAACATCGAATTTTCCCTTCACAACCACTTATTAGTCCTAGCAGAGTTTTTTTTGTTGCTCCTGAGTGCTTCAATGAAATTGGAAGGAAGCCGGAGTTCCTTCTGTAAAGTGAGTTTGTGTATGGGTACAATAAACTTTTTCTCTGGGGTAGTGATTATAAAAAAAAGTTATTGCTAGTTTTTATGAATGGATCCCAACCTTGGGAGAGAGCAATACGCCCATTGTTTGTTACAGTGTATGAGTGGGAAAATCCTTCAAATTGAAAAGCTCTTTCTTATAGGACAGCACAGAACATATTTTCCAAACTATGAAATGTTTATAATAACTATTTACAATATTTCAATACTCATTTCAGACCAGCTCAGTGCTCACAAATAAACAGAAAACAATAATATACAAAGCACTAATACTTCCCATACTGACATATGCATGCCCTAGCTGGGGACATGCAGCACAACTACACATAAATAGACTACAAATAGTGCAAAACAGAGCCGCAAGGATTATACTAAAAGCAAACAGACGCACCAGAATCACACAATTACACCAGGAACTTCAACTCGCAAACTTAAAAGAAACACAACAGCGGGGTACGCCGTAGCGTAGTGGTTAAGGCACTGAGCTACAAGCCGGAGGGTTCAAGTCCTGTTGGGGTCAGGATTTTTAAATTGACCCAAACCCTCTGGCGGCACTATGGCCTGGGGTCGACTCAGCCTCTAACGGAAATGAGTACCAGACGCTTGTTCTGGGAGTAAAGGCGGCCGTCACGCAGGGCTGACAACCCGGCTGGCACAAAGTGCCGATTTTCTAGAAAAAGTGGGAGCCTTAACCTCCTACTACCCCAAGGGCCTCCGGGCCTGTTGTGGAATTACTTTACTTTTTACTTTTACTTTAATTTTACCACAACAGCAAGAAAACTCAGAGAACAAATAAATACGCACACAAACCCACTAATTAGAGCCATTGGTCCACAACAACGCACAGGGCCGAAACCACAGAACTCCCCACGGCTTGACACATTAAAAACAGCAGTTAAAGCACAAAACTTGAAATAAAAATATTCTAAATTCATTAAAACAAAAATTAAAAAGTAAACAAAAATGAAAATGTTTCCTACAACAAACATTCATTCAAAATTAATAATTCAGTAAAAAATTCCACTACAAATAATAAAATAACCCAAATTAAAAATTTAACTTAACAAAAAATTAAAACTTGAATCGGGAGACCTTTTCAACACTCAAAACATTGAATTACACAATAAATATACAAATAAAAATAAGAACGGGTCAAAGCGCACTCAAGCGCTGGTACCAATTAATAACAATAATAGAAAGTGAAGTATAATATTTCTTATAGTCCAGCAATATTCGGCCAGTTACTGGTTATTAAGCTTGTTTTGTTTTCAGGTGTGCAGCCATCTTTTAAACCAACATTCTTATTATTTTAATCTCAAATTTACCTTCTTAATACTTGAGATAAGCCTACGAATATTTTTCGTTGCCAGTGATCAAAGCAGAACGCTCTATGCTTTGTCAAACAAACTCATAAACTGCCTTGCTCACATTGTAATAATAATAATAATTGATTCTATCATGAGAAAATCAACTATCATATTTTCCTTTCTTTTTCTTATTTTTACCTCTCCCTTCTATAAGTACTTTTATGTGAACCACGCCATTCGAACCTTACAAAAACTCGACCTATAGGAGATAATTTAAACTCTGGATCGCATATTTTTTTATCACAGAACAGCATGGAGAACCACTCCAGGCGAGTGATCAGTTCAACGCCAGGGCCATCTCGGAAACAACGCAAACATTTAAGTTTAAACCAAGCGAATGTGATAGGGTAAATACGATGGCCAAATTGATGTTTGCGGATTATTTTCCGACTTTCGAGGACACGAGGTATAACCCCGAGACCACCAGCAGTGGACAACTATTGAATATACTAGAGTACG
The DNA here is from genome assembly GCA_030220185.1 of Diploptera punctata. Classification (NCBI taxonomy): domain Eukaryota; kingdom Metazoa; phylum Arthropoda; class Insecta; order Blattodea; family Blaberidae; genus Diploptera; species Diploptera punctata. Next base: position 2,065,599 of record JASPKZ010003852.1, read on the forward strand.
GAATATATTTAGAGGAAGTTTAGGATCTTAGAAGCCCACATGTCCCGATCCGTAGCCGAGTGGTTAAGGCTGAGCCCAGAGCTACAGGACTTGCGCTCCAAATGGGGAAAGAAAATTTCTCATTGAATTTCGGCCAGTATGGGACCGGTGCTTTACTAGCATCGTGAGGAATTTGGGTACCTACAGTAAGTAGCATCTCCAGGTTGGAGAAAACCAGCTATAACGGCTGGGGGACCCGACATACTGACCTCATGTCACCCCTATAGTGACTAAATTTTCCTCTACCTCTGTGATTGGCACATTACCTGGATGCGAGGCCAGCAACCGGCTGGTAGGCCAAGGCCTTCTAGGTCTATCGCACCGTGGAGTTTTTGAAGCAATTGTAAATGTCACCCTAAATGAACCTAAGCTCGTTTGCTAAGAGAATGATGCTCTTCCCACATATTCACTAAGGTTGTGGACCTCTATTAATACAGCTTTGTCATTGACGTAAACGATAAGGCTAGAGGCATGGATATCCAGTGATCCATTAGTTCAATCACAACCATTCCTACGCACGTTTACACCGTCCATTTCCTTTGATGTGCTAACTATTTATTTCAAAACAAAACAAAATGCAATTTAAGTTGCGCTGTTTCATAAATATTCAGTTTTATCTTCAAAGAGTTTTACATTATTTTTGTACCAGGTCGGTAGATTTCCTGGAACGCAAATATTGACTTGATGTACCGTTTATAAAATGTGAGAAAACACACGACTTTTTCAACAAACGATAGCTGAACAACTTCATCTTGTTACAGCGTTGTATTGTGATATACTCACAACCAGATATCGTGTTTTATAAACTTTTTACCTCCAAGTTTTGGCATTTAGTATTAATTCTATGGTGCGATAGGCGTAGAAGGCTCTTGGCCTACAAGCAGACTGCGGGCCTCACATCCACTTGTGTTAATCATAGAGGGTGACATGTAGTTAGCATGTCGAGTCCCCCAGCCATTATAGCTAGTTTTCTCAACCTGAAGCCGCTTCTTATTGTAGCTACTCAAATTCCTGAGTATTCCTCAGTATGGGTGTCCCATAATGGGCGAAATTACATGAGAAAATGTCTTCCCTATGGGGACACGAACCAGCGCATATCCCATAGCTATACGTCAAGGCTCATGAATTAAACAGCTCAGCTACAGCATTGTGTTACTTCTAAAGTGGATAGTAAAGTGATCCCACTACAGGCCTTAGGAAGTCTTTGGGTAGTAAGAGGTCAAGGTTCCGACCTCTCTAGACAATCGGCACTAAATATCAGCCCTGCATTTACCTCCAGAACAGACATCTGAAAATCGTTTTAGTTAGAGGCTGTATCAATCCCAGGGATACCGGAGTTAAATTTGAGTTTCATGAATCATAGCTCGAAATTATCAAAATATAAATATAATAAACGCATGATTATCTTGCTTGGCTCAGGCATTTAGCCGAAATGGGGCTCAGCCATTTATCCGAAATGTGTATGTATTCTCTTAAGTTAGGATTTAATTTTTAATGGTTTTTAATAAGAATATAAAAAGAGTCAATAGAAATAATTAAAATTCTTCCAAATTATAGAACTTACTTATTTTCACTCATATAATAATTTAAGTAAATTTGCATGGTAAATAGAGTTTGGCTAATAACGACACAGAAATGAGACAAATTATAAATAACAATAAATAAAAATATTGATAAGCCATCTAACTGAAATGCTTATGGTAGAATTTACATTTTTTAGCCACATACATTCAAAATATAGTTGTTCCAGAAATAAAATTCCATCTCAAACGACTTAATTCAGGGTATGATTAGTTATAGACAGATACAATCTAACAAGTCTGTACAAACAGGAGTAGTAAATTGAAACACAGTAAAGGTTAATAAGAATTCAAATAATCAAAAATATTCGAGTAACACTTTGAAAAATTCTTTAAATATTATTTTTTATTTATTTTTTCTAAATATATTTATGTCGTACTATTTTAAGGCAGATTTTTTTTTAAATTTTTGTTATTTAATCTAGTACCAAAATTTCTACCATGATTGAAAGTAGTTGTATAACATTTTGGTTCTGCTAATCTATAGTTTAACATTTGATCATTTAACATTTAATTTTAACCATTCTAATGATTTACTTTTTCATTGTTTTATTATTTCAATTTCATAGTAAATTTATATGCTACTCTCTTCATCTAAACACAATTTCTTATTGTATAACATGCAGTACGCCTATTCTAATAGCTTGTTTTTAATTAGAAAATAAAGCTATAATATATCGTATCATATGTCATCAGGATGGACAATAATCGAATTCCTAAACTATTACAGATGCCAAACCATGTAGTAAAAGAAGAGTTGGAAGATCCAAATTACTGTGGTTAGATGATGTCCAGCATGACCTTGTGAAGACAGGATTTAAGAGATGGATATCAAGAGCTTTGGAAAGAGAAGATTGGGCGGCAATTCTTAAGGAGGTCAAGGCTAAGCGAAAAGGGTTGTAGGACCACAGATGCTGATGATAATATATCAGAAAGGAAAGTAATGTACAGCGGTGTGTTGCTAGATCTCAGCTAGACAAAGTCACGGGACAGAGAAATCAAACAATTGCTAAATGCTTCTTCGAACTTATTTACCGTGAAATAATGCACCCTCTTTAAACATACGGCACTGTTCCTGTTTTCAGTAAGGTGTGGTTAAAACAGGTGTGAGGATTGTAATAAATTATCTACTGTAAAAACCAACTCATATGTATGTAGATTTAAATACATTTAATACCACTTCTCGCCTGAGAAATCGAAATTGGCGCTTTTGCTGTTAGAAATTTTTGATTTCATATTCTGAAAGGAAGTGTAAATGTATATTATGTAAAACATAGACGAGGCATTGGACAGTATATAACACGTATTTGCCCGGTGGAGAGTCGATCTTGTGTGAAGTATCGATCTGATCACCATGTCTCATCTTCACAATGGCCAATACAACGTGTAGACGCATTGAAAACTATGCAAACTTCTCTATAAAGGGCAACGATATAAAAGGTTTCGTTCTCTACGTCACAATGGAATATAGTTCGTGAGTGGGCTTCATTTTCAATTTACAGGCCTTTCGCACATCTACAACTTCAATTGGCTACTATCAAACGGGCACTTTGACTTCCAGAAGTTGCTTTCAATCGAGCACTTATAAACGGTAGTGAGGTAAAATAAAAAATGTAGAGTGATACCACTATAGGTCTAAGGAGACCTTTGGGTGGTAGGAGGTTAAGGATTCCACCTTTCTAGACTATCGGCACTAGATGTCAACCCTTTGTGACGACCGTTTTTACCCCCAGAACAAGCTCTTTGCTCATTTCTATTAGAGGCTGAGTCGTTCCCAGGGTGCCGCAGAAGTTTTAGGCCAGTTTAAATAACCTGACCCCATCAGAAACCTATCCCCGACCTTCCGGGTATTGCCTTGACGAACTATATGGCAATGATTATATATATATATATATATATATATATATATGTTAATAAATATAACATTTTATATACCAGAGTTTCCAAAGTGTACGTTGCAAAGCATGAGGTGACATACTGAGATCTCAAAATGTGTCGAGAAATGTATAATGAATATTAAAATTAAAAAAAAAAAATGAACATTCGCCGAAAAGTAGTTCTTTTCCGTCTTTATTTGTAGGATGTTCATCATGTATATTCACCAACTAGGTTTAAGTCTCGTCTTCATTGTTAGGGACCACAGTTTATATATATCTTCCTGCCCTCCGCCTTAACCTAGCTGTCTAAGGCATTACACCTTACTAAATGAGAACACACCCCAAACGTACAATTCCTTATACGAGATAGTTAAAAACCAGTCAGTTCCTACTGGCGATGCATCAAGACCATCAACGTCTACAGCGTCTTAAATACAACTAGTAGCGCATACTCATCCTGCTGATAATGGAAGTTAACTTCCGAAAAACATCCAATTAATAATATTTTAAATGCATTACTTTACTGCCAAAAGGTACATTTTAATTTTTAATGTTTATCTTATTACACCTTAGCGCAGGCCTACATTTCATTCCCTGGTTCGAGTTTCTAAGGGAGAAGACATTTTCTTATGGCATTTCGCCCATTCTGGGACCTGTTCCACCTAGAATCAAGAGGAATTTAGGTAGCTCAAGGTTAAGAAAACCAGCTATAACATCTGGGGGACATGAGATCCTGACCATAAATTATCCCTTTACTGACTGGATGGTCGTCCGTCTCTGTAAATGGCGCATGTGTGATTACCGACAGGCGGCCTGTTATAAACAAATATAAAACACATTAATCTTAACTTTAGATCAAATAATATAAAAAATAAACCATGGAGAATGCGTGAGAGAGAATACGCGTGTCTACCCATTTCTTTGTAAATCTTTCACTTATTGTTTTTCCTTTTTTCCTCCCAGAGTCGATATATTCTTTGGTTTTCCTTACTATTCTGTTTTTCCCATACTAACAATGTGCTATGTATAATATTTTAGTTTATTTGTAATAAATTCAGATACTTCTTGAATATCATAATTTTCTCTAATTTCGTCAATATCAACATCGAAGTATGGGTCTATTGACCCGTCCCGCTCCCCACTGTAACTTGCGCCCTTCCAGTGCTTCTTCGTCTCCCTATATTTCTTCTACCCAGAGATCTGTACTACAGCAGTTTTTTTTTGTTTGCTTAGAAATGCTATTTTCATCCGTTCTTTGGATGCATTGATACCAGTTACTTTTATTTCTCTCATTTTTTATTTCATTCCTTAGATTTTCGCTTCATTTATGATCCCTTAAAGAATATTCTTTAAGCCTGCAGGCAAGTTCCATTTATACTAACCCAAACGGAGGGGTGCCTCATCCGCTTATTTCGCCTTTATTGAAACATGTTCCTTTTGGTGATCCAATCGTTGAGGGCTTCACCCGTAACCTTGGACAGGAGATATCATTTTACCCAGAAATATTGGGTTCTTCTCAGAACCTAATCACTAATTCAAATTAGTATTCAGTCCCGCGACGAGAACGGATCTGTCTAGAATTACCCAACTGTACACAATACTGATATTTCCCCTGTACAAGTTGACCCAGGTTAACCGTCTTGTATACTCCCAAGGCTAGAGGCTTCTCTAATTTCTTGAATAATTTAAATTTTCATTAATTACATGTAATATCGACTAATTCTTCAAATAATGATTTTCATTAGGCAATATTATTCTTTTCATTTAGTTGATATTAACATGTGGCCTGGTAATGATGATGATGTTAATAATAATAATAATTATAATTATTATTATTATTATTATTATTATTATTATTATAAATTACCTAATAATAATAATAATAATAATATAATAATAATAAACACTGAGTCAACCAACCCGACAGATTTTTTTTTCGTAGCTTTATTCATTCAATAAAGCAAATGCTGAATTTCAATTTCGATACGACTGATAATTTATCATTAACCATAAAATTAAATCAGTGAACTTCTAGAGAAAAAATAATACTGCAAAAGCAATCGGAATACACACTAAACATTTATATTTCATATCTACCAGAAAATGTGTTGTACAAAGAGATTAATATATAGATCTAAAGCTAGATATAATAAGAATAGTTAAGTCTCGTAAACTACGATCGACAGGACATGTGGCACGAATGGAGAATGAAAGAGGTGCATAGAAACTTCTTGTAGGAACACTAGTAAAGCCCAATGAGGTGGGAGAATAACATTAACCATGATTTGAGAAAAGTAGATTTTACAGGGGATGATTGGAAAGCATTGACCGAGGATAGGACTATATTGTGAGATTATGTCCGTACGGCCATGAACCTATGGGTTCGATAATGCCAGTGAGTTAGTTGGTTTTATATGTCCACCGGTGTGATCTCGAGGTAGCGTTCTGCCTTGTCACGCAGCGGGCCCGGGTTCGATCCCCGGCCGGGGCAGTTTTTCTGGGTGAGGTTTTTATTCGGGTTTTTCCTCGCCTGTAAGACAAATGTCAGGAAAACTTTAAGGCCCAAACGGTCCCCGAAATCATATGGCCATCATCATCATCCTTCACCGGTGTGGAAAGCAACGGGAAGCTACCACACCTACAATTCCCTAGTAAAGCTGCAAGAATAGCATGGAAATGCTATGATTACAGTGAAAGACCTGCCCTCGGGCAGAATTACTATGGATGGATATATATAAGAAAATATTTATAAATATGTTAACTTTTTCTATGCACAAATAAATCACTAACTTATTCATTGTTGTTTTATATATTAATGCAGTTTATTTAAGCAAATATTCTCTATTTTAAACTATGGTCATTATTCCCTCCCAGCGTATTAGTAGTAACCATACTCGCCTTAAGTTCAGATTTATAACATGTAAAAGAATCTCAGGCTTGAAATTAGGTGCCTCTAATCAGCATATGTCGACCTTTTCATAACCGGTATTGAATTGTGCCGCTAACGAAGACCCGAGATTTCAAAGAGCGTCGTTAAATAAAAAACTCCTGGCGCGGCAGGCCTAGAAGGCACATTATTCAATACACGTTACAATAATCATCTAATTGGGGGGGGGCAGACGGACGAAGACTGCAGACTTAAATGATAAAACGTTTATAATTTCCGATAATGTAGTTAATTGTTCTAGAAAAAATAAATAAATCTAAGATAACTGAAATCAGTTAAAGTTGGAAGATTTTTTCATCTAAATACCAAAACTAGGCCTGTTTATCTAACTCTTTAACGTCAAGATTTTTGACAAGATAGAGAACTTCGGAACATCAGAAAACGTACGCCTCTTTGTGAACCCGTGTTGTCCAGTCCATAATTTGCTACTACCTAAGTCATTTACTCACACCCTTACTACATTCATAAACTCAATTTTCCTCTCCACTTCCTTTGCTTTGGGATGGAAAAGTACCTGTTTCGTTTATAGCAGCAGGTAGTTTTATACTTCGCATTTTTTTTTCTCTCAGTACAAATTTTGCTTTACTGACATGTGGTAGAAATACTGTGGTGTATTCTGGTAAGTACGATTTCTGTCTTAAAAATATAGTTAATTGTTTTGTATAATCAAGATTAAAATAACAAACGGAACTAAAAGTGCCGGATGACTAAATCACAGTCCAATATTATCTATCTTCGGGTTTTTACAGCTGCTGACGTCTTCCGGTGCCAAACCTCCAAAGCCTACGGTCTTGGGCATCTTCGATGCTTAGCCCTCTAGCTTGCATTACTGTACTCATGTTTTCCTCCCATGTTAACTTTGGTCTCCCTCTGTTCTTCTTTCTGTTCGGATGCCATTCATATAGTTGCTTCGGCCAACGCTCATCTTCCATTCTTAAAACATGTCCTAACCACTTTAATTCCTTCTCCTCAATTCTTTCGATTATGCTTTTTTCTGCTTCCATTATGTTTCTAATTTCCTTATTTGTGACATGTTCTAATTTAGACTTTCTGGCACTTCTGCGTAAATAATCCATTTCTAGAGCTATTAGTCTATTCTTGTAGTACTTATTGATTGTCCATACCTCACTTCCATACATTGCAACAGATTCCACCAATGTTTTACCTATATTTTTTTTGTGTCTTTCCAAATATGCTTATCCCACCATATGAAGTTTAACGATGATATTATTTTGCTACTCAATTCAATTCTATGTTTTATGTTCTCTTTGCCTATACCTTCAATGTTATCCATAATTATTCCCAAATATTTAGTTTGTTTCACTTGCTTTATTTGGATTCCTTCTTCCAATATTAAATTTTCTCTTTCATTGATATTTATTGCCAGTCCAATATTAACTTAATAAAATAAAATGTTTAATAACTGTATATTTTTTTAACCAGTGAATAACTGTGGCGTATTCGGTAGAGTCCCTACCTTCCACTCCGGCGACCCGGGTTCGATTCCCGGCGGGGTAAAGGATTTTTAAAAACTTAACCTTGGGACTGGGTGTGTGTAGTGTCCAAGTTGTACCCATTGGGTTTAATTCTTCTAAAAAAAATGACTACATTTTTGAAATATGTACTTATGTACTCAAACAACTCTAGCTCTTTCCAAAATGTAATTGTTACACACTACATCTGATACCAAACTTTATGTTGACTTTTGTCGTTTGACTTTATCTTTTGTCTTTACACAATTTTCTGTATAAAATTATAGATATGAAAAGACAAATCCTCTTTACTAAAAGATCAAGACAATAAATACAATGCAATATTTTACATCCCTGAGATTGTGAAACCTTAAAAATTATCGTATATAAACTCTATGGTGTGACGGGGCTAGGAAGGCCCTTAGCCTATTAAGGATGATCATCTAGCCAATATAAGGGTGACATGTGGTCAGCATGTGAGTCTCCCCAGCTGCTGCAGCTGGTTTTATCAACCGCTACTTATTACAGCTACCCAAATTCTTCAAGGTGTTGGGTGGGTAACGATCCCACACTGACCGAAATTGCATGAAATAATTTCTTCCCCCAAGGGACTCGTACCAGCGCAAGTCCTATAAATTTGCATCAAGCCATGATGCCTTAACCGCTCGGCTACGGCGAACGACACACACACACATATGTTTTGTGAATGTTTAAGAATAAATAATTGTATAGTTGCATAAAGCATGCCATTAAATCTTTAGAGAATGAGGAAGGCTTACAACTCAATGGTATTAATAAGCTGTTAGTTTATGCTTATGATGTAGTACTCTTCGCCGATAGCGAGGAGATACTAACGGACAACACGCACACACTATTGAGCAACACTAAGAAATTAGGACTGGAAGTAAATATCAATAAAACTAAATATATGGTCACACGTAGAAATACATTATATAATGGAAATGGACAGCTAATGACAAATGAGGGAAATTTTGAGGATGTGGCTGAATTCAAATACCTAGGAACAATAATCACAAATAGGAATGAGATGCACAAAGAAATTAAACATAGGCTCAATTCTGGAAATGCGTGCTTTTATGCATTGCAGAGACTCTTGATGTCCCAACTCCTTTTGAAAAACGTTAAACTGAAAATATATAGAACTATTATTCTACCAGTTATAATATATGGGTGCGAAACATGGACTCTTACTTTAAGGGAGGAGAGGAGATTACAAGTATTTGAGAATAAAATACTTAGGAAAATTTTTGGACCAAAGAGAGATGAACAGACAGGTGAATGGAGAAGACTACATAACAATGAACTACATGGTTTTTATAGGAAGCCAGATATAATAAGAACAGTTAAGTCTCGTAGGGAATGAAAATGGGGATATGATTGCAGATTCCAAGAGTATATTAAATAGATGGAAAAGTTATTTTAATCAGCTATTAAATGTACATACAGAACAGGACATTGAGGAGGATAAGTTACAGACAGCAGAAATGCTAGTCGCAGAGCCAAGTGCATTAGAGGTTGAAATGGCAATTGAAAAATTGAAGATATATAAAGCATCAGGTTCAGATGAGATCCCAGCAGAACTGATAAAATCAGGGGGAGAAAAATTGATCGACAAGATACGCTGTTTGCTTAGTATGATTTGGAAAAAAGAAGCTCTTCCAGATGAATGGAAGGAATCAATTATCGTACCAATTTATAAGAAAGGAGATAAAACTGATTGCAACAACTATAGGGGCATCTCATTACTTTCAACTTCGTACAAAATTCTAACAAATATATTAGTAAGCAGACTTACTACCTATATTGATGACATTCTAGGAGATCATCAATGTGCATTTAGAAGAAACAGGTCTACAACAGATCAGATTTTTAGTATAAGACAGATTTTAGAAAAGAAATGGGAATATAATGGTACTGTACATCAACTATATGTAGACTTCCAAAAAGCATATGATTCAATTAAGAGGGAGAAGTTATATAGTATCCTGCTGGAGTTCGGAATTCCTAAAAAGTTAGTTAGACTTATACGAATGTGTCTAAATGGCTCAACGAGTAGGGTGCGTGTAGGCAAACAGTTTTCAGACACTTTTGAAATCCAGAATGGGTTGAAGCAAGGAGATGCACTATCTCCTCTACTATTTAATTTTGTACTAGAGCATGCCATTAAATCTTTAGAGAATGAAGAAGGCTTACAACTGAATGGTATTAATAAGCTGTTAGTTTATGCTCATGATGTAGTACTACTGGCCGATAGCGAGGAGATACTAAAGGCCAATACGCACACACTATTGAGTAACACTAAGAAATTAGGACTGGAAGTAAATATCAGTAAAACTAAATATATGGTCACACGTAGAAATACATTATATAATGGAAATGGACAGCTAATGACAAATGAGGGAAATTTTGAGGAATTGGCTGAATTCAAATACCTAGGAACAATAATCACAAATAGTAATGAGATGCACAAAGAAATTAAAACATAGGCTCAATTCTTGAAATGCATGCTATTATGCATTGCAGAGACTTTTGATGTCCCAACTTCTTTCAAAAAACGTTAAGCTGAAGATATATAAAACTATTATTCTACCAGTTATATTATATGGGTGCGAAACATGGACTCTTACTTTAAGGGAGGAAAGGAGATTACGAGTATTTGAGAATAAAGTTCTTAGGAAAATTTTTGGACCAAAGAGAGATGAACAGACAGGTGAATGGAGAAGACTACATAACAATGAACTACATGGTCTTTATAGGAAGCCAGATATAATAAGAACAGTTAAGTCCCGTAGACTGCGATGGGCAGGACATGTTGCGCGTATGGGGAATGAAAGACGTGCATGGAAACTTCTTGTAGGAAAGCCAGAAGGAAAACGCCCAGTTGGTAGACCAAGAATGAGGTGGGAGAACAACATTAACTATGATTTGAGGGAAGTAGATTATACAGGGAATGATTGGAAAGCATTAGCTCAGGATAGGGATGTATGGAGAGCTTATGTCCGTGCGGCCATGAACCTACGGGTTCGATAGTGCCAGTGAGTAAGTAAGTAAGTAAGTCTCGTAGACTGCGATGGGCAGGACATGTTGCACGTATGGGGAAAGAAATACTTGCATGGAAGCTTCTTGTAGGAAAGCCTTAGGGAAAACGCCCAGTTGGTAGACCAAGAATGAGGTGGGACTATGATTTGAAGCAAGTAGATTATACAGGGAATGATTGGAAAGCATTGGCTCAGGATAGGGATGTATGAAGAACTTATGTCCGCGCGACCATGCACTTACGGGTTCGATAGTGCCAGTGAGTAAGTAAGTGTAGTTACATGGACGGTTTGAAGCTACAGTAGTGTAAATTATTTTCGATAGCAGTAAAATTGTTAACCACTGCATTGTAGGCTTACAAATTCAATTCGCTTCAAATTTATACAGTAGGCCTATTATATTAAATTTAGATTCAGGCAACGCCCTAAAATGATAACATTACATTTTTTCGTCAATTATCTGTTACTTTACGTGAATTTCTGGGAAACCAAGAAAAACACCACCGAAACTTTAACCCGTCCATGTAAGTCCTAATGAACGTTTTAACTAGGCCTATATATAGTTTCTTACGATGCGATCATTAATTTTTTCCCCAATCAGTTAAGTAGGCCATTTTTTAGACTACGTCTTTACTTTTTACGTTGACGTCACTAGTATCAATGTTCTTAATAGTGGCTACACTTTTATACAACCATCGTAATTAATTATTTTTTTAATTATAGTTACTTCAATTACATTGGTAATAACGCGAATTTGTTGGAGGTTATCAGAATTATTTTCTCTTGAAGTTCGACATTTTCTCTGGCTCTACAGTATGATATATTTGGCTTATACATTTTATTATAGTATAGATTGGAGTGCTCTCTCTCAGTCCACGATTTCCGGTTTGATTAACAATATTATATTTTAATTAAAGTATATGCACTGTGAATTTTATTGTTTTGTTAATGTTTAAGAATAAATAATAATAATAATTTATCATATTGAATTATTTAATTTGTCTAGAGTGTTCTTTCGTTCTTGCACACACATATTTAGGTTATGATTATGTTAAGTTAGTACTTTTTTTATTTATATACAGATTTTCAATGTTTACACACCTTTCTGTGCCTAAAGTTTTATTTTCCTTCTCCACTCGTCCCATCATTCACTACATGTTCTCCAGTCCTTTAGTTCACATTCTAGTTCTTATTTCTTGCATCCCCGAGTTTTAGATACATTTTCGTTATTATATTGATACTTAATTATAGGGCCTTCCTTTCTTTTTTCTTCCAGGTGATAATAATAATAATAATAATAATAATAATAATAATAATAATAATAATAATAATAATAATAATAATAATAATAATAGAAATAATAGTAATGATAATGGTATACTGTCCCAGTTGAAGGTGGATAGATTTAACGCCTTTTCCAATTTAATGAGGTAACGTGGCTCAATCTTTAAAAATATAAAATTTAATTCAGCAATATACATTTTTATTCATCATCATGAACATATTTAGTCTATTTTTTCGAACCTGTTCCTAAGTCTCAAGATGCCCTCGACAGGCCCATTGTTACTTGGTGTTCCCAATGCAATATTAGAAATAAAATATTATCCACTCTACTTGTGTAATGCCAGTTTGAGGAAATAAATGAAATGAAGTCCATATTATTGTAGGTCTGTGATATACAGTATAAGCAATACCGGCTGAATATGCCTATCGCAAATATTTTTGAATCCTTGTATTAATAAGGAACTTCATCAATATCTCGTGATGATCTTCACATAACTTTGGAATAAAACCTAATAGACCCAGTCAGTTGCCTCAGACATTCTGGGTTCAAACAAAGCCTTCGATCAACTTAGCTGAGGTTTTTGTTTCTAATTTTCCACAATGGTCAAAGCAAATTCTGGATTTGAGTTTCATAACCAGTATCTCCTTCATAATAATTACCATATCAAAAAATTTAAGATTACTTCAAAGATTTTCTACACAAACACGTTAAAAGCATTGCGGTAACATATCATATTTACTGAATACGACCAGAGATTATAGGCACGATATGACTTTATATGTTGAAGTATCTATAAATAAGAATTATATACAAAAATATGACATTAAAAATTACCATTGCTCCATGTCTCATCCCTTAGAGGTAGAGTTCCATAATTTCATTGATAATCCTCTTAGGAATGACTATTCTTTTGTTTGGATTCCTGAGACCCTCCATACCATGGCTATAGAATGTATGACCACGTGATTTATGGGCAAAAAGGGGGAGAAAAATGCTTCTAGTAAAAAAGAAGAGCTACCATAAACAGATAATTTTTACTTGAGTTTGTTACTTTAAAGATTTCATTTTCATTATTAAGAAAATATTTGAAAATCTATTTGCACTTTTTTTCATAGTAGGAATAATAACTATATTTTGTTATGGGTACATTTTTTAGACAATCCGAAAACAATGGCGATTTATGCTGAATTTTCTTTGCAACCAAACACCGATAACAAATTCAACCTCATGACGTTGTCACCGTCGTCACTCACATTACGAAAATCGATACTTACTATTTTTTCATGTTATACTAGTAATTTTTACTCTTTTTTAATTATTGAAAATAAAAAAAGCCGTTGATCGGTTACATCCTATCTGTACCATAATTATGTAGTTCTGCAATTTGTAGACTAATTGAATAATTTAAATGTAAAATTGAAAAACGTTAAAATTTTATTTATAATTAATGTCTTTTTCGTAGACTGGGATGAGCAGGACATGCGATACGATTGGTGAATGAAAGCGCCCAATAGTTAGGCCAAGAATAAGATGGGAAATAACATTAATCATGATTTGGGAGAGGCGAATTATAGAGGAAATAATTATGTCATGGAGGAAAGCTAGAGGTAAAACTCCTAATAGGAGGCCAAGAATGAGGTGGGAAAATAATATTAACCGTGAGGGAGGTAAATTATATATGGAATGATTAGAAAATATTTGATCAGCTTATGGATGTATGGAGAGCTTATGTTCAAGCAGCAATGAACTTCCGGGGTCGATAGTGCCAATGAGCTGTTTATTAAAGTCGGGGTTTGACACGAATTTAATTACCCATCGGTTATTTGTTATCGTACCTTAAACATTTTTTGTTAAATCTACCCACTGTTTGCTGCACAATGGTCTATTTATTTACACGTAAGTTATCAGCGGATTTCAACATCAATACGTTTTGTTTATCAGCTCTTTTTATACATTCACGTTTTTTACATAAAAAAGGGAAGTTACACATATTAGGCTATACGCCTATACTTATATCTCTCATTCAAGAATAAATCCATTATTATAGTGAGTATTATCACGCCAAAAAAGGGTGGATCCGGTAAACTAGTGGTTATCATGCTCACGGGGTCAAACCGGGCGGAGTCCATAGTTTTTAAGGGCGTAAAAATCCTGAGTGCATCCGTAAGGCCGTGGATCCCATGTCGTAAGTGTACGGCACATAAATAACTTCAGGTCTGAAATAAGAAGCCCCAGAGTAAAGGTTTTCGGTTCTTTCACGCAATGCTTTAGTTGGAAAAAATATTTGGGGCGACTCACCTTTATAGGAGCTTCCATGAAGAAGCTACATACTATATGATGTATTATATATATATATATAGGCATTTTGACAAAAATATATACTGATGGTTTCGGCAACATCGTTATAATAATTTTTAAGGGAATAGACTTAAAAATCCGGGGCACGCCGTAGCGTAGTGGTTAAGGCACTGAGCTACAAGCCGGAGGGTCGAGGGTTCAAGTCCCGTTGGGGTCAGGATTTTTAAACTGACCCAAACCCTCTGGCGGCACTATGGCCCTGGGGTCGACTCAGTCTCTAACGGAAATGAGTACCAGACGCTTGTTCTGGGGGTAAAGGCGGCCGTCACGCAGGGCTGACAACCCGGCTGACATAAAGTGCCGATTGTCTAGAAAAAGTGGGAGCCTTAACCTCCTACTACCCCAAGGGCCTCCGGGCCTGTTGTGGGATCACTTTACTTTTACTTTTTTAGACTTAAAAATCCAACCCAAATACTTTGGGGGGACATCATCTGTCCGCATTCTCCCTCTTCCAATTAAAGCATTGCTTTCACGCCCTAGATTTGCATTGCGACGTTAATGACCATTAATGTTAAAGGACGTCATTAAATAAAAAACTAATACGAAAAAATCTAAATTTGTTTATTTCAATTTTATTTTGAGATGCTTAACGTTTTTGGTTATATCATGTGTAGGTTCTTAAGTGTATATTGACTGTTGTCTGCATTCGCTTGCCATAAGCAAATAGAATGTTGATATTAAATATTAATTAATTATGAAATGAAAATGGTGAAATAGGCCTATATCCTAGCTTGAAATTGTAAGTCACATTTGGTTCTGTGCCAATTGAACCCAGGAATTTTCGCCCAGGAGCATTTTCATTTTAGGAAAAGTCACCGTTGGAGAATTCGACCAAAATTAAAAAAAGAAAGTTAAACCACAGAAATTGCTCCAATGTTTTAAATGTAAATTTTTAATTTCCTTTTTACATTCTTACTTTTATTTATGTAGTTGTGTCGAATGCCCTGGCTCAGTATTCTGGAGAGGATACAGACCAATCCAATGTAGCTTTACCATGAAGACGTTTAAAATTTGGCAGTTTACTAGTATTAGCAACAAAACTTGAACGCTTTTAAAAATATAGGCCTATCATATTAATCGGGCGATTTATTAGAATTAGCAATTAAACTAAAAACCTTACAAAAATATCAACTATAATCTTGATAACCTATATTTCACCTATTGGAATTAGTAAATCCACATAAGGTTGACAGCATGAGATTTAATGGACTCAAGGTGCCGTATTGAGCAAGCTGCATTACAATATATGTAACAGCCGAATGTGGTATTAGGCCTACGTGCATATATTAGAATTTGTTGAGTGCAAGTTGTATACCTATCTTCTACAGACCAAAATCAATTCATTTCTTTCATTTTGAACAATTTATTTGTGATTGTACATAAGATCTAAGTTAATTGTAAACTTACTTGAAAAATAGTATGAATTCTGCTTAACCACAGTTGTAATGTGTATATAGAAACTAACAATAGTACCTGTGTTAACTCTACTCTTTTCTCGACATTTTTAAATTTAAAACATAGGATTACTATACAAATTCCTTTCTCGAAACGAATACTATCTGTTTATTTATCAGGTTTTACATTGCCTTTGAATTCTTCCTGTACCCATTTCTCCATTCCTCTATATTTTTCCACACCCGTTCCTCAAAGCATCTTTATTCCATTTTTATGACTACTTATTTTGTCCATGTTAGTTTTGGTCTTCCACTGTTCCTTCTTTCTTTGAATCGCATTCATAAATATTTTTTGGTAACCCGTTTTCCATCATCCTTTTCATATGTCCACACTATCTTAGTGATTGTGTTGTTTTAATAGTTTCCTCTAAGATCCTTGCACTTTTATATTTCTTTCAGAGTATAGTTAGGCCTACTTCCAATTTCCTTTCTTCTCGAAATCCTTACCGATCGTTGCCAAAAGTCCATTTCTGTTAAATGTAATTTACCTATTGCTCTTGGTTTCAAATACCATGCCATTAAGAAATATGTTAAGTTTTCACGAAATTAAATCGCTTTATTAATGCGATAACATCTTTCTCTCATTTTTGGAGAATTTCAAACTCTTCATAGCACAAAAAGTCGGCAATTCGGTAAATAAGACTATGCATCACTGTAAGTGGGAAAATATGTTATTTTCCTTGTTATTACTATTTTTTGTATGTTTAGTATTAAATGTTAAAAACAAAGCAGAACTTAAGAAATATAGGAAACATATTTCGTTAAGTTCGAATATAGAAATGAGATTGCAATATTGCTATATTTGTTCTCATTATCACATATAATTGAGTAAGTGTGCTAAATAATAAAAAACATTGCGAATTCACTATACCATTTCTATACAATTATTTGAACTTCCTATTTCATATGATGACAACGTGAAAACATTGCTATCAATTTGCGGTCACCTCAGTACTATATTTCTCGGAAGATAAGAATGCACGTATTATAAAATCCAATTCCTCATTCATTTTCCTCATATATAATTTATTTACTTTATAAAATTTTATTAACACAGAGATTCATGAAATGTAATTAACTGAAAGATAATTCATTTCAAATTATATACAAATAAGATGGATCTGCTGCGATTTATGGACAGCCTACTTATACATATATTAAATATAATATGTTTCAAAAATGTATTTTTATTTTCACTACTAATCTCTTCTTGGGCATAATAACTCTTACAGTTTAGCTATAATCCACAGACGAAGAGAATGAAAGCACGGGACGTAGGGGGGCACGGGGAATTGCAAGCGATACAATGGCATACTACCTGAGAATAAAGGAACACTCATGACGTATGAAATACCTACTGCTTTCATTCACTTCGTCTATGGATTATAGTACTGTTCACACATCCAGGGAGAAACTCCACGTCCTTGTATGATTAAAAAATTATGTCTATGTGATCCAGAGAGTTCAAAATCCTCCCTTGACATGTCGTGTCCCTGTAAATACCGGGTAGTGTGGTCATGTGAAAGTACATGCAAAGGGAGAGGTTACACTAAGATAAATAATAAAAGTTTATCTAGTGTTTCCTTTAAGAAATTAAACATATGCTCAATTCTGGAAATGCGTGCTTTTATGCATTGCAGAGTCTTTTGATGTCCCAACTCCTTTCAAAAAACGTTAAACTGAAAATATATAAAACTATTATTCTACCAGTTATATTATATGGGTGCGAAACATGGACTCTTACTTTAAGGGAGGAAAGGAGATTACGAGTATTTGAGAATAAAGTTCTTAGGAAAATTTTTGGACCAAAGAGAGATGAACAGACAGGTGAATGGAGAAGACTACATAACAATGAACTACATGGTCTTTATAAGAAGCCAGATATAATAAGAACAGTTAAGTCTCGTAGACTGCGATGGGCAGGACATGTTGCGCGTATGGGGAATGAAAGACGTGCATGGAAACTTCTTGTAGGAAAGCCAGAAGGAAAACGCCCAGTTGGTAGACCAAGAATGAGGTGGGAGAACAACATTAACTATGATTTGAGGGAAGTAGATTATACAGGGAATGATTGGAAAGCATTAGCTCAGGATAGGGATGTATGGAGAGCTTATGTCCGCGCGGCCATGGGCCTACGGGGTCGATAGTGCCAGTGAGTAAGTAAGTAAGTGTTTCCTTTAGAATGACAGCCCATTCAACTCTTTCTCATTAAGTGAGATCTTGTAATCATGATTAGGGATTTTAAGTTTACACAATGATTTTACTTTGATTTCAATATTTAAACTTTTTTTAGATTAATTTCCATGTACATGACAATAATGTGAAGAAAATAGATAAGAATACCTTAGCATATTTCAACTAATTCAGGTGCTTACAAGCCCAAATCATTGAAATATAATTATTGGTTATTACTATGTAATTGGGGTACGCCACTAGTTAAGGTAATACGCTCATGTCAGAAGGTCAAGGGTTCAAGTGCTTTGTTTTATGAAGTAAAACATCGAATATAATGTGAATATTATAGTTACATAGTTGCAAGATCAGTCCATTCTTACAAAATTATGTCAGTTTTATGATCATAGCGAATAAATATTCTGAATAATAATACGATATAAAGTCTCAAATTCTTTAAAAAATACAATGTCTAATAATTATTATTATTTACATCATTATGATTAATATCAATGTCAGATGATGATAAACCCTTTATTTTATAAAAAAATCATAAAATGTTATTATTGTAAAAAATTCTAGACGATTTTCCCTGTATATAATTTAATTATATAACCATTAACATCGTCATATTCTTTTGTTCCTAATTGAAGAATAGGGTCTAAAAGTAATTCTTCCATATGGCTCTATTTCTTGTCAAATTCTTCGCCTTTTTACAACTTTTCTTATCGCATTTAACTAATTTCAACTGTCCTCTTGGGCCTTGCGAATTCCAGTCCAATACACACATTTCTATCGTTTTCATTCTATATAACATATGAGGTTTAGAAAAAATGAATTTTATCAGATATGAAAAATTATTTTCTATATTTGATTTTAAAGTCGGTGGAAGTGGTTACATAACTTACCTTTACGAGGCTCATTTTCGACGAAATGCGACGTTTATTGAATGAATATTGATTTGGATAAATTTATGTCTGTATGGAAATGATTCCCCTCCTGCATTGTTTCACTAGTTCATCAGCACAATTTTCACGTATGTGAAGACGTGCTGGATTTTCCAGGCGCCCAACTCAAGGCTAAGGACGAGAAAGTCGGCAATAGTCGCAAGCACGCGTAAATATGCCTACTCTTTGATCTTAAAAACTGCATCTTGCATTGAAATTTTGGTATATGTTCGTGTATGCATTTTAAGAACACTAACATTTTTGCTACACAATAAGAAAAAAACTGACAATGTGAGGAACGTTCAATATAGATTTTTTAACCAATTATGACTAATTGTGAAATATTAACATATAAAAATATCAAAGTCCAGTAGATAAAACATTATAGGGCTATTAGATTGAACTACTTTAACGAAATTAGTTCTTAACACATCTATTTTTTTTTCATAAAATTAGCAATACAAAATAATATGTATGAGTTTTGGGCGAAAACTCGCCAAGAAAAAAAGAGTTAATTGTAAAAAATGTGAAAAGGCTGTAGAATGAATAAATAAGAATTAATTCATATGACAGTGTTCTCTATTTACTGGGAAAATGAAACGTCATTTTGGAGTTCTTGAATAATGAAAGTACAAAATATTTCAATCAATTGCACTTAATATGTTGTCTTATATTGATACTGACATTCCTAATTACTGAAATTTAGAATCTAAAACGTCTTCATGAAAGTCCAGCATTTAATAATATTCTAGTAATATTTTTTCTAACTTGGATCATAAAATCAATGTATTACTGCTTGATAAAGTAGTAGACTTTATGATCTACATTTATTTTGTTGTGACTTTCTCTCAAAAGATTACAAACTTTTTTTTCAACGGAAGAATATAGGATGAATTAAAGTTAATAGATACTGAATCATTCAGGGGACTTATCCCTTTTATGAAAACATGCTGATTTCTTTGCCAATCTATATAACGGACATTTGTGGTCAATTCAGAAAATTGATGCACAACCACCGATACAATTTTGAAGAACACTTGGTCTAATAATCGTAATCTCGGGCTGTCGATCGATTTCCATCCTTCTGAATAACACTAGAGTTCTTCATCGAGTGGTATGTTGCTGTGAAACATAGCCAAACCAACTCAACCTTCTAATCATCACCATAACCACTATAATTAATTCACTGCATATAATAAATAGTTCAATTATTCTAATTCCCCTTTGATTCATCTTTCTTGTTCCCAAACGAAAACATAATCTTTGTTGACTTATTTTTACTCTTAGTTTGACAAGACACGAATTTTTTCCACTAATTCATGCAATTTCTTATAATTCTATATGTACAAAAAAAAGTGTTTTATTTACACGTGCTATTGGAAAGCAAAGTGATGTACAACAATGTTGAAATTACCGGTATACGCTAAGAGTAATGTGGTGTGCTTTTGTTTGCACAGGGGTGATTTTTGTTGCTAGAAGGGTGGGGGTGCTGTGTGCAGGAGGTCAATTTTGTGGACACAGCCACATGGACACTGCATCTATAATTGGATTAATCGCTAGAATAGCCACGGTATTTGCTCTGTGCATGTCACCCGGTCTGCTACCTACTCATTAACTGTAACAAAATCAGATCTCATCACCTTCCGCACTCTTGATTACTTATTGTAATTAACTAATTAGTATTATAAAGTATGGAACACTTAGACATGAATTAGTAAGTCTTACTAAAGTAAATTTTGGGTACTTGTACTCGGTTTCACACTGTTGGATATCAAATACATCGAAAAACCTGAAATAGATGCATCAAATATCATTCGAGGAGACAAATATAAAATCCAAATGCTAAAAATTGCACAAATATCCCGTAAAAGTCTTGTCAGGGATGATAATATAGAATTCATGGCAACCAAAGCGATAAATTGAATATACACTAGATGCATTGAAGAAGACTCTCTCAGAACATTATTTTTCGCCCCAAATCATTTATAGAAATGTTGAAACAATACAGATTTTACGCGGAAATTTCCGCAAATTCCCTTTATAGGAAACCTTAAACAATTCAGATTTTCCGCGGAAAAAATAAGTTGCAAAATTCTTATAGTAGGGAACGATCATATAGCAAATCTCTCCTTATATATTAACATTAGATATCTTTTGTAATCATTCAATTAACAGAAGATGATGGCAAATGTTTGTATGAGTATCCATGGAAGAAACTGAGATATTATTAATCATTATGTAGTAGAGAGATCGACTCTGTGATTTAACAGTATAACACATTAGTATCCCACAGATCCCAGGTTCGATTTTAGGCTGTATCATATAAATATTTTATTTGTGTATCTTAAGGATCTGAAAGGGGTCTGCTCAACTTAGTTGCTGCAATTGAGTATGTACTTGATATAAGAAAACCGAAATTAAAGTTTAGGAAATGTTTCCAAACAGTGATTCCCTATACTTTCTTCTGCTTGAAGCTGCAGTAATTAATTCAGACGACTTTATTTCTTCTCAGGGATTTATTTATAATAATAGGATATTAGGAGAGCACACGATTTTGGATAAAAAATAATTCAGACATTCCTCACATTAAAAATACAATAAACTCCTCTGACCCAGGATGTTCAGAGCTATAAATTGTTCAGATGTATTTGCATTTGTACTCGTCTAAGAGCATTTTAGTTTATTTATTTATTTGTATATGTAAGTAAGTTAATTAGCAGAGTGTACTCCTTAACACACAATTGTAATTTTTTAAATATAGAGCAAAACTTGTTTAATCCGGAACGTAAATAATACAGAAATCTGTCCAATGTGAACAAATGTATTGGTCCCGGCGAAATAATAGTAATTTTAAGTGTATTTATTTAGCACAAAACGGAATCTGTCCAATGCGGAAACAGAAGGATATTTCTACACAATTCATGAAAAAATTATATAGCGGAAAGAAAGAGAATAAATTAGTTTCCACTTCTTTGAATTCCCGTTAGGCCAAAAAAAAAAAAAAAAAAAAAAAAAAAAGATAGATAGAATGATCCCTGCCGCCTGGTGAAGTAAAGATTCTATCTGTACCTGAAATTTTATTTCTCTTCACTGCACACACGTTATGCGAAATACCTCACTTACAAATAATCATTGCATTGTATTGTATTGTAAGCCCATGTTTTCCCTTTACAGAGATTTAGGCGCTCTCCCCCTGCAGGGAGGAATTTGAACCATATTAATTTAGTTACACTTGTTTTCGTATAGATGTCATTTTGAGTGGCCCGTGGTCAGCGTTCCGCCTCATACTGACATCTAGGAAACCAAGGTAGTACTAGGACGGGAAAATTCGGTAAATTTTGCTTTTCATTCAGGCTTAAGGATTTTTTTACGAGCCTGAAAATCTTCAGACTCGGGACACACGGCTTAAAGTCCCTCCCGGAGGACTTGCTCCTTGGTATTTACCGCCCTAAAAAACCCATCGGCCCCGGCCGGGTTTGAACCCGCGACCCTCGGGACAAGAGGCAAGGAGCATAACCACTAGTCCACCGCGGCCGATCATTGCATTGTAAGATCTTCAATTACTTTAAGTTCTGAGACCAATCTTTCACAGGTAGCGTTCTGAATTTACGGAATAAAGATGGCTAAAACGTATGTATCATTGTCATTAAACGAAAAAAAAAAACTGATTGAAGATAAGTCTGCAAATGTCCGGTCCGATGCTCCAAAGTCAAGCTCTAGCTATTGTTAAATCCCTAAGGAATAACGATTTTAAGGCAACTTGAGGTTGGCTGGACAGTTTTAAAAGGCGACACAATGTAGTGTGGAATGAAATTTGCGGGGAATCAAAGCATGTGAACGAAAATGTAGATAGTGAGCGGACACCGAAACTGCATACTTTAATTTCAGGATGCGCGCCTAAGAGACATTTTTAACGCTGGCGAAACGGGACTGTTTATTTCGCGCGTTACCGTCAAAGTCTATACATGCTATATCTCACTTTTCAAAGACAATTAATGCAAGGTACGTAAAATACATATGCGGCACTCTAAAATCTAATATTATTAATAAGTTTTAGTTTTTTAGAATGCGGAATTTTGTGTAATGTGGAAAAAAATTGGTCCATTGCGATTCCGCTTTGAGAAAGTTTTACTGTATAACACTTAAGCATATTTGATAGAAGTAGTTATTTGTCCTGCGCCGTAGCCGAATGGTTTTAGGCATAATCCCATGGCGCAGAGCTATAGGACTTGCGCTGGTTCGAATCCTTATTTTCTTATTAAATTTCGGCTAGTATAGAATCGATGTCTACCCAGTATCATAGAAAATTGGGTAGCTGCTATAAGTAGCGGTTTTAGGTTGAGAAAACCAGCCATAACGGCTAACCACATGTTATCCCTATAGTGGCTAGATGATCATCAATCTCTGTGATTAACACATTTGGAAGTGAGACCAACAGTTGATTGGTAGGCTATAGGCCTTATAGGACAGTCGCGCCATGGAGTGGATGAGTAATTTAGGCTATTTCTTTTCAAAATTTCGGGAGATTAATTCTAATCATTTATCGTTTTTACTTATTTCTTTTAGTATCGGGCTACTCAATGTGCCTTTATTTTTAATAGCAATTCTTAATTTTATAATTGTTATTTTTTATTCACTGTTCGAATTTGAAATATTTTTTCCAACTAACTTCAAGGACTATCAAACATTAAATATTTTTAAAAATAGATTATTATAAACCTTGCCCTAAATAAAGCATTCCAAATGAAACATAGAAGCTTGAATTGAATTGAATTTGTTCAATGCACTGTAATGGTTACAACTTTACTGATGACGAAAGTGACAAACACCACTGTAAGTTTAACCCGTCCATTTAATTCCATTGCTCTGTATATAATTGTATGTTATATTTACTGAATTGTGGCGGGTACGTGGCGCAAGTAGTTAATCATCAACCTTCACCACTGGGACACGAGTTCGTGTCTCGGTGGGATTTCTGGTGGATGAATCGGAGTCAAGGATAGATTTTCTCTGGATTTCTCCCGTTTTCCCTGCCAAAAAATCAACATAATAGTAGGGGCTGAATTATTATATTTACTCTGTAGAGGAGAAAAGAAGGCGTGAGCGACGGCCTTGGCCTTGCAGGTAATCATTTGAATCTTATCTATTATGTTATCACAGTAACCTTGTAAAGAGGTGCATTAGTATGAAACATCTCCTACCAATGACGTGAGGTTGACTAAACAGTAGAAGTCACTCTGAACTCTGAACAACGGTCAGATGTAAACAAGAGCAGGATTCACAATTACAGACAAAGTATACTTCGGTGGATGAACAATTTGCACACCGACGTTTGGAGTGAAATGCAGGTGTCCCATTCAAACCTCCCACATTTTAATTAATCATAACTAACAAAGTAGCGGAATTATGAAATGAGATCGGTATTAAACGAAACAGAAACTCGAAGAATTTTCATTGCCATACACTGAAAATATATAAAACTATTATTCTACCAGTTATATTATATGGGTGCGAAACATGGACTCTTACTTTAAGGGAGGAAAGGAGATTACGAGTATTTGAGAATAAAGTTCTTAGGAAAATTTTTGGACCAAAGAGAGATGAACAGACAGGTGAATGGAGAAGACTACATAACAATGAACTACATGGTCTTTATAGGAAGCCAGATATAATAAAAACAGTTAAGTCCCGTAGACTGCGATGGGCAGGACATGTTGCGCGTATGGGGAATGAAATACGTGCATGGAAACTTCTTGTAGGAAAGCCAGAAGGAAAACGCCCAGTTGGTAGACCAAGAATGAGGTGGGAGAACAACATTAACTATGATTTGAGGGAAGTAGATTATACAGGGAATGATTGGAAAGCATTAGCTCAGGATAGGGATGTATGGAGAGCTTATGTCCGTGCGGCCATGAACCTACGGGTTCGATAGTGCCAGTGAGTAAGTAAGTATACACTAACACACCTCTATATGTGCACAATTAGTAGCATGAACAATATCAAGTCTGTATTCGATTTCGTTCCACGTTCTGTCCAACATGTCCATTGAACTGCTGGGAAGCTTGGCGAATTGATTTTTGTGGGCTTCTCTGAAATCCTGGTCTAATTTCTTAAATATTTTCTTCTGAAACCCGTGTACGAGCACCTCCTGATTCTTTTTAACGCTTCCAGTCACCAGAAACTTCTCAAGCCATGCCTTAATGGTCTTCCCATCAGGTGCATTTCCTCCATATTCTCTCTGGCAATTTCCTTGCACTGTAATTATTGACTTGGTCTCTGCATACCAGAAAACAGTTTGTGCTCGACGTTTTATGTCATTATTGTCCAACATGCGACAGATGAATTAATTGCAATAATGTAAACAAACATTCTTAAAGTTTGTCTTCCTTTTAATACCAAACTCATTTCATAATTCCGCATGCTTTGAGAGTTATGATTAATTAAAATGTAGGAGGTTTGAATGGGACACGGTGTATAACACTGCACTGGATACTAAACAACAGAGTAGAAATCTATTTAACTCCATTCCTCTAACATCATGTATGGTCGCATCAACCATATGCTGATATCATATCTACTAAGGAATTGTTCGGTCTCTAGTCATCATACACTGGTGCAAAGGTCTGGAACATTTTATAAAGAACAATAACAATCTGTAAAGAAGCTAAGCTCGACAATGATTGTGATTTTGATTATACAGTGTATATGAATGAAGGGAGTATTTGAGAATAAAGTACTTAGGATTTTTTTTGGGCCAAAGAGAGATGAACAGACAGGTGAATGGAGAAGACTACATAACAATGAACTACATGGCCTTTATAGGAAGCCAGATATAATAAGAACAGTTAAGTCTCATAGACTGCGATGGGCAGGACATGCTGCACGTATGGGGAATGAAAGACTTGCATGGAAGCTTCTTGTAGGAAAGCCAGAGGAAAAACGCCCAGTTGGTAGACCAAGAATGAGGTGGGAGAATAACATTATGATTTGAGGGAAGTAGATTATACAGGGAATGATTGGAAAGCATTAGCTCAGGATAGGGATGTATGGAGAGCTTATGTCCTCGCGGCCATGAACCTACGGGTTCGATAGTGCCAGTGAGTAAGTAAGTAAGTATGTATATGAATGAAGGGAGGAAGAAGGAATAAAGAAATATACTGTATCGCTGAGCGCGTGCCGCCCGGATTGTATAAGTTGTGGGACAATACAGGAAACAGAACAAGCTAAATTAACCAAGCTTAATGCGCCGTGATGTTTAAGAGCCAGGAGGTCAGTGCAATTAATTATATTTTTTATTCCCCAAACCACGAGAAGGGTTTCCAGGGATTTTGACTCATTTCATGTGGGTGGATAGTTCCGGTATACATTGTTCTCTCCCTCTTTTATAAAATTAAGTACACTCGTTTTATTAACATTTTTTTGTCCATTTTATTTTATTCTCTATTACGCTACAGGGATCTTTATCTAATCTTTGCTTCTTCATACTCCTCTTGTAACTTGCAATATATTGTCCAGAAAGAGAGGTCTTCTCGATCTTATTTTCGTCCATTTTTTTTATATTGCTTCATTATTCAAATATATTTAACTTTTTAGCTGTTAGGTTGAATTGGTTGCTAAATACATGAACACGTTTGGCATTATTGTTAAATGTTGATACTGCAGCTGTTTTGCACCTTTGTGAACGCAATCAGCTGATCTTCAGTTTCATCAATATAAGGTGGAATTTCATAAATTATCACAGGCCTTAAAATAATAAACATTAATTGAGTTTGTAGGTAATATTTAATTAATTTGCGCGTGTGTACCTACGGTATATAATTTAGTTAACCCAGTGTTCCACAAACGTTTTCTATGATTAGTATATTCCAGACGGGCGCATAGGTCAAAAATCTAATTTTTTTATCAAACAAAAATATCACATAAATAAAATTGTTAACAATAATAGCAATAACAATTTTGTTACAACTTGTAGCCTAGCGGTCTAAGGCATCATGCGTACGTGCTGGTTTGAGCCCCTTTGGAAGAGCAAATTTTCTTATGGAATTTCGACCAGTATTTGACACCCAGCATCGTGAGGAATTTATCAAAATGCTTATCTTCAGCACGTATTACGAATGAATGAACAGCGCATACCAAGAATAATGTATAATTATAAACCAAAAGGGAGAAGAATGTTGGGAAGGCCATTGAATAATAATAATAATAATAATAATAATAATAATAATAATAATAATAATAATAATAATAATAATAATTCTTTATTTTAGCTGGCAGAGTTAAGGCCATAAGGTCTTATCTTCCACTCAACCAGCGAATAGTAAAATTATACAAAAAATTACATACATATTACAATTTTAAGATATTAAAATACAGACTAAACAAAATACAAAGATGATGTGAAGAGATGGAAGGACCAATTCGACCTATAATGAGATCGGAACAGGCCATTGGGCTTAATCCTTATTGTTGTTGATGATGATGATGATTCGAGAAGAAAAAGCTAAACGGCTGGAAAATTCGACATGTTGATCATGTAACCTCTATATTGTCTAGATGATAGTTCATACTGTAAACGGTGGATGTGAAGTCAGCAATCGGCTGGTAGGCTAAGATCCTTCTAGGCGTCCGTCGCGCCATGGTGAGAGAATATAATAATTTTAGTAATATTTAATTTGAAGATATGCGTCCATCATTCAGTTCATGTGAGGGAAGGGATTCTTTCTTCTGCTTTAGACGAAGCAACGCTATGATGGCAATAAAACATGTTTCATATATTCAAATAGAAGACACATTGAACTATGCTATGTATTTGGTGCATTTCCTCGTTTCTTAAACTTATATTACATTATTGTGTGGCGTCTAAGGTACGTAAAAGTACCTACAAAGAGTGGAAGAGTGAGTGAGAGAGAGGTTACACTAAACTATATGACATAATGTATGAAACAATTTTGAATTAAAACTAATAATTTCTAAAGACGTATTATCTAGTCCAACCTTTTATTTCAGCTCTTAATTGAGAGAGAGAGAGAGAGAGAGAGGAGAGAGAGAGAGAGAGAGAGAGAGAGAGAGAGAGAGAGAGAGACAGAGACAGAGACAGACAGGCAGACAGAGAGAGAGAGAGACTATTCCGGGCTTCTGGTCATGGTTAAGATCCCCGACATTTTAAAAAAGATATTGAGTGTCCAGACGCAGTCTTTGGTGAAACGTCGGGGAAACTTCAAACTTCTTGATCATGACTCAAGAGACTCCCTCTCAACATCGCGTTGTAACTCCACGTCGACAAGCCTAAACATACATTTATACAGTCATTGATGGTTAGATTCTCAAATTTTATATAGAATCACTTTATTTACAGCGCGCACAATTTAAAAATAATAAAACATTAACTTTTGTGGTATAAAAACGATACGGCCGTTCTGATTAACGTTTTGAGTCAATGAATTTAGAATAACATCCACCACTGCGTTGTGGTCTTGGGATCGCGTCACTGGCTCGTATGCAGCGGGACCAGGTTCGATCTCTGGTCGGGACAAGGTCTTGGGTGATGTTTTCCTGACCTGTAAGACAAATGTCAGGAAACTTTAAGACCCAAACGATCCTCGAACATCATCTGGTCATCATAATCATCACTATCATAGTCGACATGTTTAGTATGAATGTGTGTGTGTGTGTGTGTGTGTGTGTGTGTGGTGTATTTCAGCTTAATGTTGTGTTGTCTCGGAGGAGGCTCTGGATCGAACCGATCACTCATTTGGGGAGGCCCATCATGTCATTGTGAGATCAAAAAATTATATGTGTGATAGTTTAAAATCCCTCTCTCTACATGTCATGCCACTATAAGGCCCGGGCGACGTGGGGTATGTAAAAAGTACCTATCGGGTCAGAGGTTACACTATGATGGATAATAATAAGAAGGAGGAGGAGGAGAAGTAGAGTATAGTACAACTTGACTTGATACAAAATTCCTATAATACACTGACAATATTTGGAAAAGGGCGCACCTTAGATATCAATTGAAAATATAAGTAAATATTGTATTGTGCCGTGGCTGAGCGACATGATGCCTTAGCGCAGAGCTACAGGACTTGAGCTGATTCGAGTCACCTTGTGGAAGACTTTTTTTCATGGAATTTAGGCCAGTATAGATCCGTGCTCGCCCAACATCGAGAGGAATTTGAATAACTACAAAAGTAGTGGTTCCAAGTTGAGAAAACAAGCTATAGCGGATGGGAGAAGTGACATGTTGACCATATTGCCACTTCTATACTGGCTAGATAGTCGTCCGATCTCTGTTATTAATACATGTGGATGTAAGGTCAGCAGCCGGAAGGTAGACCGAGGTCTTTTTAGGTCTGAAGCGCCATGGAGGTATAAGTAAATATTGGAGAATAATTTAACAATATAACATGCTATCGTTATCTCACTTAAAAAGTTAACACTGATAGAAACTAGTGGAAATTGGAAATGAGAATTATTGAAAGCTCAAGCCCCAAAGGATCTGTCTGCTTGAAAATTCCCGGCTACTAAACTGGACTACCCATCTGCTTTGTGAAGCTTTTGATACATGACAATATAACAAAGGGAGGGAGTATGTACTTAGTACATTCACTTTACAAATATACGAAAAAAAAATCATAACTTACTAACCTTTTAAACATTATTAGTTTTACGGCTTCAACGTATTAAAATCAAATCTCCTTGTATCTTACTACTAGATTTTTACTATAACTTTAGTGGCTTTTACATTCCCCTTCATTAAAACTTTACATAATGTATTTGTTTTACATAGTCTTCTATTTTACTGAGTAAACTTGAGGAAGTTTCTTAAAAAAACTAACTTTTAGGTAGAGTACAAACAAAAGCCTTAAGCAGTATTTCCCAAACTGTAAATCGCGGTTCACAGCAGGATTTGTCCTCTTGGTATAGCGCGATTAGCCTCATGTCCAATATTCGACCTCAGCAGGCCATGGAATATAGAGCATGTTCTTCTAGACTGACATAGTGAAGACCATGTTCTTTCTGCTGGTAATTATAACGTTTTTACTCTCTCCTCGTCCCTCGTTTTCTCTAAAATTCAACAAATGACCATTAATCTTCATAATGCAATAGAATTTTCGATTGACATGCCCTAGTGAATGAGAAGAATAGTGCCAATGTCAGCACATGCTTGTATTGGATCTTAGATGTTCTTAAATCTTGCAGCACTAAAAATTAACTTTTAAAGTCATTATTATTAATATTATTATTATTATTATTATTATTATTATTATTATTATTATTATTATTATTATTATGTGTATTTGACAGCTTCGTGATGTAATATGACAATTGTTTTAAGAGATTTTAATACAAAAATGGGACCGAAAGATGTATTGAGGCTAACAATAAATAAATCTAGTCTTCAGTTACGGTTGAAGACAGTAACAACCACGAGTTTAGGATATCAGATCATCTTTGCACATCAAAGTATATCATTATTAACAGTAAGAACACAACTTATTAGAATAAATATATTCGATTATTCATGCTCTGATCCTGCTGGTGAACATTTCTATTGTCTGTAAAGTCAACATGTTTTTCATGTAGATAACTATTTTCTGTACATTATAACTTTAATTTATAAGTATTAATTTAGCTTTTGTGAGTGAAAATTCAAAGCTGCCTAATGGAATACCTAAGTTTTCAGTTAACATTTATTTAAAAAAACATTAAATATAGTTCCATTAGCCTAATAAAGTCGTAATGTCATTAAAGCCAGGGGTACCAACCTCATTGGAATTAAAATATACACTACATATTTCATGTAATAGCTACTTATAAGAGAATTAATTGTATTTAAACGAACCTAAGGATTTTAAATGACCATATAGGTATAGGAAGTTCAGAGGAATTTCTTTGTTTAATGTAAAATTTTATGCATCTGATGATTATCAATCTAATTTAAATAAGTCAACTACATCATGCCAAATTTAGACCCAGAAGAATTGCGAATGCAACTTCACAGATTAAAAAAAATACTAAATATAATTAACAAGCCGGATAATAGCGGGAAAATGTCAACAATGTCAATTTTGCTCCTTAACTAACTAATTACATGTTCATGGGCATGAGGACGTAAGTTCTCCAAACATTCGTGTTCTGAGCTAATATTTTCAATTATTTTCCTTTATAATTCTCATGGTTAATGCTACTTTCCCATCTTCTTTACGGACCAATGTCAAAGCGACATTGTTGTTAAGTGGACCGTATAAATTAATAACTTTCCATTCAGGTGAAATACGTTAATACAAGATACTGTAATAATATTATCACTTCTAGAGACATTTCATATTTTCATTTTAAAATGAAATGTAGAGGAAGAAGAAGAAGAAGAGGAAATTGCGAAGAGAATGCCTTTATAATTGAACATTTTGTTTTTTTTATAGACATGAATTTTGCCGAAAAAAAGTATACTTAGCTGTAATTACTTAGTCGAATAACTAAATATATATTTTAATTAACTTAAACATTATAGACAAGTTTTGAAATATGATAGGCCTCGAACATATCTTTATATATAAAAATGAGTGTGAGACTGTTTGTCAGTCCTTTATGGACTCAAAACTACTTGACCGATTTGAATTGGGCTTTTTCCATAATTTAGAGCATTTTTCTGGGACAATTAACGTATATAACATATTACCCTATGTGTTATAAGATCTGACTAATAACAAAGGGGCGTCGCGACGCGTCGGTGCACTAAAATAGTCGCTTTTTAGGCTTACGCTTCCTAAACCATAAAAAATACACCAAATTAATGTACAGTACTTAGAATTGAATATTTAAAAAAAAATCTAAAGAAACGTCCGCGACAGGATATATATTTTATGGATAACTCACAATAACTATTTTTGTCCTTCAGTTCATTAATGCTAAGAAGACCGGCATAAGTAGATTCTCGGACTATGCCGGGTAATCAGCATGGGGTATTTAAAAGAATTATGATATAAATGTATAATTATTTTTGTTTCTACTTATTCAACTAAATATAAAAAAAAAACACATTCCATTTATTTAAGCGTAGCAGCGCATGCCGGGTATTAACTAGTATTAAATAAGAAATAATTATGATATAGATTTTTTAATTTAGTTTTACAGTTAAGATAGTTATATGGTTCCAGATATTGAATATGTTATTATTTTCGAAGTTTTAATTATTTAGAGAAATTATATTCAATTCAATTATATTAACTCATTTTAACCTCTCACTCTATAAGACACTTTTTACATGGCACACGCCACTCGGGCCTTAAAGCGGTAATGTCCTTTCGGGAGAGGGATTTTAAACTATGGATCACACATACACTTTTTGACCGCAAAAGGACATGGAGGGCTCCCCGAATGAGTGATCAGCTTAATCCAGCTTCTCCTCTGAGATAACACTACATTAAGAGGGAAATCATATGAAAATATTTTATATGGCATGATTGAAATTAGCGGAATTTAGGCAAAAATCAATATCTTACTTAACACATACACCTTTGAGATTTAGTATTTAGATTCATCATGGGTAGTTAGGTCTAATTATAGATTTTTATAGTACGGTACCTAAAAATATCTATTTTGAAGTTGGAGCCTCTTTAATTTTATTATGTTTTTTTATTTTTGTGTTTTGCTTGGCACGTGGGCTATATCGAACAGCAGAGCAAATGGGAACGCAATTTTCAAAAGTAAATAAACTTATCCCTTCTACGAAGAAAGTATTCATGAAAGCTTCATTAAGCGCGCAGGCAGAGACTTCCAGATGTTGTTTTTCGTCCAAAATCTTTGCTGTAATAAACATTAGTGTCATTCTTTAACAAATAATTAGTGTATATTTTATATTTTTATAGAACCTAAATACAGCTGAATAACAACCTATTTCAAGAACTTAAAATGCCACTTTTAGAACGGAAATTTCCGCTATCTACTGATATAACAGGAAGATAAGGAGGTATATAAAAAGTATAAACTATAAATCTGCACTAAATTAAAAAGGAATAAAATGTTATCTACCTAAGGTGTGTGCTTTTGGAAACTGTGGTATGTCATCTCAGTAGTACATGTAGGTATAGGTATAGGCTATACCTATGTATATACATACTTAAGAATCAATACTATAGTTTAAATAAGATGAATTACAATCCCTATCTAAAAGAGATATTGTACAATTGAATTACTCGTAACATTCACAACTAGGATGTTCTTGTTGAGATTAGATTTGAATATAGACGTAACTCGTATTCTCCGGAATTCCCTCGCTATGTAGTATCCACTTCTTGTTGACTTTCTTATAGTTCCGGGTTCATCGGAAACATTAATATATTTTCCCCCTAACTAAATATCTCACTGTGTATCAATAACACAAGTATTTTCTCATTATCATGAACATCGACATCAAACAGTAAACCTGCTCCGTTTTAAAATTGTTCTCCTCCCGAAAGGATGATCTATCGTGTATTTCTCTTCGTTCTTGGTTTGTACTGTATTTTTATTCTAGTATCTGGCATATTAAGAATATGGCCTCTCCAATCTATTATACATGTTTCTATCAGAGTTGTAAATTGGCTCTATAGACTTCGATTCTTGTTTAATATCAATGGTTTAACAATGTGTGTACAGCTACGAAGTAAAGAAAGTTTATTAATTGCTTATTGAAGTTCACATACTTCTAAACAAGCCTTAGCTTTGTTTCCCCCATTTAAAATAAAATAAATCCGAGGCGCCACAGTTCCGAAAAATTGAAGCCTACTCAGATTGTTGCTGTCACTGCCAGTAACGAGGTAGAGAAATATATCATTAGGTTGGTATAATTACTCAACCGTAGTTTCAATTTTCTTAACCGAATTTCGATGTGAAAATTAAAATATGTACTCAGTTCTCACAGGACTGAATAGATTCCTTTCCAGACCCCACATTTGAAGAAAAAAAAAAGATTCTATAGTTCAACCAGGAATAGAACTCGCGACTCGTAGAAAGTATTCTTATAAATAAAATTCTTGCATATTCAGCCAAAAAAATTAATGCAAATCCTCCAAATAAAAGAACGAGAAAAATAAATCGATTAATATTCAAATCTCATGCATATAAATCATCTCTATAAATGCTCCTATAATTTCTAAATGCCAAAAAAAAAAAACTAAGTTTAACTACACTATTTTAATGCAATGGGTTTTTAATAATCGTAAAAGAACATGAGTCAACAATTTACTTGTTAATAAAATGATAAATGCAGTATCACCAGAAAATCAAGTAGTAAAACGAATAATGTCTCTTAAACGACAAAACTCTAGCTCTCTCTCTCTCTCTCTCTCTCTCTCTCTATATATATATATATATATATATATATATATACGTGTGTGTGTGATCGTAAATGTAACATGAGTCAATAGTTAAAAATAACTAGATATAACTAGAAAATAAAGTAGGGCAAGGTTAATGACCAAAGCTCACAGCGAACTTCATGAAGTGACAGGCGTAGAAAAGCCTCGGCCTTCCAACCGACCACTGGTATCACATCCACATGTGTTAATCATAGAGGTGGACGATTACTCAGCCAGTATAGGGGTGCATATGGTCATTATGTCCGCACCTTAGCCCGAGTGGTATAAGGCATTATGCCGGTGCAGAACTACAGAACTTGTTCTGGTTTGAGTTCCGATGTGGGAAGAAGTTTTCTCATGGAATTTCGGTCAGTATGGGACCGGTGCCCACCCATTATCATGAAGAATTTGGGTACCTGCGATGAGTAGCGGCTCTAGGTTGAGAAAATCAGATATGACCAATATCACCTCTATACCGGCTGGATTATCGTCCACATAGGTGATTAGCTGTTGTGGATGTGATGCCAGCAGCTATCTGGTAGGCTAAAGGCCTTCTAGGTCTATCGCGCTAGGGAGTTCATATGGTCAGTATGTTGGTTCCCCGTCAGTTTTTTTCTGATCCTGGACCCGCTGCTAATTACAGCTACCCAAATTCCTCACGATGCTGGGTGGGCATCAGTTCCTTACTAGACGAAATTAAATGAGAACATTTCTCCTCCATGGGGATTCGAACTAGTGCAAGTTTGGATCAAGGCATAATCCATAAAATGCGGGACACACGCTATGCAGTGAAACATTCTTATAAAAATAATTGGTGTCAAATGAATCAAAAATATTTAAATCTGTTTCGACTTTGGATAAACACTAAAAACACTATAAAAATTCCCAAAATATCTCTTCTCTTTACAACTTCACACTGAATAAAATAAGTTTTATTTTATGTAATCTGAGTTTTAAAGATATACAGCGTAATAAGCTATAACATTCATATTACTGTATACCACAGTTATCACTGGAATTTCACATAAATGTACCAATTAAAATGTCAAACTTCTTCGTAGAGTGAAATGTTCGGAATATTTCGACCATTATCATAATAAATATGTGTTTATACTACATAACAAAAATATTTGTTTACGATACGGACTTTTGTACTACAATTGTGAGTTTAATATTATTTTTTATAATATAAATAAATTCATATCACGTCAGCTCTGAAGCAGCTGGTGTCACTAGACATCATATGGCTGTGCAGGGAGGGTTGGCGATTAGAATGACTCATTCCCTCGATCTTATTTTCACTTTTATTAACTGAATTTAGTTTATTTTAAATTCATGGAAGGATAGGGATAGGTGGAGATGAAAAATAAAAATTTAGACATAGAAAACATATGTAAACATGGGAAATATGTGTACAAATAAAATATTGCTTTTTACTTACTTTTCATACGAAAAATTGCTATTTACTTTAGGTTGAGAAAAGGAATATGTTCTTGTGTACTTTGCATATAAAACATTCATACCTTGCATTTAAATTGCATAAGTTTACGGCAAGCTAACAGTAATATTTTTTGGAAAGCAAATATTCAACTAGCTGGTAAAAAATAATACATGTTGTTAGTATTGTTCGGTAAGAGACATGAACTACTATGGTGCGAGCGTTTTAATGTCACACTCAGGGGGACTTAATTTTCGACTTCTATTTTATCGAATAAAGACACTATTATTAGTTTTCTAATTACAACTAATTAGCCAGACTGAAAAGCCGATTACGTAGTCTGAATATAGTCAGCGCGATAACCTTAACACATCAGACGACAGTTAGAGACATTTGATACGTTTAAAATATCAGGCATAAGACCAGACATCTAATTAGATTACATCTTTGTACTAATAATGAATAGAAGACGTAAAGCTAGTTCGTTGAGTTGAGCCGTTGTGGCACGGAAATCCAATTCTTGTGTAATCCGTCACTTCTTCATCATTCTTTTCTCCCTCTCTCTCTTGCACACTTCAAAGCCTGTCTATGACCGAGCGCTTCTTATCTTAAATTAGTGAAATACTCGTGTCAGCTATTACTCTAGGTCTACATTGTGTAATTCAACACAAATTTAAGTAGTTCTCTTACTCCATGGCGAGACAGATCTAGAAAGCTCTTGACTTACCAGCCAACACTGGATTCACATCCACATGATCATCTAGCCAGTATAGGGATGACTTGTGGTCAGCATGTCGACTCCCCTAGGCGTTATAATTGGTTTTCTCAAGTTGGAGCCGCTACTTATTGTAGCTACACATACTACTCAAAATTCCATGAGAAATTTTCTTTCTCGCGGGAACTCAAATCAGCGCAAGTGCCGTTGCTTTAATCAAGGCGTCATGCCTTAAACCACTCGGCTACGGCGCGGGACTTATTAATTTCTACTCATTCGTTTTTATACTGTTCATCAAAAATGTGAACTAGATTAAACCAATGTATCTTATAGGATAGGTTGTCTATTTAAGGAATAACTACCGTTAGTGACTGACGAGAAAACTGTAAATTTACCTCCATAAATAGTATCTTTGCTTGTCTCTGAAATATTTGTTAAATAGTTAATTCTTCTTCATAGGCATTACAACCCTCAACTTGAAGGTTTGACCTTCTCAACAAGATGTGTTCAGAGTACATGCTATTGGACATAGGTTGGCCAATTCTCGATGTCCTTCGTTTAATATACTTTACATCATCTTCCTACCACATAATCTTGTGTACATACAGATATAGCAAGGATAATAAAGTCAAAAATTTACCTATGACAGTTTTGCATGACCAAATTTTATACGAAAATCAAAAGAAATTCTATTGCTACTAGATTTTGAGTTTTACGCCTCATTTACGTACATCCAGCGTTAAACTTAAAAAAAAATATAGGCCTATATAAATAAAATCGTTATTTAGACAAGTTATAAAATCAAAGGTTTTAGTAACGAGATGCTCAAGTTAGAACACGACCGAAGTTCTAAAAGCAGCGAGTTACTAAACCTTATTTTGTAACTTGTTATCTACAATATTTTATCTAGTTCAGATATTTTAGTATATGTTATACGTTTAGTATATTTAATGAAATATATTTATTGCGGAAACGATATGTTTAAAGTAACATATGTAGGCTTTGAAAGAAAAAAGACACGATAAATCAACAAAACTTTGTTGTAATGTAGGTTTTTGAAAAAAAAAGAATGGATAAATCAACAAACATTGCTGTTATAAATATGTTAATCATCATTAAAGTGTACTTTACGCTTTGTTGAACCTGTATTTTGTGTTTTGATATCGTGTTTTGTTAGAATATAAAGTATAGGTTTTGTTGCCAGAAGGAATATACTAATATTAAATTTAATAAGTTCTATAGAATGAGTAGCACTATAAAACGGACTCTGAAAAATAAAACTCTGGGGAGTACACAATTAAAATTTTACAAAATTATGGCAGTGGCTGTCTTAACATATGCAAGTGAAAATTGGACTCTTAACCGTTCAGACAGAAGAAAAATAGAAACTGCAGAAATGAAGTTCTTTCGTTCAGTAGCAGGAGTGACAATTTTGGACAGAAAAAGAAACGCAGATAAGTTTATTAGAAATGACTTTAATATTTTTAATTTAATAAATACATTTGACAATATGAGAAACAACTGGTATGAACATGTTAAAAGAATGCCTACAGATGGAGTCCCCAAGCTGTTATTAAAGTACAAACCAATAGGACTAGAAGTGTTGGACGCTCATTTACTATATGGGAAGATTCATTAAATCCCACTTAAAGTGAAAACATACCAAAAGGCCTAATTTTACGAAATAGAAGAAGAAGGTTTTGTTGCCTAGTAACTATGAACTAAAGCGTCACTGATTGTTATAATAATAGATAAAATAATTGACTCTGAATTTACATGTATTGGTCCTTTGTCACCCAAACCCCTCTCACAATTAGGCTATTACGTGCTAATTCATTCTCATCTTAAAAGCCGCTAAAAATAAAAATAAGAAGGCTACCCCCACCAAGACACAAATTAATAAAATTAGACTAACAATAAATAATATAAATAGCTCCAATACTATCTGTAAATAATATACATAACCAGATTCTAACTCTGGGGCACTTGTCTGCCAAAATTAATAATTGTCCCGCGCCGTAGCCTAGTAGTTAAGGCAAGAAGCCTTGGCGCAGAGCTACGGGACTTGCGCTGGTTCGAGTCCCATGGGGGAAGAAATTTTCTCATGGAATTTCGGCCAGTATGGGACCAGTGCCCAACCGGCATCGTGAGGAATTTGGGTAGCTACAGTAAGTAGCGACTCCAGGTTGAGAAGTCCAGCTATAACGACTGGGGGACCCGACATGTTGACCACATATCCCTACACTGGCTAGATGATCATCTATCTCTGTGATTAACACATGCGGATATGAGGCCAGCAGCGGGCTGGTAGGCCAAGGGCCTTCTAGACCTCTCGCCCCATGGAGTTATAACATAATAATTAAGACGAGTGGGGTGAATGATAGGGAGCTTCTCTCCCCATCCCCTCTTTTCTTTTATGTACTACATTTGCATTTTATGTAATGGTTGCATAACAATAATTTTTTAAAGTAATATGTCACCGAATTCTTCAAGCCTTTGGTACTATATTCACCCTTTCGTAGCGTAATTAAAAAATAAAAAATAGTCGCGACATGACTTTAGATGTTAAAGTGTTTATAAAAATGAGAATGAAAAAATCTGCGCATGTCCGACAGTAATTTATTTTCCATTTCAAGCACAGATTGTTACATTGTTGTCATTAGTAACTACAAGTGGCACATATCTAAGCTGGAGCCATATCTGACTGTCAGTGTTATCAGAGGTCGGAACTTCCTGCTTTGGGCACGGCTTCCCGCGCCGACATTTCTTCTTCAGTAGCAGAGGAACTTTCTTATGCTCAGCTGTTGCAAGGTCATCGTGCGATAACAAACATTATTACAAGGTGTGTAACGTGGAGAAAGTGTTCAAGTTCGTTTGGTGAAAGTTCTGTTTATCTTCCTTAACAATGGCTCGTTACAGACCACATCGACACTTGAACTATTCGTGAGACTCGGTGAACAATTATTAACGTGTGGTATCATTAACATAGTTACAGTGACAGAAATTATTGTGTGTTTTGATGTGAAATTAAAGCGCTTGGGGATATTTCCACAATATGGTATTACAGCTCTCTAGACGAGAACGTTCTGATATTCGGAATGTTATATAAACACAGGGTATGTTAAAACGTAAGTAAATTGTTGATATTTAGACATACATATATATATATATATATATATATCCATATCCATCCATAGTAATTCTGCCCGAAGGCAGGTCCTTCACTGCAATCATAGCATTTTCATGCTATGCTTGCAGCTTTACTAGGGAATTGTAGGTGTGGTAGCTTCCCGTTGCTTTCCACACCGGTGAAGGATGATGATGATGTGATAATGATAAGGATGATGATTATCATGTTGGCCATATGATTTCGGGGACCGTTTGGGCCTTAAAGTTTTCCTGACATTTGTCTTACAGGTGAGGAAAAACCCCGATAAAAACTTCACCCAGAAAAACTGCCCCGACCGGGGATCGAACCCGGGCCCGCTGCGTGACAAGGCAGCACGCTACCTCGAGACCACAGCGGTGGACATATATACACACACATAAACATTTTATTTAAGAAAATATTCTATGATAAGACAAGTAATTTCATACTATTTTTTTATTTAATGCCACCATGTTGTCATTTCAACATTTTGGTATTCTCTACTGGCATGGTGTTATTGTAACTAACTTCTGAGGTTCGGGCGCCTGGAAGGCGGAGTTACGCTGTCCCAATGATATATGATAGATGGTGACGGTAACGATGCACAGGAGAGGCCTTAATCCTAAACTTAATGAATATGTTAATGGTGATAATGATGGCCAAATGATGTTCGGGGACCGTTTGGGCCTTATAATTTCCTGACATTTGTCTTACAGATAAGGAAAAACCCCGAAAAACCATCACCCAGGAATTTGTCCCAACCGGAGATCGAACCTAGGCCCGCTGCGTGTCAAGGGTTGAAATGCGAAAATACGCTATTCTAGCAGTAATTAAAAAAAAATATCGAACTTTCGATATTACAGTTCACAAGCAAATTATAGATATTTAGAAATTCAACCAAATTCTTGTATCATATTTAATTGTTCAATGTTGCCACATTGTACCAATATTTATATATCCAACTTAAACATTAACCATCAGGAAGTCTTTCGTAGATGAAAGAGTGACATAATTTCCTGTACATAATCTCATGGTGCGGCTGTTAACGCGTTTTTCTTCACTCAGTATTTAACTAAAGTGGTTATTAAAATTGTAATAATTCTGTTTGTTTATTTATCATAGTGCCAAATTGTATTTTGATCGGTCTTATAATCAGAAATTCGAAAAAAAAGTAAAGAAATCAATTTTCAGTCATTAGTCATTAAAGGAAAATCAGCATGCAACATTAATATTGATCTGACTTTTAATTTTAATAGTTGATATTTTCAGTGTAGGGGCATAGTTGGTTGAGGCAATAAGTCACAAGCCAGAAGGTTGAGGGTTCAAGTCCCGATGGAGTCAGGATTTTTAAACTGACCCGAACCTTCTAGCGGCACTATGGCCCTGAGATCGACTTAGCATCAAACGAAAATGAGTACCAGACTTGTGCTGGGATAAAGATTGCCGTCACGCAGGACTAACAACCCGCCTGACATCAAGTGCCGATTGTCTAGAAAAGTTGGAGTCTTATCCTCCTACTACCCCAAAAACCTCCAGTGGCCTACAGTAGGAACATTTTACGTTTTTATATTTCGGTGTTGAGACTTGAAAGTAGTTTTGAAGTTCCTTAGGACAGGTTACTGGCCCGACGCTAAGTAGTCCAGTGGTAGGGCTGCTACCTTTTAGTCTCTGGACAGACATTAGGATACCGCATGGAAGACAAGCATTGTTATACCCCTGTTCAAGAAAGGAGACAAGAGAAAAATGGACAACTATAGGGGAATCAGTTTGTTAAACACATGCTACAAAATTTATGCAGACATTTTTAACTTGGAACAATTGAAGTTTTCAGTCAGTGAAAAATTCCCTTCATGGAATGTCAAAATGGATTTAGGAAAGGACGATCTTGTATTGATTCAGCATTTTCTGTTAAACTATTGCTTGAAAAAAGAAGAGAATTCAACTTAGAAACACATTTTGCTTTCATAGATTTTGAAAAAGCATTCGACACAGTCAAGAGATCAAAACTCTTAAATATATTGGAAGACAGAAATATACCAAATTTACTTCGGCAGAACATACAAAATATTTACAAAGACAACACCATAAAGATTAAATTAAATAACAGATTTTCTGAAGAAGGAATTATAAATCGTGGTGTGAGACAAGGCTGCCCCCTATCCCCAACACTCTTTGCAATTTATATCAATGAAGTAATATGTTGCTGGAACAAAACATATAAATTTGGAATAAGAATATCAGAAAATAGAAATTAAACACCCTATTGTTTGCAGATGACCAAATAATAATAGCAAATTCCGAAGATAATCTACAGAAAGGTCTGTATGAACTTAACAAAATTACAGAAGAATATGGATTAAAGATATCTACAGAAAAAACAAAATTATGGCATTTCAAGGTGTAGATCCTGTCAGAAGTAAAATTGTACTGGACAATAAAATTTTGGAGCAAGTGAATAATTTTACATATCTAGGATGCAATATCTCATATGAAGAAGAAAAGGATGTAAATGCAAAAATATCTAAATTTTTAAGAATTTTAGGGTTAATAAATTCTATCTTCAAGCCACAGTTAGTCCAAAAGCATTCAAGACTGAAAGTGTATAAAACACTGGCTCTTCCAACTCTTTTGTATGGTAGCGAAGTATGGACGTTGAAACAGAAGGATATACAGAGACTTAGATCTGCTGAAATGAGATATCTTCGGAGGACTGCAGGATACACACTACTAGATCACAAAAAAAATGAAGACATCTTAGAAGAATTACACATGGAATCTTTAGAAAACAAAATTTCTGATTATAAGTCAAGATGGATACAACATGTTCATCGAATGGAAGATCACAGAATACCCAAACTAATGTTAAGATATCAACCTGCAGGAAGAAGAAGACCAGGACGTCCACTCAAAAGACTTCTGGATGGTGTTTCTCTTGAGGCCGAAACAGGTCAACAAATGGCCTAAATTCGTGAATGTACTATGATGATGATGATGATATTTCAGTGTGATAAATACGATATTAAAAAAAATCTCCACCTTGGGTCTGGGTGTGTGTCCATTAATGCTCAACTTGAGTGCACATTTCCTATAAAATAAATACGATATTCATATTAATATTAAGAATTTAATGTAATTAATATATTTTTGGTCGATGTGACTAATTTCTTATACTTACCAATATTGTTGTTACTGGAAGTAAGTCAACGTTCCCACATCTAACCTGGTTGCTATGCAAACAAAATAAATCGCAATGCTGATATGGACTCAAAAAGCACACGTTCGGTAAATAAAATAAAACATTTCTTGAATGTTTTGTACACTAACTCGTACCTTTCTTTAGACTTTTCCGGAATTAATGCAGAACATCCCATTCTCCAGGCTTCTTCGAGTTTTCTATCATCTACCATGACTCCTTCCATAATAAAATTATCAAACAGATTCTAATCACGGTACTAGATATAAAAATGTCTCCACAGCCTTGCTTATAATAAAACAAATGAAAAGCTACATAGCAACGATCACCAATGTTTCTTTCTCATAGAAGTCATTTACATCCAACCAATAATTTAATTAATTTATTACTATATTTAATAAAAATTGGTCACATCGACCAAAACATACAATACACATGAGGTAAGCACGTAACAGATCTCGAAAATTGAAAAAAACTCGGCGCAAGCGCCTCGTTTTTTTTCAAACTTTTCTCGATCAGTAACGAGTGCTTACCTCACTTGTATCGCAATATACTATTATATGTTTCATTGCATTCATAA
Source organism: Diploptera punctata (assembly GCA_030220185.1). Classification (NCBI taxonomy): domain Eukaryota; kingdom Metazoa; phylum Arthropoda; class Insecta; order Blattodea; family Blaberidae; genus Diploptera; species Diploptera punctata. The sequence continues at coordinate 2,109,201 of JASPKZ010003852.1, forward strand.
ATATTAAGGAACATACTTAGTTATTTCGATAAAATTTATTTGTGCAGAACTAAGTGTATGGTTTCCATTATAAATATCTTATTAACCAATTCCAAGGAATGTAATTATTGGGGTTGTTCTCATGAAAGAAATGTAATAATATATTACGATACAAGGATGGAAGATAATATTTTACATATGAATTGAAATGTTTATGCTCGAGGCAATGAATGAAGGCATAATTTTTCAACGAATACGTAAAAGGCTTCCATTCTTGCATCGTACAATGTTTTATTTCATACTGAGTTGAATTTCTTATATTTAATTAAATTAATAACATTGGAGGATAAGACAGCATGTGTACTATTATGATGCTCACATTCAGAGCCACCATTTAGAATCTCAAATCAAATATAGAGGGAGCTTTGAATGAGATCGTCACGCGCCGTAGCCGAGTGGTTAAGGCAGGAAGCCTTGGCGCAGAGCTACGGGATTTGCGGTGGTTCGAGTCTCCATGGGGGAAGACATTTTCTCTTGGTATTTCGGCCAGTATGGGCCGGTACCCACCCAGCATCGTGAGGCATTTGGGTAGCTACAATAAGTAGCGGCTCCAGGTTGAGAAAACCAACTATAATGCCTGGGGGACTCGACATGCTGGCCACATGTCACCCCTACACTGACTGATGATCATCTACCTGTGTGATTGACACATGTGGATGTGAGGCCAGCAGCCGGCTGGTAGGCTTAAGGGCCTTCTAGGCCTGTCGCGCCAGGAGTTTTTTTTAACGATGATTGTTCTAAATAAGTCGAAAGAAGCTAGGATAGATTAATATGATTTAACCGATTTAATTCAACAATTCTCATGACATCAAGTTAATTATTATTAGTCGCGTGCGACGTTCAATTTTTTTTTCACAGGATACAATATGAGGTATGTATAACTGTTTTCTGTATATGGAGATGGTTCTATTTATAGTAACGTGTCGTTAACGGGTTTTAAAGGTAGCAATGCCTACTTCATTATATTGTGACGGGTATGAAATTACTGCTTCAGGTCGTATATGCACAGACTATTCTTAATATTGCTTACGTTAAAATATGCCACTATAAGCTACATTTTAGTTTTTATGTTGGCGAAAGTTGCATATTGTCAAGGGTATGAGATATTTAACAATTTGTTTTCCATACTCATTTTAATACTATAAACGTGTCAAATTCAAATTATTTTTAAATTGCCTACGACTTCTAATGTTCCTTCTCCACAGCACCTATTTTCATTCTACTTCTTTCACAGTAGCCTCTGCCCGCGCCTGGAATTTCCTCTATCGAGATATCTCACACTTGACACTTTTAAGTCACTCTTATACAATTACTTCTTACTTACTCTTACTCACTGGCACTATCGAACCCGTAGGTTCATGGCCGCACGGACATAAGCTCTCCATACAACCCTATCCTGAGCTAATGCTTTCCAATCATTCCCTGTATAATCTACTTCCCTCAAATCATAGTTAATGTTGTTCTCCCACCTCATTCTTAGTCTACCAACTGGGCGTTTTCCTTCTGGCTTTCCTACAAGAAGTTTCCATGCACGTCTTTCATTCCCCATACGCGCAACATGTCCTGCCCATCGCAGTCTACGGGACTTAACTGTTCTTATTATATCTGGCTTCCTATAAAGACCATGTAGTTCATTGTTATGTAGTCTTCTCCATTCACCTGTCTGTTCATCTCTCTTTGGTCCAAAAATGTTCCTAAGAACTTTATTCTCAAATACTCGTAATCTCCTTTCCTCCCTTAAAGTAAGAGTCCATGTTTCGCACCCATATAATATAACTGGTAGAAGAATAGTTTTATATATTTTCAGCTTAACGTTTTTTGAAAGGAGTTGGGACATCAAATTAATTTTGTTCTACAATTAAATTTATTCTATGTCATTAGAAGTTTTATTATCATTTTTCTATCTTGTACATTTTATATTTTATTCGTTAAATTTGGAGAAAATCAACATATATTGTTGTATTGTAAATATACCATGTAATAATGTATGTTTTTTTTTAATTTAGATATAAGATAAATTATTATTGTAAATTGTATCTAGCCTTAGCTTATTATTATTATTATTATCATTATCATCATCATCATCACCATTATCATGACTCATTGAGGGACGTGCTCCATGTCCTTGTGTGGTTAATGATTCAGAGTTTAAATTCTCTCTCCCGACAGATCGTGCTACTCTAAGGACCGAGTGGCGTGTAGAATATAAAATTACCTATAAGGCGAAGAGGTTAAAGTAAATTGATGGAATTATTATTATCATGAGCTTTAATGAACACATATTTTGTTTACTCTCTTGGACAGATAATTTAAAATAAAACGAAGTAATCTAGCATTGTCTTAACTTGGTTGTTGATAATAATTTACACAAAGGTTTGTTATCTAAGGAGTGTGTCAAGACTGAATATACGTATACATACTGTGAACATATCAAAGTGCTCTATCTCTAAAGTACGAGAAACACTACTTAATTAAGTATATAATTATTTCACGTTTATAAATTTAAATTACCTTTTCTCATGTTCAGTGTAATATAAAGCGCGCAGTCCAGAAAAAAACATCACGCATCGTTGCAATTTTATAATTATTTATATCGATTAACATACCTCGTCAACATGTAACGTCTCCACAAGACCCAGGGTTGTCCATATGTCAAATGTAATCACATTATTTTATACACAATTGCTTTTAAATTCTTAAGTCTGTCAGTTTAAATGGCAATTCCAGTTCCAAATCAATATTTTTAAATATAATTTTGTTCTGCAGACAAAACTGGAAAGCAAACAATGAATAGGGTACAAACTGGATGGAGAACGTAATCTAATGAAATGTATGTATGGATAGTTCAATTTTAACTTCATATCATCGAACCAACCAGCCACGGTGGACTAGTGGTTATGCTCCTTGCCTCTGGTCCCGAGGGTCGCGGGTTCAAACCCGGCCGGGGTCGATGGATTTTTTAGGACGGAAAAGTCCAAGGAGCAATTCCTCCGGGAGTGACTTTAAAGCCGTGGGTCCCGAGTCTGAAGATTTTCAGGCTCGTAAAAAATCCTTAAGCCTGAATGAAAAGGCCTCTAAGCAAAATTTACCGAATTTTCCCGTTCTAGTACTACCTTGGTTTCCTAGATGTCAGTATGAGGCGGAACGCTGACCATGGACCACTCAAAATGACATCTATATGAAAGGAAGTGTAACTAAATTAGTATGGTTTAAATTCTTCCCTGTAGGGGGAGAGCGCCTAAATCTCTGTAAAGGGAAAACATAGGCTTACAATACAATACAAAAAAATCATCGAACCAACTGCCCCTGTTGATAGTATTTGGGACTCAAATAACGAGGTCGAACCGATCTGACTGGAATTTCTTCCTTATTTTCTTCAATTGCGAAGCCAGTCGCTGGATTGAAATATTACCACGATTCATGTCACTATTAATCATAACTTCATTTAAAATTGAAATCGGTACTTTGCACAAAACATACATACACACATCTGAAGTATATGCAATAAAAACACATCCTACTAGTACAATCCAAAGAATCTAGAAACGATATGATGAAAGAAAGATGTCTTTAAAAATCAGTTCTCTTAAAGTAGCACGCTCAGTACCACGACGTTACCATACATTATACATTATTTATTGTTTAAGTGCCTTTGAGTAGTTCCTTTGTTTTTAAGGTTTGTGATAAAATATTTGAACAGTGTTTCCAACCTACGAAATGCAGTTACTAGGTAGGTTACTTAAGGAGATCCTACTGCTAAGTAAGAATATTGCTGACGATCTGTTCAGCAGAATTAAAAATCTGCTATAGTCCAAGTATTTCCATTAGTCAGATCAAGGTCATATTGGAGAGTAAATCCCCTGTCCCCTCATGTTCTAAACCCAGCGCAGGTTGCATAATCCAACATGAGATGTATCTCATTCCATTCAACTATGGAAGTCGATTGGATCAACATAGCAGCTAAGCTGTGGCCCTGATTCACTAATGGAAATACGTATTTTACTTTTACCATATAAAGCATTCCGGATATGCTCCGTCGCTCCTGGTTGATTAGCGCCAACTCTGGTTCGAAGGTTCGTGGGTTGAAATTCGTCGAGGTTTGGTTTGTAAGATTGTAAAAATTCTTAGTACGATATTCTCCGGAAAGGAAGTAAAGCCGGGATCCCTTACGTATATGTATGGGAATATAAAAGCATATCAGGTCTAAAATAAGATGCTTCTAAGGAAACCTTGTCGGCTTTTCACGCTCACATTTGAATTGCAGACCTGAGTTGTTAGGAACATAGTTAAATAAAATACCAACCAATTAGCTAGACACGTTTAAGGAATTATTCTAGACTACAGAAATAGTAATCTTAATAAAAGTGTTACAAATAAAAACCCCACGGCGCGACAGGCTTAGAAGGCCCTTGGCTGCTGACCTCACATACACACGTGTTAATAATAGAGGTAGACGATCATACAACCAGTGTAGGGGTGACATATGGTTAGCATTTCGAGTCCACCAACCGTTATAGCTGGTTTTCTCAACCTGGAGCCGCTACTTATTGTAGCTACCCAAATTCCTCACGCTGCTGGGTGGCCACCTGTCCCATACTGGCCGAAATTGCATGAGAAAAAAATTCCCCATGGGGACTTGAACCTGCGCAAATCTCGTAGCTATACATGAAGAACCACTCGGCTATAGCGCGGACACGTGTTACAAATATTATAAAGATAATTCTGCTTATATCTAGAAGGAAGAAATATTTAGCTAAGTATACCCTTTAAACAGGCCTATATAATATTAATATCACAAAATATACGGGAGATGAATAAAGTAGATATGGCAGTTAAACAGTGGGAATGGGATTTTGTTAAGTTTACCTTGAGGTGATCACATCCCACGGTATCAGGATCTTCCAAACGGAACTATTCACCGTGATCAGTGACTGTAACCGTTTGTGGATGTAGTGTATAACGGTAAAATGGAATAAATTTGTTATGGTTATCAAGATTCCTGTGTGTAACATTAACACATTCCTTATCGTCTCATTCTTAACCTAATTAAACATGTAAGGAATAACCTAAGTATTGATAAGTGGTTAATTAAGCGAGACGCATAAAAATATAAAATGCAAATCAGTAATCTATATTTGATTTTATATATAATAAGAAGAAGAATAAGAGAGAGATGCACTCCATTCACTCGTACATTCATACTAAATAAAACTAATATGTTATGGTTGATTATGAAGACCAGGTGGTGGTGTTCGGAGGTTATTTAGACTTTAAAGTTTCCTGACATTTGTCTTATAGGTGATAGAAATCTTTAAAAACGCCTTACCCATGAAACATATCCCGAATCGTGATCGAGTCCAAGGTAACGACGGATAGCCTTATCGGAATAGTTTTAATGTAGTCTACAGTATCTGCTGGATTACACTGAGCAACAAAAAATAAACGTTTTTTGTCTCAGAAAGAAAAATATGTGATTCTGTTAGTATTTTTTCTTCTGAATTCAAATATGATATCAGTTTTTCTCCATCACGCAAGGTTTCCGAAAGACAGACGTTTATAATTTCAAACACTTTAATATTTTGTACATTCGTAACTACACAATATTCGAACATTCGGACTCACCTGGAATGTAAGAAATGACGATTTTCTGCTATATTTCGCCTGTGGAGCATCCCTCTTGATGGTCCAACAATAATCGGCCAGCATATTAGGATTCCATTTGCCTTGATATCTCTTTTTCATAACTGAAATTTCCTGATGAAAATGTTCCCCGTGCTCATCGCTCAGTGCGCCAAGATAATAAATGGATGAAAAAAACGTTTATTAAAAAATAATTATTTAAAACCATTAATTGAAATTGAAATAAAAGAAACTGTGGGTGATAGAGAAATTCCGAATACATATTTGAAAACACGATAAAAAAACTGCATTAAGTATAACTATTGGTACTCATGAGACAAAAATCATGTTGACCAGTGTTATTATTTGCACCTATTAGACAAGAACAAATCAGTAAATTTAACTTTAAACATAAACTTAATAAAATCCCATTCCCATTGTTTAACTCCCATATCTACTTTATTTATATCTCGTTATATTGTGATATTAATGTTATACAGGACTGCGTGAAGGGTATTTAAAATAAGATATAAAACGAATCTTATTAGGGATATAGGATCTAACGTTCCAAGTTCAATTATAAGAAAGATCGATATAAAATTTTCGGATAAGAAATATTTGACTTCATATCTTTGTTCGGAGGGGAATTTAAAAATCATTGATCCCAATTACTCTGTAGAACGTGTCAAAGAATACTACTCGGATATGAAATACACATCCTTGGGGGGAAAAAAATCTAGGTGTAGGAGATCACCTTCTGACATTAACATTACTTCCTAGCAGAAAAAGCAGAAATAGGCGACGTTAAACCCACGAATCAAAGGTCAGAGAACCCTCAGATATAAGATGCATCCATGGCAAAATTCCCAAATGTAGGAGCTCGCCCCCGACTTACAAGTAGCGTAAATAAGACATTTTAAATACAGTTTTTCTGAGCTAGAACTAGACTATATGTGTTAATTGTGGCCATAGGTGTTGACGAGTGCAAGAGATTATTTTCATAAGAAAATCGATGTCATAATCTTGATTATTCAATTCCGTATATAAAAAAACATATTTCTCTTACTGCAGTATGTGTTTCATTGGCACCCATTACTTTTTGTATTTTGTTCTGCGCTAAAGTTAATTAATTATTTCATGGCAGAAGAGTCACTACAGGTCGCAACTATTGCTAGGCTCCCTGCCTCTATAGTTTAGCATGCAAACCTAAACATACTAATGTGCAAACTTATCTGTTTTCAAATAAATTTTAATTTTATAGCAAATTTATATAATACTTTCTTCATATATAGTTATCTTTCTGTATAACGTGCAACATACCTACTGTAATTGTCCATTTTCAATATATATTTTTTTTCAAATGCCCCAGGTTTGTCTTTCGACATTCCTGGTTTCTCTCCTGGCATGGCAAATTTGTAACCCACTTCTGAGGTTGGGGCTCCTGGAAGGCGGGGTTACGTTGCCCCGATGATATGATGCGTGATGACGATGATTGTGGTGCGCCAGGAGAGTCCCTAATCCTAAACTTAACCTAAGATGAATATGAATGATGATGATTGCGACGGTCATATGATTTCGGGGACCGTTTGGGCCTTAAAGTTTTCCTGACATTTGTCTTACAGGTGAGGAAAACCCCGATAAAAACTTCACCCAGAAAAACTGTCCCGATCGGAGATCAAACCCGGGCCCGCTGCGTGACAAGGCAGCGGTGGACCCATTTTCAATAATTAAACATAAAGAAATATCACGGGATCTACTCGTATATAATTTAACATATGGGCCTTAGTAATTATGAAAGGGGGAAAAATGAGCTCTTTCTCTAGAATATATCGCCGATAATTCAGTATTACATACGCACACACTCTCTCTCTCTCTCTCTCTCTCTCTCTCTCTCTCTCTCTCTCTCTCTCTCCGGTCAAAATGTACTGTGGTGTTTGCAGGGTCTCATCTAGGCAACGCCGCGGGGTGGAGAAAGAAATGTATTAGTAAGTGCTTCTCCAATGGCCCCGCCTTATCTTCTTAAAATAAACCATTTCCTTTAGGCGGATAGTTACCGTTAATGTGGTCTATTTTCAACCTATGCATCACTTCGGCAGACAACTTTACATAAGTAATACTGTATGTACTTGTATAGTGTACAAACTTTCTGAAGTGTTGAAATATGGGCACTGGATATCCAATACGTATTAAAACTGTATTATGTTTATTAAAATTGGCGCATTAAGTTGCATTTTGATAAATATACATGTGACACGAATGGGGAATGAAAGACGTGCACGAGAGCTTCTTGTAGGAAAGCCAGAGGGATAACGCCCAGTTGGTAGACCAAGAATGAGGTGGGAAAATAGCATTAACTAAGTAGCAGTTCCAGGTTGAGAAAACCAGCTACAACGGCTGGAATACTCGACATGCTGACCACATGTCACCCCTACACTGGCTAGATGATCATCTATCCCTGTAATCGACACATGTGGATGTGAGGCCAGCAGCCTGCTGGTAGGATAAAGGCCTTCTAGGCCTGTCGCGCCATGGAATTATTATTATTATTATTATTATTATTATTATTATTATTATTATTATTATTATTATTATTATTATTATTATTTATGATTTGAGAGAAGTAGATTATACAGGGAATCATATGAAAACATTAGCTCAGGATAGGGATGTATGGAGAGCTTATGTCCGCGCGACCATAAACCTATGGGTTAGATAGTGCCAGTGAGTTGGAGTTATTATAGGTTGGTCATGAATTCACACAGATATGTATTCTAAGGTCCACCGCTATGGTCTCGAGGTAGCGTGCTGCCTTGTCACGTAGCGGGCCCGGATTCGATCCCCGGTCGGGACAGTTTTTCTGGGTGAGGTTTTTATCGGGGTTTTTCCTCACCTGTAAGACAAATATCAAGAAAACTTTAAGGCCCAAACGGTCCCCGAAATCATATGGTCATCATCATCCTTATCATTATAATAATCATCATCATCATCCTTATCATTCACCGCTGTGGAAAGCAACGGGAAGCTACCACACCTACAATTCCCTAGAAAAGCTGCAAAACATTGTATTAAAATGCTATGATTGCAGTGAAAGACCTGCTCTCGGGCAGGATGGATGTATTGTAAGAGTATTGATTCAGATGTTACCGTTTGAGGTTCCTAAACCCCGATGCCGACTAGTCTAACGAGCTTGTTTCCTGATTTGTTCAGTCATCAAAGCAAATAATGAATTAAAATACTATTTTCGCGATCCACTGCACCATTAAATTTAATGTAAGTTGCACTTTCAAAAAATACGTTAATATAAACAATTTAAACACAGCTTATGAAATGTCTCAAATTAAAACTGGAGTAATAATCATACATTAATTAATTATAACTTAATTAGTATAAGAAGTCTTGGAGGACAATATGAAGAGACTTTTATAAGAATCACATTATTCAAACTACATAATGATGGTGTTTATTTAAATCTTGAAATATCTTATCATAATGTTATGAAAATCCATCTATTGTTTACTATAGTCACAAATCTTCATAAACACCTCAGGGGTATATCCTGAACTCATTTCATATGTGTGTCAAAATATGGCCCATTTCCAGTTTATGGTGAGAAATACTTCAAATTTGGAGCAAAATTCCTTGGAAACGGTCCAGTTCTTGAAGAAAGATCTTAAAATGTAAAAAAAAAAAAAAAGGGAAGTGTTCTGCGAAATTTTAGTAATATAAACTAGAAGCAGATGTGGTACAGTGGTAAAGACAAAGCACACCCACTGGGAGTATTAAAAAGAGTTTCGCAAAGTGGGCAGGAAGTCAACACGCGACATTTCCTTGTAAGCGAGAACGTCATACTGGTTGTGGTCTTCTTTCATTTCTTGTCTTACAATCACTGACGTACAGTGCGTACATGGTACGCAGCGAGACTTGTTAATTGTACCGCGATTACCAGGTAGCCAGTGTACACTATGGCTTTCGCAAATGTTTTTCTATACAATTATCGTATAGGCTGATAGTGATAAAACCACATGCTAGTTAGTGTAATGCTTGCAGTGCATTATGAGCTACAGTTTCAGTCACAAGTGTGTTATATTATGTTTTATTGTGATATAGTTTTTGTGTGAATTCGCCTTCTCAAGTGCCGACGTTGAATTGTGGAAAATTGCATCAGTAATAGATTCTATAGTCTGACTGTAAGTAACATTGAAAAATTAAATGACAATGGTAAAAATCAAGATAAATTGAGATTGTAATTTAGATATATTTTTTCGATTTTTCCGATTGAGGGTCTTTCCACTTTTCAGCGGTTGCCCTTTTACCAGCCGGCTGCTGGCCCTTCACATCCACATGTGTCAATCACAGAGGTAGATGATCAACAGCCAGTGTAGGGGTGACATGTGGTTAGCATGTCGAGCCCCCAGCCGTTATAGCTGGTTCCTCCGCTACTTATTGCAGCTACCCAATTGCCTCATGATGCTGGGTGGGCACCGGTCCCATACTGGCCGAAATACCATGAGAAAATTTCTTCCGCCATGGAGACTCGAACCAGCGCAAGTCCCGTAGCTCTGCGCCAAGGCTTCCTGCCTTAACCGCTCGGCTACGGCGCGGGACTAATTTAGATATATTCTAATTTAAATTCTACTTCCCTTAAAAATAAAACTAGAATAAATAAAAATGCATATCCCATAAATATTAGTGATCAAAATAAATAAGAAAGTTATTGTTATTACAATGCTATTGAGGACAAACATTATAATTTAAGCTAATTTAAATCGCTACACTTAAAGTAGTTACATTTTTAAAGAAGAACTAACTCAATGAATATCAATTGTTTTCTGTCGGTTCCCATTGAAAAATGAATTTGAGTAAACCCCCCGTCTCACGAGTAATAGTAATAATTATTCCACGGCAACTTCTTCGCTTGAAATATTTTATTATTACTTGTTTGTTTACAATATTTGTCAACATCACTTACTAAACAACCAATATTTTAATTATATATATATATATATATATATATATATACATTTCCGGTTTTAACAATGTTGATACATTTTTCGGGCACCACTGATTTGTCTTCAATTTCGCTTTATACTTTTCCTCCATTCATCTCTATTATAACACATTTCTTCCTTTATTTCCCAGTCCTTCAAAGTTTCTCTAATCCCTTGGATCCATATGAGATTTCGTCGTACTTTCCTTCTCGTTCCTGATGGTGTCCATTCCAGTACCTTTTTGGTAATCCATCCTTCATTCACCTAATATGCACGTATCATTTTAGTTGCTTTTCTTGGATAAATTCTAAAATTGAGTTTTGTATATTCAATCTTTTAATAATACCATATTAAAAAAGTTTTGTCTGCTTAATGACAATTAAGATCGTCTGTATCTAGTATTAACTAACCACGATGTCAGAAGTTGAACTCCTGCAACTGAAAACTATAACATGATGATTTAACAAATGAACAGTAGCTCATGCTCGTGCCCAGTTACAACAGAAACTGATAGCAATAGTTTGTTTTTAATTATACAAATTTACACAGCTATATGGTGTTTATACTATATGAGCACATGAAGATTAAAAACAGAAAAACAAAATATTCAAAAAACTAGATTTTGGTGCGATGTGGATATCAGAATTATTTAGGGGTAACTTTTATTTCCGGTTACTACAACAATAGTTAACCAATATGAGTATTAAATATTTTATAGATGAATTAGTGTTCATCTTTTTACATATAAGTGGATTATTAAGACGGTAGGCAATGAAAACCTCGTAACTCCATCAGTCATTGAAAACCACATAACTCCAGTAGCCAGCACAGAAATATGTGATGTATATATAACCTGTTGAGAACACGGACTTCAAATTTATTAATAACTTGACTTGTAGTCTGCAGTAAAATATGTGGGAACTATTGCTTATCAATTTTCACAATTATTGAAAACAGTTATTTGTTTCTCCAGTAAAATTTACCAAAATGGAGTTACGAGGTTTTCATTGCCCACGATCGTTATACTGCTTTTGTATATTACGAGTATGCGATAATTTCAATAATATACTGAATTTACCAATACTCTTAAAAAAAACACACACACACATATATAGATACTTTGGCGCAGGCCTATGGTACATGAGCTAGTTTGAGTCCCCATAGGGGAAGATATTTTCAGCACCATGAAAATTTTGAGTAGTTGATTTATGAAACCAGCTCTAACGGCTTGGGGACTCTACATTCTGACCATACATCATCCATCTCTGTAAATAAGGCACATGTGGGGTATGAGGCCAGCAGACGGCTAGAAGAGAAGGGCCTACTAAGCCTGTTGCTTCATGGAGTGTGTGTGTATATATATATATATATATATATACACTGGGACGATGTCTACCAACCGACTGCTGTTTCACATCCACTTGTATTGATCACAGAGTTGGACGGTTGTATATATTTTTTTCTTCCTCTTTATCTCAGTGTAACCTGTCACCTTATACGTAATTTTCACATGCCTCACGCCATTCGGGCCTTACAGTGACATGACCTGTCGGGAGAGGGTTTTTGACCACACAAGGACATGGAGTGAGTGATCAGCTCAATGTCAGGGCCTGCTCCGAGACATCGCTACATCAAGACAAAACGCACCATTCGCACATACATTCATACTAAACACGGCGAATATGATAATAATGATTATGATGGCCGGATGATGTTCGGGAACCGTTTATATCTTAAAGTTTCCTGACATTTGCCTTACAGGTGAGGAAAAACCCCGAAGAAAATCACCCGGAAATTTGTCCTGACCAGAGATCGAACCACTGCGTACGAGGCTGCGACGCTACCCGAGACCACAGCGGTGGACGAATATATAGTCAAATTCTAGGCTTATTTTTATTATTCCTCTATATTTTACATCTATTATTATTATTATTATTATTATTATTATTATTATTATTATTATTATTATTAATGTGCTATGACCCAAGTGATATTGAATTAATATGTTTTTGTTCATAATGTATTGTTCATAACTAGGCCTATATAATTTGCCCGTGGTAATGAAAGAGAATACATAACAGTCTTAAGTTCATCAGATAAAATCATCATCTCTGTGATTGAAATATCCACTGATTAATTGAGAAAGAACATGGGTGAGTGCATCTAGCCTATGTCATTCGAAATTTCAGCTCTTTAATAACAATGATAAAATACTAATGATAATAATGAAGATACTACTACTACTACTACTACTACTACTACTACTAATAATAATAATAATAATAATAATAATAATAATAATACTCTCCCTCTTTATTTTAGTTGAACTTCCTCCTCTATAGATAGTTCTATGTACTCACGCCACCGGGCCTTACAATGGCACGACATATGTCGGGAGAGGAGTTGGAACTCTGGATCACACACTTTACTTTATATATATATATATATATATATATATATATATATATATATATAACATCGATAAAGCGTCACTGCTATAAAGTAAAAATATTCTCTTTAATTTGCTTACTTGTTATAGTCAGCTACCAGTTGGCAGTGAAGACAGAGTTCTCACTCCATCTAGTAATAATGAAGAATATAATATATATATAAGAAAGATAAATGTTTGTATTGGATTTGTCCGGATAGCACGCTGGGGTACCAACCCAGAGGTCCGGATTCAAATCCCGTCCAGGCATTTATTTTTCTTATGTCACACATATATATATATATATATATATATATATATATATATATATATATATATATATATATATATATATTATATATAAATGTATATATATATATATATATATATACATTAACCATTTTTAGTACGAATGAATGTGTGAATTGTGTGTTTCGTCTTAATGTTGTGTTATATCGGAGAAGGCCCTGGCATTGAGGTGATCACTCATTCGGGGAGGCCCTCCATGTCCTTGTGGGGTCAAAAACGTATATGTGGGATGTACATTTTAAAATACCTCTCCCGAGAGATCGGGCCTCCGAGTGCCTCTAAAGAAAAATAATAAATAAATAAAATAATTTAACGAAGTCGACGTTTAACTACTTACTTACTGAGAGAAGTGCCATCATATTTAATCCTACTAAAGGTCTATGATGCAATACTTTCTAATATGGCTCTTCTTTATACATCTTGATGGTATGTGTGAAGTATTTGGGACATCCCATCTTGTTAGTTATATAATATTTTAAAATCATTATCCTTAAAAACAGTGAACAAATATTGACAGAAGAAAGTAGTTCTGACTTGGCGAAATGCCTAGCGCCTTACATAATCCACTCTAAAGAATAGCTATTTTAAATATTTAAATTGGTTTAAAGAATCGTCGACTTCCGAAATAAATATTTTATAGAAAGCAACACTTTATAGTTTTATTCGAAAAAAGTGTAAATTTTATAAGATATATTTTTATACAAGGTCAATGCAATATTGAAATTACACTCTCTGAGATTTATCATACATGCTCAGCTCAGCAGTTTTAAAATATTTAGGGAGAAAGAAGGATAGAGTTTTCCGTTGATTTTTAAGAGTGGACAATATTCTAGCCATAAATCAGAAAAAAATGTTGACACATAAACTCAATTAAGAATAGTAAAAGTCCATGGCACGAAAGGCCTAGAAGACCCTTGGCCTCCCAGCCGGCTGCTGGTCTCACATTTACATCTGTTAATCACAAGGGTAAGCGAATATTCTACCAGTATAGGGGTTAAAATGTTGTCAGCATGTCGGGTCCCCCAGCCGTTTCAGCTGTTTTTTTTTCAACCTGGAGCCGCAACTTATTGTAGCTACCCAGTTTCCTCAAGATGCTGGATGGGTATCGGTCCCATACTGGCCTAAATTCCATGAGAGAATTTCTTCTTGCATGGAGACTCGAACCGGCTCAATACCTCTTGTCTTAACCACTCGGCTACGGCGCGGGACCAAGAATGGTAAAAGGGAATTCAAAATCTTCAAATTCGCATAAGAAGGTTGCTCATTCGGAAGAGAGAATATAATATTTTGTGACAGATCTCAAAGGATATACAAGATCGTTAGTCATTCTTCAGCGTGCTCTCGGGCTATTGGTATTTCTGGTTGTCTGTTATGGGTTATGACTTCATTTGCTTAGGCGTTTGGCAGCTATATCTTCTTTTGGATTTTAGTGGACAAATTGGAGCGCTGGAAATTATTATCGCTCTGTATTTGACAGGCTTTTCCGAGGGAGCGGGAGCTTTTCGTGAGTGGCCGTTCCCATTTATTTTTCCAGCAGGTACACATTTTTAGGATGGTCTATATCGGTAATCATTATGTAAGGGTTGCTTGCATTTGAAGGATACAAGAAAATAATCAGGTATTTGCGTAGCTTTTTATACAAATATTGCTATGCAATCACTACATTCTGGACTCGGATAACCATAGCAAATCTGAAAAGACTGGAAATGGTCAAAATTGCCTACCTCCGGAGAGTAGGCCTACTTAGGGTTTCAAGTTCAACGAGCTCCCGACTCAAATACCATCTAACCAAGACTGACTTCTTCATCATAGATATAGCGTTAAAATATAATCTGCCACACACCCCGGCCTACGAAGCACACAGAAGAGAGAGAGAGAAGAAAAAGCAGAGGATATAGACCGCGGATTCTTCCTGACCCCAGCGATGAACACCGAAGAATGGAAGGAACCAAACTTCTCCCTAAGACACGTGTTCACGAGGACCGCCACACATGGATTCCACTACAGAGTATGTACCATAAAAGGGTTCCACCTCGCATCGAACCAGTGCCTCTGCAAGCTATGTGACCAAAAATATCAACAATATCACCTTATTGACTGCATAGCAAGAAGTAAACCTTTAAAATTCTATGCAGATGATAATAACTTCCAGTAATTATATTATAACGTACACAGTGTGTTTAATAAATCTTTATATATATATATATATATATATATATATATATATTAAGCTTGCATTGCTCAATGTTAAACATTTAATTATAACATATATATATATATATATATATATATATATACAAATAGTGTGTGAGGTGCCATTAGATTCTTCATAGAAATGACTATCTTCTAGAAGAGTAAACACTAAAATAAGTAGTTTACTCATTATTTTATTTTAAATTTATTTTACCTTAAAAGTTTGGCATACAGGTAGGGAAGTAAGTACGCTATAGTAATTAAAGGTCCTTTTTAGGTTTCATGTAGCAGTGACTTGTTTTATGCTTGATTTGTGGATATATTGTATGATCAAATGTTGTTAGACCATGTCTTGCAAAGATTAGTCTATTTTCCGATTTACTTGATTTTCATTGTATACTATTTGACAGTGACCTGATATTCATTGCTATCAACCTGATTTTGTATGATTACCGAATAATTGCTAGGTCCGATCCGATTGAGGGTCTTTCCACTTTTCAGCGGTTGCCCTTTTACCAGCCGGCTGCTGGCCCTTCACGTCCACATGTGTCAATCACAGAGGTAGATATAATTGCTAGGTACTTGGTAATTTTTTAAAACATTGTTTACAAAAATCTGAATTCATGTAACTATAAAAAGCGAATAAACTGCTTTGGGCAGGACATAAGGTATGAATCAGGAATGAGAGAGGACTTCTTATAGGAAAGTCAGAAGGAATGCGCCTATGGTAAACCAAGAATGAAGTGGGAGAATAATATTTAACCATTATTTGAGAGAGAGTAAATTATACAAGGAATGACGGGAAAACATTCACTCAAGATAGGGATGAATGGAGAGCTTATGTCCGAGAGGCCATGAACCTCTGGGGTTTGATAGTGCCAATAAGTTAATTAGTTGTAAAAGACACATAAACAATTTGTCATTCCTTTCAAATATTACAACATAAATCTTTGTTACATCTAGTGTAGGCCTGTATCTATTAATTTGGTTTATACCTTCTTTTAATATTTGGTTAAATAGTTCTACTTTTTTCATTACTCTTGGATTAACTATATTTTAGTCATTCCTAAAATTATTTACTCACACTCACTGAAACTCATATTTTCATTTCCTTGAACTACTTTTCTTGAAAGCAGTTGGTTCTCCTTCACATTACTGGTCGACTGTGATGATAGCAGTAGTAATAAAAAACGATAGTGTCTTATTTATTGATGTTCTTTAATATATACACGCTTCTCATGAAAGAGTTGGAATATTTTGTTTAGATGGTCTCTTATTTCAGATTCTTCTTCACATACTTAAATCTACGACATGGTATTTATAATTATATTCTCCTTCTGTAAGAAGTTAAAAATCAAGATTTTTACCCTAGAAAATAAATCCGATGATCAATCCGCGAATCTTGAATCCAGAGACGAGCACGGTAACCAAAGGACATCTCCCGGACCGATACATTATTTCCAGTACTTCGCATTACAATTGAAGTCAAGTTTTCAATGAAGAAATGTCACACATTTCTCAATGTAGCTTGTATAATATGAAGGAAGTTTTAAAGATGTATGAATTTTCGTGTCTCACATAGATGAATCATTCGAATTAGTCATTACATTGTTTTGTAGAACGCACCCATAACGCACATTGCTATTGTTTTTTTTAATAACACAGTTCCCTTCAAATTATCACTCATGCACTGGAAATGTAAAATTTCATTTGTCATTAGAAATTCTTAAATATGCTATATAAGTATTCAAAAGCTCTCAATAATGTCAGATGAGTTTGCATTTTGACTTCAAAAGTATGCTAGTTTATATTTCATTCTCTTTTTTTTCTGTAACAATTATTATCATGATGAACATATAGAAGTGCACATGCCTACATTTTCTTTAGCTTAACCTTGGTCTATAGTTTTTAGAAACGCAGAGCATTTAATCTGAAAACTAATACCTTAAATAAAAACCTTAAATTGCAATGCATCCTATAATATTAATTAGTTTCATTTATTTAACATTTTAATGAAGTAATGGAAAATGAATCGGCAGATATTATTTAAATTTGTGTTAAATTATAGAGCAATATGTGATTAATGACATAGCTCATTGTTGAGCCATAGCCTCTCGTTTGTCAGGAGTTTATAGACCAAGTTCATTTTAGTTACCTTATTTACCGAAAGATGTCATGAGCGGAATGTGGTCAACATACCGACTAAATGATACATCTACCAGGCAACTAAGATATTACTAGGATGTTCGAAATCTGTAAATTTTGCTTAGAGAATCTTTTACGAGCCTAAAAATCTTCAAACTCGGGACCCACGGCTTTAAGTCCCTCCCGGAGGACTGGATTTTTCCATCCTAAAAAAATCCATGGGCCGCGGCCAGGTTTGAACATGCGACCGTCGGAACCAGAGCATAACCACTAGTCCACTGCGGCCGACTAAAACAATATGCAAATCGGTAATAACTTAGTTACTCATGATTTGTTTACACTGCCGTCCGTTATTTAAAAAAAAACTGATATTAGAAATTATATATTTTTTTTCAAATGCTCCAGGTTTGTCTTTCGACATTCCTGGTTTCTCTCCTGGCATGGCGTACTTGTAACCCACTTCTGAGGTTGGGGCGCCTGGAAGGCGGGGTTACGTTGCCCCGATGATATGATGGTTGATGATAATGATAATGGTGCGCCAGGAAAGTCCCTATTCCTAAGCTTAATCTAAGATGAATATGAATGATGATGATTGCGATGGCCATATGATTTCGGGGACCGTTTGGGCCTTAAAGTTTTCCTGACATTTGTCTTACAGGTGAGGAAAACCCCCGATAAAAACCTCACCCAGAAAAACTGTCCCGACCGGGGATCGAACCCGGGCCCGCTGCGTGACAAGGCAGCACGTTACCCCGAGACCACAGCGGTGGACATATTAGAAATTAAGTTTCTCCAATTTAACAAAAGAAGAATATATTCTCTAAGGAACGATAAATTCGACTTGCTGTGGAATTCGCTTAGTTTACGCAGTTCCTGCGTGACAGACTTTTGTAATTAAAGAATCCAAACTGTTTCAATGTAAACGTTATGGTCAGAATCAAGTTATTTATGTCACTAGCAAATTACCAAGTATATTTAATTCATGGTGAGAATATCTTCTTACAGGTTCTAAGTACAGTACTGCTTTGTTTTGATTCTGTGAAAATTCTTTTTGCCTTGTTCTCAATCTGTTCGCACACATTGCACCATGTGTAACGAATATAGTGCCATTCAGCATAACTTTGGCCTACAATTTTTAAAGATGGAACCAAGATAAATGGTTTTAATACCAATATTTCAGAGGGTAGCAATTTAATTTTTGCATATGTATGCATTATACGCCTATAGTTCAAACGCTTGCCTCTGGATCCGAAGTTTGCGGTTCAAACCGGGACAGAGACGATTGATTTTTAAAAGCGTAAAAATCGTGAGTATAGCTTCCTTTGGAAGAGAAGTAAAGTCGTGTGTCCCGTGTTTGTAGTTTACGGTACCGATATAAAAGAATTTCAAGACTGAAATAGGAGGTCTCTGATAAAAATTTGACAGTCCTTTCACCCCATCTTTGAAGTACCATGCTAATGACCTTAGTTGTTAAAGAACGTCGTTAAATAAAGTAATACCAACATAATATAGTTCAATAATTTATATATGAACACTAAAAAAGATAATTTATTATTATTATTATTATTATTATTATTATTATTCCATATGGTGGGATGAGCATATTTGGAAAGACACAAAAAATATATTGGTAAAATATTGGTGGAATCTGTTGCAATGTATGGAAGTGAGGTATGGACAATCAATAAGTACTACAAGGATAGACTAATAGCTCTAGAAATGGATTATTTACGCAGAAGTGCCAGAAAGTCTAAATTAGAACATGTCACAAATAAGGAAATTAGAAACATAATGGAAGCAGAAGAAAGCATAAATGAGGAGAAGAAATTAAAGTGGTTAAGACATGTTTTAAGAATGGAAGATGAGCGATAGTCGATGCAACTATATTGAATGGCATCCGAACAGAAAGAAGAAAAGAGGGAGACCAAAGTTAACATGGAAGGAAAACATGAAGACAGTAATGCAAGCTAGAGGGCTAAGCATCGAAGATGCCCAAGACCGTAGGCTTTGGAGGTTTGGCACGGGAAGACGGCAGCAGCTGTAAAAACCCGAAGATAGATAGAGATATTATTGTTATTATTATTATTATTATTATTATTATTATTATTATTATTATTATTATTATTATGAAAGCAATTTCAACATATACAAAATATTCTTAAGAGTTAGTTGTGGTGATACAATGCTTTTTGGGAGCCTGAACATAAAAGGCTGCTAGCATTTTCTTTAAGAGTTAGTGATAGTTTGTGTTAATATTGGAGATCCTACACATCTTTTAATATCTAATGCTACATTCATTAAGTGGTAAACGAGTTTAATTAATTCAGACTCACATTTAAACAAATTATACCAAATATTATATGAAAATTATATTATTCAATGTTGTTTGCCATTTAATTAAACTATGAACATATATTTTCCCCCTCCCAAGCTCAGAAACGTCTACGGAATTTTTACCGTTCTCCAGCATACAATTTTATTTTTGGATGCTATAAAAAGTTGCCTGTAGCAATGTGCAGAGATAGAAATGAATGGTATCATTGACCCTGAGGAGGGTTGTTAAATTTTTGGTTGTGATTATATCTCCTTCGGATTAATCCTTTTGATATTACGAATTTGTGTTTTAATTATTCTAATAATTTTAAAAATTAAAATCAATAATCCGACCCTATCAAATTAATAAAATTATTAAGAGCTAGAGAGGAGTTATAAAAAAAGAAAGACCGATGATAAGATGGAAAGGTGAAGTTGGAATATCGCAAGACTGGATCAATCGCAAGACTTGGAGGGTTTTTTTAAAATTGTATAACAGCTAACTTGAGGACAGCAATGTAATTTAAAAAATCCTACGAAAAGTGGCAACCGGATTATGTTAACTATTAGCTGTATTTTTCCCTATCCTCTTCTGAAAAAAAAATGGACATTTTTTGTTTTTGTTTTTTTGTTTTTGTATTCGACATTAATTATAAACAACACTAGATACGCGCACGCACAGATATAAATAAGTACATATTGTCCATATAAATGTTTGTCTGTTAGGTGTAAAATGACCCATATATATATTCATCCATAGTAATTCTGCCCGAAGGCAGGTCCTTCACTGCATTTTCATGCTATGCTTGCAGCTTTACTAGGGAATTGTAGGTGTGGTAGATTCCTGTTGCTTTCCACACCGGTGAAGGATGATGATGATGATGATGATGATGATGATGGCCATATGATTTCGGGGACCGTTTGGGCTTTAAATGTTTCCTGACATTTGTCTTACAGGTGAGGAAAAACCCCCGATAAAAACCTCACCCAGAAAAACTGCCCCGACCGGGGATCGACCCGGGCCCGCTGCGTGACAAGGCAGCACTCTACCTCGAGACCACAGCGTTGGATATATATATATATATATATATATATATATATATATATATATATATACACACACAATATACACAGTGTATGCCATTGAGAGAAGGGTTGTGCGCGTATTACCAGTGATCCAAGAAATGTGTTATCCAAAAATATACCTACATTTTATTGATGTATTCTATAGCATATCCAAAGACTTAAAATTCGAAATTGGTGGACAGACGCCAGGAATAGAGAGGTCTGGAAGAGAGTAATTAGGGAACCTATGATTCGACCCGGGTTGTTATGCCAAATATGATGATAATGACGATTTTATATAAATCCTTAAAAGTTTGTAACTTTATTAAATATTACGAATACTGTAATACTGAACTTATGCGAAAATCATGAAGGTCAACGTTACTTAGTGTCATGGGCATTTGTTTTCATGGTAAGTGATTTTCTCACAGTGTCTTCATTATTTAAGTAATTCAAAACTCTCACTCATTCTCACCACATACGTACTCTGTAGTAGGCCTACCTACAGTTTCACCATCTAGCTTGTAATAACGGGGCTAATTGAATTAGTTTTCTTAAATGTATAGTTAATTATAGCCCTACTAATGATCTTAATTATAAGTTAAAAATATAGGTTCTTACAACATAATTCAACAATATACAATTCCATCCATAGCAATTCTGCCCGAGGACAGGTCCTTCACTGCAATCATAGCACTTTCATGCCATGCTTGCAGCTTTACTAGGGAATTGTAGGTGTGGTAGCTTCCCGTTGCTTTCCACACCGGTGAAGGATGATGATGATGATAATGATAGGGATGATGATGGTGGTGATGATGGCCATATGATTTCGGAGACCGTTTGGGCCTTTAAGTTTTCCTGACATTTGTTTACAATTGAGGAAAAACCCCGATAAAACCTCACCCAGAAAAACTGCCCCGACCGGGGATCGAACCCGGGCCCGCTGCGTGACAAGGCAGCACGCTAACTCGAGACCACAGCGGTGGACAGTATACAATTAACCTAATATATATATATTTCTTTTTTTTTGTTTCGTAAGCCTATACGTGTATACTATTTACGTACATTGGTAAAATGATGTGCTAATCATACAAATATAGCCAGAGTGTGTGTAGAGCTTTTAGTGAATTCTGATATAATGTAGCTATTCGAGTTTTTATTCAAGAAATGATTTTGATTTTTCAAATCTTTATTGTTTATTTTTCTGCCTACTACGCTCGAAAAAAGCCATTATATATATATATATATATATATATATATATATATATATATATATATTGACGCTCAGTGAAATGAAGGCCTTTTCAATGGTTTTAAGTAGAAGTTCACTCATTCATTGCATAGGAAATATTTTATTTCAACAAACAGTCCAAAAAGTTATAACCTCTAACTTTTTGGACTTTTGTAAAATAAAATATTTCCTCTGCAATGAATGGGTGTAAAATATTTCCTGTACAATAAGTAAGTGAACTTTAACTTAAAACCATTGAAAAAGGCCTTCATTTCGCTGGGCTTCAAGAAAAGGTCACCCCTAAATATATTTATACATCAATATTTAATATTAATTTGCGGGTGACTTTTTTTTTGAAGATCAGTGAAATGAAGTTCACCCATTCACTGCACAGGAAATATTTTATTTCACAAAAGTCCAAAACGTTATAACCCTAATAAACATACATTGGCGCTCAGGAAGATTGAGAATACTCTTGGTCGTCAAAATACACAAAATTTAGCGTGCGGTTCACAAGGAGATGAATTATATTATACAGGATGCAGCATAAGTCAGTTAAATGAAAATGGAAGTATATTATTTTCTGCAGCTTTCAATATATATATATATATATATATATATATAAAACTATCAAACATGTTCTCTAGTTAGCAAATCATCTCAAGCAGTAGTGTTTGAGATTATATTCTGAAAGTCCCGTATTCAAACCCCAGTTTCAACCAATCTGATTTTTTCTTTATAACCATGTGCAGTGGTTAACTAACTTATGGTGCGCCTTTATTGTACATGACATGATACCGTAATGTTCTACTGCTGTTTTTCAGTGAAACCCATTTAGTGACGCCATGATAATG
Source organism: Diploptera punctata (assembly GCA_030220185.1). Lineage (NCBI taxonomy): Eukaryota > Metazoa > Arthropoda > Insecta > Blattodea > Blaberidae > Diploptera > Diploptera punctata. The sequence goes on from JASPKZ010003852.1 coordinate 2,132,385, forward strand.
TATTGTAATGTCAGAAGCTCAGTGCTAGAATGTTTGCTTCGATTGCTTCGAATGCATGACGTCGAATTAATTAATTAATTTAAATACAAAACACTACTGATAATATGGACTATTTTATTCCCCAGCATCTGAGGGCCAACATGGAAACGAGATTTATACTCTGTATAAAATAGCTTATACGTATATGCATGCATAGTAATTCTGCCCGAAGGCAGCTTTATTAGGGAATTGTAGGTGTGGTAGCTTCCCGTTGCTTTTCACACCGGTGAAGGATGATGATGATGATGTCCATATGATTTCGGGGACCGTGTGGGCCTTCAAGTTTTCCTGACATTTGTCTTACAGGTAAAGAAAAACCCCGATAAAAACCTTACCCAGAAAAACTGCCCCGACCGGGGATCGAACCCGGGCCCGCTGCGTGACAAGGCAGCACGCTACCTCGAGATCACAGCGGTGGACAACCTCTATATATATATATATATATATATATATATAGTCCCACCGCTGTGGTCTTGAGGTAGCGTGCTGCCTTGTCAGGCTCCTGGGTGAGATTTTTCTCGGGGTTTTTCCTCACCTGTAAGACAAATGTCCCCGAAAATCATCCGGACATCATCATCATCCTTATCATTATCATCATCACTCTTCACCCATGTGGAAAGCAACGGGAAGCTACCGCACCTATAATTCTCTAGCAAAGCTGTAAAGCATAGCACGAAGATGCTATGATTGCAGTGAAAGACCTGCCCTCGGGCAGAATTACTATGGATGTGTGTATGTATGTATGTATGTATATATATATATATATATCCTAGAACATTAACAATAAATAAAGATTTAGGTGACCTAATGACTATGATCCGTGGACTTTATGTCTATAGAATTTACCGATACTCGTTTTTATAGATACTGAGTTAACGAATGAATGAAACTAAATTTTTGCCTATCTACTATTCGCATCAGAGTCGACCAGCCCATGGCCAAATTCTTTGCTGCCTCAGTTATTTTACCCCGAAAAAAGTAGACCTAGGATATTTTTAAATTTCACGACGATTAAGATGATAAATATGATGATGATGATTATAATAGGCCAAACTTGTTTTAAATATATAAATTATAATGTGCTCTATATAATAATACGTTATAAAGAAAGACCAAGTTTGATATCGTCAGTAATCTCTTTTATTCGAGAAACACAATGCAAGATTTCATTCTCTCTGTTCCATACAATTTCTTCCATTTCTTGATGGAACTTCATTGAAAAGGGGAAGCATTCTGCTTTACTTATACATGCAACAAGCTTTTCCTATCCACAGATTAAATCACAGCCAGGAAATCCTTTCTTTTCTACGTAAATACTTGAAGAGAGAACATTTCCATTATGAAACTGCCCGGAATAGATAGACTTGCTAAATTAAATTGCTCTACTTATGTATTATACTAATTTACTAACGTCATTATTTTCTTTAAGCTTGTGGAGCATGCAATGCATGGCAATATTATGTCCATAATTATAATACAGAGTGATTTTATAATCATTCTGATAATAAGCAAGAGTTTTTTATTAAATAATATTCATATTTTATCATCATCATCAAGCAGTCAATGTTAAAGGATTCGTGGCCTGTTCTGGACTCAATATCCATCCTGTACTCTTCTAAGTGATCGACCTTGGCTTCTTTTCTCAACTGGGCGGTATTTTAATATTGAATTTGGGAGTTTTTCTCTGGCCATTCTTTTAACATGTAGTCTCCATTTGTTTATGTAATTATGTATTTTTTCAAGAATGTATTCAACTTTTAGTTCTGATAATATTTCCTTGTTTATTTTATGATTTTGTCATGTGTATTTTGCTGTTCTCATGGATTTCAGCTCTGCTGCTGATTTATTATTTTATTATTATTTTTTATTATTAATTTGTTTTATTATTTTCTATACCTCGTGATTTTTTTCAAGCAAGTGCCATGGGAGGGTGTTTGTAGACAATCAACAGGAGCTGTGAACCATACACGCTATACATGTAGCCTATACTGAACTATTTTTTTAACGTATAGAGGATACGAAAAAGTCAAATCTTGATTATATATCGCTCATGGGCTGTAATAGTGGCACAACCCAAAAAAGCAAGTTTTGAGATAAATTATGTTAAAGTTTTTCTTAACACTGAAGGCAGATATTATATGACTAATACATCTGTCATTTGTTAGTGAAATATTGAACTAATCGATGTGCCTCTGTTGCTAAAGGGAAGAAGACTTTTAAGACGATAAAAAGTGCACTAACTCAAAAATAACGAATTTTTAAATTGTGCCACTATTGCAGCCCATGAGCGATATATATTCATTCTTCTAAGTTGCGTGAGGCTTGCAGTTTTGCAGTTTCAAATTCTTATTTATAGACGCTTTAAAATCTTGGTTATACTTAATAAATTGTGGTACATACGTTTATGCTGTGTATTTTGTTTGTTATGTGTTTTCTATTCAAATTTATTGATTTCATTTTAACATTATGAAATTATTTTTTGATTAAATGGTAATGAAATTCAAACTGAGCATTGTGTTTGATGCGTAAAAAGTAAGCAACTTGAGACAAAGTAAAGAAGCTGACAATGACTCAGATATTGTTGCCGGTATCTGAAACTAAAAACAGACATGTCAACACAAATGTCACGTGATTTGACTCATCAACTTTCTTAGTAATATTCCTTCCCCACAACAAGGTCAAAACAGGCATTCAAGTAGTCCAGATAACTCTTTGATTGTTTCGTATACTTGATCTATGTTAGACATTTCGTTTAGAAACTTTAAAATTTCACTTAACAACGTGCAATGAAATTTAATTTCATTATACAGCATATTGATATGTGAAACCACTAGCACATAACACATGAGACACGTTTTCAAACATCTAAAATTACTTTAGTTCAGAAAACTGGAATAATAACATGGTCAACATCACCTATTTTTACAAGAAAACTGAACGCTGTATATAAGACATCGGTCTGGTGGACTTGTGCTTGCCAGGCACATCTGGTTCCGGATCAAACGAGGTCGATGGATTTTTAACAGCGTAAAAATCCTTAGTGTAGATTTCTTCGGAAAGGAAATAAAGACATGAATACCGTATCATAGATTTGCGGCATGTGAAAGATATTCTGGGAAAATTTGTCGACCCTTTCAGGTTGACGAATCAAAGAGCATCGTTATATAAAAGTGCAGTTTTCATATGGAATTCAAATAATCAGAATTTTCTATCAAGGGTAGTTTGTTTATATTTTTTATTTGGAAATATTTTGTATGTTGATATCATTCTAGGTTGTTATAACATTAACAAAAGAGGACATTTTCACTTCTTAAATTATAGTCCACGTATAACCTTTCCCCAGAAAATCTTAAGGCTATTAGTGATAGATAATGTGAACGTTTTCATCAGAAGAATTATAGAATATATAAAAGAGGTACCAAAGCAAAAGGAGTCTCATTATGTTGACCAACTACTGCTGGGCCATGAATATGGAGAATTTATATAAAAGTGAATGCTTGCAAATAAATAAATAAATATATATATATATATATATATATATATTATGTGTGTGTGTGTGTGTGTGTGTGTGTGTGTGTGTGTGTGTGTGTGTGTGTGTGTGTGTGTGTGTGCTCTCAGTGTAGCATAGCTGTCTCGTACAAAGCGCGCGCCCCGGTTCGACCAATGACAATACAATAATTTCATAATTTTTTTCTGAGATCCTGGCCAGGATCATCAGGACATCAAAAAAATAAAGACCGGTATAATAGGTTGCGGACGTATCGACTTTTTAGTATATCGTTGTGGTAGCTCAGTTGGTAGAGTACTATATAATTTCAGTAATCCATAGGTCGCTGGTTCAAATCCGACCCGGAGTTTTTTTAGAAGATTATTACTTTTAGCTCATACTACAATAGTATCGAATTTAAAGATATTTACATTTTTAGAAAACCAAACTAAAAAATAAAAATAAATAATAGTTTAAAAAACTATAACAACACGCTTTATTAGGAAACCAAATTAAAAAATTAAAAAATAATTTTAATTTCCAACACGCTTGGGATAAAATTAAAGTGGTCAACAAAAAAATCATCTCTAACACATCTGGAATAAAACTTAGAGTTATCTAAAAAAAAAAATAATTTTACCATCAAAAGCGTGTGGTGCTGTATATCAATTAATATATTTGATAATAAACAGATATTGGTAAAAGTAAAGTCTCTAAGAAGAAAACGTAAAAACCATCAAAAGCACCCCACGCTCTTGATGGTAACATTATTTCTTTTTGTAGATAACTCTAGCTTTATTCTAGATGTGTTGGAGATGATTTTTTTGTTGGCCACTTCAATTTTATCCCAAGCGTGTTGGGAATTAAAATTATTTTTCATTTTTTAGTTCGGTTTTCTAATAAAGCGTGTTGTTTTAGTTTTTTAAAATTATTATTTATTGTTTTTCAAATGATGATAGGTCTACTTGAATTTAACCAATTCAACAAACCTTAGACCTTTATTGAAATGGCATAATTGTTTCAAGTTGTCTTGAATTCCTCATTCATTAGATCTCTCAACCATACGTCTGGCGCTCTTTAATTTAATGTCCATAAATTTAAATGACTCACACACAGAGACACTGGTGCATGCAGTCAGTTCTGAAATCCTTCATTAACTTCATATGAAGGCTTTTAATTAAATGAAATCGTATCAATTCGTAACTGACTCAAACATTTCTCAATAAAAAGTCTAGAAACTGGATTTAGTTCATTGATTAATCAATGTGGTTTCCACGTCGTTGAACGGGTTTATTTACTGAAAGTAGAGAAATAATTTCAATTACATGAAAATGGAAATTATTTTCACACAATAATAAAATTCGGTACCTCCATCGCAAGATCTTATAATCGTCGCAACATAAACATAATGTGAAATAACAGCGCTACAAAAGTTATCTTAAAGGCGATGCAATGAAAGAAGACATTTTAGATTTATTTTAGATGGTATCTATTGTTGAACTTCCTACTATCTTCAGTGACGCTTTTATTATGGTGACTACAGGCTACTAAGTAATTAATCCTATCAACTTCCTTAACTATAAAAAAGCGGAACAGTAGATTTTTGGCATGAAATAAATGTTTCGGCTAAACTTTACAACCTATGATGCTACTTTTTTAATTCCTTCATAAACTCCAATCAAATTTTATTCTTAGGATTTCACCTTTAAAATTATTTGCCATCATTTACAATGATTTTTACATTTTTTCTAAAGACTATTTCAATATATTTTTCTATGATATTTAACTACATAAAAACTCTCCTGGCGCGACAGGCCTAGAAGGCCCTTAGCCTACCATCCGGCTGCTGGCCTCACATCCACTTGTGAAATCACAGAGGAAGATGATCACCCTGCCAGTGTAGGGGTGACATGTGGTCAGCATATAGGGTCCTCCAGCCGTTATAGCTGGTTTTCTCGACCTGGAGCCGCTACTTATTGTAGCTACCCAAATGCCTCACGATGCTGGTTGGGCACCGGTCCCATACTGGCCGATATACCATGAGAAAATTTCTTCCCCCATGGAGACTTGAACCAGCGCAAAACCTGTAGCTCTGCGCCAAGACATCTTGCCTTAACCACTCGGCTACGGCGCGGGACATTTAACTACATACGTAGCATGAATCCATGGCAGCCATATTGATTTTAACGAATATTCTATGCAAAAACGAAGATGTGTTGCAGTGTAACCAACATAGAGTATGTACTAATTAATAGTACACATATACTTCAGAATTTCAGAACTTACTATTTATTTTTGGGCGTTGCATTCATTCACAGGTTAGAATGCTTAAATTGCGTTAGGTTAGCTTTTGGGTTCGTTAAATATCGTGCATATGTTGGCCGCATCCCATGATTCCATAGTGTAAACCGCTTCGCGTTTGTTGGTATATGTGCATAATGTATGATTGGAACTTGGAAAAATGTTTCGCGTCATATGTTGTAAAGTATGTTTAAAGTTTCTTTTGATCCTCTATATCGCCTTTAAAGAATCTTATATAAATGCAGGTGTAAGGTATTATATGACATTTTAAAAGACAGACATAATACATAAGAAATAAAACTTAATTATGTTTTTAGCTCATATTTTCTCGATTATATATATTTTTAACGAAGTGCAAAATATATACACTATACGCAGGATATCTGAAAGCTTGGCTGACCCATTAGACTCTTACCATTTCCTCTTTCTTAATACTGAAACATCCATCAATAAATACAATATGTTTCCCATAAAACCACCCTCCTAACCAATTTTCTTTCTTTCTTTCTCTACTTCATTATCATCACACTCCAACCTGCTAACAGTGCTGCAGCATTGTTGGACATTGATATCTAATAACTTAACAGGTACGTTGCACTGTTTTCAATCAGTTCTATAACATTCTCTTCACTTCGTGACCACTCCCCCTGTGACGTATTAGAAAATTTCAGTTAACGTGCGCTCTGAGTAAGGTACTACCGGTACTGTATTACACCTAGTCTCCATGACGCGACAAGCCAGAATGCCTTTGATCTACCGGCCGATTTCTGGCCTCACATCATATAAGCCAGTACAGGGTTAACATGCGGTCTGAATCTCTGATCTCCCAACTGTTATAGCTGGTTTTCTCAACCTGGAACCATTACTTGTTGCAGCTACCCAAACAAATTCATCACGATGCTGGTGGGTACCGGTCTCATACGGGACGAAATTCCATGAGACAATTTCTTTCCCCATGGGGATTCGAACCAGTGCAAGTCGCGTAGCCCTGTATCAAGACAAGATGCTTACAACGGAACTGTCAACCTTTGCATGTCGAAACCTACCTTGAAATTTCTCCCAGAGAAGCATCGTGTTGTACAAGGCCGTGCCCAAAAAATTATCAGTTTTTTTTAATTGGAAGACACAAAAATCGAATCTAGAATCCAACAGTGGCATCCCATTGTGTGGACATCCTTGGATCGTAGAGCGGAGTGAAATAAGGCGGGGTGCGGCGCGGGGATTAAATGAACAGCACATGATAGGAAATCACTACCGGCATAAGTAAGAAAGCGACTGATATCACACTTGTTCACTCACCCTCCTCCCACTCCATGCGCGAGCGAACAATGCAGATAGTGAGGGTTATGCAATCTACCGAGCCTGCAGTTATATTACTTGCGTATAGTTTAAATGAGAGATTTGGCGCTGGATTTTAGTGTCTTCCAGTTAAAAACGGCAGATAATTTTTTGGACACGGCCTTGGTCTACATCACAACGCTTCTGTGGGATACATTTCAAGATAGGTTTCGACATGGAATGGTTGACAGTTCCCTTGTTAGACTATTTGAATGTAGCTGTACTATATCTATAAAATGTAACTCGAATGTAATATGAAACATGCTTCTAGGTTAAATAAACGTTTCATTTTATCCTCTTTCCCCCCTAGAGATAAACACTATTGAATAATGGAATATTTTGCACACAGTCGATAGTTTGCTAATGGAATGGGTGGAGTTAACATCTATCGCAGGGTCCATCCTGTTTTGTGGGAGTTTGTTTCTATGAAAGAAAATAATGATGGCAGGGCAGAATCTGGAATGGGATGGGTAATTGATTTTCCCAAACACAAAACCTATGAGTGTTCCACATTTGCGAGTCAGATGTGTTTTTAAATGCATGAGAATGTCAATTACAGAATATCATTCCGCTCCTAAATATATACAGTGGCGTTGCGCAATCACGAGTTAGCTCAGAAGTATCATTTGCGACTTGTATTTAGAAGTTTTGAGTTCAAAACTGATCAACATGACTTTTTTTAACACTGACACTCTATTGGAATTCCATTACCAACTGCTTCCTAATTAACGATTATATTAGGCCTATATGGATGCGAAACATGGACTCTTACTTTAAGGGAGGAAAGGAGGTTACGAATTTTTGAGAATAAAGTTCTTAGGCAAATTTTTTGACTAAAGAGAAATGAACAGACAGGTGAAAGGAGAAGACTGCATAACAGTGAATTACATGGTCTTTATAGGAAGCCAGATATAATGAGAACAGTTAAGTCTCGTAGACTGCGATGGGCAGGACATGTGGCACGAATGGGGAATGAAATACGTGCATGGAAGCTTCTTGTAGAAAAACGAGAGAGAAAACGCCCAGTTGGTAGACCAAGAATGAGGTGGGAGAATAACATTAACTCTGATTTGAGGGAAGTAGATTACACAGGGGATGATTGGAAAACATTGGCTCAGGATAGGAATATATATACCTACGGGTTCGATAGTGCCAGTGAGTTAGTTAGTTAGTTAGTGTTGTTTTTTTTTAAAGAAACCATCTTATGGTAGAAACAAATATTAATTTTTCGATTAAATGGTCTGTTTTAGCACGAATTGAATTAAAAAGTTGCGAAATGAAATTAACATGTGTTAGTAATGTTCCAACAGAAAAATGGCAAAATAAAACGTTTATTAACCTTATTTATTTTATCGATAAATACAAGAATAATTAAATGTTGGGTCTGTTATGAAGGATAATGTGAAAAATTAGCTCAGTGCTCACATTCATTATAAATCAATGCATAAAATATAGCGTATAAAACAGTACATTTTCTCGTCAAAGTATACATAACAATTTAATAATTTACCCCATAATGAAACGTTCTCTTAAAATAGTGATGGGATATGTGCTAGAGGTCGTGATTATATACATAATATATTTTATTTCATTTTAATTATAGACACTTCAACACCACATATTAGGACCTTCAGGTGAAATAATAATTATACTTATATATTTTCAGGTCGAACATGATATGGATGAATATGATAGCCTTATGAACTGTGGGATTGTTTAGGATTTAGATTTCCTGACATTTGTTTTAACTGTGGGGAAAAAGACTCGAAATACTCTCCCAACCAGGAAATTTGTTCTGATCAGGATCAGACCCAGGCCCTCTGCGTCTGAGATAATTGCCCTTAGGCAATAGCAATGGACCATATATTGGAGTAGTATTTGCTCTCCCTACTGTTTAAAAGCAGACGTCAACCTATCTTTACTAACATTTATAACATTAACCTGGCTGTTGGTTTGTGGCTCGGTCCTGATGAAATAGTCACTATCTCCGCCTCTGATTTCGAGGTACACGGATTAAAAACCTCGGCTGGGGTCAATGTATTTTCTTCAAGTCATAAAAATCCTGAGTATGCCTTACTTCCAGGGTCCAGTGTCGTATATGTTTAAAGTACGTAACTAAACTCAACCTGAAATAAGAGAACTCGGAAGCAAAATTTGTCGGCTGTTTTCAGATCAGATTTGAATTGTGACGCCAATGACCTGAGTCGTTAAATAGAGTTGTCTAATAAAAAATAACATGTCTATATGTTTGCATTATGCGTTGAATGGCTGGAAATACTGTTATCTTCTTTATTTAAAGAAGTAGGCCCACTAGATACAATATGTAAACGAATTACTTTACTAGGTATAGGAGGGAAGAAAAGTAGAGGATCTGTTTTCGTTATGACTTATAATTATTCCTTTCTTCCATCTTTCCTGAAGTCACTAAAGACTAAACTTTACAGACTGTTTATATGGCTGAAGAATCAAATCCAAATATGTATGTTGTTTAATGGAATAGAAGTCCAGTTTATTCGGAAGCATAGGTAAAATAATATATATAGTTGCTTAGAGCGCTAAACGTACAGAGTTTAGAGACTCGGGTTCAAATCCCGACTCAAGTTATCATTTTTCTTTTCATAACACACACACACACACACACACACACACACACACACACACATATATATATATATATATATATATATATATATATATATATACTTCTAATTCATTCTTCCATTGTAGGTTTAAGCACATTCTTTCTTCAATTCTTGTTGCCTCATTTTAGGTCGTCATACCACCATTTTTTGGGACTTCCCTGTTGTCTTCTGCCGCTAGGTAGATTATTCCTTGCAATCTTGACAATTATATTGCTGTCTATCCTGCTTATATGCACATCCCATTCTTGTTTATATATATATATATATATATATATATATATATATGTGTGTGTGTGTGTGTATTAAAGTACATAAAATGTCAGAGAGGATGCCAAGACTAATTGAGGAATTGGAGAAGAATGCCCATAATATCTTAGCTCTAAATGTTAATAATTCCATGGAAAGATTTGTAGTAACATATGAAGACATACAACATAGGTTTGTTTGGAGGATTATTCTAAAACGTTGGCTGAGTTTTGTTGTTAATGTATTATATTCGACTGAAGAGAAGCTTCTGATCTTTGATTACAATTAAAATAATAATTTACTCCAAGGAATTCATAGTAGACTTGGCGCTCTATGTAGTCTTTAATGTGAATGATATCACTTCGTTACTAAAATTATTTTTATTGCGGATTTTTTGTATTGTTAAAAATAATTCGTGTTGGAATAAACTCTATTTGATGGTTTTTAAAAGCAGGAAACACAAAACAATTTTTGCGGTTGGCGGTTTCTGGAATATTCACTCTAATGGGATCCGTACGTCAACTTTAAGATGAGTAAACAACACAGCCCAGACAACGTTCTGAGCTTCATTAAAACGAGTATAAAAAAAGAGTATTTTGCACAAGACCGGATTTATCTGAAAAGCGGATAAAGCTTTGTGCCGGGTTTTAAATTGTTCTTCAATATTTTCAAACGTTTCCTTGAGTGGGATGATACAAATACATCTCTCGGATCCGATAATGAAGTCTCTTTACAGCGAGAGATGTATGTATAATCTCTAAAACAAGAGTACAGGGGATTAAAAGATAAATTTGTGCTTTCTCCTTGTGTGGGATACCTAAACAGCTCAATGATAAGCGCCAGCGGATAAAACTGTGGATCATGGGTTCAAATCCCGACTTATATGCGGATTTCTCTCTATGCTTATGTTAAGAATATATAGTAAAACCTGTCTTTGCCGGAACCTTTATAAGAAGGAAACCTGTAGAGACGGGAAAAAATCTCCTGAACGGTACGATTTTATATGTAAAATCGTCCTGTATAAGCCGAAAACCTTCATAACGCGGAAACGGAATTGTTTTTAAAGTATCAATAGTTAATTTTTACCTCAGTAAGACGGAAAATTATTCTTAAGCATGTTCTAATTACAGAATTAATGACCACACGTGAAAATTCTGCATATGACGCTTTCTGCATTATATCGTTTTACCTTCTTGTGTTGCCATTGTATTGCGGGGATGCCCTTGCTTATGTGTGACAGCGGGGAATCCCTCGCTTTTCCTTGCCTGCTTACGTTACCTGCGAGGGAGTTGGGAAACTCTTCAGTCTTCCTGTAGTTGAGTTCCTTCTCGCTTTTATATAATAAAGCTTTTTGTATTGCCGTGCAAACTGAGCTGTGTTACATACACTATTTTGTCTGTATTTCAGTCAATATGTTATGTCTTTAAAGCGTGCATGTAAAACCCTTACACTGCGTGAGAAAATTCAAGCTTGTAATTTGGGAACTCTTTATAAGAAGGAAAACTGCCAAGACGGAAATATATTTAAGGAACCGTCTTGTTCCTTCATAGACAGGTTTTACTGTAGTATAATTTATAGGATTACATTAAGAGAAGGAAGGCGGAAAACAGACGGACGGAGGCGCATATTTGGGGCGGAATAGACTATAGCACCGAACATTATGATGATGACGTTATGAGGTAATTTCAAAAACAAACCTAAGTTACAATTTGAAAACACAAATTCTTAACACAATCAGCCCTCTGTTATATCCTACGATCCTAGACGTAACATTATATTAGATGTCAAAACAATATAAATACGAGGGGGGGAGGGTAATATAAACCACGATCATGGACTTTGAGTTTGTACTTATCATGAAGTAGCGGCTTTATTTTTATACTTTATTATATTGAACAACCTGCTCCTTGTAATTTTGCCAGCGATATTTATTTTCTGTAACAAATTATATGTATTTTTAGTGCTCCTTTCTCCATTATCTTTCAATGGCGTGAACCTTTAATGTGGAACTAAATATGTTTAACCGAGTCCTAAAATATTGTTCACTTCGACAATCCCATCTATGTTGACTGTGATCCTCGGATCTCAAAGCCACCTCTGATCAATCTAAGCTTTTACTTTTTTCTTTTTTTTTTTAATCTCGTACCGGTAACTAAATAATTATACGGTACGAAGACAATATAATGGATTCATTTTACTAAAGATAAGATGAAATATTGAATAATTATTTTTATACTTTGTTTAGGCTATGGATATTACATTTCTATTAAATGCCTTGATTTTAAAATCTGTAAAAAAAAACAAAAGTTATGAACATATAAGGTTACTACATTTTGGAGTTGATGACCTAACAATATAATAAGCCTACAAGTGACCTTCACAATCATCATCATCATTCATATTCGCCTTAGATTAAGTTTTTGATTAAGGACTCTCGTGGCGCACCACTATCATCACCTATCATATTATCAGGGCAGCCGTAAATTCGCCTTCCAGGAGCCCCAACCTCAGAAGTGGGTTGCAACTACTCTAGTGTCAGGAGAAAACACCAGAATATTGAATATATAGAATAAAGTCAATAAGATCATTGAGATCTTCGTGTAAAGATTTTGTTACTTTTATATTTGAAAACACCCTGAAAAAAGAACAGGAAATACATTTTAAATGAATAGTTTACCAATCGTTTAGCCTTTAATTTTAATTCTAGTTTAAGGATTCGTTCATTCCACCTTGGCGAGCTTCTCATGGAGTAAATATTGCAAATGAAATATACTGAACATGGAATCCCCGGATGATATTCCTATCTATGGAACGAGAAATGGATGTGGTTTCAGCATGTAATCGTTCTTGTTCCGGAATTTGTTATCTCAAACGAATGACACATCGAACTAAACTACATGCTGGTCAGGCGGAAATATTCAAGTTGACGCCATTTCATTCATGTCCACTTTTCCTTTACGCATTTTATCTGCCGAACAAAAAAATTCATCTGTCTCAACTGATTTCGAGAATTCTAATAGTAAACATCTAGCAATTAATATTTATATATGAAACACACTATATTAAACAATACTAAGAAACCAGTGCTAGAAGTAAATATCAATAAAACTAAATATCTGATCATATGTAGAAAAACATACGACAATGAAAATTAAATTTAGTAATAAATGAAGGAAATTTTGAAAATGTAACCGAATTCAAGTGGGCCTACCTAGGCATAATAATATTCTTCCAACGTAACCGAACATTTAAGGCATGGCACCTTGTTGCAAAGCAATGGTCCTTGCGCTGGTTCGAGTCCCCATGGGGAAGACATTTTTCCTCGAATTTCGACCAGTATACGACCACTGCCTATCCACATCATGTGGAATTTTGGTAGCTACAATAAGTAGCGGTTCCAGGTTGAGACAAATAAGCTATAACGGCTGGGGGACTCGACATGCTGATCATCTATCACCCCGATAGTACATCGTACACATGTGTGATTAACAATTGTGAATGTGAGGCCAGCAACCATCGGTAGGTTAAGGGTGTTCTAGGCTGTCGCGCCATGGAGTTTTCCTAGGAACAAAAATTACAAATAGGGATATGACGCAGAAATAAATTAAACCTAGCCTCAACTCTGGAAACGCATGCTAGTATGCATTACAGGGACTCTTTGCATTCCAATTTCTCTCAAAAAAAGTTAAACTAAAATATATAAAATATTATTCTTCCAGTTACATGGATGCGAAACATGGTCTTTTATTTTAAGAGATGAGAAAAAACTTATAAATATTTGAGAATAAAATTATTAGAAAAATAGTTTGAGAGAGAGAGAGAGAGAGAGAGAGAGAGAGAGAGAGAGACAGGCGAATGGAGAAGATTATACAAGAGTGAACTACATGATCTTTGTGGGAAATATGATATAGGCCTAATAAGAAAAGTTAAGTATTTTAAAATACGATGGGCAGGACATGTGCACAAATCGAGCATGGAAACTTATAGTAGAAAAACCACAGGGAAAGCGCCCAGTAGGTTGTATGAGAATGAGACGGAAGAATAATATTAACCATGATTTGAGAGGGAGGTAAATTATACAGGGAATGATTGGAAAACATTAGCTCAGGATAGGAATGAATGGAAGGTTAAACCGCACAGCCATGAACCTCGAGGTTCAGTGAGTTAGTTAAGTTTGATGAAACATTTACATTATTTACATGTATTTCATTTATAAAATCGATAACTGCATCTCATCTGTCTCCGTGAAAAGAGGACACGAACTATTTAATCTTCTGCTACAAATTTGAGTTCTCAACCCATCTGAAACAGTTTATCCATTGTCTTTCCACGATCTTAGAGACTCCCTTTTTATCACCTTTGCGCCAAGGTAAGCCAAACTGTTGGCCTATTGGGCTATATGTTACAGCGAAAATAATCAATCTAGTCATTATTAACATCTAACCATTATTTATATCTACCCAATTTGATGCGGTTGTTATAGGCCTACATAATGACTGTGATTATATATAATCGCTATCCGTAATATATATTCCTTTAGACTAGCCACCATCACCTGGTGAGCAACTCCATTCGAACCATTATTCCTCAATACTGAGTGAGAGATCATGTGGATGAGGAGTTGAGAAGAAATGTTGACGTCAAGTGCACCTTCCCTCCCTTGACAAGACAGTGATGGTTCATGTTCAGTATAATCAGTCAGATCTCATATGGAAGACAGCAACACAAACACTTCATGGGATGAAACATAATATTTTATTATTGAAAGGGATGAATTGCTGTTAAATTATTTTCTGTAATTATTAAAGACAAATATCTACATTTTGTGACGTTTTCATTACAAAAACATTAAGTCCAAAAATAAAAGAAGAAATAATTCCATAAGTAGGCATATAATATTTTTGGCAAAGAACTTCTATCAGTATGACCACTTTAATTCTTAGTTTATAAATGTAACCTAATAAAAATACGTTTAAGAAAATATACATTAGAACTATTGAAATCTTTTTCTTTCTCCTACGATAATTCTCCTCGTTCCATTCGGTCAGTTTTTCGAGTTCCGTGCTTATTATTATTATTATTATTATTATTATTATTATTATTATTTATTATTATTATTATTAATTATTTTGTAATACTGTTATGTATTATATGGATGTGGAATATGGTCTCTTACTTTAAGGGAGGAGAAAGATTAATAACACTTGAGAATAAAGTTCTCTCTCAAAGAGAGACGATAGATGATGGAAAAGACTTCATAACAGAGAACTATATGATCTTCATTGGAAACCAGATAGAATAAGAATAGTTATGTCTAGTGGACTGCAATAGGCGGGATATCTGATACGAATGAGGAATGAAATAAGAGCATGGAAATTCGCTCTTTAACAACTTAGGTCATTATCATCCGAATTCAAAATTGTTCGTCAAAGGGACATCTAATTTTCTCAGAGATCTCTTATTATGGACTTGATGGTATTTGACGTGTCGTAAACCTATAACATGAGATTTGCATATTTATTTCCTTTGATCCCAGCCGAATTTGCCCGCGAACTTCGGAACCAGAGATGAGCATAGCCCACCGGGGCAATAGATATAACGCTAATATTTATAATATTACATTAACGGTACTACTTACTGCCCAAGTTGATTACAGTCGGCGTTTAATTATGGGAGTGAAAGGGATTTTTTAAGGCATACTTTTTTAGGGTAAAGGTTCTGTTAATCTGCGTCACGGGATTCAAAGATTTACTTTTCTACGGAATAAAACAAAACTCGTGATTTTTACGACCTTAAAAATCCATCGACTCCGCGGGGGTTTGAACCTGCGAATCTTGCAACGAGCAACTAACTCACAGGGCCATTTGAGCCAATTGGACATTTTATGGGTGTGTCTTTTTAGCGCTTTTAAATTACAGAAATTAAAAAATCGCCGACCTGGCCGTTCTTAGACCTCAACTATAATAATTACAGTTAGTATGTTTTAATTTGACAAGCAACGAGGAACATGATTAGATTTTGACTTTTAAAGCTGGAGACTCTGTAAATATCATTGAATCTCTATTAGACACACAGAAACGGAAATTACAACTCACAGCCTGCAACTGTACGTTCATTCTATTGGTCGCAGTCGATTGTTAAGTCAATAACGTAAAACACTGACAACCTATAAAGGGAAGCTCACAATCCCCGATAATCAAATTGCAATGATAAAATTACATGGATAATTTATTCACATTCGACAATTTATTATTTTATACTTCAGATTATTTTTTGATTGCATTTTTTACATAGACGCCGTAACACCAAGGTCCTGTCGCGTCGTAGTATTTTTATTTAACGACTCTTTTTTAACAGCAGAGGTCATTAGCGTCGTAATTATAAACTGGATACAAAAGAGTCGACATATTTTGTCCAGAGATCAGAGATCTCTTTTCAGGTTTGAAATTAAAATTATGTTCCATAAATCTACAATCCGGGAGTCTTTAGTTCGTCTTTAGTTCCCTTGCAAATGAATCCATCGCCCTGAATAAATCCATCGATCCTACCCGAGTAAACCCGCGAATCTTAAAATCAAAGGCGAGCATGCTAACACCACTAAATCCACTAGGACTGACTATATCGGATCTTAGGATATTGTGCAACTATAAGTTGGCCTATTTGTATGTAGGAAAATCAGAGGGAAATCGTCACGTAGATAGGCTTAGAACGAGGTTGGAGAATAATATCCACTATTTGACGGAGATAAATTATATAGGGATGCATGGAGAGCTTATATCCACGCAGCCATGAACTTACGGGTTCGATAATGTCAGTGAGTTATATTAGTTTATTTATATTTGTATTTTTTCAAACAAGACGAATATTATGTGTATTATAAAATTGAGCAGATGGTTTACAGGGCTCTTTGGGTCTTAATGTCTCATGACGTTTTTGTTACAAGCACCCTCACCCAGGAAATGTTTCCTTGTCGGAGATCAAGCCCGGTCCACTGGGTCTGTGGCAACGATGTTACGAGTATTAATGATGGCACAGCTTTCCTCATTAGTTTATTAATTTATTTAATGAGGTTATGGATTTTAAGAATACTTGCCTTCGCCGTTTATACAAATACAAGAAATCATCAATGTGAGGTAAAGGATGTAATAATAATAATAATAATAATAATAATAATAATAATAATATATATATATCCATCCATGCTATGCTTGCAGCTTTACTAGGGAATTGTAGGTATGGTAGCTTCCCGTTGCTTTCCACACCGGTGAAGGATGACGATAATGATGATGATAATGATAAGGATGATGATGGTGATGATGACCATATGATTTCGGGGACCGTTTGGGCCTTAAAGTTTTCCTGACATTTGTCTTACAGGTGAGGAAAAACCCCGATAAAAACCTCACCCAGAAAAACTGCCCCTACCGGGGATCGAACCCGGAGAGAGAGAGAGAGAGAGAGAGAGAGAGAGAGAGAGAGAGCATATACATATACAGATATAAAAAAACTGATGATTTATAAGCCCTGTCTTTCTAATCCAACTCTGCTTAAAATCACTGCGTAAACTACAGTATTATCAAAATGAATGGGGACTAATTATAAAAATGAGTTTGTTTTTAACAAGGCATTAACTTCGGGTTATATGTTAATTGAATAATATGACAAGAAACCAGCTACTGTACTCGCAAAACAAAATGGATGATGCAGTTGAATTCCATGTTTATTGAAACACCAAAACATACTGCGGATTCTGATCAATCACCATCGCTAATTATAGAAGCTTGGTCTGCTCTCCGTTCGGAATTTTCCAACTCTTTTACATAGGTAAGTTTGAAACGAGCTCTACGACCAACAACTTTTCGAAGGCTATTCAAGGTTGTGGGTTAAGCCATGATCGCTTCTAGTTCACAGATTATCGGGTTCAAACCCGGCCAGAGACAATGGAATTTTTCTCAGGCATAAAAAAATGGAACAAAGAGAGACGAACAGACATGGTGAATGGAGAAAACTATACAACACTGACATATATGATCTTTATGTGAAACAACATTTGATAAGAATATTTAAACCGGGTAAATTGCGATGTGCAAAACATTTGGCCCGAATACAAAACGAAAGAGGTGCATGGAATTGTTTTGTAGGAAAACCAGAGTAAAGAACGCAATAGAGGGGCAAGAATGAGGTAGGAGAACAGTATGAACTATGATTGGGGGAAGTGAATTAGGAAATTATTGAGAAATATAAGGTCAGGATTGACATTCAAGGTTGTGGGTTAAGCCATGATCGCTTCTAGTTCACAGATTATCGGGTTCAAACCCGGCCAGAGACAGTGGAATTTTTCTCAGGCATAAAAAAATGAAAGAAGGAGGCCGACGAACAGACTATGAGTGCTACATGGGCTTATGAGAAAAACATACAACACTGACATATTATGATCTTTATGTGAAACAACAATTGATAAGAATATTTAAACCGGGTAAATTGCGATGTGCAAAAACCATTTGGCCGAATCCGAATACAAAACGAAAGAGGTGCATGGAATTGTTTGAGAAGAAAAACAGAAGAGTAAAGATCGCAATAGGAGGGGGCAAGAATGAGGTAGGATGAAGAACAGTATGAACTATGATTGGGGGAAGCTGACACATTAGGAAATTATCTGAGAAACCCTACGGTCAGGAATGAGGTATATGAGCACGATCTTCCATTTGTAACGCATTATTGTTAGCGCATAGCGTTGTTACCATATTTAAAACTTTTTTAATTCCTGAGAATGTAAAGCACTCTGATATATAAAAAAAACCCAATTTATTTGTAATACTTTCTTATATGACATGCACTATGGCGTTCGCAATCGTGGTGCCAGTCTTTGCAGTGATTTATGAGTTTAATAAATGAACATCATGAACACAATTTCACTCGTTGAAGATATTTTGTAAACTGGTTGAGGAGCGACTCAGCTGTCTCCAGGTTTCTTGCCGTCGATAAAATTGTTGACCTGATTGGAACACTGCCCGCTCCATTGTGTATGAATCAATGTTTTCATAATAAAACACGCTGCCGAAGGGAGAACTGCGTGTTTGTACCGAGACTGCAAAAACTAGAACTGCGAACTATTTACTAATAAACAACAATAATAATTTATAATAGAAAACAATGGACGGATAGATTATCTCAGAACCACTGAGATCATATTATTCAATATAAAATTAATAATAATTTCTATAAGGGAATTATTAACTAATTAAAAGAGCACTGTTTTATATGGACCGCAATGAACCTATAAAATAAAATAAATAATAGTTTTAAAAAACTAAAACAACGCGCTTTATTAGAAAACCAAACTAAAAAAATGAAAAATAATTTTAATTTCCAACTCGCTTGGGATAAATAATTTTACCATCAAAAGCGTGGGGTGCTCTTTATAAATTAATATATTTGGTAACAAACAGATATTGGTAAAAGTAAAGTCTCTAAGAAGAAAATGTAAAAATCATAAAAAGCACCCCACGCTTTTGACGGTAAAATTATTTATCCCAAGCGTGTTGGAAATTAAAATTATTTTTCATTTTTTTAGTTCGGTTTTCTAATAAAGCATGTTGTTTTAGTTTTTTTAAAACTATTATTTATTTTTTATTTTTTAGTTTTAATATTTTACAGAATAAGATAAAAATGTAAATATCTTTAAATTCGATACTATTGTAGTATGAGCTAAAAGTAATGCTCTTCTAAAAAAACCTCCCAGCCGGATTTGAACCAGCGACCTATGGATGACTGAAATTATATACTACTAAGAGTTCACTGCTCTACCAACTGAACTCTTACAACGAATGACTAAAAAGTCGACAAGTCCGCAACCTATTACACCAGTTTTCATGTTTTTGATTTTCTGATGATTCTGGCCAGGATTTTAGAAACAAGATATGAAATTATTGTATTGTCACAGGTCCTTTACAAGTACACAAAGTTTCAAGTAGATCCAACGTTTCTAAGTGGGTGAAAATCGTGTTAAAAATTCCGTTACATAGATACAAAGACATTTTTTTTTATTTTCTGATGATTCTGGCCAGGATTTTAGAAAATAAATATGAAATTATTGTATTGTCACGGGTCCTTTACACGTATACAAAGTTTCAAGTCGATCCAATGTTTCTAAGTGGGTGAAAATCGTGTTCAAAAATTCCGTTACATAGAGACAAAGACACTTTTTTTATTTTCTGATGATTCTGGCCATGATTTTAGAAACAAAATATGAAATTATTGTATTGTCATGGGTCTTTTACAAGCATACAAAGTTTCAAGTCGATGCAATGATTTTAAGTGGGTGAAAATCGCGTTCAAAGATTCAGTTATATACATAGATTCAGGTCAAGCTAATTTAAAGCGTGTAAGTATATTTCAGTACACTATTAAAACTGGTAACTGACATTTAAAATTTGCTCACATTTTAAAAATCAGAACACAAATATACGATGCTTGTTATATACAGTAGGCCTATATAAAATTGGGTGTTGAAATGAAGCTGGAATAGTTATAAAAATAACAATTTTCCACAATAGCCTATCTGCTTTGTCTGCCACTTGTCTGTGCACATGACGACAATGTGATGTCAAAAAGCTTAAAAATACAGCCAGGTTTTTGCCTATAACCGCTGCTAAAGGTCACAGGAAAAAAGATGATCAAAGCAATTGACGTTTGCCATATTTTGGTAAAACTCTGATAGATGAAGGTAAAAAAGGCTTTGTCAGTGTTTAATGGGAAAAAGCAGCTTTGTTTTAATTACGTCATCATGTTTGTTCTGTTTTGTGTTTCATTCATTAGACAGGTATTATATAATGTTTGACATGTTTAGGTTCATTAAAATAAACTTAACTAATCAAAGTATTACTTATTATAGAATCTAACATTAATTAAATCAACTATTTTTCACAGTTACAACGGTATTAATCTATTAAAGTATTTAGTAAAACTACTGTTATCAAATAAGCAGGTAAATTCTATTAACACATACAGTGTGATCAAACATAACTTTTTTTTTTATTGTGGATATTTAAAGACTTTTAACAGTTAATGTTTATATCGTGGCTTTAAAGAGCCATTAAAATTACTTTCATCCTTTGCGTTCTTTGCATTTTAAAATGTTAGAATTTACCGATCCGGGATAATTTGAATCTGCTTATATATTTACCCAAATTGTCAAAAGCTTTTTTAATACGATTAGAGCTCCTCCGCTAAAATACCATCGTTAATAAATCTATATTTTAACTAATAAAATAAGATATAACATAATAATAATAAATAATTATAAAGGACCAGTGATATGAAAAGAGAAACACCGCAACCAAATAACAAAGGAAATTAAGATCATGAGGGGGAAAAAAAACCCTCATACATTACGTTCTTCGAATTATAAAAGTTGAGTTACGATGGATTAAAAAAGGAAAATCCAAGAAATGCCCAATTATCTTTTGACATAAGTATGTCTACTATAACATGAATAGTCCCATGAATAACAAAAACAATATATATCACAGCACAAATATTTTAGGAAAAAAAACCTACATGAACAAGATCTACTTACCTTACACTACGGTTCGGTGTTTTACTTCTTCTAATCAAAAAATTCAAAAAGTCGACCATTGAATAAAACAATCTGTTTCCAGACATACCATGAACTGATACACAAGCTCTAGCATCCGACAGCAAATACAATTTAATACCAATAAACAAATAAATTCCGTACAAAATATACAAAAGGAAACATTAAAAACAAAGTAAATTAAATTGCTTCGTAATAAAATAACCAATATATTGTCGGAAACATCCGCATTTGCACAATACTTATTGTGTCTATAACATTTTTGTGAGAAACCTGAAAATCCATATATATATATATATATATATATATATATATATATTAGTTATGGGAACAGTAAAATATTGTGAAATGGTGGTTATGATTTACACTTTGTTTTTGCTATCGGCTGGAGTATGTTTATTTTATATATAGTTTCGATAAATCTCGAAAATTGGGAGAGGATAATGCATGAGGAAACTTTTGTAACCATAGAAATATCCATTAGGGGCCTATTATGATTTTTCTTATAACTCATGTTAAAACCTCTCTAAACATTGATTTTTTGTTTTAAAAAAAACACTATATAAGTTAATTAATTTGGACAGTAATGTCACATAGGCATTTTTATAACGACCGCTTTAATCCCTAAATTGACGAAGCACTAATTTATTGTGCCAGTTATTTAAATGTATCGGACCGCAGTGAAAATAAATTACATGTAATTGTAAGTTGTTACTGTATATTGAATTCAACACAAATTTAAGTAAATTCTACTCATTCATTTTTCTACTGTTTTATTATTCAGTTAGTATTAGATAAATTGTATTTAAAATATTTGTTTTTGTTTTAGAACATATATTATTATCCCATAAAACACCATATAATTTTGATATTGCAGATTTTCCCTTATTTTTCCTCCTATTAATTTCAGCATCATGACTTCCATCTGTATTAATTTTTGTCCCCAAATATACATATTTGGCACATGCTTTTATTTTTCCATGTCCGTATTCTAGAAAAAAAAAATGTGGTTTGATGGTTTTTTTGAGCAGCATGAGGGAAAAAGGTGTGGACGATGGAGATTGGAATGACAGAGATGTGGAGGAGAATGACAGTAGATTAATTGGGGCAGGAAGACTATGTAAAACATTGAGAAACCTGCTAAATAAAATAAAAGTATTAAATAAATTAAACCAATGAATATTATAGGAAACATTGCCACTTTAAGAGTTAATAGTGCCGCTTTTCCTACTCCGGAACAAGCTTTAATCTAATATATAAAGATGAATGTTTGTTTGTTTGTTCGTACTTTATGCGCAGCCATACCGTTGATCCGATTGTGATGGATTTTTTTGCAAAATATTCAGGAGATTTCCGGGATGAACATAGGCTATAAGAGAGTTGAGATACTCAACTCCTATACCCTTAAAAAACCCTTTGTAGTAAAAAAAGTGAAAAAGTCCGTTTTTTACCCTTATATGGTTTACGCCGCCTAAACCATAACGAATACACAAAATTAATGTACACAGAATTGAATATCTCAAAAAAAAAATTACAAAAAAGTCCGCGACAGCATATGTTTATCTTTTACAGATAACACACAATAGCCATTTTTGTCTTTCATTGATGCCAAGGAGATCGGGATAAGTAGATTCCCGGGCAAGCATGTGCTGCCATACCATTCATCCGATTGTCTTTTTGCAAAATGTTCAGGATTTTCCCGGGAAGGTTATAGGTTATAAGAGAGTTTTAATGCTCAAGCCCTTTACTTTAATAATCACCTTCTGTAGTGAAAAAATGTAGCATTTTGTGAGCTTAAATGGCTTAAGCTGCCTAAACCGTAACAAATACACAAAATTATTGTACACATAATTGGATATTTCAAAAAACTCTACAGAAAAGTCTGCGATAGCATATGTTTATCTTTTAAGGATAACTCACAATAACCATTTTTCTCTTTCATTGGTGCCAAGAAGATCGGGATAAGTAGATTCCCGGGCAAGCATAGCAGCGCACGGCGGGTATTATTTTATGGATAACTCAAGATAACGAATTTTGTCTTTCAGCACATTTGTGCCAACTACATCGGGATGCGTAGATTCCCGGGCAACGCCGCGTAATCAGCACGGGGTATCTAAAATAATAATATATATTTATTTTTCCTTTTACTTATTCAACTAAATGCAAAAACACATTATTATTTATTTGGGTGTAGCAGCGCACGCCGGGTATTAGGTAGTATGTTATAAATATAATGGAATGCCTTGTAGAACTGAAGTCGGTGATGTACTTAATAATTTTAGCAGACAGAGTAGGAGTTGTTTCCAAGAAACGTAAAATGTTGTTAGTTGTAAAATGAAATGTAATAGACACCAGAAATATATCTGTACGCTGGTGTTGACAGTTGTGGAGATGAAGTCGTCAACAAAAAACGCCAGATAAATTTAGCCATACCAAATGAAGCGAAGATAGTGTATTTATAACTACGCAAAAAACATTTACATACATATTTATAGTTGGAATTATATATTAGTATTTTTTTTAAATGGTATAAAATTGAAAATAGTTTCATAAAAGATTCCAATTACTTCAGCAACTAATCAAGAAATAAATTTTAAATATGAGCCATTTTACATATTAAAACTGTTAATTACCTGTAAATAATAATAATAATAATAATAATAATAATAATAATAATAATAATAATAATAATAATAATTAAAATAGACCATATACTAGTTAATTATATTAATTAAACCAATGGCCGCGAAGACCTAAGTTCTCTGTACATCTCTATCCTAAATTCATATTTTCTATTCATTTCCTGTATAACTCACCTCTCTCAAACCATGGTTCATGTTATTCTCCCAAGTCATTCTACTGACATTTTTTCTAGTTTTCCTGCAAGAAGTTTCCATGTCCTCTACTTATATTAATTCAGAAGAAGCTATTTATAGTATGCATGTCATGATAATAATAAATAATTGAGATCACTTATTAGATGATGGCACGGATTCAAGTGATTAACGTGACGTAATGCCTCAATCTTAGTTTCAGTTTTCTTAATCGGATTTCGCTACTTATCATACAAAGTAGTTACTCAATTGACATCATTAGTTCAGTGAATCCCGTTACAGCATTTATAGGCATATTCAAAGAAACCTTTTAAATGTATTGGTAAGAATCGAATCTGGATCCTAAGGTTGTCAGACATCTTAACCGTTACACCGGCGGTTGATTTCAATCTCAAGAAATAATAATTCGTAACATTTAAGAACGCCTTATCAGAATGAGACAATGTTTACCGTAATCTAAAACAGAAAACAACAATACAGGTCTACCCATCTCCATACACGCTAAACAGCAGCAGCAATAATAATACTAATAAATAGTTTGTATTTAATCGTTAGGGTAAGACAATAGGACTTCTCATCTAATCAATCTGTAAATAACTGAATATGTTTTAAATAGTCCCTCGGGAGGCCCTTGGGGTAGTAGGAGGTTAAGGCTCCCACTTTTTCTAAACAATCGGCACTTGATGTCAGCCGGGTTGTCAGCCCTGAGTGACGGCCGCCTTTACCCCCAGAACAAGCAGCTGGTACTCATTTCCGTTAGAGGCTGAGTCGACCCCAGGGTCATAGTGCCGCCAGAAGGTTTTGATCAGTTTAAAAATCCTGGCCCCATCGGGACTTGAACCCTCGACCTTCCAACAGTGCCTTAACCACTACGCTAAGGCGTGCCCCCTACTGAATATGTTACAGATTCGTTTAATTATATATTCTATCAATGCAGACTGCATTTTGTGTTTGTTGAAATAGGTCAAAGCCACATTAACATGGGAGAAAGAGAAGAAAATGAATAATTAGATTCCCATAGCTTGGTATTATCTATCGATCGAGAGAAATACAGTAAATTGCAGTTTTCGTAGAGAGCAGCACTATGTTAAACTCTATTAATATTCTGAGTGATTGTCAGACCACAACCCTGATCTCATTTTGCTCTCACTTTCGTTCTCATTTTTATAAATCTGTATCATTTAATGTTTCAAGTCACTGCTTTCGTACATTCACATCAAGACACAGCATATTATATTATATTCCTTCATAATAGTCATCCTATTAAATTACTACTGTAGGGTCTATCTTGTTTTCTCGTGGTAAAACTGAAATATCTGTTTAGAAAGCGTAGACGCATTTATTTTAAAAGAAGAAATAAATTTGTCTTTAAGGCAATTGTACTCTTTAACGACGCAGAGTCGATCTTAGTGGATTAGTGATTAGTCTACTATACTCGCCTCTGATTCCGGGGTTCGTGGATTCAAACCCAACCGGAGTCGATTTTTAAGGACGTAAAATTCAAAGTGCGGTTTCCTTCGGATCGAAAGTAAAACTCTGACTCCTGTGTCGTATGTTTACAGAACGTAAAAGAAACTCAAGACTGAAAAAAAATACCTTCGAGCAAAATTTGATGACTCTTCACAACCTAATTTAAAGTATGTTGACAATGACCTAAGCTGTTGAAAAGCGATGTTAATGAAAATAACTTAGGCCTACTAATTTAAGAATTCGTCCATTAGGATTGCAATGCAAAGATTGGAGTAATATGACCGATAGATTTGCTTAATGGCTTGAGATTCCTTTATTTGTCGTAAATCTACGCCATGGGCCAAAGGCTTTGCTTTTCTTAGGAAATCATACTTAGAATTTTATGTCTTGAAAATGTTAATGTTCCCTCCTAGGGTTTGTGTACGCAAACCTTGGATCCAATGCCGAACATGTAACCACTAGATCAATGGGACCGATATTTTTGTCAATAAACTTAACGTTACAGACTTATAAAGTGGAAATGTAAAACAATATAAGCCTGAAGAAATATACGTATGTATTATCAACTATGATAAGACTTTGGTTCCGTAAAAATGCACTTTTTTCTGAATATATGTCAGGGACAACAGATACAAGTTACTTAAAAGCGTTATACTGTTTATGAGGATTATGTCGAAACTAAGTACAAGTTAACAGCAAAACACTATTAGGCAGACACCTCAGAGAGCAAAAGGAATGTCTCCATTTCTCTTTTATACCGATACATTTCATAAAATTATCTTAGACTGCGTTGACAATGATCTTACATCTTTAACTCAAAACCACTTTTAAACCACTTTTCAGCCGATTATAGGTAATAACAGTCTGAGGCGAAACCTAATCTCTAAAAATCATCTCTATCTTTATCTATCCTGGGACACTGTCTCTGAATTCTTGCCTCCTTTTTTTTCTGGCACTACATCATTAATTTTTATTATGTATTTAATCAATCGTGTTTTTTTTCGCCAGTGTTAATATCCATAGTAATTCTGCCCGAGGACAGGTGTTTCACTGCAATCATAGCATTTTCATGCTATGCTTTGCAGCTTTACTAGGGAATTCAGGTGTGGTAGCTTCCTGTTGCTTTCCACACCGGTGAAGGATGATGATGAGATGATAATGATAAGGATGATGATGGCCATATGATTTCGGGGACCATTTGGGCCTTAAAGTTTTCCTGACATTTGTCATACAGGTGGGGAAAAACCCCGATAAAAACCTCACCCAGAAAAACTGCCCCGACCGGGGATCGAACCCGGGCCCGCTGCGTGACAAGGCAGTACGCTACCTCGAGACCACAGCGGTGGACAGTGTTAATATGATTTGTCAATATTCTTTTTGTTATATATATTTGTTTACATGTATCATTTTTTGTTTACATTAGTTTAACTTTTTCCTTATTCACATATGCAAACACAAGAACATGACATACTTCAAAATCCAAAATGGATACTTAAAAATTCCCTAACTCGCCAGGAATTGAACCCGAATCACCGGAGTCGAAGGTAGGGATTCTACCAACCACGTCACAACGAAGAACAAGTTAAATCTGTTTACACATTTTCTTCCATCTACAGTCATTAACAATCGTGTTTGTACATGCTAAACCCAAATTGTGTAACTTCAATTTTTTTATTATAAATATAACATTTATTATTATTGAAACGAATATGTCTCACACCATAAGTAAAGAGAGAAGTTAAAACATCTAAATGATAAAAATATAATATTTTGATTTTAAATATAGTTTATTGAAAATGGTGCAGATTTCAGGTAACAGAGTTGTATATACATTTGAAGGTTGTAATAATAAATTATACACAGTATGCTTTGTTTAGGCCTATATTGTTCATGCACACCTGCGACTGTACGAACAAGTTGTCTCGGTAGTCCAAAATGGAGCAGAGGACAGAAGTTAGTGATGTTTTTAAGAAGGTAATTATACATTTTTACGTGTTATTAAGACACGTTCAACGGTTAACTACACATTGATACATTCAAATATCGTGATTAATATCAAAAACTTGCAAAGGCGAGCAAAGAAAAAAAAAATGTAAAGTAAGATAAGTTCATAGTTCGTCATGTAAAATTAAATCTAAGGTGAAGTCCATACAGTGTAAAAAGAAGTCTGGGGTAAACAAATGTCGATTCAAACTGTAAGGTGAGTCTTATGGAAGCATGGTTATCATGGTCGAATGTCACGAATAGGCCATTCGTCAGTAAAACAACAGTATGGCCATATTTCAATTTGCAAAAATACATCAAAACCAAGAGTTTTGGAATCAGATAACCGTTGAGTTTGGAGAAAAGCAAATGAACCCGACATAGCTCCCAATACATTCATATTCTGAGATAATGTTTGCTAATCATTGCCTGTATCATTTACCCCCTCAAATCATATTTAATACCACATCTTAATAAACCTTCACTCTGGTTTTTCTACTAGTAACTTTCCTTGCCTCTCTTTCATTCTCCATTCGTGCTACATGTCCTGCCCATCGCGGATTACGAGACTTAACTGTTCTCAGTAATCCTGGTGTTCCATGAAGATCACGTAGCTCACTATTGTGTATTTTTCACCATTCGTCTGTCCGGTCTTATCTCTTTGGTCCAAAATAGTTACTAAGCACTTTTCTCTCAAATCCTTGTAATGTTTTCGGCTCACTTACGAGTACTAAAGGAGTATAGATTATAAAATAAAAGCGAAAAAAAAAGCAGTGCACAATTTCAGTTTTTTTTTCGCTTTTCAACTTTTTGCCCTAGCTTTTTTTTATCCATTAAGTTCTAAAATAACAAATTTTAGAAAATAAGAGTCCACGTTTTTCATTCATGTAGTATACCGTAATTGTTTCAAAATCCTTGCCTTCTACTGGGGAATATGCCATTGAGATATAGGAATAGGCTCAACCTACGAGCATATACTTAAAATATTCATGATAATGGAAATAGTATATCTGGAAGTATAACCGCTTTATATATTTTTATTCTAACATTTTTTTAGAGAAGTTAGGATGACAAAAGTCCTTATAATACAATAAAGCATAGAGTTGAGCTCAAGTTTAATATTTTCCTGAATCTCATTTCTGATTGTGATTATTATTCATAGATATTTGAATTATACACAAATTTACCATAACTATTTATGATTTAAACCAACTATAGCAGCGTAGTCCACCGCTGTGGTCTCGAGGTAGCGTGCTGCCTTGTCACTCAGCGAGCCCGGGTTCGATTTCCGGTCGGGACAGGCTCCGGGGTGAGTTTTTTTTCTCGGGGTTTTTCCTCATCTATAAGACATGTCAGGAAGCTTAGGACCCAACGGTCCCCGAAAATCATCCGGCCAACATCATCATCATCCTTATCATTATCATCATCATACTTCACCGGTGTGGAAAGCAACGGGAAGCTACCACACCTATAAATCCCTAATAAAGCTGCAAAGCATAGCATGAAAATGCTATGATTGCAGCGAAAGACCTGCCCTCGCCAGAATTACTATGGATGGATAGCAGCATATCAGATCGTAAAATTGTAGTTAATAAAATTAATTTTGTTGGCGTTATTTTAATTGAAGCTGGTGCAGCCAATAGGATTGTGGCGTGCAGGGAGTATTTTTCACTGAGTCAGAGTTACGGGATATTCCAAGCTTCTCTCCTACACACAGTATTGTTCTCATGAAGTTTAATTCTAGTGTCCACTATCAAACTGGCGTCTTTTTGGTGTGTTTGTACTGTGTGTGGATTTAACATACTCGTACAGTTATTTTGCGCCGACTTCGTGAAGCGAATTTATCGCTCTTGTTCATCAGTTCAAGAATATGAGAATTCAACTATGGAGCGTAAAATACAAGGTTCGTAAGTTATTTCAATTGCATTATTATCGAGCTAGTTCGTTCAGTTGGTAGCGTTTGAAACTCGAATTCTTGAGGTTCCGCTGTGCTATTAGCGGAACCGTGATTTTTTTATTTATTTTAGAAATGTATAGCCTTTTGGATAAAACAACAATTCTAGACAAGATGTGATTTTATATATTAAAGCGTCTGTAAATAAGGATTAAATATAATACATATAATGATATGATACATAGAGTTCACCTGAAACGAAAATTTTAAAATCTCTATATAGTTCTTCCACGATGCGTACGGAGCACATGTAAACAATCGCCTAGCTTGATGTCATTACATTCGGACCTTTCATTGGTTAAACGCACCAACGCCAGAGTATGAAGCAGGCGATGGTGCGTTTAACCAATGAAAGGCCCGAATGCAATGACATCGAGCTAGGCGATTGTTTACATGTGCTCCGTACACATCGTGGAAGAACTATAGTAGTCGCTGATAGTCACCTTGGTGCTTTTCGACAGGCCTAGGTACCTCACACAACACACAATATACAAACATTTAAACATACACTCATTTTACACTCCTATCTATACATAATACAAATACATACAGTATTGTATACGTGGGTTTGCCGTCATGGTGCCTATGCATAAATTGGAAATATACCACATGAACGCCATCTGTCCAGCCAGCGCCGAACACAAAGCACAGGAAATTCAGTGGGTGGCAACTTCTTCCAAAGGTTCCACCAACTCTAATAGAAATTCAAATAACATTTAGCTTGCATCCAATTTTTATCAATGAACTGTACGCACGAAGCAATCCACTGTTTTGTTCAATAAAGTAATTTCACCCAATAAATTACAGTAATTGAAGGACGTACAGCTATACAGGGTGCTCTAAACTTCCCCTTACAAACTTCTAGGACTTGTAGAGGGGACTGAGTTGATAATATTTAGAATTGGAAACCATGTCCGGAAACTTACCGTTTCCGTGTTACAGCCGTTTGAAAACATGTTTTTAACACGACCACTGTTACAAGTAATTTATTATGAGGCGTGGCACAGCACACCACTTGTTTTACAATTCAACTCATTGATAATCAAAGGAACAAAAATGGAAACTGAATCATGACTTGCATTAATAATCCCGGATACACCCTCCACAATCAATTTTTGCCGTTTTCAAAATTTCGAAAAACGTTGACATTTAAAAAAAATACGAAGTCTTCGAATACTCGATAGGGAAATTTTCGATTCAGACGAACCGCGAAGCTTACTTGTTCAGACACGTGACGTACGTTCAGACAATGCTTGTTTTCAAACGGCTGTAGCACAGAAACGGCAAGTTTCCGGACATGTTTTCCAATTCTAAATATTATCAACTCAGTCCCCTCTACAAGTCCTAGAAGTTTGTAAGGGGAATTTTAGAGCACTCTGTATTGCATGAATTGAGCGCACGCACACACACACACACCACACACACCAACACATCTACACACATTTTTTTTTTATTGGATGAGTTCGAGGTAGAATTAAGTGTGTATAAAATGTAGATAGTTGAAAAAATAACTTTAAATTAATCAGAATCAGTACCAATATTAACGATAAGCGATATTTTGCTAATATAATTTATATTCTAAGTTTAATAATGTTTGCATATACTCATTCGGTATTCAATTATGTAAACACAATTTTAGTAACCACCTTATTAAAGTTGCTAGAACTAGAGAACTATTGTTCAAAAAATGTTGAACAAGATAACAAAGAAAATAAAGATTGATCATAAACAAGTTAGACAAGATAACAAGGAAATTACATAGGTGTTTATTACACGCTTTATATTAGCTTGATCTGTATCTATCTATGTAACGGAATCTTTCAACACGATTTTCACCCACTTAAAAACATTAGATCGACTTGAAACGTTGTATACTTGTAAAGGACCAATGACAATACAATAATTTCATATATTTTTTCTAAGCTCCTGGCCAGGATCGTCAGGACATCAAAAAATAAATAAATAAATAAAGGTCGGTATAATAGGTTGCGGACGTATCGGCTTCTTAGTCTATCGTTGTGGTAGCTCGGTTGGTAGAGTGGTGGACTGTAGCGGTATAAAATTTCAGTAATCCATAGGTCGCTGGTTCAAATCCGTCCTGGATAATTTTTTAGAAGAGTATTAATTTTAGCTCATACTACAATAGTATTGCATTTAAATATATTTACATTTTTTAGAAAATCAAACTAAAAATAAAAAAATAAATAATAGTTTAAAAAACAAAAACAACACGCTTTATTAGAAAACCGAACTAAAAAATGAAAATTAATTTTAATTTCCAACACGCTTGGGACAAAATTAAAGTGGTCATCAAAAAAAATCATCTCCAACACATCTAGAATAAAACTAGAGTTATCTACAAAAAAAAATTACCATCAAAAGCGTGGGATGCTCTATATAAATTAATATATTTAATAATAAACAGATATTGGTAAAAGTAAAGTCTCTAAGAAGAAAACATAAAAATCCCCCATGCTTCTGATGGTTTTTTTTTTGTAGATAACTCTAGTTTTATTCTAGATGTGTTGGAGATGATTTTTTTGTTGACCACTTTAATTTTATCCCAAGCGTGTTGGAAATTAAAATTATTTTTCATTTTTTAGTTCGGTTTTCTAATAAAGCGTGTTGTTTTAGTTTTTTTAAACTATTATTTATTTTATGCAAACATTTTGTTGCTTCTTTTTGTGTAAAATTGCGCGACTGGGAGATGAAACGCGGGATTCACTTTCTCTTGAACAGAACTGGTTTGGCAGATAACGAAAATATGCCGCCTGCGAATGTGAGATGATGGCTTTGCTAATGCGATTAATGCCAACTGCATGCGCAGCTTTACAACTTTCAACTCTAGTTTTGATTTTCCCTACAAAAGACATAGTCCGATTAAATCCTATTTTCTGAAAGATGGGTTGAGAATAATGGAAGCCGAAATTCGTAAATAACATAAAGTCAATATACTATCCGACTGATATAATATACTACATATGTTAAATCGGAATGATAAGGTCAATATAATTTTAAATAATCACTAAAGTCAGGCCTTTTGCACGACTAACATAAAGTCAGTATATTCCCGGACTGATACCAAATTATTTATTACAGATGTTTTATCGGAAGAATAAAGTCTAATATAGGCTATTAAGTGCTATATTATATGGATACGAAACATGGAATCTTACTTTAAGGGAGAAGAAAATATTACGTATATTTGAGAACAAAGCTCTTATGACAATTTTTGGACTAAAGAGAGATGAACAGACAGACAAATGAAGATTATGCAACAGCGAGCTACACGATCTTTAGGAAGCTAGATATAATATGAATAGTTAAGTCTCGTAGACTGCGATGGGCAGGACATGTGGCAACAATAGGGAATGTAAGAGGGGCATGAAAGCTTCTTATAGGAAACTCAGAGGGAGAACGCCCAGTTGGTAAACTAAGAATGAGGTGGGATATTAAACATTAAGCATGATTTGAGGGAAGTAGATTATAGAGAATGATTGGAAAACATTAGCTTAGGAGAGGGATGTGTGGAGAGCTTATATCCGCGCGGCCATGAAGACCTACGAGTTAGATTGTGCCAGTGAGTGAGTTAGTTATAAGCTATTAAGTACTTTTGCATGAACAGCATATAGTTTCAATAACTATCGGTCATAGAAAGAGTAGTTCATGGAATGGAGGCTGTATTTATCTGTTCAGTGTTCAGTAAACAATGAACATGCGATAGGCCTATATGATAACAATTAGAACATTCGCTTAATTATAAAACAAGTACATCAGAGGCAGCAAGGTATATCTTAGGCTAAATATAATAGCATGCAAATAAACAACTTAATGAGTCAACATTGTCAAGATATGTTACAACTTTTTAATAAGCATTGTTTACTCTACAAAATGAAGATATAGCCTATATAATCCCCGTCTGAACTGTAAATTTCTTCTTCACTCTCTGTAGCAAAAGGACAAGATTTAGAGATCACTCAAGAATTCTAATTATCGATAAGTTAAAGTCGGCCGGAGCAAAGGTCTAATCTTCCTACCTCCTTCTCGTTGGATAAGAATTGCAAATTCAGGCTTGTCCCCCCTAGGTCCCCCCTAGACATTCATGGTCTGTTAACATGATATCTATATCTATTACAACAAAACATAGGCCCTACTTAATAATTAATTTATTATTATTCGGCCGTTGTTTAATGGTCATGTTCCTTGTCTCTAGTTCAGATGGACGCGGGTTTAAACCCTACCGAGGTCGATGGCTTTAGGATGAAAAACCCAAGGAATAAGTCTTATAGGAGGGATTTTAAGCCATAGGTCCCGAGTCTGGAGATTTTCAGGCTCGTAAAAAATCTCAAGACCGAATAAAGTGTGCAAAAAATTATCGACCGTTATCCATCCAAGTAATGCCTTAGTTGCCCACTAGATGTCTCACTAAGGCGATATGCTGACCCCATATCACTCGCTGATGTCTATACGTAAATAAGCGACTAAATTAACTTGGTTAAAACACTCCCACGAGCAAGTATCCTAATTGCCATACAGGGAAGTACGCGATATAAAACAATGTGTGCCGTCAAAAGATTTAGCCCAGTTAAAAAACCTGACCTCACTCAGACTTAAACCCACAAACTTCCCGCTTGTAGCATACTACCTTGACCAACTACACTACGGCATACGCTTGTTCATTTTAGGGCAAAAAACAAATTGTATAAATAATTGTTTTACAGAAATATATATAAACTAAGTCAATCTCTTAGAAAGACATTTCAGTGGTATATAATAGTTCAGTGGTATATAATAGCCTAGTCCACCGCTGTGGTCTCGAGGTAGCGTGCCGTCTTGTCACGCAGCGGGCCCGGGTTCGATCCCCGGTCGGGACGGACAAGCTTCCTAGATGAGGTTTTTTTTTCGGGGTTTTTCCTCATCTCTAAGACAAATGTCAGAAAGCTTGAGGCCCAACGGTCCCCGAGAGTCATCCGGTCATCATCCGTATCACCCTCATCCTTCACCGGTGTGGAAAGCAAAGGGAAGCTACCACACCTTTAATTCCCTAGTAAAGCTGCAAAATATAGCATGAAAATGCTATGATTGCAGTGAAAGACCTGCCCTCGGGCAGAATTACTATGGATGGATGGATAATAGCCTACTTCTTGAGAGAACTATCTGATATAATGATAATATAATTATATTCTTTAAAGACTACAGTAAAAAATAATGATATGAACCTCACTGTTGTATTATACTGAGATCATCATTTTATAACTTGAGAAATTTTTAACACATTCATTATTTTTAGAAATATAGTCAGCATTATTCTAGCTTATGCTGCTTCTTTTTTGTTTCAGGAACCCGAGCTACTGATATGGATGATATCCTGATAGTGTCCAGCAATCAGAGCAATGCAGCTGATCTGTGGGTTAATTACCTTAAAATGTGCTTTGAACATATTAACCAATCTCGCAAGAAGCCACCATTCAAGTAAGTTACCACTCTAAAATAATTTTACTTTGGATTTGAATACAACTTAAGTCATGGTGGAAACCAAAGGGAAAATGCATAGTTGGTAGACCAAGAATGAGGTGGGAGAATAATATTAACCATGATTTGATGGAAGTAAATTATACAGAGTATGATTGGAAAACATTAGCTCAGGATAGGGATGTATGGAGAGGTTATGTTCACATGGCCATGAATGTGTTTGATAGCGCCAGTGAGTTAGTTAATTAAGTCATTCTGAGATGAGATTTAGGAAACAGAAACTGAACTTTTAGTCTGTAGCCTCACATCCACATGTGTTAATCACAGAGATAAATGATCAACCAACCAGTGGTCTGCATGTATAGCCCTCCAGCTGTTATAGCTGGTTTTCTCAACCTGGAGTCAAATTCCTCATGATGCTGGGTGGGCACTGATCCCATGCTGGCTAAAATTCCATGAGAAAATTTCTTCCCCCAAGGAAACTCTAACCAGCCCATCAAGGCATCATGCCTTAAACAACTTGGCTAAGGGACGGGAGAAGAGTTGTACACTAGATACCCAAAATATATTTTTTTTAATGCCCCAGGTTGTCCTTTTTGGACATTTCTGGTGTTCTTTCCTAGCATTGGCATAACCCACTTCTGAGGTTGGGACACCTGGAAGGCAGAGTTACATTGTCCTGATATATGATAGGTGATGATGATGATAGTGATGCACCAAGAGAGTCCTTAATCCTAAGCTTAATCTAAGATGAATATGAATGATGATGATTGCGATGGCCATATGATGTTCGGGGACCGTTTGGGCCTTAAAGTTTCCTGATATTTGTCTTACAGGTGAGGAAAAATCCCAATAAAAGCTGTCCCGACCGGGATTTGAACCCAAGCCCGCTGCATGACAAGGCAGCATGCTACCTCGAGACCACAGAGGTGGACATATCCAAAATATTAGCTAGAAATAATAATTTATTAAATTTAACAATTTGTGAGGTAAAATGTTCCAGATTCACCTCAGTAAGAAGAATCTCATAATGTTATTTCCTATTATAATTATGGCCGCGGTGGACTAGTGGTTATGCTCCTTGCCTCTGGTCCCGAGGGTCGCGGGTTCAAACCCGGCCGAGGTCGATGGATTTTTTTAGGATGGAAAAATCCAATGAGCAAGTCCTCCGGAAGAGACTTTAAACCTTGGGTCCCGAGTCTGAAGATTTCCAGGCTCGTAATAGATCCTTAAACCTGAATGGAAAGGCCTGTAAGCAAAATTTACCGAATTTTCCCGTCCTAGTACTACCTTGGTTTCTTAGATGTCAGTATGAGGCAGAACGCTGACCACAGACCACTCAAATGACATCTATATGAAAACAAGTGTAACTAAATTAGTAATGTTCAAATTCTTCCCTGTAGGGGGAGAGCGCCTATGTCTCTGTTAAGGTAAAACAAGGGCTTACAAATAAAAATATAATTATGTTTTCATTGTCCCTTTGGCATGATGCTGTATAATAAGATTGTATAAAGTAACTTCTTTTTTCTAATTTTAAAATAAGAATAAAATATTGATTCAAATTAATACCTTTTTATTCTTTAAGTAAATAATAAATACATGTACAATGTTTATTTAGTTGATGAAGCCAAATGTACATGACAAAAATGGCAAATGAATTGAATTTAATTATGTTTTAATATGCAGAACATTAAGAATAAAATGAATCGCGATTATTTCTTACCTCATACTTCTATGTTTTTTTAAACACAGCACTGCAGTATCGGCGACTCCTTGTCAGCTGTTTTCACGACTGTCAATTTTTTCTTTTGTCGATAATTATCCAAACTATCATCTGGTGTTCTTTTTAAGGAATTATTTTCTAAACTGCCATCTGGTGTTCTTTTGAATTAATCATTTTCTAAACTGCCATCTGTTGTATTTTTGAATAACTTTGTAATCAAGCTCGGTTCGTCTGGAATTTCGAAGTTCATGGTTCTAGTATGGTTTTTTTGAATATATATTTTTTCCCAAACTTTTAAATCCAAAGGTTTAGGTAGATGTTTCAAAAGTTTTGCTTCTTTTTAAATCCTATGATGCTCTAATAAACTATGTGCTGCTATAGCTGATTTTTCAATTTCCATAAAGAATGGAGGAATGTTATTCTGCTGATATTGCTTTCATTTTCTTGGAAGTTTTATCCACTACTCTTTGCATTCTGGCACCCATAAGAAATTACCTATCTCAAAAAAAATTGTCATATTATATTTTCATCTGTAACTTCCATTGATTCTTCCTTTTTTATTTCTTAATCCCCTTTCATCATTTGCATATCCAGCATCGTCTTGGGAATTATGTCATGTTTCTAATCTATGTATAGAGCCTACTGTGGAATCAACTCTTCTTCTATTAATTTCAACACATTCTTTTCACTTTGTAAAATTCATGTAATTTCAGTATTTCCATCTTAACCAATCTGGACTTTCTTGTTTGTTTTCCCCTCCTTCATAACTTTGAATGTAGCATTAGTCAAGTTAATAAACAGAACCATTAAAGTGCCTAAGATGAGCCTGATGTTATTTAATAATAATAATAATAATAATAATAATAATAATAATAATAATAATAATAATAATAATAATAATAGCTTTATTTTACCTGGCAGAGTTATGGCCTTAAGGCCTTGTCTACCACTCAACCAGGTTTAAAAAAAATACAAAAAAATAGTCTTACATCTAAATTACAATATATATAAACGATTACATGTTATGAATACAATACAATTAATTTAATACACAAGTGATCTTCTTGGTGATATAATATTAAAATATATATGTAGTCAATATGCCCATTTCACCAATTAATGTTTTAAAATGGTCAACAAGTTTCTACAGCCAAGCTGTCATTCTCAAGACCAGATATTGACTCAGTCAATATCTGGTCTTGAGAATGACAGCTTGGCTGTAGAAACTTGTTGACCATTTTAAAACATTAATTGGTGAAATGGGCATATTGACTACATATATATTTTAATACAATTAATATTTATCTACAGTGTCAATACACATTTAACAGATAAAAATAGGAATAAGAACCTATTCTGCTAGTCTATTAAATCAATATTGTTGTTTTACTTATTAGGATAATGTGTGTTGGATTGGAAGATGTGGTTGGTTCAAAAGTTCTGCCATATGGCTTTGAAGAGAAGATGACAAATGTGAAGTTGCAGCATCGTGATACACGCACCGTCCGAAAAAGTTCTGCATCACATATATGACCAACCCAGAACCTTCCACAAAATTAGGACGACTTTTGCAGCCGGACCGAGTTTTGGCCATGTTGCTGGGAGTGGACGAGTCTGCAGTGACAGAACAACATCGAGCAGGTATATACATTTTTAATTATTATGAGTTAGGATTTTAGACTCACCTCATATATTTTTATATTTAGTGTGTACAATTAGTTTCTTCACAATTGGGTGGACTTTGTCAAAAAAGAAACCTCATAGTGTTACTTCTTTCAAATATTAAATATACGATACATGTTACAATAATGTAACCTAGTAGTCTTCACACTGTCTATTTAATTCATGCTCCAAATGGGAGTCAATGACCAATCATGTTTCAATGAATTTTGTTTTACAATCAATGACAGTCCCCAACTCCTTTCAAAAAATGTTAAACTGAAATTATATAAAAGTATTATTCTACCAGTTATATTATATGGATGTGAAACATGGACTCTTATTTTAAGGGAGGAAATGAGATTACGAGTTTTTGAGAATAAAGTTCTTAGGAAAATTTTTGGACCAAAGAGAGATGAACAGACAGGTGAATGGAGAAGACT
Organism: Diploptera punctata; assembly: GCA_030220185.1. Taxonomy (NCBI): domain Eukaryota; kingdom Metazoa; phylum Arthropoda; class Insecta; order Blattodea; family Blaberidae; genus Diploptera; species Diploptera punctata. The sequence continues at coordinate 2,171,572 of JASPKZ010003852.1, forward strand.
ACATAACAATGAACTACATGGTCTTTATAGGAAGCCAGATATAATAAGAACAGTTAAGTCTCTTAGACTGTGATGGGCAGGACATGTTGCACATATGGGGAATGAAAGACGTGCATGGAAGCTTCTTGTAGGAAAGCCAGAGGGAAAACGCCCAGTTGGTAGACCAAGAATGAGGTGGGAGAACAACATTAACTATGATTTGAGGGAAGTAGATTATACAGGGAATGATTGGAAAGCATTAGCTCAGGATAGGTATGTATGGAGAGCTTATGTCCACGCGGACATGAACCTACGGGTTCGATAGTGCCAGTGAGTAAGTAAGAAAGTAATTAAGTAAGTAAGTAAGTAATCAATCAATGACAGTCATGTTTCACCTCAATTTTTATCAAATTCTGTTTACCAAAATAAAGCTTTTCCTTTTTAATATTCTGAACAGGTTAGAGCATTATTTTGTAGTGACTGACTCTCGAACAAATACCAGGGATTCCTCTAATCTGTGCAAATACGGTGAATATAGCAAATAATGAGCAGATTCCTTCGAACTACACATTTGATAATTGTGTGTTCATTAATTGTGTTTTTAAATAATGATTTTATGGAGTTGTTTTCTAAAAAATTAATTAATAACCTATAATGTTGGTTTTAATGTACAGTTTGATGTGTTTTATTTTTTCTCCACTAGAGTGCATTCTTACAATATCACGACCCTATTTGGCAATAAATAATAATGATCTAGTTGCAGTGGATGAACAAATGAAACATAACCGAACATTTCTCATTTGTTTTAAAACATCGCCGTTCACATTAAATATATAAATATTTTAAAATAACTATATTTAAATAATGATTTGTGAGTAAACAGCTTAATTTTATTTGTTAAATAGTCCTAACAAATGTCATTCTTGATTTCCAAATCCTCTAGATAAATTGTAAAACATTTGTGGCATTACTTATGATAACTAAATTATTGGAAACATTTTGATTGTAACTTTCCTAACTTAAACGAGTCTTACACAATTCCTAAAAATCATAAATAAGGTGATTTATTTCTAACCAAATAGTTTTATGATAGATTATAAATTTTAATTACAAAAAAAATTCTTCAGATTTAACTTCTTTAATTATATGTTTTTTTAGATTTTAATGATTACTGGATTAATAATGTTGGAATAAAATTTTATTTTCAAATAGTCCGTATTAACTCATTTATAAACTCCAAGGCGCGACAGGTCTAGAAGGCCCTTGGCCTACAGCTGGCTGCTGGGCTCATATCCACATGTACCATATACAGACATGGACGATCATCCAGCCAGTATAGGGGTAACTTTATTAAAGTTTCTTGGTGAAATCTTAATTCAGTTTGAAAAACTCCAGTTTGTGCGAAGTATAGGATAGTGCTTTCTGTTCTTCTTATTTCAGTAGTTTCTAATTAAAAGAATTTTCATTCTCAGAAAAATATTTGTTTCAATCTAATACATTTATTTATCATAAGTTTACATATTATGACTTTCATCTGTGTTCTATTAGAAGAGCTAAAAATATTATTTATTATCTAAATCTGATTTGTAATTCTGAGTTATAAATAATCTTTCTTCTTCACTTGACATAGGTATAACTTAATTCTCTTTTATTCATTATCATTTTTTGGTGGCTTTACACTTTTCATCTTGCATTCATGATAGTATAACCGTGAATAGTGTCATATTGGTAATCAAACTTCAGTATTTGTATTGTTTTGTTTAGAGTAAAACATACACTCTTGGTTATTAATGTTCCCCATATTTAACAATTCACATGACTCTTAAAATGATGCAGGAACTGCATTAATTAAGCATTCAGCAAGTCAAATTTATGGTTTGATTTTGCTGGTTTTGGAATAAATATTTCTTTCTTTAACGCTTAAATTGGAGAAACTTAATTATGCCAGCTTAGTTCATGTATCGGACTGTAGTGAAAACACACTATACATAACCATAAATTATTACCTATTACATATTGTTGTATAATTTGATAAAAATTTAAACATTTTTTATTGATTTATTTTTCCATTGCTTTATTAAAAATATTAATAAATTAAACTAATGTATTTTATAGGATACATTGCCTATTTAAGGGTTAATTAAATTGTATGATATACAGATACATTCCGACAAAGCAAACATGGCAGCTGCTAGAGCATTTTTCAATTTTGGGATTCAGGTAAAGCCCCAATTCTAATGGTCAAATTATGCTAATTTTTGGAAAACAACTTCCTTGTTTTATTGCAATAGCATTTAGTGAGTTTTGTTGTGAAAAATAAAAAATTGAGACCTCTAGAGAAATTTTTTAATTTCATTTCAGGTGAACTCCTATTCTAAAGATCTGACTTTGCTGGTTAATGAACTTGTTCTTACTTTTATTAATTGATTGCTATATGCTAAGTTTGGTTTCGAGAAAGCAAAAATTTCTGCCTCTAATGTATCATATAAATAATTTTTGTCATGGTCATTTTCTGTGTCTACTACATAGGATCGGTGAAGATGTGTAAACATTTTTTCAAAAATCCTTTCATGAGAACAACTTCAATAGCTTCATTCCAGCAGAATTTGCTAAAATTAGTACCAATTAAAATACAGACTAGTTCTCCTAACATTTCAAAATGAAATACTATGAATTTTTATCTTGAATGTTGAAAATTTCCTTTCAGACTGTTATGAACTGTTATGATTCAATTGCACTACATGTTAAAATTAAACTGATAAATTCTCATGAGCTGATGCTAAAAGAAACTATCCAACAAACCAGGAGTTAGAATCTTCAATCAGTATTCTTTTAACCAACATGAACTCTGCTTACATCATCATTAATACAAGAACAAAAAAAACTAAACTTTTCTTCCAAGATATTGGAAAATCTCTACATGGGATTACGGGTCTGATCCTTTTTCTAGGAGTAACAAATTTCTGAATTAAAGCCTAGCATTCTGTATCACAGATTTTCCTCAAACCTGAAAATTGAAGTCCTGTAATCATTTTTTTTTTATTCTTTCCTGTTTAGCTTTTAATTACAATGCTAATTGCCTATATGTTAAAGAGGGGAATAGAAACCTTCTAAGAGAAGACATACTAAACAAATTGTATTCTAAATGTGAAGAAATTCATTAAAATATTCATGGTCTGTATTTAACTATTCTTTTAGTGTTTTCTTAATTTGTATAGATGGTAGGAAAGCAGAAATTTTTATAATGTTAGATAATTATATATATTTTGAGTAATGAAAAGCGTATTGTATTTTGTGTTTGTGTACAATAATATAACTGGACATAACAGTTTTAATTTTTTATTTTAGCATTAATTTCATACCAACAATGGCACCATTTACCAGTGAAAGATAGAGATGAATCATTTGTCAGCAAGTTTCTGCAAGAAGCTCTAGACATGATGGCAAGAGTATGGCGGCAGCAGACTTTGCGAGCTGACAAAGCATTTTTCTCAGTAATACCAAAGAAAGTCAAAGAAGTGAGTACAATATTCTACAATATATTGTAGTAAATATATGATGAGTAAGTAATAATATTTGGTTACTCCAAACTACAATTTTATATACAAAATTATATTTTAAAACAAAATATTTTTGGTCCTGATGGACTAGACGTTACCAAACTCATTTCATAGGTTCAAACCTGGTCAGGTCGATGGATGTAAAAATTTTGAATATGGGTTCATGTAGAAGGGAATTAAAGCCATACGTCATGTATTGTAGTTTTACAGTGCATAGAGAACCTCAAGTTTGAAGAGAGAGGCCTCTGAACATAACATGTCAGCCCTTTCATGCCCAGCTTTGAATTATGATGCTAATGACATTAACTGTTAAAGAGTGTTATTAAATAAAATAATAACAACAAAACAGTGCAACTGTAAGGAATTAAAATAGGTGTTTAGACTGTAATTACAATTATATTATTTTTGGTCTGGACATCTTACCTCAATATTAATGTTGATTTGTTCTTGGACATGTTTCAAAACAATTCTGTTTTATCGTCAGCTTTCCCAGACTGGTTTTATTTATGTTGCATTATGTTGCACCACCTGGATGTCGATGTCAGCTCCATCCTGTGGTTGGCCAAAGAACCTCCAAACAATGTAAACAATGTGAATGTAAAATCACTAAAGCACATCCCACAATGTTTAAATTTTGGAGTAGATATGTTGATGATATAATTTGTATTGTTAAAGAAAACATTTAAATTTTGGAGTAGATATGTTGATGATATAATTTGTATTGTTAAAGAAAAACATGTAGAAGATTGACGATTTTATTATTAATTTAACACTTCTCATTGAAGGATAAATTATATTTGAAGAGAAAAATTTTCGCCTAGACCGGGACTCGAACCCGGGACCCTTGGCTTTCCGGGCCAAGTGCTCTACCAACTGAGCTATCGAGGCGAGTTACGATCTAGACGCAAATTTTTCTCTTATGTACGTTGTAATTCCCTTGCGCCAAATGCTTGAAACCATAGCTTCTATCTTGGCAAATGGCGGCTTCTTAGTTAAGAAGACATTTATTGGGAATTTAACACTACTTTATAGCCAGTAGGGCTTCTATTGACGATTTTATTATTAATTTAACACTTCTCATTGAAGGATAAATTATATTTGAAGAGAAAAATTTTTTCGCCTAGACCGGGACTCGAACCCGGGACCCTTGGCTTTCCGGGCCAAGTGCTCTACCAACTGAGCTATCGAGGCGAGTTACGATCTAGACGCAAATTTTTCTCTTATGTACGTTGTAATTCCCTCGCGCCAAATGCTTGAAACCATAGCTTCTAGATACAACGTACATAAGAGAAAAATTTGCGTCTAGATCGTAACTCGCCTCGATAGCTCAGTTGGTAGAGCACTTGGCCCGGAAAGCCAAGGGTCCCGGGTTCGAGTCCCGGTCTAGGCGAAAATTTTTCTCTTCAAATATAATTTATCCTTCAATGAGAAGTGTTAAATTAATAACACTGGGGAACAAAAAAATATTTTTTTCTTGGTGCCTGAAATTTTTCACCTGATTCTGGGTATTTCGGCACTGCTGATTCCAAAAATGTCATCCATTTTGTTGCAGCAGCTCTAGTTTGCAAGATATTGATGATACTGCTCTTATGTACCACCATTGTAAATCGATTGTTTGCATAATACTAATTGATTTAATCCAAGTTATATTCATGTTGTTGTTGCCGTTTGCATATGTAATTTTACTAATTTGACAATTGTTTATCCTTTTTCTAGACTGACATGGCTTCAACACGAAGAAAATGTGTGAATAATCCTGATGTGTTTTGTTTCATCTGTGGGGAGTACACATTCACTCAACAAAGAAAACCTATAACTGACTTTGTAAGAAGAGCTTATTTGGCCTATTTCAAAGTACAACTGGGAGATCAAGATAAGCCTTGGGCACCTCACATTGTATGTAAAACGTGCACAGAGCATCTACGACAATGGACAAATGGGAAACGGAAATGCTTGAAATTTGGGGAACCAATGATCTGGCGAGAACAAATTAACCATAGTGATGACTGCTATTTTTGTTCAGTCAATGTAAAGGGCATCAATAGCAAAAACCGGAATAGATGGGTATATCCCAATCTACGCTCCGCAAGACGCCCTGTTCCACATTCAGAGGAGATACCTGTTCCAATTTTTACCAGTCTTCCAGAGTCACCAGAAGAAGAGGATGATTCAACTGAAAGCTATTCTGAGGGAAATGACAGCGATTTCCCAGGACCTTCATCAGTTTTCATCCGGTTTTAGTCAAGCGGAACTGAACGACCTCATAAGGGATCTAAGTCTTCCAAAGAAGTCATCTGAGTTGTTAGCTTCCAGGCTGGCAGAGAAACAATGTCTGTTACCGGGAACAAAGGTCACAGTCTATCGCAAAAGAGAAACAGACTTCCTGCCATTCTTCACAGTAGAAAATCAATTTGTTTTTTGTATGAATGTTGAAGGACTGTTAATGAAGCTGGGTGTAAGAAAATACACACCAAGTGAATGGCGGTTATTTATAGATAGCTCCAAACGCAGCCTAAAATGTGTTCTTTTGCATAATGGGAACATATACAGGTCAATCCCAATTGGTCACTCAGTTTCTATGCGTGAAAATCAACATACAATAGCTACAGTGCTAGAGAAGATCTCTTACCGTGATCACCAATGGGTAATGTGTGTCGATCTCAAGATGGTGAATTTTCTTCTAGGACAACAAGGTGGGTACACCAAATACCCATGCTTTATATGTTTATGGGACTCTAGAGCCAAAGATCAACATTGGGTGAGAAGGCATTGGCCTCTTAGAGAAAGCATGACCGTTGGAGAAAAAAACATCGTTGCAGAACCTTTGGTTGACAGAAACAACATCATCTTGCCACCACTGCATATTAAACTTGGTTTAATGAAACAGTTCATCAAGGCGTTGAATAGAGATGGAACATGTTTTGGCTACATATGTACAAAATTTCCTGCACTGAGTAAGGAAAAAATAAAAGCAGGTATATTGGATGGACCACAAATCCGCCAACTTATTAATGACCATCAATTTCAAGACTCAATGAATGATACTGAAGCAGCCGCATGGTCTTCGTTCTGTATGGTAGTGAAGAATTTCCTTGGAAACTATAAGTCTCCTAATAGTGATGAACTAGTGGAGAATATGCTCACTGCTTTTTGTGCACTAGGTTGTAACATGAGCATCAAATTACACTACCTACACAGTCATTTGGATCGATTTCCAGACAATCTTGGAGATGTAAGTGAGGAACAGGGTGAGCGTTTTCACCAGGAATTAAGTACAATGGAAGAAAGGTATCGTGGACGGTGGGATATACATATGATGGCGGACTACTGTTGGAGCATCCACCGAGAATGTCCAAGATCATTGCATCGGAGGAAATCACAGAAACGGGGATTCTGCGACCTGATGGAGGAAAATTAATGATTCTAACGAGACTAATGTGTAAATAAATTATGGTAGTTATATAGATACAGTTGTTTCATGAAAAAGAAAGTATTTGTTCTTTTGTATTTAATTGTATGCGAGTAATATAGTTGTATATGTGGACCAGTATTTTTGAACTGGTATATAATTTGAATAAACTCTATCTCAAAAACTAGAGCTGATAGGACGAAACTGAAATCATCTTTGGAATCAGTGACCCAAATATACCCATAAATAGGTGAAAACATTAAGGCACCAAAATCACTGTTCCCCAGTGTAATAAAATCGTCAATAGAAGCCCTACTGGCTATAAAGTAGTGTTAAATTCCCAATAAATGTCTTCTTAACTAAGAAGCTGCCATTTGCAAAGATAGAAGCTATGGTTTCAAGCATTTGGCGCGAGGGAATTACAACGTACATAAGAGAAAAATTTGCGTCTAGATCATAACTCGCCTCGATAGCTCAGTTGGTAGAGCACTTGGCCCGGAAAGCCAAGGGTCCCGGGTTCGAGTCCCGGTCTAGGCGAAAATTTTTCTCTTCAAATATGTAGAAGATTCCCTAAAACTATTAAATTTACAGAGTACAAACATTAAATTCACCAAAGAAATAGAAGACAATAAACAAATACCTTTTTTGGATCTTAAATTGGTCAGAAACAAAGAAAAAAGAAAAATTGAATTCAGGATTCATAGGAAAGAAACTCATACGGAAAATTTTATAAAATCAACAGGGTTCAATCCAATTGGACATAAATTAGCAGCATTTAATAGTTTAACTCATAGATTGGTAAACTTACCCTTAAACGAAGAAGATTTCAAACATGAGAAAAAACACATAATCAAAGTAGCAAGAGAAAATGGGTTTGATGAAAAAATGGTACATAAAAGGATAGAAAAGTATAAAAAACAAAAAATGATAAACAGAAGTAATCTTGAAAAAGAAGAACCACCTATGAAAAATATAAGAAATTCACATATCACCCCTGGGTACATAATAAATTTCAAAATATATTTGAGAAGTTTAATATTAAATTAGCACCAAAAAATAACTACAGTTTAAATAAACTAATAAAAACCAACAAAAATGAAAAAACTGATAAAAATAAAAAGTCAGGAATATATCAAATTGAATGCATGGGTTGTGAAAAGATATATATAGGGAAAACAAAAAGAAACCTAAAAATTAGAACCAAAGAACACATAAGAAATATTAAAATGGAGAAATTGAAAAATCTGCAGTTGCTGCTCATGTTTGGTCTGAAAAACATAATATAAATTCAGACACTAAATTATTAAAACAGTTAGAAAATACAAAAGAGCTGACTATTTGGGAAAAAATTTATATTCAGAAGAACAGAAACAGAGTTATGAATTTTGATATTCCGATGGAGGGTGACCTTGTTTGGAGGTTCTTTGGCCAACCACAGGATGGAGCTGACATCGACATCCAGGTGGTGCAACATAATGCAACATAAATAAAACCAGTCTGGGAAAGCTGACGATAAAACAGAATTGTTTTGAAACATGTCCAAGAACAAATCAACATTAATATTGAGGTAAGATGTCCAGACCAAAAATAATATAATTAAAATAACCTCAAAATATAACTTCCTAAAATTAAAATGTAATTACAATTTTTCATATAATGAATTCATAATTCTTGCTGTTTATATGATGCCGTGTGCAATTAGCGTGCATAGTTTTATCTGTGCTCTCATTACAGCAAAATCTCAGTTACCCATATTAATAGAAAATTAAGAATGCCATAATAAACAAATAACATAGTAAGCCAAAACAGATATAAATTGAGAGGTTTAAGATGAAGTATGACATGTGCAAGAGGGGAAAGAAAGCAAATGACTATTGGGAGGGGAGACGTCTGTCCATACTGAGTGCTGTCACTCTCCCACACATTGCTCAATGTACCGGTGCATATCTTGTTACATATGCCATACTGCATCTCTCGATTTATAAGTAACTTTTCTTAAAACTGATACTAGGAGAAATTGAAACAGGAAATAATTTAAGTAGCATGTATATCACAAGATAGAATAAAACTCCATCATTTTTTATTTGTGTAAAATTATTAGTACAGATCAACTTTACTTAAACATTTTCAAGGATTAGTGGATGGGCAGATGACTTCATGAGGGCAGATATTAAAGGGATATTGCAGAAAAAAAACTCTTTTGAGAAAATATATTCATTGTTCTACAACTTATATATATATATATATATATATATATATATCCCATGCTGTAGCTGAGTGGTTTAAGGCATCATTTATTAGTGCAGAGTTGTGGGACTTGCACTGATTTGACTCCCGAAGTGGGAAAAAATTTTCTCAAGGAATTACAGCCAGTATGGGAATTTGGATAGCTACAGTTAAGTAGCAGCTTCTGATTAAAAACCAACTACAATAGCTGGGGATCCAACATGCTGACCACATGTCACCCCTATAATGGCTGGATGATTGTCCGCCTTACGATTGACATATGTGGTTGAGAGGCCAACAGCCAGCTGGTAACCAAAGAACCTTCTAAGCCTGTCATGCCATCGATTTTCGTTAACAAGAATTTATGAGCATAGAAAATAACATGAAAAAAGATTAATAATCGGAAAAATTATAATTGAAGAGAAAAATTATATGCTCAGGCTGGGGTTTGAACCCAGTCTGAGCATATAATTTTTCTCTTGAAATATAATTTATCCATCATTGAGATGTATGAAATGAATAATAAAAACATTGAAATAATTGGAAGTTTGCATGACCAAGTTTTATGATGTTCTTCTATTAAGTAGGTATTCAAAACAATCCTCATCATCTTCTTCATAAGTTTTATACTTACATCTGTTTTTAAATTCATTTCCTAAGATGTTTAAATGATCAGTATTTGTTTTTATTTGGTTTTGGCATTCTGTGTACTTGTGACATTAAAATAATAAGATAATGGTTAGTCAAAAATAAAAAAAATATTAGTGAATTCTAAAATGGATTTTATCTCTTTACAGGGACAAAACAAAGTAATTGTATTGTTAAATGAACCAGCTGAAAAAGAAGATAAAATTAAAATATCTGTAGACAAAAATGGTGAACTTTTAGAAATATCTACAGTGAAAAGAAGAAATCCATACACATTGCATTTCCAAATGCCAGGTGAGTTAAGACAAACTTCTTAATCTGGATACTGGCAGGTACATGTTAAATTTTACTCTAAAATAAAAACTTGATATTTACATTGCAGCAACCTGTATGGAAGTCTCTATGTTAGTGAGTGTACACGTTGAGAAAAATGGTCAGGCACTTGGATTCCGGCAGGTCAAATGTGAAAGTCGGATGCGTGAACTTGATCAAATTTTACGATCTTGTGATAATCCTCTGAATTTTATGTGTCAGGTAAGAGATTCCTTATGTATGATATATATTCCTTTTAAATTAATTTATTTTCTAATTACCAAAAACTAAGTGACTAGAATTCGTAAATTTAATAGGTTAAAAATCATATTTTTGCTAAGAGCTTAATATTTTAATACCACGAAATGTGCTCTCACCCTGGCTCACCAAGACAATGAGTTCTGACAAAATATTATTTTCTTGTATTTTCTAAACAATCAAACTTTCTATGAACCAATTTAATCAATTTTTTGTCATTGTAGCATACTTTTTAGATAGATGGTATTTATTTAATATCACTCTTTAATCTCGCCATTAGCAGTTCAATTCAAATTTAAGCACGAAAGGATTGACAAATTTTGCTCTGAGACCTCTGTCTCCCGGCTTAAAGTTTTTTTACATGAGGTAAATTTATGACACAGGACCCATGGTTTTACTTTCCTTCTGAAATAAGCCATGCACAGGATATTTAAGCCCTTAAAAATCCATTGTGTGTTTGTATCTAATGTGACCCATTACATTTTGTGCTTTGAGTTCAGCATTAGGCATATATGGCATTAATGTTGTCTATGTAGACTATATAGGCCTACACTGCTTGGAAAGACCATATTTTGTACTTGGATTTTGTACAGAGATGAAGGTTGAGTGTATGTTTAACTTATATTTGAAAAGGAAAGTATATGCCTAGACTGGGGTTTGAACCTAGGATCTTTAGCTTTATACACTAATGCTCAGCCACTGAGCTATCCTAAGGGCCTCCAATCTAAACACAAAATTTTCTCTTAACATTTTAATTCCCGAGAGTATGTTTAAGTAATAAAAAATTAGAATTTTAACGGCTCATCTCATATTTGTACATTAAGTATGTTTAAGTGTTTATGTAGTATATGTGTGTTGTATGAGGGATGATGATGAAGAGAAGGGTGAAGATAGGAATTTTGCCTTTTAACCCATTACAGATTCCTTTAATTAAACAGTACCAAACTAAATTGGAAACACCATCTTGAAAGAATGAGTTCAAATCGAATCCCCAAAGCTGTTTATAATTATATACCAAGAGGACGAAGATCTCTGGGCCGTCCTATGAAGGGGAAAATTGAGGGAAAATTTTCTATATGATCATAACAGGCCTTAGCCTAATACTGGGAAGGAAGAAGAATAGGAAGACAGATTCCTTTATAGAAAATGGAAATCCTTCTATCCTCAGGAGTTACTGTTACTTGAGTCCTGCTCGTGTTGTTATGTACAGGCTTAACATCCCCAATATATGAATTGCTATTATCAGTTTCACATCTTCCCAACTGAGACTCACTAGTCAGGAAGCAGACATGCTACCACTTCTCTAGTGCAATAGATTGTTTTGACATAGATTTTAAATCAGATTTCATGATATAACTATATATATATATATATCTTCATTTTATATATTGAGAATTGTCATTATGTCAATTTTAAGTGTCTATAAATAAGAGAAAATAATAAACATGATCATATGTTTCTGGTTTCTAAAATAGTGTGAAAAAAATTTATAGAGTGAAAGTGAAATAAATTAAATGAGGAAATTCATTCGTAAAAGTTCTTTTACTTAGTAAAATATCAATACTAATTTCAGAGCAATAAGTATATAACATTATATAATGCTGATATATTTTAATATAATAGAGTTTGTGTGTAATTTGTGTGTTTTTTCTGAATGTTGCAGACACTTGGTTACAGTCCAGGGGATCGTGAACATCTAGATAACTTCCTAGTACAGTCATTCCAAAGAAATATTCCTCCTCACTTCAATCTGCTGCATCCGTCACATTCATATCACCATCGAACACATACTAGTAAGTTTAGAGTGAAGTGGTAGTTGAAAGACTTACTAAATGAGTATTGAATCTGTGGATGCATTCATGATGCTAGAGGGAAATGTTTATAGGCCTGTAGCCATGAATGTATTATGCTTGTTTTTTAATGACCATCATGAGATTCTAATTGGGTACACTCATGTATTTCCTCATGACTCAGGCCTGTGTGTCAACTTAGGACAGAATAGGGCCAAAGGGAAGGTTTTAGCCCCTCCTTGAGGTCTTGGGACCATTCCAAATAATGACAGTGTGAGTCATGTGTGTGAACGTCGAACCAGGAACACCATAACAGACCATATATCACCATAGAGTAGATTTTCATCTCATTAATTTCATAAAGATGGATAAAAATACAATAAACCTAAAATAAGGTTGCCGGTAAAAAGGAAGCTTTTGGTAATTTAGGTATAATTTTTTGGTATGCTGGCTATTGGCTTATTAGGGTTTGTTATTTAAGTCCATCACATATTCACAGAAGGAATAGATGTTGACACTCGACGGGTATCAGGACCTTAAAATCCATACCCATATCTGCTAATCTATCAATAGTTTGGTGACATAAAGTTCATTCTTTAAAATTTTAATGTAAATAGGTAATATAAAATGAATGTCCAGGGACAGAATACCAAAAACCATGTTTCATTAGCATCAATATGGAAAGAGATCCTTGAGGCATCTGAAGAAGAGATGGATTGAAAATCCAGCCTTGAGATGATGATAATAATAAGCCATGTGATCTTATATTTGCATTGAAGATGATGAAAGTTTTAACAATTTGTAAGTTAGAATACAAAATGACTGTATTATTCTAAGAAAAACGATTAATGTAGAACTGCTGAAAATTATCTGCTAGGGAATAATATTAACTAATAATACTAATTTAATGATCCATCCACCCATAGTAATTCTGCCTGAGAGCAGGTCTTTCTCTGCAATCATAGCATTTTTATGCTATACTTTGCAACTTTACTAGGGATTTATAGGTGTGAGCTTCCCGTTGCTTTCCACAGTGGTGAAGGATGATGATGATAATGATGGCCAGATGATTTTCGGGGATCTTTGGCCCCAAAGCATCCTGTCATTTGTCTTACAGGTGAGGAAAAACCCCAAAAAAATCTTACCCAGGAGCCTGTTCCGACTGGGAATCGAACCCAGGCCCGCTGTGTGACAAGGCAACATGCTATCTCGAGACCACAGCAGTGAACTAGTTTAATGATAATATGTCAATTTTTGTTATTGAATTTTGACCCTTCAATGATTTAATTAATTCAATATTAACATGTCCACCACTGTGGTCTCAAGGTAGCATGCTGCTTTATCACGCAGTGAGCCCGTGTTCGATTCCCAGTCAGGACATGCTCCTTGGTGAGTTTTTCTTCTTTTTTTTTTTGAGGTTTTTCCTCACCTATAAGACAAATGTCAGGAAGTTTAGGGCCCAACGGTCCCCGAAAATCATCCAGCCATCATCATCATCCTTAGTATTATCATCATCATCCTGCATTGGTGTGGAATACAACGGGAAACTACCACACCTATAATTCCCCAGTAAAGCTGCATAGCATAGCATGAAAATACTGTGATTGCAGTGAAACACCTGCCCTCGGGCAGAATTACTATAGAATAGAATATTAACATTAGATTTATCACAACATTAATTAACATAAAAATTTATATTTTCAGGTCCAGAAGAATATCCAACACTTTTGCATTTTGCAGCAAGGCATGGTCTAGAGAAATTTGCATGGCAACTCTTGGAATGTCCAGGAGGTGAATATGCCTGTGAAATTCGCAATGTGTGTGAGCTCACACCTGCAGAAATGGCAGAAGCAGCTGGACATAGCAAACTTGCAAACACACTTAGGGGATACATGGTAACTACTTCTTCACATTATAATGATCTCTCTTATCATCTTTCTATAAAATAATGTTAACTCAGTGACAGTTGAAAATATGATCAGCTACGGTGGACTAGTGGTTATGCTCCTTACCTCTAGTCCTGAGGGTTACGGGTTCAAACCTGGCTGGGATCAATGAATTTTTTTAGAACGGGAAAATCCAAGGAGCAAGTCCTCTGGGAGGGGCTTTAAGTCATGGGTCCCAAGTCTGAAGATTTTCAAGCTCGTAAAAGATCCTTAAGCCTGAATAAAATGGCCTCTAAGCAAAATTTACCAACATCAATGTCCTATTAATACCTTAGTTGCCTGCTAGATGTCTCATTGAATCGGTATATTGACTGTATGCCATTCATAACATCTATGGACTAAAAAAGGTAACTAAATTAACATGGTCTAGTAACTCCTAACAAATGAAAATCTATGGCTCAACATTGGACTATGCCATTATATTTAGTTGAAAATATGAGTAAGTATAATTTTTACTTGAGTAGAAGACGAGTTTCTTAATGAGAAATCTTATTAAATTTTAAAATAATTATAAAAAATACAGAATTTCTATCAGAATAATAACATTGTACAAATGTTCATTAATATTTGTAGATTAGTCATTTATATCATTGTCAGATGCTTTAAATATGTACTAATAGTAAAATTTCAGTTTTAGTTTGTTTCATAAATAAAGTTGGTCAGTCTTTTGCAGAGAAACTTCAAAGAGTTACAATTACATAGAAAAACAGAATACTGGAACAGATATTTGTTTCATTTTCAATCTTGAATTTTTTTATTTTATGTACTCAGAATGAAATGCTATTTAATATTATTTTTGGCTTGCACTGTAGAAATCATGAGAATCAATTATTTGATATTTGAGTTTATATTTTTTTAACATTCTTACCTCATATGGGTCCCGCGCCGTAGCTGAGCGGTTAAGGTAGGAAGCCTTGGCGCAGAGCTACGGGACTTGCGCTGGTTCGAGTCTCCATGGGGGAAGAAATTTTCTCATGGTATTTCGGCCAGTATGGGACCGGTGCCCACCCAGCATCGTGAGGCAATTGGGTAGCTACGATAAGTAGCGGCTCCAGGTTGAGGAACCAGCTATAACGGCTGGGGGACTCGACATGCTAACCACATGTCACCCCTACACTGGCTGTTGATCATCTACCTCTGTGATTGACACATGTGGATGTGAAGGGCCAGCAGCCGGCTGGTAAAAGGGCAACCGCTGAAAAGTGGAAAGACCCTCAATCGGAACCTCATATGGTTGTTTTGTCAGACATATGTCCGACAAAAAACCATATAAGGTAAGAATGTTAAAAAAATACAAACTGAAATATCAAATTAAACCTCATAATATTACTTTCTAATGATTAAAAAAATTAATTATTTTTTTAATATTTTGAAATTTGTAAAGCAGTCTTCCATTATGTATTTTTATTTTTTACTTATAATGCTTTTAATATAATAATTGGACACATTCTCTTTAATAATTTATTACCCTAGTCAATGCAATTGGTATTTTTTATTAGAATTTTCAGTCTGTGATCTTTCTTGATAGTTCCAACATATTTAGAGTCATTGTATTCTTCATAACCCTGACAAATAAGAAAGGAAAAGTGATACAATTCCTTTTTCCACTAATTAATTAGGTAATTACCATACCACAAAATGTCACTTTAAAATTTTAGATTACTGAGCAATATGACTTTGATATTAGCATTTTAGATTAGAATTTTGGTACTCCTGGATTAAAATTATTGAATACACAGTTCACTTGAAGTTTCTTCAGTTTTCATCAGTCACCGAGACAAATGCAGGATTGAAATTTCAACAAATTTAACAATTTGTTGATAATTAAAGTCATTTAACATACATAAGAAAAATGTTACCAGGTGTATAGAAATTATTGAGAATAAAAAAAAAACTGACAGATTAATTACAGTGGTTTGCCATTACTCAACCTTGATGGTCTAATGGTTATGTTCCTTGTCTGTAGTCGCAAGACTTGCAGGTTCAAATCTGGCCAGGGTCGATAAATTTTTAATATGAAAAATCCAAGGGACAAGTCCTCCAGGAGTGATTTTAAGCCATGGGTCCCAAGTCTGAAGATTTTCAGGCTTCTAAAAGAACCTCAAATCTGAAAAGGAGGCACTGAACAAGATATAACTAACTTTTCTCCATCAAATAATACCTTATTTATATATTGAATATAGAAAGTTATCACCTCATTTCATATTTTGACTTCTTTATAGACCAGTTCAGAATTATTCCATCTTATATCTTAGTTGCCCTTGAGGCGATATGCTGACTACATGTCACACATGACATCTGTATGAAAAAAAATCATAACTTAATCAGAATGGTCAAGAAACCCTAAAAGGGAAAGCCAGGGCCCGACTTGGACTGTAAGAGGCATAAGAATAATAATAAGAAGGTTTGGCATTGGAATACCAAGAAATACCTACCCCTCTTGTATTCTCATAATTGATAAAGTCCAGCCACAGGAACTCCGGCTCTGATGTTTAGGTTTTACAGGGAGGGTAAAGGGAGAAACTCACCCTCTACTGCCAATAAGGAAATAGTTGAACTGAGAGTAGATGTGTGCCACAACCAATAACTGCTCTAGATGCTGTTATAGCGTGCTAGTAAGGTTTGAAATTGCTGAGTTGTCAGCTGTATGTCTGCTAACCGCATACATAAAGTGACCCCTCCTACTGAATATCCATATCGGCAACATTGTCGTGAAAACATCAGAGCCGGAGATCCAATGGCTGGAGTATAGACATAACACTACGGAGTAATTTATCATACAGTTGAACCACTAAATGTTAATATTGAAAAATTAAGAACTGTCATATTTTCAGACAGAATTATTTTCAAATTTTTTTGCACTAACACTATGAGGTATTAATGATTAGGTATTATTAAAATCATATTCAGTGTTCTTTTAAAACTGGTTTTGGAGAAACTTATAATCCCCCATCTTCAGTTTATAGTTGAGTACAAACTGAAGTTGGAGAATTATTAGTTTCTCTGAAACTGGTCTTAAAAAGAAGAATATATATGAAATGAGATGTAATTTTAATAATATCTAATTAAAAATTATTCTTAGTTCTACCCATAATTTGAGTAATAATGAAGGTGCATTGTGTTTTATTTTTCTCTCAATTATTAAAGTGTAATTAGTAGAATAATAACATATTGGTCTGCAATAACGTATGTTTGTCTGTCTCCTGTTTCTGTTCCCCCAACTGGGCAGCAAATGACCGAGTTCACAAGCATGTACAGCTATTTGAAGATCATGACTGAGGGCAATTCAAAGACTACAGGTATGTAACACATATTAATTTTATTTTACTTCTACTTTATACTGCATATTGTTATTTTCATATTACTTTATCTCATTAGCTCTCTATTTTTTTAAAAAAGACATCTCCCTCACATATTCCTCTCCATTCAGATATATTTCATATTCTTTCCTGCATCTTTCGATATCTTTATCTATCAGTATTACTAGTAGATATTCTTCAAATCTATAATATCTGGAATTCTGAAAACATGTTCCAATCATCTTCAAGACTCAAGATTTAAGCCTTGATATGAACTGGTAAAATCTTCTATCTCTTCCTCCTGCTTCTCCTCTTCTCCTTCTTCTTATTCATCATCATCATTATCATCTAATTCATCACTTAAGTCCTTTAAATTAAGTAAGTTGAGTCTTTAAAGTCTTCATCCCTCAACTTTCTCATTCATTATTTTTGCTGCAGTATCTCCTTTTTTTTTTTTTTTTTTGACATTGCATATTTATCAATATCTGATTGTTTCCTTTAGTTTATATCTTTGGAATCTATATTATAACTTTTTTTAAGTTATTTCCTCATTAATTTTCTTTATGTGGTGATACCATTTCATTAAGTTATCTTGCATAATAATTTGTAAAATGGGTTCTTTAATATGTCTGTTGGTGATATCTTACACTTAATACTATTTTATCTTTTTTTTACTTGATTGTATCTCTCGTTTTTCTCTTTATTATCTTATGCAACTTTAACATTTGAATAGATTCTTTAACATTCTAGGATATATAATGAAATTTAATTATTAATTTAGAAAAATTGCAAGAGTAAAATCAGTATCTTTTATTTGATGTTTATTCAAAATCCAGTGGCAACATATGTAGATGAAAAATAACCTTCTTGGAACTTACATGTACTCTCAAGCAAATAATTGAAACAGATTCCATTTGAATATTTTTGTAACATAATGAAGTGATTGTGAAAGTTTTCACAATTTCACCAAAACTAAGTATGATTACCTGAATTGTAACTATCAGAAAATAATAATTTTCTTCTTCTTCTTCTTCTTCTTCTTCCTTTCATGTGATAGACCTAGTGGTCTGTTATGGTCTCAATTCAACGTTTGAAGGGTCTGCTCAAAGATCTCTTGCCTGGTGGCTGGTAATTTAAGATTTGACATGGTAGTCTTGTTCTGCTCATTCTTCTTACGTGAGAGAAATTAATAATTTTGCCCTATGCAACAGTTAAAATCTTAAAATCCATATCTGATGTGTCAGTAATTCTCAATTAAAATAAACTTCTGTTTAAAAAATTTGGCAACTATTAAACAATATAGATAATTCAGAAACATGTTCTATCATCAGTATGAAAATAGTATTGGAGATTTTCGTAGATTTTATACAGAGGGTTCAGGTCATTGTTTGTGTTCTTGTTCAACATATTTGTGTTCTTTGCTTCTTTTAAAATATATATATGTCTTCAAGGATGTTGATTTATAGTTATAATTCTCTTTGTGCTAGTTTGATATAGTGTTATCAATTGTGTTGAACTGATGACATCAATATGGCCACTAACAGAAAGGTTACAAATTCCCGCAACAAGAATATAAAAATTGAATTCAGTATGTCTAAATATTCTGCAAATGATACATTTAAGAATATTAAAAAATGCTTGATTCCTATCCACATAATGCTTATAAACTGAGCTTTTTGTGGTTCTTATTTTACTGCCATTATGGAAAGTATTTACAATTATAGAAAACTTGATAATAAAATTTTCATTTGGCTGAAAACCTGAAACTGAACAAGTACTAATTACAGCTTTCAGTGAAGCAGAATATCACCAACCTCGCCCACTAAATGAAACTTACCAAGTTCCTCCTTCAGCACGAAATCTCATGGACAACTACCAAGTGCCGCCAACTGCACGACCTTATATTCCTCCTGAACCAGAAATTGGCTACATGGAAATGCTTCCTTCTGGTGAGTCATTTTGTATTCACTAAATTTTTATTTTATTTTCAGTATAACAATTAACTAATAATAATTAATAGACCATACCTCTTAATGTTCTATGAAATAAAGTTATGGTTTCATATAAAAATCTATTTACTAAAGCAGTACTGTTGTTTCAGCTATCAGAAATAGATCACCATCTCCAGTAGCATTCAGAGCTAGTTCAGAACAACTCAACACAAATGCAAGCAGTTTGGAAGCACGAACTGCAGCTGTACCTACTTCATCAAAGTCTGAAAGTATTGATCAACTTAATTTGGAAGAAGAGAAACAATCATTACCTGGTAAATTATATACATTTCTTCTTTTCTTCTTTTTATATT
The DNA here is from genome assembly GCA_030220185.1 of Diploptera punctata. Lineage (NCBI taxonomy): Eukaryota > Metazoa > Arthropoda > Insecta > Blattodea > Blaberidae > Diploptera > Diploptera punctata. The sequence goes on from JASPKZ010003852.1 coordinate 2,191,304, forward strand.
CTTATTAATCCCAAGGGTTTGTTCATTGTCCCATGAAACATTTCTGTGAGATGATTTAAGATTATTATAGGGACAGAAATTAAGAGATAAGTGAAATACAGATCAATGTAATTGAATATGCAGATGGTATTGTACTTGTAATTTCAGAAGATAGGCAACATATTGATTGATTGATCCCATTTGTCCAGCTCAAGAAATGGGTGGTCCCTAATGGGAAGTTTCTTAACAGGATCTAATTTAATTACACTTATTTACCTATAGATGCCAGCGAGTGACATGTGGTTAGTATAGCATCTCGAGGAAATAGAGGAAGCTTTTAGTAGGAAACTAAGGTATTATTTGGATGATGGATGAGTGGTTAAATTTGACCCAGAAGTCTTTTTATTCAGGTTTGAGGTTTTTTACATCTCGTGTCATAGCCGAATGGTTAAGGTGAGAAGGCTTGGTGCAGAGCTATGGGACTTGCACTGGTTCGAGTCTCCATGGGGGAAGAAATTTTCCCATGGAATTTCGGCCAGTATGGGACCGGTGCCCACCCAGCATTGTGAGGCATTTGGGTAGCTATAATAAATAGCAACTCCAGGTTGAGAAGAACAGCTATAACAGCTGGGGGACCCAACATGCTGACCACATGTCACCTCTTCACTGAATAGATGATTGTCTGCCTCTGTGATTAACACATGTAGATGTGAAGCCAGCAGACAGATGGTATGCCAAGGGCATTCTAGGCCTGTTTTTTTTAGGTTTTTTACAAGTCTGAAAATCTTCAGGCTGCCATAATTATGGTAGCTGGGGAATCCTACATTGCTAACCACATGTCATCCCTATTCTGGCTGGATGATCATCCACTTCTGCGATTAATACATGTGGATGTGAGGTCATTATTGTCACTGGGCAATGAAATCCTCATAACTTAATATACCTTAAAAAAAACATGCTGGTGTATTAAAACAAATTGGCCCCTTATCTGCACAAAACAGTTACTCCTTTCTACAATGTGTCACCATTTAGTGGTAGAAATAAAATTTGTTCCAACTAGTCATGTGTAATTTCAGATTTTTTTTTTCTTCTCCTGTGAAATTTATGAAAATGGATTTAAAAGATTTAAATTGCCTAACTAACTAACTCACTGGCTCTGTCAAACCCATAGGTTCATGCAAGCATGGACTTAAGTTCTCCATACATCCCTATCCTGAGTTAACCTTTTGCAATCATCCCCTGTATAATCTACTTCCCTCAAATCAAGGATAGTGTTATTCTTCCACCTCATTCTTGGTCTACCAACTGGGTGTTTTCCCTCTGGTTTTCCTACAAGAAGCTTCCATGGACCTCGTGCACATGTCCTGCCCATCGCAGACCTGTGTTTGAGCCTTTGGCATGGACTCCCTGAAGTAGTCCCTGCCCGGAGAATTGCCTCTAGCTACGATATATATATATATATATATATATATATATATGTGTGTGTGTAATTATGAATATATAATTTCCATTATATTTGAGATATGTTTTTGACTCACCTCATATTTCTTGATTTGTATGCAGACCTAGGTTTCGTCACTAAACTTTGTGACATTCTCGATGCCACACAACTGCCGTCTTGTGGTTGTTCCTCCTCATGACAGTTGTGTGGCATTGAGAATGTCGTGAAGTATAGCGACGAAACCTAGGTCTGCATAAAAATCAAGAAATATGAGGTGAGTCAAAAACAAACTCAAATACAATTAAAATAAACCTCATGGTGTTATTTCCTATATATACGTATTTAATATAATTTCCAGTTCAATCTCTTGATAATTTAATTCCTTACTTATAGAATGTTAAATGATCCAAGTGCCAATAAAAGTTTTATTTAAGGCACATGAATACAGCATGACAGGAGCCTTGTGGATAAAAGCAGGACCATCTATAGACATCTATAATAACTAACATAAATTAAATTGGAAATTGGATAATATAGCATAGCATTGTCAATTGAAAGTCATCAAAATATAAATACAATTCAATATTGGCGAACTTAAGTTCAATTCTACTAAATAATTATAATGATTCTCATTTCATTCTTAATCATAATAAAAAACCATATTTTTCCTCAACAGGTAGCATCAAAAAGTCTCGAGAACAGATAAACCAACATTATGGTGCACAAGAGGAACTGGCAGAAATACTCAGTGATTTCAAAAACAAAATCATCAGTATTGTTGAAGTAGAAGTATTTGTGGACAATTGGCGTAACAGACATGATGTTCGTCAGTCATTTAAAGAAAAACAGGTAAATAAAATATCAAATAATTATTTGATATTAATATCTTGGTGATGATAATTAATGTTAGAACATATTACCAATAAAAATCCAGTCATCAAATAATAAATCAGATAATTAAAAAAAATGTTGATGCATTTCCACAGCTAAGCAGCCATTATCAAGACTGAGTGATGATTGAACAAACCAAATCCAACTGAATAAAAAACACAAGTTCAAAGTTACGCTGACAAAAAACACAATAGTATTGATGGTATCAAAATTGAAACCAATATATGATGTGATGTGACTTTGAACTTGTGTGTTTTTATTCAGTTGGATTTGGTATATTCAATCATCATTCTTCTTTCTTCTTCTTCTCCATGGTGCAACAGGCCTAGAAGGCCTTGGCCTACCAGCCAACTGCTGGCCTCACATCCACATGTGTTAATCACAGAGATAGATGATCATCTAGGGCAATTTAGGAATGACATGTGGTCAGCATGTTGAGTCCCCCAACCATTATAGCTGATTTTCTTAACCGTTCCTTATTGTAGCTACCCAATTGCCTCATGATGCTGAGTGGGCACTGGTCACATACTGGCTGAAATTCCATGAGAAATTTTCTTCCCCTATGGAGACCAGAACCAGCACAAATTCCATAGCTCTGTGGAAATGCATCCTAACTTAACCACTTGGCTATGGTGTGGGACTCAATCATCACTCAGTCTTGATAATGGCAGTTTGGCTGTTGAAATGTTTCTTTTTTTTTTTTAATTTTTCAATTTATTGTTTGGGAGTATTTAGCTCATTTTTTATTTGATAGAATTGATAAATCTAGTTTTGCTCAGTATATTTTTCAAAATGGTTATGTTATCAACGTAGTAACCTTAGGTTCTATTTGAAGAGAAAATTTTTTGCCTAGACCGAGACTCGAACCCGGGACCTTTGGCTTGCCAGGCCAAATGCTCTACCAACTGAGCTACTGAGGCGAGTTGCGATCTAGACACAAATTTTTCTCTTATATACATTGTAATTTCCTCATGCCAAATGCTTTGAAACCTTTGCTTCTATCTTTGGAAATGGCAACTTCTTAGTTAAGAAGACATTTATTGGGAATTTAACACTACTTTATAAAGCCAGTAGGGTTTCTATTGATGTTTTTATTATTGATTTAACACTTCTCACTGAAGGATAAATTATATTTGAAAAGAAAATTTTTTGCCTAGATTGAGACTCGAACCCAGGACCTTTGGCTTGCCGGGCCAAATGCTCTACAACTGAGCTACTGAGGCGAGTTGCGATCTAGATGCAAATTTTTCTCTTATATACGTTGTAATTCCCTCGCACCAAATGCTTTGAAACCTTTGCTTCTATCTTTGGAAATGGCAGCTTCTTAGTTAAGAAGACATTTATTGGGAATTTAACACTACTTTATAAAGCCAGTAGGGCTTCTATTGATGTTTTTATTATTGATTTAACACTTCTCGCTAGGTGAAAATTTTTCTCTTCAAATATAATTCATCCTTCAGTGAGAAATGTTAAATCAATAATAAAAACCTTAAGTTCGTTAAATCAGTCAATAATAAATTGTGAATTTCTTGATGTTCTTGAAAGATTATAGATGTATGAAAGCAAAGATAAAATTACCAGCACCCTTTTTTCCTTAGTTAAATGAAAAGGTGGTTACATTAATGGTATCAGCAAGGAAACCATCAATATAAGTCATGTGACATGATGTAACTTTGAACTTATGTGTTTTTATTCAATTGGATTTGGATTTGACAGTTTTTTTAGATTTTAACTATTTGAAAATTTTACAGGAACAACTGAATCAAATGCGGGAGGAATATGACAAAATACAACAAAAGATTAAAGAAAGTATGAAAAGGCAAACACCATTTGACAGAATACGACAATTTTTCAAAGGAAAACCGAAGGGTTAGTTATTTTATATGTTATTATTTAACTTTTTTATCCTATACCTAATTATAGTCAATTTGAGTTTATGAGATTCTAAAATATTTTGTTTGTGATTTTCTGGAAGAAACTGGTGAGATACAATAATTAAACTTTTTTTGAGCTTTCTACTTTCTAATACTTTAACTTTTCCAGTCAAGGCCACCTGGATAACAGAAACAAAAAATTGCATCAGGATGTTAAAAAATCTAAATAAAAATGTTGTTCTACAATGGATTCCAGCACATTGTGGCAGGGAAAGTAATGAGAAGGCTGATATGCTTGCAAAAAAAAAATTAATTACCTATCTTACAAATCAGTACAATTCTACACCAAAATGAAAATAAAATCCCATATAACTGAACAAAACAAAATCCAATGTGAAACCAAGATATGGAAGACATTACTAGAACTAAATACAATACCAAAGTGTGGCACATGTGACAATGTTTATATAGGACAAACTGGTAGACCTTTTATCTCTCGGATAAAGGAACACATGAGAGCATATAACAGAAATTTAGAAAATTCAAAATATGCTAACCACCTATTCCAATTTAATCATTGTTTCGATCCAAATTTTGAAATTTTACATATTTGTGATAAGGGTAAGAAGTTAGATCTTTTGGAGGTTGTAGAAATTAATAAATTTAAAAGTAGTAAAAAACTGTTAAATTCTCAACTTGATTTGAATGAATCCCCTTTGTTAAATTAAAAAATTTAAATAAGTATTGTTGTATTGTTGCTTAGATCAGTTGGAACACAATTCATAATTTGTTAACATGTCTGAAGAAGGTACAGTGTACCGAAACAGCTGTCACTGAATTATATAATAAATATGAAAATCAAATAAAACTACGTTTTATTTTTATTTAATTAATAAATATGGATTTTCATCAAGTAAACACCAACTCAATTGATTATTCAATACCAAACAACCCGCAATCAATTGCAGTTGCATCAATTCGTCTTGAAACTGGTCATGATTGCTTGGCAGCACATCTACATAAAATTAAGCTACTAGACTCTCCACACTGCATAGTATGCAAGAACACAAATACGATAATGAACAAGGATCACTTGATGCTCTGCGCTAATCTTCAGAAAATAGTTGGAACACCATTCCAAATTGTTGTATATTGTTGGGAAGCCTGCAAGCAAATGATGACAAATCAAGAGCTTCAGAACATTTGAATACTACTACTACTACTACTTTCCAATACAATGCTGGTTAAAGATTGTAGCTTCCTATAGTCATATTTAAATTAATATTGGGAAGTAAACATTATGAGGTTATATCATTAATAGTGAGTGGAGAACATACTCGTATTTTTATCGACTCACCTCATATATTTTCAATTTCTTTGATACTGATGGTTTCAGACAATATCATGTCCTTCTTCAGTCATGGCTTCTACTCATACTCATGGAAGCCGTGACTGAAGAAGGACATGATATTATCTGAAACCGTCGGTATCAAAGAAATTGAAAATATATGAGGTGAGTCGATAAAAATATGTTCTCCACTCACTATTAATTTCTATAGTCACTTCACTCATACACACTACACTGTATTCCAGATGTATGAGTGTGAAAAAGTGAGTAAACAGATTGTGTGACCTTCAATTGAATATTGCAACCCAAATGGCTATCAAGCAGGGAGATCCTGTAGAACATAGCAGGTTGCTTTGTCTTTCTGGCAGTTCTATAACCAATGTTGTATTAGATTGAATACAATAATTAATAAATTGAGTTAGATTTAACAACTCACCTCATAATTATATAAATATATATCTTGCATCTGGAAAGGAATGGGAAAATCTACAAGCTTATGACATTACTACATTACAAAGAAAATCTGCAGTAGCAACATTCAGACTGCTAACGGGACATGACTGCCTGAATAAACACCTACACAGACTTGGCATAACAGATTCACCTAAATGCCCTTTTTGCAATTTAAATGAAGATATGGAAAGAAACCATCTCCTCCGTTGTCCAGCTTTGTAGAAGAGACCAGCCTTTCTGCTAAATATTGGAGTGCAAGAGAGCGAATGATTTCATTATCAAGTGCTCGACATTAGATACCAACCAACCATATCTTGCTAAATAAGTATACAAATCTATTTCATAAGTAATGCCTTTTTTAAACAACATATTATTTGAAATGTTTTCTGACAAGAAATTAAACTACTCTTAAAAGTAGAGACATTATATTCTATTGTCTTGAGCCATCTTTCAGCAAGGTTTATTATCCTGCGAAGGTTCCAGTCCCTGGTTTTTTATGCAAAGAGTTCATTGAGATCCACTTCCACAACTTCAATGATTTTAATGTTTCCAAACTTTAATGCAATAAATAGGCTATTTATTGAAACATACAGTAATCTGAAGGTGCAAGATCAGGACTATATGCTGATTTTTGTCATGTTGATCATGCAATGTGGGGCATCGCAAGAACTCTATTTCTACTAATGCTGGGCATTTCCATCTCAAGAAGATTTCATGAAATTGTTTCAGTTGTTGACAATAAAGATTAGCATCGACTGCATGCCCATTTAGAACAAACTCCCAGTAAATCACATTGCATATATTCCACAGATTTCTCATATAATTTCAGTCTTTAATTTGTCCAGAATGTGTGGATTAATATGATAAACATTAAAACATAAAAACTTAAGTCTTATATTAAAGTGAGCAGGATGTAATCTATGAACATGATGCATTTTTATGGATAAAACTTCAAACTTTTAAGTGCTCTTAATGCAGAGTGTTGTGGTATTCCAACTTCCTGAGCTAGAGGCTGGCTGGATTCTAGAACATATTTAAATTCTCACATGAATATCATCAAGACATTCAGAAGTGAGAACTCTCTTGGATCACGATTTCTTTTTTATTTAACACAGAACCAGTTTGTTGCCACTTTTTAAACAATCTAACATTGCACAAATTTCACTGCACTTTATTTCAGAGTAATATTGTTGAAATGCATCTTTCGTACAACTTTTTCTTTAAGAGATAACTTTTGATAATAAAAAGATGCTGTTCAATTATACACTTGACCATGGTAAATGGGTCACTGAACTAACTGTGACTGAATGCAGTACAGACCAGAAGGTGCAGTGCATGGGAAAGAGGAAAAAAAATTACCATTGCAGCTACCCACCAAAATATAAAATCTATTAGCATAATGTTTAATTCTCTTTGTATTTTTTTAAATTTATAACATGAAATATCTTAGATTTGTCTTTTTTTCTGACATACACAGTGTAATTGAAAAAGTATGTATAATTTTTTTGCAGAATCAAAACAAACTAATGGGTCATCAGGAAGTTGTCAAGATGGTAGTGGTAAATCTTCTGGTAATGAGGCTTTGCCTGTCTGCCAACGTCCATCCAGCAGTTTGAGTCTACACAGCATCTCAAGTAAGCATTCCTTTAGCATTTACAATTTTATAAATAATTTGATTATATTATCTGCATCTTATTCTGTACTATAAGCTTCAGATATGCATGCATATGTGTATTTATCTAATGCCTACAATAAAACAATTTTCCTTTTACCTTTCTAATATTGGTAACAATATTCAAAGTATGGAATCTCTTTAAGTATTCCATATTCATATTCTTTTTCATTTTTGCAAATTAGACAGTTAAGGGATGAGATAGAACAATGCTATGAATGTGTTTGATTAGGCAATTATGAACCAAATAAAAACAATAGACAATTTTTTTTTTGTATTGTAAGCCTATGTTTTCCCTTTACAGAGATTTAGGCGCTCTCCCCCTACAGGGAAGAATTTGAACCATACTAATTTAGTTACACTTGTTTTCGTATAGATGTCATTTTGAGTGGTCCGTGGTCAGCGTTCTGCCTCATACTGACATCTAGGAAACCAAGGTAGTACTAGGATGGGTAAATTCGGTAAATTTTGCTTAGAGGCCTTTTCATTCAGACTTAAGGATTTTTTACGAGCCTGAAAATCTTCAGATTTGGGACCCATGGCTTAAAGTTCCTCCCGGAGGACTTGCTCCTTGGATTTTTCCATCCTAAAAAATCCATCGACCCTGGCCGGGTTTGAACTCGCGACCCTCGGGACCAGAGGCAAGGAGCATAACCACTAGTCCACCGCGGCTGACTACAATAGGCAATTACAATTGCCTTTCTGGGTAATTGTACTTCCAGGAAGTAACAGTAAGGTCCTCAGCCTACCAGCCTGATGATAGTAGTTATATAGGTAGATGTTGTAGTAAAATGTCTGTACAGTGCACAGAACATTTGTATATATATTTTTTTATTTAGTACATTTTCTTTCCTAGTAAAGCTACAAGCATAGCATGAAAATACTATGATTGCAGTGAAAGACCTTTCTCAGGCAGAATTACAATGAATGGATTTGAGTACCAGTATTGAATTCTTTCATGTTTAAATCCATATTTAAAGATCCCAAATATTGGGTAATAATTACATTTGAATCTCCTGTGGATTTTGGAGGGACATTGATAGTGGACCATGTCGGGATTTCTTGGGTTTTTCTTGGGGTTCTCCCATTTCTTGAATTTCATCCCACCAACATTTTCTATTTCTCTTCCCTCCTCTGTCATGTTATTTCATTCATTTGATATCACCCCTGACCTCATCTCATTTAGAAAAAAAAATAGTATGGTCTAGCAAAACACAGATGTTTAAAATATGTGATTGTGATGATCCAGGGGAACGGGGGCAGGACACACATTCATGTACTTCCTCATGAGTCATGACTCTGAGCTTATGTGAAACTTATGATGGACCCTCCTTGAGGTCCTGGCCCCAGCCCAGAAAATAGGGACATGAGTTGTGTGTGAATGCCTAATTTGTCAAAACCAGGAATACATAACAGACACATAGCATCTTAGAATAGATTTCATTTCCATTCAATCATAAAAAAAGTAACAATGAGTATTACAATACAGTGAATCTACGTATTATGGTTGTCATGTTGTAGGCATTGATAACCCTATTAAGTTATGTAGGTAGGAAATAACACTATGAGGTTTATTTTAATGTTGTTGAGTTGTTTCTTGACTCACCTCATACTTCTTAACTCCCTCGCAGATCTAGATTTCGTCACTGTATTTGTGACATTCTCAATGCTGTTCACGTTCACAACTGACGTCCAATGGTCTCCTCTCCTGCAGACTGACCTCCGTGCCATCTGATGGCCGACCGATGAACTTCCAAATCAATCCCCTCTCCTTATCACCGGTTATTTCAAAATTCATAGTTGAGTTTTTATTCTTGCATATGTAATTTTTTTCCCAAATTGTGAGTTCCTTTGGTTTTTCCAATTGTTTAAGTAAACTATGTGGTCAGCATGTCGGGTTCCCCAGCCGTTTTAGTTGGTTTTCTCAACCCGGAGCTGTTACTTATTGTAGCTAACCAAATTCCTCACGATGCTGAGTGGGCACTTGCCCCGTGCTGGCCAAAATTCCATGAGGAAATTTCTTCCCCTATGGAGACCCAAACCAGTGCAAGTCCCATCAATAGCTCTGCGCCAAGGCATCTTGCCTTAACCACTGGACTATGGCACGGGATGAATGAAATTGTTACTATCATAAATAATTATATTAGTGAAAAGCAACAATTTTTCCATAATACTTTTGTGTACTGGGATGATTATTACACAGCAGATGAATAGAAACCTATGTCAATGAAAAAAAAATTTGAATATTTACAAATATTTTACGGCAATGAAAATGCTGGTGAGTGACTTTTTTTCCAAATAAATAAATTTGTTTAATTCGACAATTCACTGCAAATTATAGCTCTCTTGTTATTCTTATTATTTACAGTTTATTCATCTATTAAATCAAATTAAGACTTCCTGAAACTATAAACATAATTTATAGGGTAAAAATTTAGAAAATATAAAATTCAATTAAAAGGCTCAAGTTTGAATATACAACATTTGAATCCATTGAACAAATTACCATTTAGCTTCTCAGGCTGCATGGGCGGTTTCAATTGTAAGGATACAATATATATCATGATTGATTATGTAGAATAAAATAAATAAAAATTCCAATGGAAAATAATACTAGCAGGTAAATTATCTATATTATATAATTTACATAACATGTAAAATTATAAATAAAATTTTATTATAAGTATATAAAATTAATATGATTGTTTATGAAATCTGAAAAATATTATCAATTAAACTGAGTTAAAAGTAGAGATTTACATAACAATGATCATCGTTTTGCAGGTTCATCATCATCGGGCCGTATGAGCACAGTTAGTGGATGTAGTGGTGCCAGTATGGGAGATTCTGGTACTCACTCTGATCCCGAAGACAGGAAGGTTTGTGCAAAACATCTCATTATTCATTTTAATATTGGTCTATTGAGGGAAATAATGCACTATGGATGTTAGAATGTATCACAAGTTACGAACTATATGGCCACAGATTGTAAACTATATAGAATGCTATTGATTACATGACTAACTACTTTTGAGATACCAACATGTTTTTTCTTATATTGCAACATCTAACAACATCATTTCTTACTATGTTCTGCATCATTAATTTTTTCCCTTTCTTTTCAATACATGTAGTAGGTAGTTTTATTTTAGAAAGAAAAATTAACACTTGGACTGGGATTCAAATCCCAGATCTCTGACTTTGCGAATCAGTATGATACCGATTACACAATCCAAACTCTGATGCAATGTCAACAATTCTTTCCATTTATACAATTTTCTATCATCAGAAGGTCTATAGCCATTGCTACCAAAAATGCCATCTGATGACTTCTATTCAAAGTATTTTTTTATTGAGAATTTATACATTACTTTTAAGCAGTAAAGCTTAATATTTTGATGTTATATTTCCAGGATTGGACATAGTTTGAGTTTGGATGATGTAATTGGTATCATGCTGATGTGCATAGTCAGAGATCTGGAGTTCAAATCTTAGTCCGAGCGTTAATTTTTCTTACTAAAATAAAACTATGTCCAATCCTGGAAAGTGTTAATTTAAAATATAACATCAAAACATTTACGCAAGTTTGGATTAGGATTTAGGTAGATTAGCTATATTTAGTTTATGATATAATTTATCTTAAGTTTTTGGATGCTACAGGATATTGAGTGAGGCTATGTGTCTTATGATGGAGGGAAAGATATTCTCCATTAAATAATAATCAAATAAATAAAGAAATGGCATGCCTTAAAATGCATCAAACTTTTATGAAAGTGGCTTAATAAGTGGAAGTGTACACATTAAAAAAAATGGGAACACTCCAGAAACATAGGTCTCTTTCGGCAGATTTTGGAGAGTACACGCATATAGCTTCATTTAAACTAAAACATAATGAACATTTTCCATTAATATCTGTGGAGGATGTCAATACCAATTACATGCTTAACATACACATGAAGAAAGGTTTGACCTATTCACAAGAGAACTGTCAACAATCGGTTGCCAAAACATACCTTGAAATTTCTTCTAGAGAAACGTTGTGATGTACCAAGGTATGTCCAAAAAATTATCTGCCACTTTTAACCCTTAATTTCATAATGTATCCTTTTGGATACATCAGTTGGTTCAGTTAATTTAATAATTTAAATAAATCAGAAGAAAACTAAGAAAAAGAAACAACTTAAATGTGTGTCTAATTATTCAATATACCTAATAATAACAGTTATACAAGATTCCGTTTCCACTGCGGTCCGCCACATTTAAATAACTAAGAGAAGAAATTTGTGTTTTGCCAATTTAAGGGTTAACTACAAGGCACTAAAATCCAACACCAAATTTCATAATAAGAATCAAATGAATTGTGAATTCTTCTTACCTCATACATCTGTTGTGAAAACAGCTGACGATGGGAATGATGTTTCCCAATACTGCAGTTCTGTGTTAAAAAAACATAGATGTATGAGGTAAGAAGAATTCACGATTCATTTGATCCTTAATATGAAAACCTCATAGCGTAAAAATCCATCATCATCATCCTTCATGGATTAGGTCTTTGCCTGTTCTGATCTCACATCTGTTCAGCCCAGCACCATAATGTAAAAATTCCCAACTTTATTGTATGAACCAACTTTTATATTTAAACTAAAGGGATTGACTCGGTAGAATATATATCTCTTACTACCTGCCATCCACACTGTGTCATGCCTCACTTTACTCAGCTATTACTCAAGCAGGGACATGCCATAGCAGGATTCTGGCTTCTATTTGTGTGCCTTGCATTTAAAAATGGCAGATAATTTTTTTGATACAGCCTTGTTATATTACAATACTTTTCTGGAAGAAATATCAAGGTAAGTTTTGGCATGCAATGGTTTACAGTGTTCTTGTAAGAAAAATCTTACTTCAATAGTCTTCCTATTTTTTTTTTGTCTTAAGATGTACAAGTATGATAAATAATCAGTAACTGAATCAGATTTTGCCCCTCACTTCATATTTTGTATCATTTCAAGGAATGGTTTGAAGGCAGCTGATAATGAGGATAAGTTCCTTGAAACTAGTGCTGGAAAGAATACAAAATATGGTTCATTTACTGATTGTTAAATAAAACCTTGTAGTATTACTTTCTAAAATATCAATGATAAATAAATTTATATTGAAAGTTGTGCAATTTTATTTTCAGATGCTTTCTTCACCATTAGATCTATCCAAGTATAATTTTGGAGTAAAGAATGGAATACAGAACTATGAAATTCCACCAGCACCAAGAAAATATTCCCCACCACGCTATACTACTGCTCCAACAAGACAGAATTCAACTCCACCTCCAATTACAGTCTCTACACCAGTTACTTCTATTGAGGTAAATTCATTTCACTTCCACAGAAGTCAGTCCTGGTGGATTAGTGGTTACCATGTCTCTGGTTCCGAGGTGCATGCATTCAAACCCAGTCATGGTCAATGAATTTATCATAAGTAATGCCACAAGTGATTTCCAAATTATCGATACATTCACAACTCATAAAGTGAGGAGTGAATTTATCTAGAGAATTTGGAATTCAAGAGTGGGATTTGTTAGGACTATTTAACGAATAAAATTAAGCTGTTTACTCACAAATCATTATTTAACTATAGTTATTTTAAAATAGTTATATATTTCATGTAAACAGCGATGTTTGAAAACAAATGAGAAACGATTGGTATGCTTCATTTGCTTCTTTTGTTTGATCACTGCAACCAGATCATAATATTATTTATTGCCAAAAGATCGCAAAGTTGTAAGAATGCACTCTAGTGGAGAAATTTATAACCAACGTTATAGGTATTAATTAATTTCTGATGTCTATGATGTAAATATGTCAATTATATTTTTCTGCGTTATTTCCTGGAAAATAATTTGTTTAAGAAAGTGCAAACAGTTGTTTCTTTTTTTGTGGTGTAATCAATTGTTACAAATGTTTTTATATTATCTCTTGTATGCGCTACGTGTTGACATTCATGCACTAAATATATACAATCTGGTAGCCGTATGTCTTAGATAGTCAGTCACTGCAAAATAATGCTATGACCTATTCAGAATGTTAAAAAGGAGGTGCTTTCTTTATTACGATAAACTTTAGTTGGTAAATTTTAGGCGAAACACGACTGTGATTGGTTGTAAATAAAAAATCATTCAAAATGTGATTGGTCATTGACTCCCATTTGGGGCATGAGTTAAATAGTCAAGACATAAAGATCCTGAGCATGGATTCCTTTGAAAGGGAATTAAAGCCACGAGTCATGTCACCGATTTACTGAACCTCAAGCCTGAAAGAAGAGGCCTGAACAAAATTTGTCACGTCTTTCATGCCAAGATTTGAATTATAATGCTAATGTCCTTAGATGTTAAAGAGAGTCATTAAATAAAATACCATAATTAAAAATAACTAAACTAAACTAAAAAATAACTCTCACAGAAGTGCAAAAGCTTATAGGAAACCAAATATAATAAGAACAGTTAAGTCTTGTAGACTGCAAAGGGCTAGACACGTGGCACAAATGGGGAATGAAAGAGGGGCATAGAAGTTTCTTGTAGGAAAACCAGAGGGAAAAAGCATCCACACGGCCATGAACTTATGGGTTCGATAGTGTCAGTGGATTATTTAGTTAGTTAGAAGTGTAAAAGCATTGAACTTTTATAGGAAGAAAATGAGGTTTGATTTAAGATTAAATGAAATGCTTCATACCTCTCCTCATTTCCAGTCTTCTAAGTAGATCGCAGTTTCAAATCCTTGGCAGATTCATCTTTAGTACTCTCTAGTTGACTGTGTTATGTTGATCAGAAGAACTACTTCTTCTTGAAAAAGTAGTTCTTCTGATCGACATAACATCAGTCAACAAGAGGGTACTGAAGATGAATCTGCCAAGGATTTGAAACCGCGGTCTACTTAGAAGACTGGATATGAAGCATTTAATTTAATCTTATCTTGTAGTAAAAGCATTACCCAGGAAAAAATGTAATCATTTCATGATTAAGGGTCGAATCTATGAATGCATTAGACCGTAAAAGGCGTTCTCTGCTGAGAAAGTTGTATCCTAATACGATTTTGCTTACTCAGAAATCTGTTCATGCGATAATAATTGTTGAAATTCATAAGCTACTTAAGAGAGAGATGAATCGTGAGAATCCCGATGATAACTGATGTAGTTTGAAACCTTGCCGCATACCTTGCTGCTTTATCCAAGATGTCGGACCTTGAAGACTTCGATCATGTTTTTGGTATACGCGGAGAAGAGGAATTTGATAGAGTCTACCAAAGAATTCAACTGGAAGAATAGGAGAATCGGCATAATATTGCACGATGCAGACGTCGTTGTATACGGTATTATTTTCGGGACGCAAGCGTAAAAATACATTCCTCTAGCAGACGAAAATAACGGAAGTGGTTTTATCGCTGAGAATTCTGGGTAATTTCTTGCCAATATTATGAAAACGACCACTTTCATGCATGACCAGTTGTTAGTGGGTAGCTAATTCGATCTTTGCACTTGCTCACGGTGAGTCAGCTCACCAGTAATTGGAAGTAATTTGAGTAGAGACTAATGTATTTGCATGCAGCCCTAAATGTCTTAGACATTGTAGTTGTAAAAATGTTTCATCAATGTTAAATTTTTAAAGTCTCCTTCTAACCAGACTTAATACATCATATGGAAATAATAGGAAAACTACTGTATCTACAGTATCTTTAAATATTCAAATATATAAACATTTATTTGCACCATTTGTTCAGTTTACAAGGCAAAGGATCAGTTTGTAAACACAGACAATTTTTTTAAATGTTCACCTAAAATAGCTCTCATATAAGTACAAGTATATCTCTATCAAAATTTGTATGTATGGGTATCAAGATTAGATTCCACAAGTTATACTAAATATTTAAATCCTAAGGGGGCATTCCATAGCATAGTTGGTTAAGTCAATATGCTATATGCCAGATGGTTGGAGGTTTGAGTCCCAGTGGAGTCAGGATTTTTAAACTGGCATAAACATTCTGATGGCACCATGGCTAGTTGGGTTGACTCAGTCTCTTAACGGAAATGAGTACCATATGTTTGTTCTGGGATAAAGATGGCCTCACACAGGGCTGACATGTTATGCTGATTGTCTGCTATCTCAAGGCCTCCTTAGGCCTATAGTGGGGCCAGTCATTTAAACTTTTTTAAAATTTAAATCCATAAAATAAACAGCAAAGAGTGTGCAAAAAAATAAAAGAAATGTCTATAATAAGAATTAAATGAGTCGTGATTTCTTCTTACCTCATACTTCTATGTTTTCTTAAACACAGCACTGCAGTATCAGCGACCATTCTCACCATATTCAGCTGTTTTCACGACTGTCAATTTTTTCTTTTGCCAGTAATTATCCAAACTGCCATCTGGTGTTCTTTTGAAGGAATTATTTTCTAAACTGCCATCTAGTGTTCTTTTGAATGAATCAGATGGCAGTTTGGATAATTACCGGCAAAAGAAAAAAATTGACAGTTGTGAAAACAGCTGAAGATGGTGACAATGGTCGCTGATACTGCAGTGCTGTGTTTAAGGAAACATAGAAGTATAAAGTAAGAAGAAATCACGATTCATTTAATTCTTATGAATTGAACCTCGTAATGTTAAAAATTCCCAAATTTATTATAGAAATGTCTATAATGTTCAGAAATCATTAATTATTATATTTGTCAGTATTTGGGAGCAGATTTTTATGTGCTAAAGGTTAAGATTGCAACATAGCATAGGTATTTTTTCAATTTAACTTGTTTACAGTTTTATAAATATAACTTTAAAAAGTTCTTCAATGATTTTTGTGGAATCTAGCAATATCATCTTGATATGATGAATGTTACTTTTGCATTAGAAAATAATGTTCCATTTACATTAGTATTATCCTAATCTATGTTGTAATCTTAACTTTTAGTACATAAAAATCCTTTCCCTAGTTATATTTGTTATTATTATGTTTAATATTGATTTTTAATTTTTAGGATCGACCTCCTTGGCCTTCACCACGCCCTGATTTGGTGGAATCTGAATCAGCCAATGAAAATGAATCAAGCAAAAGTGGTTCAAGTAAGTTACATTGAAGTACAATATAAATTATACAAATATATTTGACAGCGACATATCTGCTACACTAGCATAAATGGTAGTTTGTCTTCTTTCTGATTTAATTTATATACATTTATTAAACACAATGTGTACAGTACATATGATATACATGATATTTTCACCATTCTGCTATTAATTGGTTTAGAGTTTAAGTTCTTTTTTCGCACTTCACTAGGTGATATTTGAGGCACGGTTTGTTACAGAGTTTGCAGACACAGTCTTCCTCGGGTTCATGGTATCTTTAATTATATTATTTTTAGTCTGATCATCTTACCTCAATATTAATGTTGATTTGTTCTTGAACATGTTTCAAAACAATTCTGTTTTATCGTCAGCTTGTCCAGACTGGTTTTCTTTATGTTGCATTATGTTGTACAACCTGGATGTCGATGTCAGCTCCATCCTGTGGTTGGCCAAAGAACCTCCAAACAAGGTCACGCCCCATCGGTATATCAAAATTCATAACTCTGTTTTTGTTCTTCTGAATATAATTTTTTTCCCAAATAGTCAGCTCTTTTGTATTTTCTAACTGTTTTAATAATTTAGTGTCTGAATATATTTTATGTTTTTTCAGACCAAACATGAGCAGCAACTGCAGATTTTTCTATTTCCCCATTTTTAATATCTTTTATGTGTTCTTTGGTTCTAATTTTTAGGTTTCTTTTTGTTTTTCCTATATATATCTTTTCACAACCCATGCATTCAATTTGATATATTCCTGACTTTTTATTTTTATCAGTTTTTTCATTTTTGTTGGTTTTTATTAGTTTATTTAAACTGTAGTTATTTTTTGGTGCTAATTTAATATTAAACTTCTCAAATATCTTTTGGAATTTATTGTGTACCCAAGGGTGAAATGTGAATTTCCTATATTTTTCAAAGGTGGTTCTTCTTTTTCAAGAGAACTTCTGTTTATCATTTTTTGTTTTTTATATGGAATCTTTGTTTGTGACATATTTTCCCATGGAAGCCATAGGTGGCAAAACATGTGTACAAGTGGCAAAGTCGAAAATTTGGTCCTTTCCATTCATCTGTGTTTAATGCTTCCATTTCCATGATTTCGTTTGGAATCTCCCTGGCTTTTCTCTGTCTCTCCTCGATTACTGTTTTGTATGCCTGCGTCTCTGGTAGTCCGAAGTATTTTCTGATGTCTTCTATGAAGTAAAACTCCTTTGCTATTATGTAGGCATAGCTATGTCTTGTGAATCTTGAAATTGAGAGACCCTGCTTTAGGAATCTGGCTTTATCTTCTTTCTGATTTAACAGGTCAGGCAGGTTTTGATACCCAGCGGGGTTGAAAGTTTTAATTGTATACTTTTCAATCTCAGGGCTAGGAGGGGTGATGATATACAATTATTAGTTGCTGTAATGCTCACCCAATATCTGGTTTAAATTCCACCCCCCCCCCACAATGTAAAGAAGACATGTACTGTTGGTGATGTAAAGCCTGATGATCCATTAGTTCTTTTTTGACAGCAATAGGCTATATGTAAGCATCTGGTTTCACCTTCTTTCTGTTTATTGTCATCTCTCATACAACACAGAAAACCTATACGTATACTCATCCTACATTCCTCTCTATCATTATAATCAGCAGCAGCACTACAGCCTGATTCGAGCCGGCTTCCCTCAGAATCCTCTTCTGGCAACCAGCCGTCACCATTTTTACCTTTTCTTGCCAAGTTTCCAACAATTGATCCATTTGGTATTATCTGATTCTTTCAGTTTCCTAGCAAAGATTTTTTTTTACAGAGTAAAAAAGCAATCCTGAAGGACAATGATTTTCTGTTTCCATTGGGGTTTCTGTCCCAGCTGATAGGTCTCAAGTATAGTGTCAAGAATCTGCTGTTCTACTGGACAATTTAGAGAATAGAAATTGTACATTATGATCATTAAACTAACCAAAGTCCCACCTACAATTCTAATTGCAATTAAAATAAAATTAATTTTACACCCAATTCCCTTCTATCTCCAAGATTGAAAATTTTACAATTAAAATTTTCAATACCACTTGGTTTTGAATCCAAACTGCTAGTCAGAAGGCAGGCATGTTATTGCCTGATATAGTATGGCAATAACAATAATTATGTTAAAATAAAAATGTTATAATTATAAAATTTTCTTGGGACTTTCATTTTAGTTCTCTGTAAATTAGATTCTGAATTAATAAATAGAGTTGGAGAAAATGTTTTAACATTTCACCTCACAAAATCGCGTATCTTCACGATACCGGTTTCAAAACTATAGTATTACTTCCATCTTCAGTCAAATTCCAACTGTTGAAATTTCGTCGTTAACATCATCTTCTGAACTGACATCTGGTGTAGATTTTATGAACTTGGAGATTAAATTATTCTCCTTGGGGATATCAAAATTCATTGCTTTATATTTATTCTTCTGAATGTATATCTTTTCCCAAATTGTTAATTCTAAAGGTTTCTCCAAATGTTTCAAAAGTTTAGTGTCTTTTCAGATTTTCTAGCAAACTATGAGCTGCAATTGCCGATTTTTCAATTTCACCATTTTTAATATTTCTAAGGTGTTCTTTTCTACGAATTTCTAAATTCTTTTTAGTTTTTCCTATATATACTTTATTGCAGTCATTGCAACTGATTTCGTAAATTCCAGATTTTTTACTATCTGGGACATTAACTTTCTTATTGGTTACTAGTAGATTATCCAGGCTAAATTTGTTAATAGGTGTTAATGCAATATAAATTTGTTAAATATTTTTTGAAATTTTCTGTGTGTTTCAGGATGGTAAGTAATTTTCTTGAAATGTTTATTTTCTTTTGAATCAGGTTGTAGGGTGATGTATTCTTTAAGGGTCGAATGTTTGAACGCATTAGACAGTAAAAGGCGTTCTCTGCTGATAAAGTTTTATTCAAACACATTTTTCTTACTCAGAAATCTATTCACGCGGTAATAATTGTAAAGCTACCTGACAAGGTACCTTAAGATCGTAGCTCAAGATATAAACTTATGTGAAAATCCCGAAGGGAACCGATGGTAACCGATGTAGTTTGAAACTTATCCAAGATGTCGGACCTTGAAGACTTCGATCATGTTTTCGGTATACGCAGAGAAAGGAATTTGATAGAGTCTACCAAAGAATTCAACTGGAAGAACAGGAGAATCGGCGTAATATTGCGCGTCGCAGACGTGTTTGTATATGGTATTATTTGCGGGATGCAAGCATAAATGCATTCCTCTATAACAGACGAAAATAACAGAAGTGGTTTTATCGCTGAGAATTCTGGGTAATTCGTTGCCAATATTACGAAAACGTCAACATTCATGCATGACCGGTTAAGGCGGCCGTTAATTCGATCTCAGCTCACCAGTGATTGGAAGTAATTTGAGTAGAGAGTAATGTATTTGCATACGACCCTAAGTCTTTTTTTGTTGTTGGAATCTCTTTAACTTATTTATTATTATCTCCTTTCCAAAACCATTTGACATAGCAATGTTTAAAATGTGATTGAATTCCTTCTTAAAATTTTCTTCACTTTCACATACCAAATTAAATGTGAAAACCCTACTTTCTAAGCCTAGGGCTACTTTTCCTGATCTGAATGTTTCCAGAACCTCAACTTCTAACTGTATATTCTTTTGATAGAGATGGTGAATTTAGACCTTTATTGCCAAAGGGTAATCTGATTACTGAGTATGTGTTTTCCATTAGTTTCCAATATAGTTTTGACATTCTTATCTACATCCTGTTTATTCAGGCCAATTCATGAATATGACTTGAATATTGAGATTTTTACCATAGTAATTATTATATTTTTAAAATTATTATTTTAGTATCTTATGATCTTAGGATATCCCTACACTCATATCCCTACAATTTGATTCATCTCAATGATAGATAAATCATATTTGAAGAGAAAAATTTTTCTCTTCAAATATATATAGTCCTATCTGTAAGTTATTCTCTGAATTAGAAATTATGCATGGAGCTTAAATCCATTGACTCATCAAAACATTACATTGAGTAAACAATACTGTTTTTGCAGCTTTTACTGTTTAGTTTAAAATCCATATATTGTATAGAAATATAGTTATGAAACAAATATAAACTATTAATCAATTTTATACATTATCATCTTTCTATTTAAAGGTTCAAATATAAAATCACCTGCAAGTAGAAGACGGACCAATAATGGGAATAACTCAAATAGCAATGATGTCCAACCAGATGAAGAATGTGCTGCAGATTATTTGGATTTACAAGATGTACAAGAGGAACTCGGAGGCTGTGATTATGTTAATGTTCCTGGAAGTGATACTATCAAGACACCTGACAAAGAAGCTGTACACAGTGCAATAACATCAGAAACAATGGCTACTGATGAAAGTGAAGATTTACCTGATTATGTGAATGTTTGTGTACCACAGCCAGAAACCAAAGTTCCACCACCAGTGCCACCTAGAAATAAATAAACAAATGTTCACATTAGTAATAACCTGAACCTGTTATAATGCTCTAGTTTGTCAGTTGGTTAAATTATTCAGGCATTTGCCTGGAGTACAATAAATGAATCCATATTTAATTTATGTATATTTATCCCAATAAAATGTTTCATAAAAGTAATTTAAAACACTATTTTTCAATACTCCCACTGCTCTTGATACATTTTGGTTTTATAAAATGTATGTTAAAATATTTTTATTTTTTTAAATAATTCATTTAAACAGCCAATAATGGAAGCTAAACATTATGTCAGAATAAATTTTACTATATATAACTATTATATGGTATCAATAAACAAAAATAGTAACCTTAATATATTTAAATTAATAGTTCAATATATTAAGTAATTTTAAAACATCTTAAATTGGCATCAATGTCATTTGAAAAAAATTAAGTATATTTGGATTTGCTATAATAAATTAAAGACACCCCACTATCTGCCATGAAGGCCTTTGTGGATATGTTTGCAAGGATTCAAAATTCTCAGCCAACATTGCAGAGGAAGTACGATGGTTAATTAATTTTATTGGATGCTGATTGGACCTGATGACATGTATGGAAATAAAAGAGCCATAGTTAGACACATTGCTGCAGTAACTACCAAGTTCACATATATACTTATTGTATGTTATATTTACTGTTCCTGTCATTAATTGAGAATTTGTAACAAATTATTTTGTAACAAATGGATTTGACTTCACAAATTGCATAATATGCAATATATTATATTTGCCATTTGCTTTTATTCTTTTAAAATCCAGTTTATCTGCAATTCATTATTACAACTTAACATCCTATTCAATCTAGATCATTTAAGGGCACTAGCCTCACTATTGATTGTAGATAAATGATTATTGCCAAATGCAGTAACATTCTGTATAATGCATTGCTCCATCCATATGATTATTTTAGAAAGATCTCTGTTGAATCTGAAACAAGCAGGATTGCAATGGGAACATTAAATATTTTTTCTGCTTACATTTATAGCAGCAAAGTTGAGAGAATTGGGGTACAACACAACACGTCTCTCTTCTTGTGATCAATTCATTCAGAGTTATTTAGTAGTGCTGAGCAGTACTACTCGTATATCAAATTAAATTCAGTGCACATACATTGTAAAATGAATTACTTTTGCCATGAAAATGAAAGCACGTGAATTAAAACAAGTTAGGTATTTAGTTCTTTAAATCTTCCAAGAAAAAGATTGAAATAAAATACTAAATTCCATAAGAAATAAATAAGAAGGTGAGCAATTTATTTCCATGTAAGAATTTGCCATAATTATTTTTTTAATTAGCCATTTCCAAAATAAAATCCTTAAGTTGTCCTGTGTGTTCATACTTTGAAACTCTGTGCTATTTAAAAAAAATAATAAATGTATACTTTTTTTTACTATTTACTGTTATCTATCAATAAATTAGTATAAAAAATAAACTGATGTAATATGTTATTCATTTTTAAACAGTTTTAGAAATACTTTTAGAGATTATTAAAAGCAACATAGAAAAATTATATGCTGAAGGGAGGGATAATATGAAGTTGATGTAAGAGAGGTAGGTAGGGACTTGGGCAGACCTTCCTCATGGCAGATATCAATTATGTCTTACATGAGAGAGATATTAAATCTCCAGGTTCTTTTAAAGCTATTTTATATAAATACAGGTAATGTTAATATTGTATTGTATTTTAAATTATTGTCTAATATTTGTATTTATATCAATTGATGTTTCTTGTAAAACTAATATTGTCTTTGATACATTGATCATGTGTTATAAATTATTCTTTTGGGGTGCACACAGAACCATAAGGGCCTAAAGGAATTATGCTTTAGATTATATGGTACGTCATTCTTACCAGTAAGTGTATCTTATGTGAATTATAAGAATGCTATATAAAACGTTTATAAAAAATTCTGATTTTATATTCAATCCTATGTGTAGATAATTCTTTCTCTTTTTATTTTTGAACTAAAACGAAAGCTGTATCTTTACAAATAATGTAAAGTGAAAAACTGTATTGGAAGTTATGTTTTCTAATGTTAAATGTTGTCAGGTATCAGGTTATTTATTCCTGGCCCTTATGGAACTATATACTATGTCCATCAGTAGGCAGATGGAGTGCCAGATTTTTCACTTTTTACCACAAATGTTTATATATTTAGTACTCCCATTGCTGGAATAAAGCTTACCAATGGCTTTCCCATATGGCTACATTGTGTATTATATAATATTACTCTGAGAAGAGACCTGTAAATAACCATTGAATGTAAAGGTTGAAGTGACATATTAAAGCATATAATAAATAGTTGTGAAGATTTAACAGACAGAATAGAGATAAAATTAAGTACATCTCTAAATTTAAAATGGAAGTCATTTTAATCATAAAGATACAAATACGTATTATAAAATACATAGCTGATAAGTGTATATACCACTTTGAATAGGACCATAACAGGATTGTTCATTTTAGAAAACTAATTATTGTTTACCAGAAAACACTTGCTCTAAAGAGCAGCATTATAGTTTCTAAATCAATTTGTATAAAATCTGATATTTTGGATATGTTGTTGCAACATTACTCTTATTTTATATTTAAATGTGATGGCAATGTTTATGGCTTCTTGAGGCTAGAATAATTTCTCTCTTTTTCTTCTAACAGATGTTCTCTTTTGATGGGGTAGTTTTTGAATATTATGATTTATGACCTTATAGAAGGGTTTTCAGGCTGTTGGTCATGGTCTTGAGGCTTGAAGTTCCTCAATGTTTCACAAGAGACTGTCTCTTGAGGATGCCGGACGTAGTGTGGCAAAAGTCAGGATACATCAAGTCTCAAGACCATGATCAAGAGCCTGAAAATCATCTACAAGATCATAATACAAACTCCGGACATGAAAGCCTAAGTCAATATATTAGTGTCTCCATCAATCGTAATCCTTCTACATTTCTCCATCTATTATTTCTTATCACTTTTCTTCTTCATCATTGAAGGTGCCTCTTGACTTACTCTAACCATCTACATCTTTTTATTTGACCAACATTACAATATTTGTACTTCTAGTCCAGGGGCATTAAACAATGCTGATTAAGTGTGACAAGACACACCTACTCAATCCTATATCAGACAAGCCGATAAGGTAAAACATTGCTACAGTTGTGTTGCTTCATAGCAAGTGCATGTGCATATGGGTAGGAGGGAAGGCCTTCTTTTCACACCTAATGAATAAGGTTTAACAGCCATAGTCCTTAGTTTTGACATCAGATTCCTATCTAATTTGGAGATGTCAAGGTGTTTTTGATGTTTTTATTTGAATTAACATTTTCCAATGCGGGATAGAATCAAATTTAAGAAAGAAAAATGAATGCTATTAGCCTTCGGACAAATTGTATACATTGAAAGAAATGTTAATGCTTGTATCATCGTTTGAATGGTGTAATGGACAGCACACTAGTACGTAGAACTAGGGGTCCAGGGTTCAAATCCCGGTTCAAACATTAATTTTTCTTCCTTAAATTTGACTCTATCCAGGATTGGAAAATATTAATTCAAATAAGAACATTGAAAATATGAAGCTTTACCGTTAAAAAGTAATGTATAAATTCTCAATAAAATTACTTCTGAATAGAAGACGTCAGTTGGTAGCGACAGCTATTAGCCTTTGGACGAATGAGAATTGTAAAAGTTGAAAGAAATCTTAATGTTTGTATCATCATTTGAATGGTGTAATGGACAGCACACTAGTATGTAGAACTCGTAGAACTAGGGGTCCAGGGTTCAAATCCCGGTTCAAACATTAATTTTTCTTTCTTAAATTTGATTCTATCCGGTATTGGAAAATGTTAATTCAAATAAAAACATTGAAGATATGAAGCTTTACTGCTAAAAAGTAATGTATAAATTCTCAATAAAATTACTTCTGAATAGAAGACATCAGTTGGCAGCAACAGCTATTAGCCTTTGGACGAACGAGAATTGTATACATTGAAAGAAATTTTAACGTTTTTATCGTCATTTGAATGGTGTAATGGACAGCACACTAGTATGTAGAACTCGTAGAACTAGGGGTCCAGGGCTCAAATCCAGGTTCAAACATTAATTTATCTTTCTTAAATTTGATTCTTTGTCAAGGTGTATTTATTAATATTCTTATGACAGGAATGTTGTGCTTTTCACAGCATGGTTCTTTGATATGGCAAAGGTGACTAATCAAACTCCACTGTTGTTACTATCTTCATGAAGACAGAATTTGCTTATTTTTGACCTGAACATATTTTCCAATCCCTCTTCCATTTTATTTTATGATTGTGAAGCATGGTCTCTTATTTTAAGGGAGGAGAAAAGAATATGAGTATATGAGAAAACAATTTTGAAAATTTTTGGACCAAAGAGAGATAAATGGAGAAGACAACATAACAGAGAGTTACATTATCTTTATGGGAAACCAGATATAATAGGATCAATTAAGTATAATATACTATGATGGACAGGACATGTAACATGGATGGGGAATGGAAGAGGTGCATGGAAACTTCTTTTATTAAAAACAGAGGGAAAGCATCCAATAGAGAATGAGGTGGGAGAATAGCATTAACCATGATTTAAGAGAAGGCCAATTATATAGGGGATGATTAAAAATATTAGCTCAGGATAGGGATGTATGAAGAGCTTATGTCCATGTGCCAGTGATTTAGTTATAAGTCTTGTATCACTCTCCTTAGAAATCTAACCTCTGCAGTTTATAACTTATTATATTTTGTACTTGTAACTTATTTTTCTTGTAAGTCCTTGTTTCCTCAATAAGATTTAGGCACTCTCCCCCTAGAGAAGGGTCCCGGGTTCGAGTCCCGGTCTAGGCGAAAATTTTTCTCTTCAAATATAATTTATCCTTCAATGAGAAGTGTTAAATTAATAATAAAATCGTCATACTAATTTAGTTACACTTGTTTTTGTATATATGTCATTGGCATGGCCCATGGTCAGCATTCTGCCTCATACTGATATCAAGGAAACCAAGGTTATGACTTATTTCATATACAACAACCAAGATTGTGGAAACCCTTTTCTATTTAATTATATGCTAATATTATAGGTGCTATTTATAAATACGAGGCATGTTTTTAAAGTAAGTTCCAAAAGGCTGTAGGAATTAAATGGGAATATATTTACAAACCATTTTTTGTTGCATTTTATTCCCCACACTTCAATTACTCTTCAACATAATCTCCACCATTATTGAGGCATTTATCGAGTCAGGGCACAAGTTTTTCTATCCCTCATTGCCTGCGATACGAATCACTCCCACACTGCTGTTTTCACTTCATCGTAGCCATCAAAACGTTAGTCACCAAGGAACGTCTTGAGGTGCAGGAAGAATCTTTTCATCGACAGCATGCACAAAATCGTCATTGATCAATGATGGCCGACCGATATGCTGTTCGTCGTGCACAGAGATGCGGCCCTCATTGAATTTCCTAACCCATCTCCTGACCATTCCATCACTAATAGCATCTTCATCATAACCTCACTAAATTGACGATGAATTCCAGCTGGTTTGATGTTTCCCGCATTCAAGAAATGGATAACAGATCGTATCTCATAGTCAATGGGGTGCTCGATCACTTTAAACATTTCAACTGATCACAACTAACCACACATATGGACTGAAGCTCTGAAACTGCATGTCCAGCTTGCCTGAGGACTTGCACCAACACAACCTCTCTGCCAAGAAACCAAAGTTTAAACTACGCGATCTGCTACAATTTTTGCACCAGCATAACCACTGCTAACATTTTATTGCACTGTAAACCACAGTGACCGGTACCATTTATTGAACCATGCGTGTTGGTGCTGGATAGTACCAATGTTGTTGATAATTACTTTGAGTCGAGAACATAGACTGCTTAAATTAACATATCTTTGCCCGGGCCCATAAAAGACAAAGATTAATTCACCTTTCCTTAATAAATTGTTAAGCATGTAATTAATATATTGTAAGCTATACAGATTACGATCGTGGAAGTTTCAAGGAAAGAGGGAATCATATTTGCTGGAGAAAGCTTTGGAACTTTATAGTCATATCTGACATGACTAGCTATTAAATCAATAGACAAAAGTTAATTAAAAACAGATAAATTATATTTAATAAGAGTCAAAAAAACAGTCAGATATAACATTCAAATAAATAAAAGATAGTTAGCTTAACATTGAAAATAAGTTGAGAAAAGAAAACGATAGTCTTATCGATCATCTAACAAAATAATAATTATAAACATACGTACTCTCTTTCATTCACACTAGTCCCGCCAAGGGTTAGGGTGCACGATCCTTGTGGCCCCACCCTGGCCTAAGGGACCAATAAACAAAACCAGCTCCTCCGAGCTATATCGACTAGACTCCTTTTGGTTGAGAAACAGATGATCTGCTCTGATGTTAGTAAGCGCAGCTATATTTGAGGGTTCATTAGGAGAGGGGAGGATGTGCGATAGCACACAGTGCGTAAAGGAAAAAAAAGGGGGAGGTTACGTGGGAGAGAATTTGACACTGTTTCACTAAGATCACAGAAGATATGGAGATGCGATGATGTATTGGTTGCGCAGTATGACGTAATCCATGTATCGAAAGCTTGATTTCGGTACAGACTGAAGAAGAAAACATGCATGCAAAAAATTATGATTTCAGCGATGCAACGGATATAATTGAAAATGGAACTTAATTTAAAAGCACGCCTCGTAAGATATAGGAACATATAAATGACTTTGGTATTCACTTGAAAGATTGTATATATGTTTTTAAAAAGTAGTTATTGATGTTGAACATAATTATTTATATGTTTATAGTTATACCACACAATATTTTTAAAAAAGTCAGACCATTATATGACAGCATCTACAGTAATTACTTTATTAAATATTTACACCAAATTACAAATCACACATGCTACCAACATAGAGGACATTCTATCCATCCATTCAATGGCTGATTGGCTTAAATTCGAGCTTTGGCCTCCCTTAACTTCTGCTTCCAATCATTTCTATTTTGCGCAGTAAGCCTCCAGTTGCAACACTTAAGTAGGTTTGCAGCATCTTCCTTAATACCATCCTCCCATCGTTTTTTCAGTCTTCCATCTCGTCTATTCCCCATAAAACTTGCTGTAAGCACTTTTTTTGGTGCTCGGTCTGTTGAGAGCCTTTGTACATGGCCAGCCCATTCTAATTTCTTTAACTTAATAAAATTGACAAGGTCAGGTTCATTGTATTTGTCATACAATTCTTTGTTGTATCGTATTCTTCACTGACCATTAATATTTATCGGTCCACATATTTTCCTGAGAACTTTTTTAAAATTATTTAGAGCCACCTCTGATCTTTTAGTGAGGCTCCATGTCTCACTACCATAGGTCAAAACTGATCTTATTAAAACTTTATATAGCCTTATTTTAGTTGCTGAGTGTATGTTATTACTCTTAATTATTTTATGAAGTGAGTAATAAGCTTTGTTGGCCAGTTTCAGACTTCTTTATATTTCAATGTGTTGATCGTTATTATCTGTAATACATGAGCCAAGATAATTAAAATTTTTCACAATGTTAAAACCTAATTATTTTATGCTATTAGATTGCTGTTTAACATCTGTCTGTATCATAACTTGTTTTTTCTGTATGTTTGATTTCTAGGCCTGTATCTTCTGTGGCTGCTTTAAATTCTGTATAAAATTCTTCAATGGCTTTGTTACTTCTGCTTAACAGACATATGTCATCTGCATACCCTATTATCAGAGGACATACTATAACCATCTTAATCCAGTTTTCAAAGTGGATAAAAAGTATTCAATTTACATTAGAAGTCCTATATTTTCCAGTTTACACCTTTGTTTTTTAATCTGTATTTATTTTTAAACTTGTGTTTATGAAATTAACTTGTTTCTAAAATGACTGATTCAGTTTAATGTTTTGATAATGAATAAAGCAATCTCCATAAGATTTTCTAGATAAATAAAACTTAAAGAACAAAATGTAGGCCTGCACAATATTATATATGATATATCTGGAAAATTAAATTACATAGAGATATTAAAACTTTAAGGCATAATACAGAATGTCCCATTCAAACCTCCCACATTTTAATTAATCATAACTAACAAAGTATGCAGAATTATGATTTGAGGCCAATGTTAAACGAAACAGAAACTCGAAGAATTTTCATTGCCACACACTAAAACACCTCTATATGTGCACCATTAGTAGCACAAACAATATCAAGTCTGTATTCGATTTCGTGCCATGTTCTGTCCAACATGTCCATTGCTACTGTTGCAATTGTGTCAAGGATATGGGTTTGTAAATCATGAAGATCTTCTACTGGAGTCATAAACACATGGTCTTTTACATACCAGAAAACAGTTTGTGCTCATTTCTGAGGAGTTGCCATTTTGTTTTATGTCATTATTGTCCTATGGACAGTGACAACACAACAATCTGCCAGAATACAAGCTGCTGAAATGAGATTCCTCAGACCAATAGCAGGATATCAAAGAAGAGATAAAAAACGTAACACAGAAATAAGACAACAACTAAAAGTAGAGGAATTAAACACAACAATAGAGAAATACAGAACAAACTGGAAAAAACACTTGGCAAGGATGACGGAGAATAGAATACCAAAAGCAGCATACAGCTATTCACCACGAGGAAGAAGAAGTTTGGGAAGTCCAAAGAAAAGATGGAAAGAGCAGCAATTTGGAGCCAGAACAGGCTAGTAAATAAGCCTAAACCGTGAAGAAGAAGAAGTCATTATTGTCAAACATGTGACAGATGAATTAACTGCAACAATGAAAACAAAAATTCTTTGAGTTTCCCTTTCTTTTAATACCAACCTCATTTCATAATTCCACATACTTTGAGAGTTATGATTAATTAAAGTGTGGGAGGTTTGAATGGGACACGGTGTATATAAACATAGTACATAAAAACTTTGAACTTTGTTCAGGTGTAATCAGAAAGATTCATTGATCCCATACATACTGAATAAGTAGTTGAAGGGAAGTCTTCTCATAAAAAATACAATTGATATTCCATTCATTTTAAGTATTTTGTTTCAGTTTTCATTTTTCTTTTTATAAAAGTCAAACAAGTCTGAAATACTAGAAACAGATAATACATGCACAAATTTTCATGAGTTTGCTATGATTACTTGTAATAATTATAATTTTCAAGCAACCACAATATCAATTTTATAAAAATATAACAGTAAGTTAATGCAACATTTTATTATGTGCATTTGTGCTTGGTTTTGAAGCCCAAGAGATTATTTATAAACCAAAAAAGACAGGAGGAACTTCAGGAATCTGAAATATACTGTGGACCTCGGATATAGGACTCGGTCATGAATCTCAAATTTTACATTATTCATTATTTAAATTAAATATTAAATGTAACAATTATATTAGTGTTAAATTTTTTCTAATTGCTAATATTTTTGCAATTAGTATATTTAAGTTTCCTAAATAAATGCATTTATGTAGTATTTTGTTAATTTTATATTATTATTATATTTCCTGTTGTATAGGAATTTACAATACTAATGCATTTCATATGTAAAGGCATATAGTTGTGATGTTATTGTGAATGTTAGAGAGTATAATTGTGTAAGGCAACTAAATAACACAAGAATTCATGCTCTTGTGGAATGTATTTAATAAAAAGAACATTTTCTATAATAATTTGTTTTCATTTAGTACTAAATAAATCTCAAATTATATTTGAAGAGAAAAGTATAATTTTGCCTTCAGTGATGAATGTTAAATTTATAACAAAAACATTGAAAGAAGCTCTACTGGCTTTATAAAGTAATGTTAAATTCCCATTAAAAAGTCTTCTTAAATAAGAAGCTGCCATTCATGTGTCGAGCAACGATTTTCAAGCCTTTGGCACTCTTGGGAATTGAAATATATAAGAGAAAAAATTTGCGTTTAAATTGGAGACTTTGAATAGCTCAATGGCAGTGCATCAGCATATGAAACTAAAGGTCATGGGTTCAAACCCCAGTCTATGCATATATTTTTCTTTTTGAATATAATTTGATCTTCAATGAGAAATGTTAAATTTATAATAAAAACATCTAAATAAATCCACTTGTGATGACGTAATGGTTAGTGTGTCAGACTGATGTACAAGAGATCTAGGTACAGTTTCTGGTTATGCTATAGGAATTTGTCTTTTGAATTAGTTATCTAAAACAGTGTCCATTCAATTTTATGAGGAAACTAAGTACCGGTAGCTGATGAAAATTTTGTGGTTTTTTATTGAGTCTCATATTTAAAATTTTTATCCATATTAGTTATAATTTCTGTATTGGGGATTTTTATATGTCATCAGCCAAGTTGAAATAACCAATATAGTGATGGGTCATTCGCAAATGAACTTCTTCAATGAAGCACTTCATTTATAAGAACTTCTCACTTTCATTTATTATTATCTAACTCTGACTCCATAGATGTTGAGGAAAAGCTATTTCTTTGTTCTAACTTTTATAGTTTTTATAACACACACACACATATATATATATATATATATATATATGACAGAATGTAGACTACCAAAATGAAAAATGTGAACACCTGCAACAATGGTTTATTTTACGAAGTAATATTTTGAGGTTCTTTTAATTAAGTTTTTTTGAGTCTGTAATCATCTTACCTCAATTTAATGTTGATTTGTTCTCGAACATGTTTCAATATAATTTTCTATATCATCTTTAGATGGCCAAGCTGAAGATGATATAGAAGATTATATTGAAACATGTTCGAGAACAAATCCATCTAGCCAAGCTGAAGAAGATATAGAAGATTATATTGAAACATGTTCGACAACAAATCAACATTAAATTGAGGTAAGATGATTACAGACTTAAAAAAACTTGACCTGCAACAATACTCAGTAATTTGTTTACTTTTCCCAATCTAGTATTATTCTCAAATCTACAAGATTAACATTCAGCTTGATAAATGTGTGCAGCCTTTCTTTTGAAGATATGACATTTGAATGAATAAAATATCTCTTGTTCATAATTTGATGATGGCAGGGGAAAGGAACTAATATCACAAGAACCAAGAATTGAGAAAACTTAATTTTTATGTTTGAACATTCCTTGTTTTTCCCAGCATAGCAAAACTTGAAAAGTGATTTCACTACGGTATTCCATGTTTTTTAGTGTTTATCACTGCTAATTGAAAATTTAAAAATAATTACTAGATGACAAGGTTATATCTTTTATGATATTCTATAGATATATTAAGCAGTGTATAAATAAATTGTGGACAAAACCCCTAGGATATTCATAGGGCTCTTAACAGCTTTGAGATCAAAATCTTTTCCAAGTTTATGTCACGTCGAGTCTCCTTTCTCCAAGTTTACGTCATGTCAAGTCTCCTGGATATTAATAATAATGAATGAAAGAGGATGAGGGTGAATTACTTGTGCTTTAAATCCGGTAGTTATCATTTGACTCCATGGCACAAGCAGTTAGATGTTTGTTTCTCACCGCTAAGATCTCGAGAATGAGCCTCCGGTCACTCCATGTAGGTTTCATGGTGGACAAAATGGAGATTGGGCAGGTTTTCTTGAGATTTCTCCAGTTTTCCCCACCACAAATTTCATTTCTCCATATTCATCTCATCTATTTTGTTTTATTTCATTCAACCCTATGACAGTGAATCAGGCATAGTCAGCCAGCAACCTTGTCGTTCACAGATCTCTATAAATGTAGGGACTTCATCTCTTCTTACCCTTCGATCTGTTCCTCAGTTGGACACGAGTTGAGGCTATTATTGTTATTATTATCATCATCATCATCTGTGGAAAGGTAAACTCCTACAGAAAATTCCAATCCATTATGTTGATGGTTAGTCCACCACTGTGGTCTCAATGTAGCATGCTGGGTGAGGTTTTTTCGGGCTTTTTCCTCACTTGTAAGACAAAATGTCAAGAAGTTTTAAGGCCCAAATAGTTCCCGAAAGTCATCTGGCCATCATAATTATCATCATTCATATTTGTCTTAGATTAAGCTTAGGATTAAGGACTCTCCTGGCACATCATTATCATCATCACCTATCGTATATCGGGACAGCCATATTCTTGCCTTCCAGGTGCCCCTATATCAGAAGTGAGTTACAAATTATGCCAATGCCAGGATAGAACACCAGAAAATCGAAATAATAACCTGGGACATTGAAAAAAAAACAAAATATTGATGATCTATGTGTGAGCTATAATAACCTTTCACATAAAAAAAAATTGCTTCATAGCTCTAAGAAATAAATGCCAGGCTGATTCTGATTATGCTTATCAGGAAGGAAAAATAATTCATGGTCGGCCTAAGAAGAGATGGTCAGGTAAACTGAGTTCTCACTATGGTTCAAACAGGCCTAGAGGGCCCTTAGCCCACCATCCGGCTGCTGGCCTCACATCCACATGTGTTAATCACAGAGATAGACAAGTATTCTGCCAGTGTAGAGGTGACATGTGGTCAGCAAGTCGGTGTTCCTCAGCATATAGGCCTATAGCTGGTTTGCTCAACCTGGAGCCGCTACTTATTGTAGCTACCCAAATGCATCACGATGCTGGGTCCATACTGGCCGAAATTCCATGAGAAAATTTCTTCCCCCATGGAGACCCGAACCAGCGCAAGTCCCGCAGCTCTGCGACAAGGCATCTTGCCTTTACCACTCCACTATGGCGCGGGACCGAAACTTCCTTAATAAGCCTAAAATGTGAATTAGATTATAATGCTTCTTTTTTTTTTTTTTTTTTTGCATGTTCTCTGATGCACGGGGACACCACTTAGTTCCTGATGGAATCCAGATAATTCTCTTCAGATAAAAAAAGTTAATTACGAGAAATCGAAGAATTTCTGCTCCGTAACCAGGAACGCTAATTATAAACCAGGAGGCTGGTTATCAAAAAATCCCTGACAGGTTTATGGATATATGATTTGAACTAGACACCTCCCGAAAGAAAGTCTCAAATGCTACCGTTTTAGCCAACTCACTAGGTATTTTCAAACAGAGAATTCGACATGCATAACAAAAGTACTGTAATGTCATTCATCAGTCAAAGTGTACACTGAGATCATATGGCCATCGCAATCATCATCATTCATATCCATCTTAGATTAAGCTTAGGATTAAGGACTCTCCTGGCGCACCACTATCGTCATCATCATCACACATCATATCATCGGGGCAACGTAACCCCGCCTTCTAGGCGCCTCAATCTCATAAGTGGGTTACAATTACGCCAATACCAGGAGAGAACACCAGAAATGTCCAAAAAGGACAAACCTGGGGCATAAAAAAACGCTGAGAGTATCGTATATTCTAATTATTACTATTAGTACTATGACACATGTACCGTACATTCTAATTTAGTGTGTCCATTCGTCCCGTTTTTCCCGGGACAGTCCTGTTTATTTTTAAATATCCCTCTGTCCCGAAAGTTTTCTTGAGGACGCTCAAATGTCCCGCTTTTAGGATAATGCTTTGTCAATGTATTTATGAATGGCGACTTTCGTTTTGTTCTTTATTATGTAATTACAAATATGAACGTTAGAAAGTGTCAGATGCATAGCCTAACCACGATGCAATGTTTGGTCTATAATCTTTATTTTTTACTCTCATATATTGGTAACTAGTACATTTTTCAAATTGTCAGTCCATGGTCAGTGCTGCCAATGCCGCAGATTTCCTGCTGATTCTGGTACTTTGGCGGTGGAGAAATACAATTTTAACTTAGATAAAAGATATTTAGTTAGTGGATTTTTATAGCTCTTGCAGCGATAAATAAATATTTTTAAAGTTTATAAATAATGACTTTAGTGGTTTTTGATTAATGTAACTGAGTAACTAATTTTAATGGAGAATAAAAAATGGATATAATTTATACGTGCAATTTGTAAAATTTGTTTCATACAATTTTTGAAACTTCCTTTTATATTTAGTTAATGTCCCACCTTTTTTATAAAATGTCCCAGGTTTTTCCTTTAATTTTTTGTACATGTCCCCTTTTACATTGAAAGTATTATGGATACTCTATTCTAATTATTACTTTAGAGAGTATTTACATGCAAAGTTTATAATTTGGTGGAAACATTGACAAACAATATGGAGATCAATGGGTATCCGGGAAATATGATACCAATATGGAAGTCCGCGCGGCCTTGAACCTTCGGGTTCGATAGTGCCAGTGAGTTAGTTAGTTAGTTATATGGAAGTCACATAAATTGATCTATGATTTGAACTAGACACCTCCTGAAAGAAAGTCTCAAATGCTATCGTTTTAGCCAACTCACTAGGTATT
Source organism: Diploptera punctata (assembly GCA_030220185.1). Lineage (NCBI taxonomy): Eukaryota > Metazoa > Arthropoda > Insecta > Blattodea > Blaberidae > Diploptera > Diploptera punctata. The sequence continues at coordinate 2,226,924 of JASPKZ010003852.1, forward strand.
TTCAAACAGAGAATACGACATGAAAAACAAAAGTACTGTAATGACATTCATCAGTTAATAAAACGAAGGTCAAAGTGTACACTGTGAGTACCGTATATTCTAATTTATTACTACTAGTACTGTAGTACCGTATATTCTAATTTTTACTTTAGAGAGTATGTACATGTAAAGTTTCTAATTTGGTGGAAAACTGACAAACAATATGGAGAACCATGGGTATCCGGGAAATATGATATCAGTATGGAAGTCACGTCAGTTTGTACAACCGAGTTTCGTTGAAGAAATTTCACTTTGAGGAATCATTATTGAGGTCAAATGAGCGAGTTTATGAATGATTCAGCTGTGCAATGCACATTGAGTCAAACAAGGTGCGGCAAAACATTCCTTTACCCTTGCATATCTCAACATCAAGACTATTCTTCTCGTAATGTAAGCCGTTTCTCTGTTTCTATTCAGTATTGTCTATATGTAAATTGAGCAAATGAGCTGTCTATGCGCGACAATTCCTCATTTTAGAGGAGGTTGATAGTAATACTTTATTTAAATACGTTCATTAACTGATATTACAAGATTTCGGACTGTAAGGCCGTGGTCCATTACTGGTGTTTTTCTCAGACGTTTCTCCCTCGACATCACACACACTACCCTGACAATATAGGGACTTATTTTATTGTCCGTGACTAGAAATATGTTAATTGTTAGGTTGTTTTTCATTACGATGGCGTCGTATCAGGCGACCTAGCATTTCCACCGGAGGGATCAGTGCTATGGAGTTAAGTTGATGTTTCTGGAGGACGCCTCTAATGAGTGTTGTTCAAAAGTGCGCCGTCCTGGTGGTTGGAGTCCCATCCGCAAGCTGTGCTTCAAGTTCCGGTCGAGTGTAAATTAAGATGAATTTTAGGCGAGATGTTATGAGTTGATGAGCTGGAGATCCGAGGAGAAGTCGGCAGGTCCGCAATCCATTTAAAAAAAAGGCTCTTTTCAGGAGTGCTGATTTTGTGGAAAATTTTGAATTTGGAAGAATTTAAAAATAAAATTTAAAGTATAATTTGGATAGGGAATGATAATTTACTAGTGGAGTCTAGGGAACCACTCCGACGAAGGGCATCTCCATTCTTCTAGGTCTGTGCCGCCCAAACTTATTTGTATTGCGGGCCAAATAGAAGAAACGTCAAGGCGGCGCGGGCCATAGGAACTATTATAGCTGTTCAGAATTATTATTATTATCATTATTATTATTATTATTATTATTATTATTATTATTATTTCTAGAAGAGATTAATAAGAAACAACGCAATTAAAAAAAGGTAGGCCTAAATATTCAAACTTCAATTGTGAATTTAATGAAAAACAAACAATTAAAATGAAATGTCATTTAAAAAGAACGACGGTAGGCAGTTCCCCAGGAAGAATACTGGAATGGATACCACTTGGTAGAAGAAGAAGAGGACGGAAAATAACGTGGATTGATGGTATTTCGAGCAGCATGAGGGGAAAAAGAATTAAACGATGGATATTGGGATGACAGAAAGATGTGATGAATGACAGCAGATTAATTATTGTGCTCATAAAGATGTGAAATATTGTGAAACCTGCTAAAATGAATGAATTTATATAATAATAATAATAATAATGATAATAAAAATAATTATTATATTATTGGGGAATGATTGGTCTGTTTTTCCCAGACGTTCCTCCCTCGGCTAAACGGATGGCATCTTCAGTGGCGAGTTCTTCTAGGTGGTTCCCTAGTCGGAAGCTCGGCCCATAGCCCGAAATCTTCTTCTTCTTCTTCTTCTTCACTTCACGGGCTAGGCAAATTGCCTGTTCCGCCTCACAATTGTTCTGTCCATATTTTCACTGGCCTTCCTACATTCCTTGAATCTCTTGTCTTGTATTTGAATGCTGCTCTTGGTAATCTTGATACATTCATTCTTTCCACGTGTGTAAACCATTTCTCTTTATATTATCTGATTTTCTCATTCAATGGATATATATTCAACTCTGTTCTTATATCTTCATTCCTTATCCGATACAATCTTGTGCAGCCTTTTGTTCTTCTAAGGAAGTTCATTTCTACGCTTTGTATTCTACTTTGCAATTTTTTGGTCATTTTTTCTTGTAAATTACGACACTAGATTTACGATCATAAGTATTTTTAATGCCCTGAGAGATTACATTCATGTTAAACATAATTAAAACATGCGAACCTCAGATACAGATGAAATTCTATAACAATGTAATGAAACTTGGACCTTAAATAAGTTATTAAACAAAAAACTAATGAAATATGAAAGAAGATCTATAAAGTAGAATTTATTGAACAATAAAAGAACGAAATAGATATTAGAGAAAAATTAATTTAATAAAATTATTAAAATTAATAACAATACATAAAACACTTTATAAAGTCTTAAAGAACAAGGAATTTTGCACTCATAACTAGAATGGCAGAGAATAAATAAATAAAAATTATCGAAGAACCTCTAGACCGAAAATTCAGTGGCGACTTTTCAGGTGAAATGGATTAAATAACATTTCTCCTATTTGTATTTAAGCGATTTTATATCGTATCTTGTAGGCCTAATTGATGTTTAGTTATTCGTAAAATCAAAACCAAACTATTTTTATAATAGGAACCAAATCCATTATCAACACGAATGAGATTTGAATAGAATGTACGGGAAAGTCATTGGTATTTTTTTCTCTAAAAATACGAGTATTATCGCTGCATGGTAAGACGTTTAGAAGAACATGCTATATCTAATGTTAACATATTTAAATTATTTATTTGTGGAATATCGGTTATGATGGAAACGTGATGTCACGCGCCAGTCCTTGTCTTACGCAAGTGGATTATGTTTTAGACCCACTCGGCAACAATGATCAATATTTATTTTAATCTTCGCGTTTCAATGGTGAAATATCTAACGGTATTTGTCATGAAATGGAGTGTCATGTTTATTGTACTATTTCATAGATATAAGCCCAATTTTTCACTTCAGACTATTAAACTATAATGGCAATGTTGCGGATCCAATGCTATTTATAGGAATAGGCTACATTTGGTGCAATTTAAAATTTGATTTCCGCGATTAGCGTAACATATCTTATGACCAGCAGTTTTTTTTTTTTTTTTTTTTTTTGCTGGGTCTCGCGCCCTAGCAGAACGATTTAAGGCATCATGCCTTGGTGCAGAGCTAAGGGACTTGCGCAGATCTGAGTTCCCATGGAGGAGATATTTTCTCATAGAATTTCGGCCAGTATGTGATCTGTGTCCGTCCAGCATCATGAGGAACTTGGGTAGCTACAATTAATAGCGGCTCCAAGTTAAAAAAAACAGCTATAATGGTTGAGGACACGACACTCTGATCACATGTCACCCCTATACTAGCTGGATAATCGTTTGCCTCTGTCATTAATGCATAACGGCCAGCAACCGGAAGGTATGTCACTGAGTTTTTTTTAATTATTTTATTTAATATAAAACTCAATTTTTTTTCAAATGCCCCAGGTTGTCTTTCGACATTCTCTCCTAACATGGCGTACTTGTAACCCACTTCTGAGGTTGGGGCGCCTGGAAGGCGGGGTTACGTTGCCCCGGTGATATGATGGGTGATGGCGATAGTGGTGCACCAGGAGAGTCCCTAATCCTAAGCTTAGTCTAAGATGAATATGAATGATGATGATTGTGATGGCCATATGATTTCGGGGATCGTTTGGGCCTTAAAGTTTTTTCTGGCATTTGTCGTACAGGTGAGGAAAAACCCCGATAAAAACCTCACCCAGAAAAACTGTCCCGACCGGGGATCGAACCCGGACCCGCTGCGTGACAAGGCAGGACGCTACCTCGAGACCACAGCGGTGGACATAAAACTCAATATAATATGGGTGAAATGAGTTAATTTAATACTGTTTAGTAATTTAATTAGTGACAATATAGTTGAATTTCTGAACTTGCAGTTTAGAAATGTTCATAATGTATGTAATGTGTGGGTTCCGAACAATGACAGTCTGCGATTTAATGGACATTTCATTTTGCTGATGGAAAGAAGAGTAAAACGAATATGTTTTACAATGTGAACATCCGAAAGTTGCATTTGATTTTCACTTACCGAAAAATGTTAGAAAAACAGAGAAATATTTGTAAAATAACTTCCAGAAATTCTTAGAAGAAATGTGCGTCCAAGAGATTACTATTTTTTTGTCGAAGGGTGTACGTGTACGCATGAATTCTTTTGATCTAAGATTGTAGTAACTGCAGTTCCTGCCACTCCTCTTGGAAGTATACTGGTAGGGTCTTCGTGAAAGCACGTCACCGGTCTCTGATTTTTTTTGCTAAATTCTTTGATTCATTCATATTTTTCGTTGTTGTTCAATTATTTTTTTTACTATGCTGTGACATGTAATTTTTTGCCTTCTTCTCTTCCTAGGCAGTCCCTGTGGATCACATTGATCTCTTTGGCACATCTTCTAGTTCTCTTCTGAATATGTGTAAAATCCATTTCCATTTACGATATTTATCCTCCTTCCAGATTTCATTTTGTGATGTTATCTTCCATAATTATTCGTTTTATATTGCTTTTGATTACCAGATTTTCAAAATAAATCTCAGGCATCTCAAATTTTTATATAATGCAGAGGTTCCTTTCCAAGTCTCACACCATTTTAACAAGTGGCTTAAAAAGAATCTTCATAACAATAGTAAAGTGTGAAGTGATCCCACTACAGGCCTCAGGAGGCCCTTAGGTTAAGGCTCCCACTTTTGTGGACAATCAGCCGGGTTGTCAGCCGTGACGGCCGTCTCTACCCCCAGAACAAACGTCTGGTACTCATTTTCGTTAGAGGTTGAGTAGACCCCTGGGCCATAGTGCCGCCAGAGGGTTTATGGTCAGTTTAAAAATCCTGACCCCACCGGGACTCGAACCCTCGACCTTTCGGCTTGTAGCGCAGTGCCTTAACCACCCCCATAATAATAGTAAAATTGTTTATATATCTATTTGTAGCAGATGAGCAGGACTTCACCTATAATTTCCACAGGAGTCGTTAGCAGGATGACACAATTAATGGCAAACGAAATATCTGAAGCTTGACGCGACTCCAGAAGTTACCACAATTTTTTATCGCACTCTGATTGGTATTAAAAATCCAATCTGGGCATGAAAAAAATTATGAAGTTTCCCAACCTGTATCCATATAAAGTTATAAATAACCAAAGTCATTATAATACGTATGTAATTCATTTTTTATCTAATTAGGCCCAAATGTAGGCCTACTACTCCATTTCTGCCACCTACATTTTATATTTTTCATCCTTAAAATAATTAAATTTGTAATAAGATAGTGATAATTTTTGGGCTTCTGTACTATTAAAATGTTTATGACAAAATTGGATCACGGAATATTATATATCTTCCTGCATTTTTCATTACATAGCACATATGACTTCTTGACATAAGATACAGATGGCAAACACGACAGGATATTCATGCTCATTAGTACATGTACTGTACAGAGAGAGGAACATATGGTTTCTTGATTGTCATGATGGGAAACAAAATGGTCCTTTATTTGAAATGCAGTGCTAGGAAAATATGTAAATAATATAGCAAGAGAACAAATTGCCGTTTCTTTAATATCTATTTACTTTACATTGACTGTATCCTGTAAAATATATTGGTTTATTTTTTAAGGTAATATTTTTAATAAAAAATAGAAAAAAAGAAAGACAAGAAATTATTTTAATTTGTGTTGAATTACAAAATACAGTAACTTACAGTTATGCATGATTATTTTTCCACTGCGGTCCGACACGTTTAAATAAATGGCACGAGAAATAGGCATTCCGAAATTTAAGAGTTAACTCATTTAGGAATCATAGCTAAAGTGTAAAACTACGTGACAACATTAGGGTGATATGAATTTGGATTTTCCTTATTGTGAAGTTTCCTCCATTTTCGTCTCTTTTATGATATTAGTATTTTTCTAGAGATGTTGAATGTATTTAGTTTTTATAATACTACAGGACGAATATTATTGTATTTTTTCTGACAAAGTTGAGTGGTTTTTAATTTTAATGATACGAGTATTATGATATGTGCTCTGGTAATTAAACTTCAACCCAGAATTTATCTTAGCGACCGAGGAAACCCAATAAAAAAATTCTCAATCAGGTTGATCGGTACCAAAATTTGAACTCGGGTTCTCCAGAGTGCGAGTCTCAAACGCCTGAACCCAATTCGCTCAGTTCTTATTTTTTACTTTCTTTTTATTCTTTATGTAGACCTGCTATTATGCAATTAATTTTAGATTTATAAATTTGTAGATTTCAGTTTAGACCTACCGGTACTTATTTGATCTGCTTTTAAATAGATGCGTTGTAGACCCGATTAAAAATAGTATTTAATAATTATAGATACTTGATAAGATTAGAATTTTGAACGAGTTCGAGAATAGCATCATTCTTAAATCTTTATAATCGAACCTATCTTGACGGTAATTACAAAAATGTTTATAATTCTGTCCCACATATTTATATATATCGTCATAAAGTTCCGGGTATTTCTAAATAATGTTAAATTCTATGAATAATACGAGTAATTAGTTCGTCATTCTAACTCCCTTTTCGTTTACTACTTTCTTTTCCGTTCAGTTAAACACATGAGGCATGGAGACATGACTAATGAAATGTGTGCTTTTTCGTTATTCATAGTATCCGTGATTTCTTTTCAAGTAACGGAAATAATATAAAATCTAGTTCATGGATTAATCTACTAAACGCTTCATAAAAATGGGTACTGGGTTTGCTTCTAGACCGGCCCAAACATTTGTTTTTGTCAGTTTATAGACAAACTTATATAAAAATAAATTTTATGGTACATTCGTTCCTTCCTTACTAATTACTTCCAGGATAAAAGTGACCCTAAACCGGGTGACAATTAAAACGGGTAGATTCTTTTTTAAATTATGATACCTTTTAGTCGGGCTACTGTAATTACATATTTATCATAACATATATATATATATATATATATATATATATATATGTTATGATATATTGCTCATATATATATATATATATATATATATATATATATATGAGCAATTCCATATGTTACTGATTGACATTTACGATACATTTTTGCAGCAAAATGCTTGCATAAATATTACAATTGGTTAAAATTAGGGGTGTTATCTACGTGATATGATAGAGGAAAAGTGTGTGATTAAGATTGTACATAAATATACAACTACTGAAGAAAAACAATGTATGTGTGACTGACTGACATAAATGTCAACTCATCATGCAGCTTAACATGTTCATCTACATCATTCTCTGAAGGATCATCCCTAATTAAATTTTCCAAAATACCGTTTGGAGGGCACATTTCAAGTTACGTTTTAAATAAAAAATGAAATCTAAATCACAATTAAGACCGGAGTTATGACCTAATATATAATGTGTGACTGGCTGGCTTGATTCTGTGACTGACTGACATATTTGAATTTTATTTTGAATTTCAAAATGCAAATATTGCACAAATTTAACAAAATATTATGAAACTAGATAAACAGCTTCGGTAACGGAGATTAAAAAAAATAACTACAAATTTATCAATTTTACGAAAAATGTTAAATTTAATTTTACTGTAAAATAAATATTAATTTAAATCAATAATGTAATTAAAATTAACTCGCTTACCATGTACCATTTTAAATTATATAAAATAACAAAAATATTAAATCTTAATAACAAAGTGCCTTCTCTATTGTTACATATACCTACTGTAATGTAATGTATATATGTATATATATATATATATTATATATATATATATATATATATATATATATATTAACTGATTACAATTTACGTGATGTAAGATTTAATATTTTTGATTTCTAAATTGAACCATTGAAAAAAAATACTAACACGCAGTTCACAATATGCCTTCCAGAATGTATACACATTCTTAATAAGTTAGTTACTCATCAGTGTGCATGCACTTTCAAAACAAATTATAAATCGCATGAGTAAGCTCTGTCCAATTGCTGATGTAGTGAATTCTATTTTTAAACAACCATAAACTCTAATTAGCCCGACACCACAATCTTTAGGTGACTCACTTCATAACATCGATGTATCAGATTCGCTTATGGAGTTATTTCACTCTCTAGTCATCGCCGCTACTTGACTTGATTTGACCCATTAATAAAAATAATTTTTCCTGTCACACATAAAGTCCCCCGCTGTAACTGAATGGTTTGAGTCAATATGCCTTAATAGAGAGCATTGGTTCGAGTCCCCATGAGAGAATAAATTTTCTCATGGAATTTCGGCCACAAGGGACTGGTACCCGCCCAGAATCATGAAGAATTTTGGCAGCTACAATATTTAGCGGTTCCGGTCGAGAAAACCAGCCATAATTGCTGGAGTATCCGACATGCTGATCACATGTCACCCTATATATTGGTTAGATGATTGTCCACCTCTGTGATTAATATATTTGGATGTGAGATCAGCAGTCAAGGGCTTTCTAGGCCTGTCGTGCCATTCAGTTGTTTTTTTAACATATGAACTTATGCAATTGTTGCGCTGATTGTTTGGCAGTTGTGCATACTCTATAACATATGGGTCCAACGCTTTCATGTTGCGTACGCAATGAGTCCGTGATAGCTGCAAGATATTCAAATTGTTTTTTCTAAAAAAATATGTCCTTCTATATCATTTTGTGACTCCTCCTGAACAGTTATTTGTCGGTTTTACAGCTCACATTACATAATCCTGCACCATTTTGTATCTTCTTTCCCGATTTTTCATACATCCGTGCTATCATCTTTTACTTGGCTGCCAATCGCATCTATAGCCCTTTCCATAGTACGATTCAAAGAAGTTCCATTTTATGTCAAAATCCAAATATACAAGTAGGCAGTGTCACATTGCTAAATGTATAGGCTTATTTCTATTACTTGATGCTTCAACTGAAAATTTTTATTACCTCAAGTTTTGGAAGAAATCCCTATAGTTAAAAAAAAAACACACTTTTCCATAGCAAACATCTATAGCACACTTACCATGTGTTACATAACCTGACACTAGAACAGAGTATTACTTCTGAAGTTCTTTGTCACCTTCAACCTGAACTGGGCAACAGCAGTTAATATTGAGATATGCTAATTTTTCCAATGAACTGCCTGGATCTCATTTTGTTCTTTGTATATATTCTGAGAAATCAACAAGTATGGCTGCTTTGTTTACTGCAACCTTTTCCTGAATAAATTTAAATGCTTCCACTGACTGCCTTCCAGCTCAAATTGACACAGAAAAAGGGTCAGTAATAATTATTTTATGGAACAGCTGAGCCGAACAGTCTACCAGATTTCCTAACCCATGTTTATGTTAATACACAGCGGAGTCCAGCAAGCAACTGACTGCGTTATGCGGATTAGCAATATAAGTGAGGGGACAAGTCAGTCAGTCAGTCACGGGACTCCAGCGGGAAAAATAATGACTTTACAAGAAAATGTCATCTATAACTTTTTTGTTAGTTGTGTACCGATAACGTAGAATCCAAGAGGAAATTTTAATCCATCAATTATTATGTTGTGTACAGTAATTTTTATCCGTTTTCCGTGCTGACTGACTGACCATAACTTACAGTTAACAACTATAGGACACATTTAAGGTATATAGAATATTAGAATCCAATTAATATTGTTTAATTTACGACCAAGGAGGACCAAAGTATGGTTTAACAAAAGATTTTGTGAAATAAAACGAATTCTTACGACCAAATCGTTAAACAAGAAATTGGTAAAATTTTGCGTACTTTTTCAGGTTTGGAATATGACAAGTTCTACCGCTATTATTAGATTAAAATAATGCACATTTGAAACATTTTCTTATAGAATTATACAAATTGATATTTATAGATATATATTACGTCAACAAAATTATTCCTGCGTCAATTTCAAAATGTTCACCTCGATATGACATTTTCATGGAATCGCTCATATATATATATATATATATATATATATAGGCCTATATTGTCCAATGCCCCACTTAATTGTAACCCACTTCTGAAGTTGGGGCGCCTAGAAGACGGAGTTACGTTACCCGATGATATGGTGTTATAAATGATAATGAAGCGCCTGGATAGTTTAACATAACGTGTAGAATAGTGGATTCTGTCTCCTCACGATAATTTATCATAATCGAGAAGCAGCTCATATATCGTGATGAACAAAATGCATGAAGAGGAAGAAGTGGAAAACAGTAAGAGGAAGATAAATAAAATCACATCGGAGATTTTTTAATGTATAGGCTTACTCGTAATATCAATATGTGGTAGACTCAGGCAGTAACAGTAGTAATTGCAATCAAATAGACCTACCGTTGCTGACAAAAATATACATCTTTATAATCTATTAGCCATTATCTTATTACATCCTTAACTTTTTTTCTGTTTTCCATCGTACCAGTACTTTTCGTTTTTTTTTTCTTCGTTTTATATTTGTTTACGTTTTCCTTTTGGCACAAACACAAACACAAAAATAGGACACACGTATAATCAAAGGTGGAGAATTAAAATCCTTATCACGTTGGGAATCAAATCCGGATCGCGGAACTGGATAGGGAGTCTACCTATCACGCCACGACGGGGACGAATTTTAAGGGCTGGTACGTCCACAAGTGTCGCAGATATGATCCAGGCAAGATCAGTAGAAACTTTTTTAGGCAAATAATTCGAAGTGGGGATTTTAATAGCTCGGCTCCAAGTCACAAAATGTGGGACATTTTAAAAACACTTTTCATAAAAAAAAAAATAATGTTCCTAGCAAAATTTCCAGGCCTAGGAGCATGAGTTTACTTTCTGGCGTTGCGATTAGCCTCTTAACAGAAACACCCACTAAAACTAACAAATCCATTAACGATCTATTACAATCGCATTCAAACAACGTTGACTCTGGAAAATTGTTAGCAAACATCTAAACTATTTGCGCATACGGCTATAACATCAGAGCCACAACGAAATATTAGAAGATTTTTCCACCGGCATATCTTAAATAAAAATATACTTAAGATAAATTTCTGATATTTCTATCGAAAAAAATCCTTCCGCTCTCATTAATCTAAGAATCCACACAATCTTTATCAATGTCGTGATTTTTTTGATTGAAACTTATAGAATGTTGACGCTATAGATAACATTTTCACATAGACTGAAATATAGCAGATAGAACAGTTTTATAAAAATAAGCCTAATAGTAATAAAGCTTACTCGAGAACAATTTCCACATTTAAACGGTTCTGCGCAAGTTTTCCTCTCAAGTTAGTTCAACCAAAAAACCGTAATCTAGAAGCATTAATTTCGATATACAATCGAGTTCGTTGAGCCATAACAGAATGAACAAATTTCAGAGTTTTTCTATTTTTCAGAAAGATACAAACTTCGGATTTTGCAAAAGGCATATAATTTTATTGTGATACATTCTAAAACTTTCTGCTCATTAAAACAGTTTGGGATTTTTATTTTCCGAAATATTCTGTTATATATTACTCCAGATATTTTTCAGAAATACGTACTCCTGAGATCTGACATTTCTACATGGTATTTAAATAGCCTTTGTCACACGTGAATTAGCTTACCATATGAGATCATTAATGGCCTACCACTTAAAGGAGACCAGGTCCCATAATAAGACACAGATGGTTAATTTAATGTCACTAATAAGTCACATTCTTCTTTCCTTACTCTTCTTCTACTTTTCTTCTTCTTTTCCTATAGGCACTACAATCCTTTAGTTGAAGCCTTCTCAACAAGACGTTTTCAGCGTGTACGATCTTAGACGTAGATTGACTAATTCTGATATTCATTCGTTTGATATCCTTTATGATATATTCTCATCAATTGTTAGGACTGCAACCTGATCTCGTGGAGATTGGTTACCATTCAAATATCCGTTTGATAGATATTTCAGTTGATATTGTGTTAACATGTCCAAACCACTCTAGTCTGAGCTGTAATACATTTAATAATGGTTTCATGTTTAATTAGATGATTTAGTTCCGTGTTATTTTTAATTCTCCAGGAGCCATTACTATATTGGTAGAGCAAAAAAATTCGTCTTAATCCGAATACTGATAACTTTTATTTGCTGAACTCTTTCAGTACCCATGCCACTATTGGTCTTATTATTGTTACATAATCTTAGTTTTGAGTTTTTGGAAATTCATTTATTCTCTAACATTGGGAGATAGTAGTAATATGCTTTGTATCCTAGTGCAATTCTTCAAGTATGTTACATATTTGAAATAAAATTATTAGTTAAATTCCATATTAAAATAATTACACTACGTACGCCTTGGGATAAAAAAATTGAAATGTACATTTATGTAGCATGAATTACTAAAGAGCCTTAGTGTAAAGGAAGCACATATCTCTTTACAATATATTACGTGCTAAAATTTCAAAACGAATATACAATTTAAAGAATTCGATAACCCCTAAGAGGTGCAACTATCAAATTTCATTAACCCGCAGTATGACGTCACGAATTTCAAGGTGTTCCTGTTAGTTGGAATGTCTTTCCCTGTGAGATGTTTGCATGCCAAGGTGTGGGGATGGAATGCCAAGGCTAGCCAGAGATGAGATCCCATGTCTTCGATACAATTTACGTCATCTACTGTTAAACGGTATCTTCATTTTTCTTTTCCATCTACATTTTTCACTTCACCTAATATTCTCAACTTGTTTTTGTATCCTATATTGCCTTATGGTGATCCAACATTAGTACATATCCTGCTGCATTGTACTTAAGGAAGAAAATAAACTGAAATCACAAGATGTTCGAAAAATAATGATAAAATCAAGAAGAAAATCACAATTAAAATAAGATACACATATTGTATGTACAATTTACTGAAGGTCTACTGGTATAATTTAAATACAAATAATGGTCCGTATATTTTAAACCGACTAAATTTACCCTGTTATAGGGGTGTTGCAGACAAACAATATGAGATAGGGAATTCGTAATCTTAGAAAAAAAAAATATTTATATATATTTTTCTTAAATTTGATACACATGATCCAGTATTAAAAATAAATATGGTTAGGTCTATAAGAGGAAGAAGAATGACTTCAGACCTAAATCAGGGGCAGGATGAAATCTACTATTAAGATAGAATGAACTGAACTTTGATCATTTAGCTTTTAAAATTTTATACATTTTCCGGAAATTTTATATTTCTATAAAAACTAAATTTTAGAAATATGGTTGATCAATTCATTAATATTGGGGTTTATCGAATATCCTAATTAAAGTACTAATTCATCTCATGCCATTCTTTAGTCTAATTTCATTTTGGCAGTATTAAAAATAGATATCCTCAACTCGTGGCCAACGCAGGGTCGGGTCGAGATAAGATGAAGTCCCTTATATAGAGGTCTGTGAATGGCAAGGGTGACGGCCGACCACGCCTGACGCACTTATCACAGGGGCAGATGAACGAAATGAAACAGATGAGTATGGAGAAATGGTGGAATGAAATTGTGGCAGGGGAAAACCCCGAGAAAACCTGCCCAAGCTCAATTTCGTCCACCACGAAACCCACAAGGAGTGACCTAGACTCGATCTCGGAACCCCAGCGGAGACAGGCGAGCGTCTAACCGCTTGCGCCACGGATTATAAATATTAAATATAACAACTGATAACTCATTATCGTAAGTTCACATTTTGTCTCAATCGCTTTAAAATTAAGTAAATGTATTTGATGTAATTAATTTTATTTTACTCTATATTTATAGTATATATGAAGGTAATACTAGACCATGATAAAATAAAGACAATTGTAAACATATTTCAGATTATATATATTTTTACTTAACCTTTAATTTGAATAAGTTTATATATTTATTTAATCTTTAAGAGTGTTATAAAAGGAGGAATATGTCTATTTTTGATGTATCCAAATCTTCAAATCCTATTGATATTAAATTTTAATTATTGAAATTATGACTAACAAATGAATGAAAGTAATTACATTTCAACACAGCGTTTGCGTTCAGGTTGAGGAAAATCATGAAAAAAAAAAGACTGTTGGGTACTGGAATGTGAATTCAGGATGAGACTTGGACAATACTGGCCTAGTCAATTATTTCGGTCATGTAGACATATTTTCAATACGTATAAAATAAAGTATGAAAAACATGAAGTTAACAAGCAATCGTTAGAAATAAAAATGTAAAGCACACAGGCATTAATATAGAAACTTTGTATTTAAAATTAGAATATCGAAACAATAAAAAAATAAAAATAATATATACATAAAGTAATAAAAAATACATTTGTGAACTCGTTTAAGTCTTGATAAAAGAAGGTTATGCTGTACAACGGAAGAAAGGGGATGGGTATTTTGAACACTACATTTAATGAGTGGATTTCTTAGGGTGTAAAAAAATACTGAGTACGAATGGCTTCCTTCACAAAGGATGTAAACTAAGAGTCCTATTTCGTAAATTTACGAGACATAAAAACCCCAAGACAGAAGTAAGAGCCTTCTGAGGAATAATTTCTGCTTTTTCATTTTTAGCTTCAAATTACAATGCGTCACTACGTAATAGTAATTACGATAGTTGGGAATTGGTTTTTACAGTATTGAGGAAAATGTTTAAAAACCGAGCGATAGCGAGGTTTTTAATTTCCGAGATTCTGTAAAAAAAACTTCACAAACGTGCGTTGTACATTATTTTTTGCGCGATGGTGTTTTCAAAATAATAAATAATAGAAAAATAATAACACCTTTGTTGGAAATATTTGCATTCATTATAAACAATTTGCTAACGATAACGTATGGGCAATGTTTATTAGTAGAAACAACAGGAGGCCGTGAGACCAATTAATTATAAAATGACGACAAGTATGTATTTATTGCTTTATGTTGTTTCAAATAAAGTTAAATTAATTTAAAATGCAGTGATTTGTTTCGTATAATGTATATTAACATTACCTTTTGGGTATCTTTTTGTATATACATTGTATGTAGTATACATAGAGGGCAGTGGTTTTACTTCCCACACGCGTGTTTGTAATACCATGTAATATTACAGTATAGTTATTTTATTACAATATAGTTATTTAGGTTGACAACTCCGAAATATAGGAAGTTGAACTTTCAATCAGGTCGACATTGCTGCTAGTACGACAAAACGCACTATCGCGCAAAAAATAATACATTATCTACAAACCAATCTCTTTAAACATTAAGTGTGTGAATATTTATTCACTGTACAACGACACAGGGGTGTTTGAGAAAATTCACCAATGTACTGCATACAACGAAGCTGGTAATCTCCATTTTAAATTGTTATAAATTGTAAGTTGTTAATGAGCGTAAGAAAGTAGCTCACATAAGTTCCTCATACTTTAATCGAAGAGCTTGAAGTGGCCATTTCCAAATTAATGATTCCTTATTTAAAAATACATAATTTTGATTTCTTCACAACCTATGTTGGTTTGATCCAACTCTGCATTATTCATACCGTGGAATTATATTGCCGATAGAACAAATGAACCTTTTCAGACGTGACACAAATAACATGGTCAACAGAGGGAAATTTATCTGTGTATTCAGGTCAATTTTAACCTTTTGGATTCGAGTTCGAGAAGTTCCCTTGTCAGAGGTCAATGCTCCTGTTAAGGACAGTTTATGTGTCGAAGTAGAGAGTGTTACCATTTGTTGTCCGAGAAATTGAAGATGTTTGGAACACAAATGAGGTTGGTGTCAAAGTCCTCCGCACAAATGTCATGTGAGTATGCGTACACACACACTTGTGTACAGGAATTTACAATAAATCGTGAATAGAAAGCAAAAGGGCACGTGCGTAAATTCATGGGAGATATTCCAACTTCTCAGAAACTTCCTTCTATCAAATTGAATTCGATATCTTGTTATATTTTAAAGAAACTGAATCAAAAAAATTGTCAACTAACTGCCGGTAATAATTCATTGGCACTATCAAACCCGGGGATTCATGGTCGCTTGGACATAAACCCTCCATATAACCCATATCCTGAACTAATGTATTCCAAACATTCCCTATCTAATTAACCTCTCTCAAATCACGGTAGGCCTAAATGTTATTCTCCACCTCATTCTTGGTGTACCTATTGGGAGTTTTCCTTTGGTTTTGGTACAAGAAGGAAACCATGCCCTCTTTCATTTCCCATTCGTGTTACATGTTCTGCACATTGCAGTTCCGCGAGATTTAAATGTTCTTATTACAACTCCAAGCGCGACAGGCCTAGAAGGCCCTTGGCCTACCATCCGACTGCTGGCCTCACATCCACATGTGTTAATCACAGAAGTAGATGATCATCTAGCCAGTGTAGGGGAGACGTGATCAGCATGTCGGGTCCCCCAGCAGTTATAGCTGGTTTTCTCAACCTGGAGCCGCTACTTATTGTAGCTGGTTTCCTATAAATATAATGAAGATTACTATTATTAATTATTTAATATAATCATAAGTTTTGATTATAAATCATTAACATAATTAAATAAGTTCTTAACTTCCCAGCCAACTTGCCAACCCCACACGATTTGCGTACTGCCGAGCAGTGCAAAATAGACCAACCTTCAAGTTGTAGCAGTATTAACTGCTCTAATTAATTGTATTATTTTTAAACATTATTATCTCAATTTCTTTGAAGATGGACACATCTAAGTAAATCGGTTTATGACCCCGGGACAATGCTTCCCTAATAATACGGCCTCACAGCTGGAGATGTAATGTCCCCTGTCCAGCTCTGGGAGTCATCCTTCCAGACTGATAAATGACGGTCAACTTTTAGTGTGTCAAAAATCACTAGACCGCCTGCTGAGATGGCGACAGTGGCAAAAAACGTATGTCCATCTGTTTTTAGTAAATTAATAAACTTCTCACCAGCGTGTGAAAATCACATCCTGTAAATACTCGACCAATCAGAATCCATAAGTAAATTGTATTCAACTAAGAAGGCGTTTTTTATGTATGTCCAGCCAATGAAAATATTGGTCTTGTAAAGGCATTTGTAAGATGGAGTTGGATATATCCGAATATCGGGAAAGTCAGTCTGCTCCGGGAGTTGTCCCCGGGTAGAACAAAATAAACTAACAGTCAGTCTGCTCCGGGAGTTGTCCCCGGACGGAAAAAAATAAATTACTAGGAGTCTGCTCCGGGAGTTGTCCCCGGGCGGAACAAAATAAATTAACATAGGCCTAAGACTCCGCGGAGGAGTAATTGTTGAGAGTCCGCCAGTACGGACTTGTATATTTCGCCGGTTGCAAGTAAGCGACTCATTAGGTACACGAAAAGTGTTAGGCCAAGAACGGCAAGTTACAAAGTGATTTATATTAAAAGCATCAGTGTGCCGGTGCCATAATTCCGGAATATATCCAATTCAATCCAGTGTTTTGGGAATTGGAACTGTCTTGTGCCACTTATGTTATAATAATAAATATTATCATTAAAGTGACGCCAGTGTTTGTCTCGGTAAGCCTCCTTAATGTCAACTGTCCTTAGTTCGAACCTCGCCTTGTCCCGCGGCGAAAATCCGCAACCCTGAGATATATAGAGTCCATGCCTTGCCCAGGCACAAGCCTCCTTCTTCCTGTTATAAAGTTGGTGCACACAAATATGGCGAAAAGCTCACAGTTATGTAGCTTTCTTCACTCACCTGTCTGTTCGTCTCTTTATAGTCCAGAATTTTTCCTAAGCTCTTTATTTTCAAATACTCGCAAACTTTTCTTTTCTCTTAAAGTAAGAGATCGCGTTTCGCATCCGAATAATAACCAATAGTTGGAAGAATCCCTTTTACGCCCTATATGTTTTTCTTTAAAATAAGACATTATCTACACGATCATTATGATACATCTGCGATACCTTAAAGTTTCCTTTCAATATAGTGATTTATCTTAGTTACATGGTATAGAGGAATGTGAGAAGAATCATTTTTTGAAGATCCATCACGGTAGAAAAATTAAACTTTTGAATATTAAACATCCATTAAATTAAGTATGAACATTTTTTTTTTAATTTAACTCTCACTTATAAACGCTTTAATATCTATGGCTACATTAGGTTTAGAATTTTAGTTACAGTACTTTCTATTTTTGTTTGCCATGCGTTTTATGTATATTTCATTATAATAGTACATTGCGATACAAGTGAGGTAAGCACTTTACTGATCGAGAAAAAGTTGTTTTCAATTTTCGAGAACTGTTACGTGCTCACCTCGTGTGTATTGCATACTATTTTCTGGTCGATGTGACTAATTTTTATTAAATATAGTAATACATGAATTAAAATATTGGTTGGATGTAAATGACTTCTATGAGAAAGAAACATTTGGTGATCGTTGCTATGCAGCTTTTCATTTGTTTTATTATAAGCAAGGATTGCTGGCTGTGGAGACATTTTTATATGTAGTACCGTGATTAGAATCTGTTTGATAATTTTATTATGGAATGAGTCATGGTAGATGATATAGAAATTGAAGAAGCCTGGAGAGTGGGATGTTCTGCATTAATTCCGGAAAAATCTAAAGAAAGACACGAGTTAGTGTACAAAACATTCAATAAATGTTTTATTTTACTTACCGAACGTGTGCTTTTTGAGTCCATATCAGCATTGCGATTTCTTTTGTTTGCATAGCAACCAGGTTAGATGTGGGAACGTTGACTTACTTCCAGTAACAACAATAGTGGTAAGTATAAGAAATTAGTCACATCGACCAAAAAGGTATATGAAATGGTGATTATGATAAAATGGATCCTATTAATGAGTTTCCAATCCAGCGTTAACTTTGACGACTGAGAAAGAGCTCAGGTTGGTCGGCAGCGAAGTTACAGACTCCCGAATACTTTCATGTTAAGTACATTTCGATGTATGATATATAGCAGGGGTCACCAATTATATTTCATGGAGATCCATTTTAAAAGTAGTAAATTCAGTCAAGATTAGTTGAGTCAAGTCATAGTTGATTAAACATACGAAGCTTTCATTAAGTAATTAATATTACCCATAGTAATTCTGCCCGAGGGAAGGTCTTACACTGCAATCATAGCATTTCCATGCTATGCTTTGCAGATTTACTAGGGAATTATAGGTGTAGCTTCCCGTTGCTTTCCACATCGGTGAAGGATGATGATAATGATAAGGATGATGATGATGGCCGGATGATTTTTGGGGACCGTTGGGCCCTAAGCTTCCTGACATTTGTCTTACAGGTGAGGAAAAAACCCAAAAAACCTCACCCAGGAGCCTGCCCCGATCGGGAATCGAACCCGGGCCCGCTGCGTGACAAGGCAGCACGCCAGCTCGAGACCACAGCGGTGGACTTAATATTATAAGGAAATTATATAAATTATGTTATGGGTATGAATTGCACAAATTAAACAAAACACATGATAAATACTAAATGGATACAGCACAGTAATACAGTTATTAATTATAATAATTATTAATAAGTTTATGATAAACTTAACATATTGTCAGAGTAATATTTAAATAGCTCACCTGACAAATTTCGTGTTTCTCACGATATCAGGTTTCAAACGGAATCCCGTTCATCTTCAAGTGAAATCTCACACCATAAGCAGTACTGCCAATCGAGCCTACAATAATACTGTCATAACATGACATTCAGTAAACTGGTTTTATCCTATGTTTAACCGGTTTTAAAAATTTGTATTAATTCGATCCGGACCGCGGTCCGCCAATTGGTGACTCCTGATATATACAGGATATGGGGATATTTGATGTTATAGAATGGTTTTATACAAAAAAAGACAAATTGTTCATTTTATTTCAACGCTTTAATGTAGTTATTAAACTTTTAAAGACGGCAGAACACTTCGATTTCTAACAAAATTGTTTTAATGTCAACCTCAGTGGTTACGGGTAGGTCGTCCACATAAGGACCCGAGAACTGCTGTTTCAGCCTCGGTCAATATCGAGGGAAATTCGAGAACTTGACTTACATCGGAGAAGAAGTCAAAAACTGACAGTCTCATTTCAAAATCCGTCAAAGAACGTATTCTAACGCTTAGATAGCCTATGCCAGGTACATCCTTGACAAATTTTCAAATAAGCCTATAGTTCAACTCCTGGAATCATGATTATCTTCGTAGCAGAATTGGACAATAAATATATTAAGTAAATGTATAATTTTAATGCGTTATTTCACATGAATTCCTTTGGAAATAAATTAATGTCATCCCATCTGTTAAGAGAATTGAAAATCAAATTCTTAAATGGTACGGCCATGTACAAAGAATGGAAAATGAGAGATGGCCAAAAATATATATACCAATGATCACCCCCTGGAAGAAATAAATATTTTGAAGAGAAAAAGTAGTGTCTTACTATATGAAGGCTACAAAATTATTTTATTGTAATTGTTACATAAGTTACCATGGAATTCAACAATACAAAAAATATTCATATGCAAAAATGAGTGTCTACGAGTTTGTCCGTTTGTCCTTTATGGACTCAAAAACTATTTGACCGATTTTAATGGGGTGTTCATCATCATTTAGATATTTTTTCTGGGACAATTAACGTATATAACATATTACCGTAATGTACTATAGGGCCGCAGCTAAAAATAAAGTGCACCGGTACCAAAAAGTCATTTTTTGGATGTTTAAATGGCTTACGCTACCTAAACAATAACCAATACACCAAATTAATGTACTCAGAATTGAATATCTAAAAAAATCTACAAAAAAGTTCCCGATACCTTATGTCTATCTTTTACGGATAATTCACAATAACCATTTTTGTCTTTCAGCTTACTAATGCCAAGGAGATCGGGATAAGTAGATTCCTGGGCAACGCTGGGTAATCAGCACGGGGACATCTAAAATAATTACGATATACATTTTTAATTATTTTTATTTTTAATTATTCAACTAAACATAAAAATGCATTTCGTGTATTTAGGCGTAGCAGCGCACGCCGGGTATTAGCTACAGTATGCCAATTTGTTATTCATACACTTAGATTTTATAATTGAAATAGTGCAATTTTAATTCTCAGAATATTGCAATTATATGTTGCCATTAACTAAACATTTTCAGGTACACTTCTTTACATAATATATACAAATCAACAAATTCTATAAAAATTTTTACGTATAATATATTAAAAAAACTTTAAAAGTTGTAAATTTTATAGTCACTTTTCTATTCATACAGTCAGAATGGGTGTAAAAATAAAAAAAATGAAGGAAAAAAATGAACTCTCCTTAATACTTTGTAGGGTAACATTTAGCTTTAATAACAGCTTGACATCTACGCTGCATGGATCTAACAAGACTATCTCATATCTGAGGACCGATTTTGCACCATTCTTCAGTAACCACCTTCTTCAATTCTTCTTTGGAAGAAGGATTTCTGCTGTGGACCCTAGGTTTCAAAAACGCCCATAAATGTTCTATAGGATTTAAATCAGCAGATTGAGGAGGGGTTTTCAATTGCTTTGGCACGTTCCATATCAACCAAGTCTTATTTAAGTCCGCCGTATGTTTGGGGTCGTTATCTTGTTGGAACATGTACGTAGGGAGCATATCCAATTTTGCTGCACTTTGTTTAACATTCTTACGAAGAATGTCGTTATACACAAATTTGTCGATAGCATTGTCAATGAACTGTATATTGCCAACATATTTTGCCGACATACACCCCCACAACATTATAGACCGACCCCCATGTTTTACTGTAGGTGTTGTATTGGTCGCATCATTATCCGCATTGGCTTTTCTCCACACTATATGAACGCCATCTGAACCGAACAGGTTGATTTTAGTCTCATCAGACCAGAGAACATTATTCCAAAATGCCTGCCCCTTATTTAATGTTCTTTTGAAAACCGTAGTCTTACAACATAGTTCTTCTTACTTACATACGGCTCTTCTTACTTACATACGGCCTTTTTCTAGTCATTCTTCCATGATAGCAATTTCTGCTTAACACCTTCCGAACTGTCTCAGTACATACCTTTTTACCAGTAGAAACTTCTAGGGTAGACCGCAATTTTGGAGCACTAATTCTGGGGTTGAATTTCACTTGTCTCACAATGGTTCTCTCCTCCTTTTCACTTAACTTCTTTTGTGTAGGTTTTCTCGGAACATTCTCTACTGAACCTTTATACTTAAATGTATTTAGTATATACTGTACTGTTGCATCATGACATTTGCCTATCAGTCGCCCCTATTTTTCTCAAAGAATATCCCTTAAGTGCAAGATTTACAATTGTATCCTTGAGATCAGAACTGAGTTCTTTACATTTACCCATTTTGGAGGCGACATACTGCCAGTGTGCACAACCAGCACAGTAAGCAGATGTAAACAAATGCACAACTTAGAGTATTCATGTTGCATTAATGTTTAAGCACGTTAGACAAGCAAATACACTGCAGTGTTTTCTTTAGTGTGTGAATAGCAAATTGGCTTGTATTTGGGTGTAATAAAGATTATTTATTTTGATAAAATTATGTTTATTTTATAATTAAGTTTTGAACTACATATTTACATACAACTTAGTGTTTCCTTCCAACCACAATAAATGTTTTTTCTTTACTTTTAAAAACTTTCTGAAAATCGGATTTTTATTAATAAAAATGCTTATGTATAAATACCAAATTGACATACCGTACGTAGTACATGATAAAACAGTAGGAATACACAGTCTATTGGATACAAGTAAAGATTATAGACGCGGATATGACCTTAGAAGTATAAACATTTACGAAATATAATGAAATGAAAGGGACGATTTATGGAAAGGTAAAGCAAGTGAATGAGAAAACTAATAAAACGTAGAAATACCATAAGGCAAATTGAGCCAAGAAAAATAACGTACCTTGAGTATTTGTAACGGATAAAACTACAAAGAGCGATTGGACAATTCTGTAGCTCAGATCTAAAGAAAAACCGAAACTAAATTAGAGACAAGATATTGAAAAATATTTAAAATTTATGAAAATCCATATTTAGAAAATAGCAGCATAAAACAGCATTGATTGGAAAAAGTTATTGAGCTGGCAAAGACTCGCAAACAATTGTATTATTTTAGGAGAAGGAAAAATAAAAATATAATTTCAGTATTAATGAAAATTAATAATAAGAGTAGCATAGAACAGGACTGAGTAGAAAAGCTATCGAGCTAATAAATACTCACAGAAAGTTGTATTATTATTATTATACTTACTCACTACAGGCTTCAGGAGGCCCTTGGGGTAGTAGGAGGTTAAGGCTCCCACTTCTTCTAGACAATCGGCACTTGATGTCAGCCGGGTTGTCAGCCCTACGTGACGGCCGCCTTTACCCCCAGAACAAGCGTCTGGTACTCATTTCCGTTATAGGCTGAGTCGACCCCAGGACCATAGTGCCGCCAGAAGGTTTGGGTCAGTTTAAAAATCCTGACCCCCACCGGGACTTGAACCCTCGACCTTCCGGCTTGTAGCGCAGTGCCTTAACCACTACGCTAAACTTATTTTTTTCTTGCTTCCCCTATGTACTACCGTCAATATATATTTAATCATATCACAATATGCTCTCCCCCTTACTTCCAACAATCTGATCGCTGATTGAAGAGAGAAATCACTGAACCACTAGAATGAGAGACATTATTATTATTATTATTATTATTATTATTATTATTATTATTATCATCATCATCAATATTATCATCATCATTATCATCATTATCATTATCGTCATCATCATCACCACCATCACCATCACCCACCACCATCACCCACCACCATCACCCACCACCATCACCACCACCACCACCACCACCATCACCATCATCATCATTATTATTATTATTATTATTATTATTATTATTATTATTATTATTATTACATTTAGAGGTAGAAGTTTGAATTCTTTTATCCTTCATTTGAATTTTTCAAGCATTTTAAATAATTTTTCATATTAATTGTCATAAGTAATGCCACGAGTGATTTCCAAATTATCGATAAATTCACGACTCACGAAGTGAGGAGTGAATTTATCTAGAGAATTTGGAAATCAAGAGTGGCATTTGTTAGGACTATTTAACGAATAAAATTAAGCTGTTTACTCACAAATCATTATTTAACTGTAGTTATTTCAAAATATTTATATATTTAATGCAAACGGCGATGTTTGAAAACAAATGAGAAACGATAGGTACGCTTCTACTGCTTCTTTTGTTTATCACTGCAACCAGATCATACTATTTATTGCCAAAGGAACGCAATATTGTAAGAATGCTCTCTAGTGGAGAAAAAATGAAACATCAATCTGTATATTAATTCATTTCTGATGTCGTATGATGTAAATATTACAATTATATTTTTCTGGATTATTACCTGGGAAAAAATACATTTAAGAAAGTCAAACAGTGGTTTCTTTTTTTGATGGTATAATAAATTGCTACAAATGTTGACATGTATGCACTATATATACAATCTGGTAGCCGTATTTCTTATAGGCTCAGTCACTGCAAAATAACGGTCAGACCTGTTCAGAATATTAAAAACGAGGAGCTTTGTTTAATATATGGTAATTATAACACTGATAAATATTTCGTGAAACACGACTCTGATTGGTTGTAAAACAGAAATCATTGAAACGTGATTGGTCATTGACTCCCATTTGGGGCATGAGTTAAATAGTCATGGAAATGCATCTACGAAACATGGAAAAATAAGCGATTGCAATCTCGATGCGGGACTAACAAAGAAATTTTACTGTTCTAAAAAAAACGCTGGCTAAATAATTTATTTTTGTTTATTTTGATGTTAGGAGAAACTGTGGCACATTATGCGGTGTTTTTATGTGAAACAATCAGTTATACCTCACACAGAACCGCTGCATTACAGTATAACATTTTTTTGTCCATGTTAATCACTTTCGTGCTTCAAATGTTGCTTTTCACTCAACAAAATTACAACGGTTATGTATTTAATGCTGCATCACAAATGTTATGGTGTTACAAGGTTAAGCATTATGAAGACAGAAAATTACTTGTATGAAGGAGGAAATTCATAGACCAAGAAATTCCAAAGACAATTTTCTAAGACTATTTAACTCATGCCCCAAATGGGAGTCAATGACCAATCACATTTCAATGATTTTTTATTTACATCCAATCACAGTCGTGTTTCGCCTCGAATTTATCAACCAAAGTTTATCATATTAAAGAAAACACCTCCTTTTTAACATTCTGAATAGGTCATAGCATTATTTTAAAGTAACTGACTCTCTAACAAAAACGGCTACCAGATTGTATATATAGTGCATGAATGTCAGCATATGGCGCATGTGGGAGATAATATAAAAACATTTGTAGCAATTGATTATACCACAAAAAAAAACACTGTTTGCACTTTCTTAAACGAATTATTTTCCAGAAAATGACATTGCAGAATAATATAATTGACATATTTACATCATAGGACATTCCGATTGAGGGTCTTTCCACTTTTCAGCGGTTGCCCTTTTACCAGCCGGCTGCTGGCCCTTCACATCCATATGTGTCATTCACAGAGGTAGATGATCAACAGCCAGTGTAGGGGTGACATGTGGTTAGCATGTCGAGTCCCCCAGCCGTTATAGCTGGTCCTCAACCTGGAGCCGCTACTTATTGTAGCTACCCAATTGCCTCACGATGCTGGGTGGGCACCGGTCCCATACTGGCCGAAATACCATGAGAAAATTTCTTCCCCCATGGAGACTCGAACCAGCGCAAGTCCCGTAGCTCTGCGCCAAGGCTTCCTACCTTAACCGCTCGGCTACGGCGCGGGACCATCATAGGACATCAGAAATTAATTAATACCTATAATGTTGGTTATAAATTTCTCCACTGGGTGCATTCTTACAATATTGCGATCCTTTGGCAATACATAATATGATCTGGTTGCAGTGATGCAGTGATGGACAAAAGAAGCAAATGAAGCGTACCAATCGTTTCTCATTTGTTTTCAAACATCGCCATTTACATTAAATATAACTATAGTTAAATAATGATTTGTGAGTAAACAGCTTAATTTTATTCGTTAAATACTCCTAACAAATGCCATTCTTGATTTACAAATTCTCTAGATAACTTCGTGAGTCGTGAATTTATCGATAATTTGGTAATCACTCGTGGCATTATTTAATAATAATAATAATAATAATAGCTTTATTTTACCTGGCAGAGTTATTTATGATAATGATTGTTAAGAATATCATCTTATTAGAAGTATCATCATCATCATCATCATCATCATCACCTTCACTTCAAGATTTAGGCAATTCGTTTGTTCCGAATTCACAATGATTCCTTCCATCTCTTCCTACATCCCTTAATCCCTTTGGTTTATTGTGAATACTTTGAGTAATTAGTAGCCTACACCAAAGAGGTCACCAGCCTCTTGTGGAGTTAATGGCTGCTATGTTATAGCTTAAACCATTTAGCTATCATGTATAATAGCCCTACATAAAGGGATGCTCCTTCAGCTCTATCTTGACAGTTAGAGTCTTACTCTTGTTACCACGGTCATGGGCCCTCTATATTTATAACCTCTGGCGAGAGTGTGTCCCAGCATTTTTAAGCCCCCAGGAACTGGGCTCCTTGTTGGTCCACAGGTTCTTATTACCGTAGTTATTCCGACCACCCCACCATAACTGGTGGGATCCCCCATCCGACACCCGGGGGACGCGCCCGATAGGGATTATAAGCCCTCCCCCCCATGGGTATTAGATGTATTTAACAGTCCTGATTCACCTTCAGCAAAATCAAAACGAGTTCGGTTAGTTTCACCTAAATAAGAAGTAAATCATACAAGAACTAAAGGAATAGTTAAAAAATAATCATAAATATTTCTGAAATATATTAAATACAGTATTTATATTTGCTGGTAATTTGTATTTATTTAAAAAATAAATAAAATATATACAACAATATATACTCCATTATACAAACTCAAGCTATTATGCTTTTACAGGGACTCTAGAAATCCCAACTTCTTTCAAAAAACGTTAAACTAAAAATGTGTAAAAGGTTATTATTCCAATTAAATGGATGCAAAACATGGACTCTTACTTTATGGGAGGTGAAAATATTACGAGTATTTGAGAATAAAATTCTTAGGAATATTTTTGGACCAAAGAGAGATGAACAGACGGGTAAATGGAGAAGATTCCATACAATGAGCTACATGATCTTTATGGAAAATCAGATGTGACAAGGACAGTTAAGTCTAGTATATTGCGGTGGGCAGGGCATGAATGAAAGAGGAACATGGAAACTTTCTTTGTAGGAAAACCAGAGAGAAAACGTCCGTAGGTAGGCCAAAAATAATTTGATGGGAAACCAAATGTGATAAGAACAGTTAAATTTCGAATATTACGGTGGGTACGGCATGAATGAACAAGGAACATGGAAACTTCCTTTGTAAAAAAACCAGAGAGAAAACGTCCGTAGGTAGGCCAAAAATAATTTGATGGGAAACCAAATGTGATAAGAACAGTTAAATTTCGAATATTACGGTGGGTACGGCATGAATGAACAAGGAACATGGAAACTTCCTTTGTAAAAAAACCAGAGAGAAAACGTCCGTAGGTAGGCCAAAAATAATTTGATGGGAAACCAAATGTGATAAGAACAGTTAAATTTCGAATATTACGGTGGGTACGGCATGAATGAACAAGGAACATGGAAACTTCCTTTGTAAAAAAACCAGAGAGAAAACGTCCGTAGGTAGGCCAAAAATAATTTGATGTGATAAGAACAGTTAAATTTCGAATATTACGGTGGGTACGGCATGAATGAACAAGGAACATGGAAACTTCCTTTGTAAAAAAACCAGAGAGAAAACGTCCGTAGGTAGGCCAAAAATAATTTGATGGGAAACCAAATGTGATAAGAACAGTTAAATTTCGAATATTACGGTGGGTACGGCATGAATGAACAAGGAACATGGAAACTTCCTTTGTAAAAAAACCAGAGAGAAAACGTCCGTAGGTAGGCCAAAAATAATTTGATGGGAAACCAAATGTGATAAGAACAGTTAAATTTCGAATATTACGGTGGGTACGGCATGAATGAACAAGGAACATGGAAACTTCCTTTGTAAAAAAACCAGAGAGAAACGTCCGTAGGTAGGCCAAAAATAATTTGATGGGAAACCAAATGTGATAAGAACAGTTAAATTTCGAATATTACGGTGGGTACGGCATGAATGAACAAGGAACATGGAAACTTCCTTTGTAAAAAACCAGAGAGAAAACGTCCGTAGGTAGGCCAAAAATAATTTGATGGGAAACCAAATGTGATAAGAACAGTTAAATTTCGAATATTACGGTGGGTACGGCATGAATGAACAAGGAACATGGAAACTTCCTTTGTAAAAAAACCAGAGAGAAAACGTCCGTAGGTAGGCCAAAAATAATTTGATGGGAAACCAAATGTGATAAGAACAGTTTAAATTTCGAATATTACGGTGGGTACGGCATGAATGAACAAGGAACATGGAAACTTCCTTTGTAAAAAAAACCAGAGAGAAAACGTCCGTAGGTAGGCCAAAAATAATTTGATGGGAAACCAAATGTGATAAGAACAGTTAAATTTCGAATATTACGGTGGGTACGGCATGAATGAACAAGGAACATGGAAACTTCCTTTGTAAAAAAACCAGAGAGAAAACGTCCGTAGGTAGGCCAAAAATAATTTGATGGGAAACCAAATGTGATAAGAACAGTTAAATTTCGAATATTACGGTGGGTACGGCATGAATGAACAAGGAACATGGAAACTTCCTTTGTAAAAAAACCAGAGAGAAAACGTCCGTAGGTAGGCCAAAATAATTTGATGGGAAACCAAATGTGATAAGAACAGTTAAATTTCGAATATTACGGTGGGTACGGCATGAATGAACAAGGAACATGGAAACTTCCTTTGTAAAAAACCAGAGAGAAAACGTCCGTAGGTAGGCCAAAAATAATTTGATGGGAAACCAAATGTGATAAGAACAGTTAAATTTCGAATATTACGGTGGGTACGGCATGAATGAACAAGGAACATGGAAACTTCCTTTGTAAAAAAACCAGAGAGAAAACGTCCGTAGGTAGGCCAAAAATAATTTGATGGGAAACCAAATGTGATAAGAACAGTTAAATTTCGAATATTACGGTGGGTACGGCATGAATGAACAAGGAACATGGAAACTTCCTTTGTAAAAAAACCAGAGAGAAAACGTCCGTAGGTAGGCCAAAAATAATTTGATGGGAAACCAAATGTGATAAGAACAGTTAAATTTCGAATATTACGGTGGGTACGGCATGAATGAACAAGGAACATGGAAACTTCCTTTGTAAAAAAACCAGAGAGAAAACGTCCGTAGGTAGGCCAAAAATAATTTGATGGGAAACCAGGTGTGATAAGAACAGTTAAATTTCGAATATTACGGTGGGCACGGCATGAATGAACAAGGAACATGGAAACTTCCTTTGTAAAAAAACCAGAGAGAAAACGTCCGTAGGTAGGCCAAAAATAATTTGATGGGAAACCAGGTGTGATAAGAACAGTTAAATTTCGAATATTACGGTGGGCACGGCATGAATGAACAAGGAACATGGAAACTTCCTTTGTAAAAAAACCAGAGATAAAACGTCCGTAGGTAGGCCAAAAATAATTTGATGGGAAACCAGGTGTGATAAGAACAGTTAAATTTCGAATATTACGGTGGGCACGGCATGAATGAACAAGGAACATGGAAACTTCCTTTGTAAAAAAACCAGAGAGAAAACGTCCGTAGGTAGGCCAAAAATAATTTGATGGGAAACCAGGTGTGATAAGAACAGTTAAATTTCGAATATTACGGTGGGCACGGCATGAATGAAAAAGGAACATGGAAATTTCCTTTGTAGGAAAATCAGAGAGAAAGCGCCCGTGTGTAGACCAATAATGAAGTGAGATAATAAGACCAACATTGATTCAAGGGAAATGAATTATATAGGATATGTATGGAGAGATTATGTCCGCGCGACCATAAATCTCCACGTTCGATAGTGAAAATGAGTTATAGTTAAAATATATGCCAATGTAGACCAACATTAGTACCGCGCCATAGCCGAGTGGTTAAGGCAAAAACCTTGGCGCAGAGCTACGGGACTTGCGCTGGTTCGAGTCCCCATTGGGAGAAGAAATTTTCTAACGGAATTTCGGCCAGTATGGGAACGGTGCCCACCCAGAATCGTAAGGCATTTGGGTAGCTACAGTAAGTAGCTACTCCAGGTTGAGAAGACCAGCTATAACGGCTGGAGAACCCCACATGTTGACCACATGTCACCCCTACACAGGCTTATGATCGTCTATCTCTGTGATTAACACATATGGACGTGAGGCCAGCAGCCGGATGGTAGTCCAAGGGCCTTCTATATCTGTCGCGCTTGGGGCGAGAGAGAGAGAGGGGGGGCGGGGTTAGAAGCAAAGGGCTAGAAGTGCAAGTTTTATAGTACTGAGAAAAACAGGTGTAAAGTTGAACTTACTTACTTACTCACTGGCACTATCGAACCCGTAGGTTCATGGCCGCGCGGACATAAGCTCTCCATACATCCCTATCCTGAGCTAATGCTTTCCAATCATTCCCTGTAAAATCTACTTCCCTGAAATCATAGTTAATGTCGTTCTCCCACCTCATTCTTGGTCTACCAACTGGGCGTTTTCCCTCTGTTGAACTTATATAAGAAAATCATAAGTAATTAAACATTATAACAGTTATTCTTTATATACTTCTAACGCATGTACGTATATGCTTCGTGAATGTAATTATTCATCAGACTCTTTTTTGTCAAAAAAAAATAACCCCTTTGCTTCTAACCGCCTAAACCTTTTCTCACACTCCTTCGCCATAGTTAAACCTTTCCCTTTTAGGTATTTTTGAAGCGTCTGACGCCTCCTAGGTCGAACAAGGGTGAACCTGTGAGGAGAGAGATTTTTCATATTATTTATGGTCGATTTTTTTTAGATAAATTTATTGAGGGCGGGGAGGAGTAATGGCAATCTCTTTTCATTTTATGTTAGACACTGGATAAAATAAACATTATCATCAAAGTTGTATTTAATTTAATGTACATAAGGAATAGTCCTATTTCAACATACAGAATTTATGTTTGCTCTTCTTGAAAATGTATGAAATTTTAGGCGAAAAAGGAAAACAAAAAACAAATAAGCCTTTATTTAAAAAAAATACATATAAAATGTAATTGTATTTTAAAAGTTTGTTAATTCTATATTTTGTAAATACATCGAGGAAGTGGGTGGAAAAATGAGTCCCCTCATCCAATTACCGTTACATCGACTCCATTTAAGCTGCCTCAACTAACAAAAGAGATGAAGTCCACGCTAGATTAAGAACATCAGCTATAGAATGCTTTGTAAACTTAGTCACGTTCTTGCTTATAGAGAAACATCTCTATTGTTTCCAATATTTCGATAGAAACAAAATAACTGTACGAATTTGATATAAAATGGAGTTTAATAAATCTGAATAATTTCAAATTAAAGTGATTTTATGTCCTAAAAGTGGAAAAGTAGCAATTTATATGTTTATCTTACGCACTTTTTCTAAAGAGTATGTTAAACAGGAACTGCGTGAACTAAGCAAATTCCTCAGCAAATAAAATAGTGGTCCCATTTTGCAGAGAAAACAAATCATGCATAATCATAAGTTATTACCTACTTGAATAATGTATAATTTGTTACCAAATTAAATATCTGTCTATTCATTTTTCTATTTTTTAATTATTTATTTCAGGTATCCTTGACCAAAATATACAATTTCTTCTTCCATACTTCTCGATCTTGCGTGTCTGCTTCGGTCATATTCCTCTTTTTCTTATTGTTTCGAATTCCCTTTATCCACGTTGGCTCATTTTTCTATTACTTTACTAAAATATCGAATAAATTAAACTACTGTACTTATAGCATGTTTTGCCAATTTAAGAGTTAATTAGATTGTAATAATAATAATAATAATAATAATAATAATAATAATAATAATAATAATAATATATAATAATAATACTTTATTTATTCTGGCAGAGTTAAGGCCATAAGGCCCTCTCTTCCACTCAACCAGCACAAATACAAATAAATATTCGACAAATATTGTATAGTATATTTTGCGACGAATCAAATATTGCGGTTGCTAGTCAATTTTTAATTTCGGGTTTTAAGTAAACTCCCATTTCTAATGTTCGTATTTCGCTGATTTTTGGAGAATACCTTCTTCAGTTTATTTTAATAGAATGTACTGAGTTTTGTTGTGAAACATTGAAAATTGCGACCGCTAGGACGATTTTTAAATTTTCGCTTCAGATGAACTCCTACATCTACTGGTCCGATTTTATTTGTTATCGAGCTAGACCTTATGGTTTTAATTAATTACCATATACCAAGTTTGGTTTCGATGAGACAAAAAATCCGGCCGGTGGAGCGTTAACAGAGACGCGCGCACACATACACACACACACACACACACAAATATATATATATATTAGTGGTCATAGTCATTTTCGAAGTATTGGATAGGATCGGCGAAAGTCTGCAAACATTTTTCAAGATTATTTTTACGAGAATAAATCCTTCGGAATCGCTAAAAGGGCGATAAGAACTCCTACCAATTCAAAATCAGAACTGGATTTTTTTAGATTATACATCATTTCGATTTAATGATATTACTGTATATAAATATAAGGCGGCTCTATGGCGCATGCAGTTAGACGCTTGCCTCTCACCGCTGGGGGTCCCGAGATCGAGTCTTGGTCACTCCATATGGGTTTCGTGGTGGACGAAACGGAGCTTGGGCAGGTTTTTCTCGGTGTTTTCTCCTGTTTTCCCCTGCCACAATTTCATTCCACCATTTCTCCATACTCATCTCATCCATTTCATTTAATTTCGTTCATCCGCCCCTGAAATGATGTGCCAGACATGGTCGGCCGGCACCCTTGTCATTCACAGAACTCTATGGATAGAGGTTCATCTCATCTCATCTCTTGACCCGATCATGAGTTGGACATGAGTTGAGGATATTTGTATTTATATAAATATTCTAGAGATAAGTCAACTTTTCACTGTTTTGCAGGACAGCAATTTAATAAGTATAACTTTTCTCTGAGAGGTAAATATTAAATTTCTTTGTGACTAGCTTCCTGTTTTCTCGTTTTCTCTGCAGTTTAGATCAGCAAAGTCTACTTAATTTAGGATTATGTAGGTGTTAATAACTCAATTTTCCCTTAAGTAATTATATTAGATCATTAATTAATTGATTTCACATTCTGCTTTAATAGAATGATCTAGCTATTCTCAATTAATTGCAAAGCTAAAACTCCACGTTAGGCGTGGGTTATTCTGGTTGCATAAGGTTATTCACCCATTTGTTCCATTAATTTCGTTTTTAGCAATTAAATAAAAATAAAAATGTATGAATATAGTTAATTAAATTTAAAGTAAGAATGCTAGCTTCGCATTTTACTGAAATTCATTATAGACTGACTTATTGTGGAGGGTTTAGGTATGTATGTATATATATATATATATATATATATATATATATGACATGAAAAGAAAAATAAATGCCTGAGTCGAGATTTGAACCCGAGTTTCTATACTTGTATTTTTAGCGCTCTAACCATCTGAGCTACTCAGGAATCCTAATACAAACATTTATTTTTCTTATAGGCCTATATATATATATATATATATATATATATATATATAGCATGAAAAGTCTTCGACCCCCCCCCCCAAGACGACTCTAAGCAATTTTTTCGGCCCTTTCACGCACAGATTAGAATTGTGGCACAAATTACTAAGACATTAAAGAGTGTCGCTAAATATAAATATCGACCACATATCGAAGATTTTTAGTCGTGAAATATATTTAGAGATACCTATTAATCTTAATTTTAATTTATTTTTATTGAATTTAGAGGGATTTTGTTAACAACTATGTAAGGATAACATTGTTTAAACATTTCGTCACCCATGACACAAATTGTTTGAACTTGTCATATAACATTCACCTTCATACTGCTCGCCAAAGTAATCATGCCGCAGGCCATGCATATAATGCATTTTTTTAAACCTTTTTTTCTTTTCCTTGCCAAGGAAATAACATATTTGCACTTTATTTTTTAAACAAATTATAATAATTTTATAAAAAAATAATTACACCATACTCTTCTATTCACGTTTTAGGCTTATCAGTTTGTCGCGTATCCTGTTGATCACACCATCTCACTATGAGCTTTCAGCTAAGAAAAAGAAACTTCTACTGAAAATCCTGGTCCATCAGGTTGATAGTTGTAATATGGTTAGCAATCCACCATAAAATAAAGCTTCAGAGATCCAGGAAATAAATAATTAAGTAAATAAGTAACTTCAATTTTGGAAAATAAAAATAGGTTACATTTTCAGGAAAGATTTAATATCAATAAAAAACTGAGGAACACAAACAATAGAGACAATGGTAAAATGCATTAGTTGGACTACACTAAAATTCCACTTAATAGTTATTTACTTTAGAACATGTTTCGGGAGTATTTCCTCCATATCCAGCATGTCCGATTAGTCTTCAGAATTTAGCTGATCAGTCGGAGGTAGCTGACGATGGAAGAAATATATCCCGACATATGTAATAAGATAAATAACTACAAAGATGAGCTTTAATGTAGGTCAGACTAATGTGTTAAATAAAAAAATTAAAGTTAATTTCCGAAAAAAAATTAGGATAAAATCCAAAATTTTAAAACTATTTTATGAACGTGCAAAATGATTGCTTATAGACGATTGACAAAAAATATATTAAAGTACTAAGTTGAAGGATAAACGTAAGCCTATATAAAAAATTAAGCTTATGGTACAAAAACGGCAAATATTTTCATATACAGGCCTATATATTTTTTTTAATTTTTGCATAGGCTATTATTTCCAAAATGGTTTACTTTTTGTAAAATTAATATTTTACGAAAATACCATTAACGAACATTATTGATTATGAAAATGAAATTTAAAAAAATGAAAGAACTTAAGCTTAAGTTGTCTAAACATTATACACTAAAAATCCGTATTCATAAAATATTCGAAATCGATCTATCAAATCGAACGGTATTTTGATAATTATTAGTAGTTTGATAGCTTGTAACCTCTGATTTCGTTTCTAACATTAAGATTTTTAACATTAATTTTTTTTTGTACAAATTATTGATACCCGAATCATTAAGTGCTCGTTGCTCGGGTGCAAATCAGTTACAGAATGTAGTAGCCTACATTAGAAAATATAGGCCTACATTATAAAATTATAGTTAATGAGAGGAAGAAAACAGAAAATACAAATTTAGGAGCAAGTTTTAAAACATAAAATTCACTCTGACACATAAAAAAATACAAAGGGGAATAAAATAAATAAATTTATAACAGATTAATACCAAACTGAATATATATATATACACACAAATTTCGTGTCACGTTGTTTGTCCGCGATGGAATCCTAAACTACTGAACCGATTTTAATAAAATTTTGCACACTGTGTGCAGTTTGATCCAACTTAGAGGCTTAGGGTAGTTTATAACTAAATTTATATTGCAAATTATT
The DNA here is from genome assembly GCA_030220185.1 of Diploptera punctata. Taxonomy (NCBI): domain Eukaryota; kingdom Metazoa; phylum Arthropoda; class Insecta; order Blattodea; family Blaberidae; genus Diploptera; species Diploptera punctata. The sequence goes on from JASPKZ010003852.1 coordinate 2,262,606, forward strand.
TGTTTATTATTTAACAAAGAGTTATAATTATCTGTGAGTCCCATACAATTCTAACAGATGACGGTGTAATTATCTGTGAGTACGATTCTAACACATGACGGTGTAAGGTAATTTGGTAAGGTAATTGGTGTATTATTTAACAGGGAGAGATCCAGATGGCTGTGCTTTTTGTTGCAACCGCGAATTTCAATTGAATAAAAATATTGATTATTTCATAATTTAAGTGTGTTCAGTGTTTATTTTATTTTCAATATTATTAATTTCGTGTGTATTAGTTTTAAGTAATCTGGCTGAAAGACAGCAACTTAATTTAAATTTTTAACCTTAGCCACAGCAACGCGTGGCCGGGACTTCTAGTACATATATATATGTAGGATATATTATAAACCAACGTTGGTTAATATTTTTTATCATTTTAAAATATATAAATAATTAATTTAATTATTTTGTTAAATATATTTTTATTTAATTTGACTTAGCTCTGGATTGCATCTAATTAATGTATTATGTAATATCGGTACTACCGTAAATACCTAGTAAATTTATATGCAGAAATTGTGTAGAATTTAGGTACATGTAGGCCTAGCAATAAAATAGTATTTCGTCTGGTGCTCTAGTGTTATTAACTTCATGTCAAAAACGACTTTTCATCGAACCTCTGAAACTGAAATGCGTGACCAAGCTCTATGTGTCCAGAAGAAAAAAATGTAGTCTCATGTACAGATGTGTAAACAGAGAAGAGGAACTTCTAGAAGGCTAACTCAATTATGGATTCAGTTAACATGAAAAGCTTCACATTATACAACTTATCTGGAAAGCATCTTCCCTGACGAACTTTCAGTTTTACTAAATAATAAACAATACAAATTCCACGAAAGCACTATATTCACATATACGTACAACTTCTGTCACGCTTCATTGGCAATGTTTCTACGATAGCAATTGTAGCGAAGAACAAATTGAAAAGTCAGGTAACTATCAATAATTTCCATCTTCTCGCCGTCTCCTCAACACTCCTCAATCAGTCAGCTTGTAAAATAAAATCTGAAAGAAGACTCAGTTTTTGTATTTTTTATTGTTCCCATGACAACTATAAAAAATTGACAAATCTGCAGCCATCGATTGCAAAAATAAAATGTTTACCATTGTTATGATTTTATGATAAAATTGTCGTTAATTTTCAGTTTTTATGAATTGGCTTGAAAAAAAAGTGTGCCTAAAGCACATCTTGGTTTACGTTAAGAATCTAACATTTATGTACTGTCCACTTTATACCTTACTAGCGTACCCGGCAGACGTTGTCCTGCCCGAACGTTCAATTCTCATGTCATGGGCGGGCAATAAAAATATGTTACTTTTTTTACCATAAAATTCAGCAATTAGGACATAATTAGATATTATTAAATAAGTTCACAAGAAAACCTCTTACAGCCTTCTGGCTCAAGAAGTGTGAATGATGTCACATAGTTATGTCGGAACATTACGATAATGCAGATGACTACGCATCTGACAAAAAAATCCTATAACCAGATCGCCGCGCCACCTACCAAGTCCAATTGTGAATCTAAACCATCCAGGGACCCACTCAAACACACAGAAAAAAAAAATCATCCAAATCGGTCCAGTCGATATACAGGAGTTTTTAATTTCGGATTTCAAGTAAACCTCCACTTCTAAATTGTACCCTCCTTTGCAGATAAGTTAAGAACCGTCATATAACAATTATATTAGAGTGAAAAAAATATATAAATTGATGAGAGTGAGTCAAAACAGATTCCCCTTTATTTTATCCCAAGCGTATTGGAAATTAAAATTATTTTTCATTTTTTAGTTTTCTAATAAAGCGTGTTCTTTTAGTTTTTTAAAACTATTATTTTTTTTTATTTTTTAGTTTTTATATTTTACAGAATAAGATAAAAATGTAAATATCTTTAAATTCGATACTATTGTAGTATAAGCTAAAAGTAATACTATTCTATAAAAAAAAACCCTCCCAGCCGGATTTGAACCAGCGACGTATGGATTACTGAAATTATATACCACGAAGAGTTAACTACTCTACCAACTGAGCTCTTACAACGATTGACTAAAAACTCGACAAGTCCGCAACCTATTATACCAGTTTTCATTTTTTTGATTTTCGGATGATTCTGGCCAGGATTTTAGAAACAAAATATGAAATTATTATATTGTCACGGGTTCTCTACACGTATACAAAGTTTCAAGTCGATCCAATGTTTCTAAGTGGGTGAAAATCGCGTTGAAAGATTCCGTTACATTGATACAAAAACACGTTTTTTTAATTTTCTGATGATTATGACCAGGATTTTAGAAAATAAATATGAAATTATTGTATTGTCACGGGTCCTCTACAAGTATACAAAGTTTCAAGTCGATCCGATGATTTTAAGTGGGTGAAAATCGCGTTGAAAGATTCCGTTACATAGATAGATAGATAGATAGATAGATAGATAGATAGATAGATAGATAGATAGATAGATAGATAGATATGTAGATATATAGATAGATAGATAGATAGATAGATAGATAGATAGATAGATAGATAGATAGATAGATAGATAGATAGATAGATAGATAGATAGATAGATAGATAGATAGATAGATAGATAGATAGATAGATACAGGTCAAGCTAATATAAAGCGTGTAAAAATGAATGTTTGTTTGTTCGTATTTTATGCGCTGCCATACCGTTCATCCGATTATGATGGGGCTTTTCATAAAATGTTCAGGAGTTTCCGGGGAGGTTATAGACTATAAGAGAGTTGTAATCCTCAACCCGTTCACCCTTAGAAATCACCCTTTGTAGTAAAAAACGCGACAAAAGTAGCTTTTCGACACTTAAATGGCTTACATTGTCTAAACCATATATAATACACAAAATTAATGTGCACAGAATTGAAAATCTCATCAAAAAAAACTCTACAAAAAGTCCACGACAATGTTTATCTTTAACGGATAACTCACAATAACCATTTTTGTGTTTCATTAATGAGAAGAATAGCGGGATAAGTAGATTCCCGGGCAAGCGTAGCAGCGCACGGCGGGTATTCTTTTATGGATAACTCACAATAACCATTTCTGTGTTTCTTTAATGAGAAGAATAGCGGGATAAATAGATTCCCGGGCAAAGCGTAGCAGCGAACGGCGGGTATTGTTTTACGGATAACTCATAATAACCATTGTTATGTTTCATTAATGAGAAGAATAGCGAGATAAGTAGATCCCCGGGCAAGCATAGCAGCGAACGGCGGGTATTCTATTACGGATAACTCACAATAACGATTTTATCTTTCATTCATGTATGCCAAGAAAATCGGGATAAGTACATTCCCGGGCAACACTGGGTAATCAGCACGATATATCTTAAAATAATTGCGATATAACTGTAGCCTAATTACTATACATTTTTTTCCTTTTACTTAAACATGAAAATACATTAGTTTTCGTCTTTGACTCAATTTTTGCCAATATGATCGGGATAAGTAGATACCCGGGCATCACCAGGTATTCAGAATGAGGTATCTAAAAATAATTACGATACAATGTTTTCCTTTTACTTAAAAAAAATAGATTCCCGGCAACGCCGGGTAATCAGCACGGGGTATCTAAACATAATTACGATACCGGCCTTTTTACAAACATTCCCAACTATGCTCAAAATATTGTTTTAATAGGTAGCACGTTATTTTTACATTATTTTTGACAGATAATATAACGTAATTGAGATTTTTCTTCGTGTAAAATTTTATAACGTTGAACAAATCTTTTGTTAGAATGTGTAACTTGTTTTATTCAAATAATTCAAAGAAAGTGTATTCTGACTTCGCATAAGAAAACAGAATGTAGATACTATGCAGTTCACCTTGTTCAGGAGTGTCTACATACGAAGGTGTTATGTCATGAGTCAATATGCAAATGTTTCTATGACTAACAGATGAGTCATGTATTGTTTAATAGTCGATGGACAAATAAAAATATTTGGTACAAACAAAAAAAAAATGTGCGGATAAAAACTACATGTTATGATTATAAAGCAGAAGTTGTAAAGCATTTTTTAAAAATTGAAACACTGTACCATTATTTAATTTGAGGGAGTCATCATCATCAACAATCACGGATTAGGCCCATGTGGCTTGTTTCGGTCTCATAGATTCTCATCTAAAAGTTGGATCCATCTCTTCTTCGGTCTGCCAACATTCCTGTGTCATTTTGGTTTGTATTTAAGTATAATTTTGGGAATGCGATCATCTTCCATACTTTGAACATGTTCTTTCCATTTTTTTTCTAGATTATTTTATTCTATCTAAGAGTTTAAAGATATTTAGCTCATTTCTAATATCCTAACTTCTTCTCTTATCTAGAAGTTTGCAACCAGCCACACTTCTCAGAAATCTCATTTCAGCTGCTTCTATGATCTTCTCTTCTCTTTTAGTTAAAACCCAAAATTCTCTACCATACAATAGTAAGGGGACTGCTACTACTTTATAACATTTTAGTTTTGTTCCTTGTCTTGTGCTTTGAGGGAGTATAGATAGTATTTTGAGACCCGCGCTGTAGCCGAGCAGTTTAAGGTAGGCCTATGTTTAGCTACCGGACTTGCGTTGGTTCAAGTCCCCATGGGGCAATACATTTTTTCATATGATTTCGACTAATTTTCGATCGGTGCTCACTTAGCATCATGAGGAATTTGGGTAGCTACAATAAGTAGCGGTTCTAGAAAACCAGCTATAACGGCTGACGGGCCCGACATGCTGATCACATGTTACTCTTACACTGGCTGAGGAGGGGGTTGTCCATATCTGTGATTAACACTTGTGGATATGAGGACATCAGCTGTCAGATAGTCCAAGAGACTTGTAGACCTGTCGTGCCATGGAGTTTTTGAGATAATGTTTTGTTGTCTTAATGACTATTTTTAATTACGCAGGTCATTAGCGTCGCAATTAAAATTTAGGTATGGAAGTTCCGACAATTCTTTGCTGACAGGAATATTTCAACTTTGAGGTCCAACTACGTTCCATAAATCTGCGACCGGGATGCACGTTTTACTTACGAAGGAAGTCATACCCAGTATTTTACGTAATTAAAAATCCATCGACCTCGGCTGGGTTTGAACCCGCGTACCTCGGAACCAGAGACAAACAATGTAACCACTAGACGACTAATAGGCCGATATTTCGAGCTTGAGCACTTTTTTAATAATCGAGTGAAGTGCGTGTAATGTAGACCTATGTAGTTATCTACTTCTTATAATCTCTCATGGTTTCTGAATAAGGAATCGGATTATTTTTATCGAACTAATATTGTAGGCAACAAGCGTTACAAACATGGAAGAAAAAGTTTAAAGGCATGGGGATACATAATGATAAAACAACTATTTATAGGCCTACATTATTATTTGCAGATGATCATTTGGTTATAGTATAGATTTATGAGGATCTGGAAAACTCATAGAAGAGTATGTTAAATGGGGTTTAAAAGTAAATTTGAATAAATAATTTTATTTATCTAGTAGTGACGAAAAGAAAGATTTAGTTTTGGCAGATGGAATGGGATGTATCAAAGGATGTGAAGAATGTAATTACCTGGAGAACAAAATTAACTCAAAGTGTACCCTAAAAAAAACATAAAATATAGAATTCATAAAAGGCAAATCGGTAATAACGATGTTAAACGGAGTTTTGTGGGATAAAAATATAAGAATAGATATCAAATTACAATTTTATAAATCCATAATTAGAAGTACGCTAACATAGGGTGCAAAAACTTGGCAGTTGAATAAAAATTTGAGTTTAAAAGTTATGTCCACTGAAATGGATTATTTTAGACGCTCAACTAGACATTCTACATTGGTAAGAAATCAAAAATACAATCATCAGACAACAAATGAAAGTCCAAAATTCAATATTAGATTTTGTGAGATACAGACAGCTAGAAAGGTGTGGTAATATACGTAGAATGCCAGAGACAAGATTACCCAGAAAAACTTTGGAATGGATTCCACAGGGAAAGGAAAGAGATATCGATTTAGATTTAAATGGATGGATGATATAAGAAGAGGTACGAGGGAAATACGTCTGGAAGATTTGTAATGGGAAGATAGAGAAGAATGCAGAAAGAATATAAACATTTAAAACGTTTTAGGCATTGGAAAATGTTTTATTATATTTAAACCTGTTTATAAATAAATACATATTGTAAAGCTCAAATGTTTCATTATGTCGAATATTATAATTAACTTAAAATATTTCCTTTTAATAAAAGTAATAGATAGAGGGAATTTAGAATTTGATGAAGGACAGGGAACTGCAGGATGGTGACTGGAAGAATAGAGATGAATGGAGAAAGAGAATCAAAAATTAATATAGGGTACAGGAAGATGTATACATTTAAAACCTGTTAAAAATAAATAAAATAATAACATTAATAAAATTGTTGATTAAATAATTGAAAGGCTATTTTGATGATGATTTAACTAAGCGCTCAGAATCTTAAGGACCTAAAGCACGCCTTAGTTTACGTGGGAATCTAGTATTTATGTTTACCGATATTCCTTCATAACTTATCTCATGTCCATTTGTTATAATAGGATGTCTTAAGCTACAGACATAAATTGCATTCTCTCACACTTCTCTGTACACTCGCATTTCGTTTAGATTTGAGCAGATATCTTTCTACCAAAAATCTGACAATAGGTAAGAAGAAAATCTGCCAATCATACCGTTTCACAATACCTCTTCTTCTTTCATACTAGCCGCTTCCCGTTCCTGGAATTCTCTCCCTCAAGATTTTAGGAGCTGCTGCATATTTGACATTTTTGAGTCAACCGTATACAATTACTGTCCCGCGCCGTAGCCGATTGATTAAGACAGGATGCCTTGCCCTGGTACACAGCGATAGAATTTTCCTTCTGTCAAACAACGAACTTTATTTTTGTCATTAATAGTTTTATTTTCATATAAAGTGCCTTATTATCTGCTTTTCTCTTTTACTTGTTAAATTTACAATAAATCAACACAATTTAACATTGGGATTTAAAGATGACGAAAAGTTAGAGATTGGACTAGGAGAAATTCAATAAATGAATATGTTGAAACCATTTTATAAGTCGAAGAAGGAAGGTCAGCCAAAATCGAGAAAATAATATGTGAAGGTAGAAAAGTAATTGGTATGTCGAATTAAACCGAGTGAAGTAAAAATTGTTTATTTTTTTATTTTTTATTTATTTTTTATTATTCCGGCTTTTACAATGAATATACATTTTTCCGGTACCCATGTTCACAGTTAACTACACATTTGTTTCAACACATTTTGCCATACCTGTCTATTCATCCATATATCTTCTTCTATTTCCCATTCCCTCTTAGCTTCATTGATTCCCTGAATCCACGTAATAGTTGGTCTACCCTTATTTTTCCTTCCCTGTGGTTCCCAATCCATGATTATCTTAGGTAGTCTTCCTTCTTCCATTCTTCTAATGTGTCCGTACCAATTTAATTGTTTCTTCTTTATAAAATATAATATTGAATATTATACCTGCATTTTTTCTTTTATATATGAATTTCTGATTTTATCCTTCCTGGATATTCTTGCAGCACGTCTCCAGCAGTCCATTTCAGTGGCGAGCAATTTTTTTTTTTTTTTCATTTGTGCATTTAAAGCCCACACATCAGCTCCATAGGTAATAATGCTTCTGATTATTGTATTAAAAATAGTTTTTTTTTGTTTCTTTGAAGACATGTTTGTCCCATACTATTCCATTAGGGCAGATATAGCATACTTTCCTATAATGATCCTCTTTCTTATCTCTGTTTCTTGTTTTCCATCTTTTAATTTGATAAAAATAACTGATACAATTTTGGATAAAAGTGTTACGTTATAGGACTCTGAATTTCGCCCACTTTGTACACAAACAAATAATGATTATGAAAATGGACTTCTGGCACACAACAGAAAAAAAAATCGAAAGAATTGGATACATTATAAAAGGCGATAAGAATATTTTGGAAATAATAGGACAACGGAAATTGAAATGGTTTGGGCATGTCAAAAGAATAAGGGAAGAAAAGAATTCAAAATTGATTTTAGAACGAAATGCCGACAAAAAAAGTATAGGCTGTATGTAAATGTGTGATACAAATTGAACTGACAATAATTTATTGTGATTGAACGTTCATACATTCATGCGGTGTATCCACTTAATTAAACCGTATATAAGAGGTATCTGAGTGCAATTTGTCGCTCTTTTACGCCTAACTTTGAATTGCGACGCATATGGTCTTAGCAGATTAAAATAAAACACGCATATCTTGTTATATAGTCCCCCACAGTCACAGAGCGGTTTAAGGCATGATCCCTTGGTCCAGAGGTACAGGACCTGCACTGGTTCAATTCCCCATGGGGGAAGAAAAATTCTTGTGGAATTTCGGCCAGTATGGGACTAGTGCCCACCCAGCATCGTGACGAATTTGGGTAGTTAGAATAATTAGCGACTTCAGATTTAAAAAAAAAAGCTATAACGGCTGGGACCCGACACGCTGACAACATATCACTGCTGTTCTGTCTGGATGATCGTCCACCTTTATGATTGACACATGTAGATGTGAGGTCAGCATCCGGCTGGTAGGCCAAGGACATTCTAGGTCTGTCGCGCCGTGGAGTTTATTTATTTTTTTTACTTATACAATTCTGTGCAATAATAGGCTATAACGTTAAAGTTATAGGGCCTACATAAGTCTAAATTATAAGACGTTCATTCGGGTTTTAATTACCCATTGTTCAGTGTTATCAGAAAATGAAAGCACCTACTTTCTGAGTTTTTTTATTGAATTTTCTGTTAATTCGTTTGGAACGGGTTTCATAAGTTTGGGGTGTAGCTTTTGGCCAATATTTTAACTACGGCTGCTGTGGATAGGAAAGTGCAACCAATGTAATAAAGAAAACATTTATGCGATAAGCCTATATAAATCTATCGTCCAAATTAGAATGCTGATTATAGAAAAAATGCATAAACAGTTTATTTAAATGTGGTGGACAGCAGAAAAATCTACTATTCCATATTAGGTACTCTTATTGACGTATCACCCTAATAAAGTGATAGAGAATACCATATGATTTTAATTCCCATCTTGTAAAATAAACTATATACAGAGTGTTTCTAAATTAGACCGACAAACTTTGGGACCAGATAGATAACCTTCGTTTAAGGATTTTTTAAGGAACCCATGGCCTGCCTCGCTTCGTTTTAGTGCTAGAGGGATCGTCCCTACATTCCACTCCGGCGACCCGGGTTCCATTCCCGGCGGGGTAGGGGATTTTAAATCTCCAACTTGGGTCTGGGTGTGTGTCCTGTCCTTGTGTCTATATGTGAGAAGTGAGAATAAAAAAAGAAAGTTAACAAAAAGGTAAAAAAAAAGAAAGAGCAAGGTAAAAGAAGAAGGAAAAACAGTATAAAAGAAAAGAAATGAAAAAAAAAAGAAAAAAAAAGGGAAACGTATAATTCCTTTCAGTACAAGAGAGGTTGTCATTGCTACTATCGCTTGGATTGTTACTTTCGAAGCTCAGTAGCATTCGGTACAAATTACAGCAAGTTTGTTTACATCCATTGGTACGATCTGTTGGCCACCTGACAGCTAGAGTTGGCCCTCGTTGGATAAGTAGGGGTGGGTCCACTGCTTGGCCGGCACGCTAGTCTGACCTGACCTGCTAGATTTATTTTTGTGGGGCTACATGTAGGCAATGGTGTATGAAACCGATATTGACTCTGGAGAAGATCTTGTAGCACGCATTGTCAGAGCAGCAGCTGAAATAAGGGAAAATCCTAGCATCTTTGGAAGGTACGACAAAGTATGGCACATCGGTGCACTATCGTATAGATATCAATGGACGTGTGTTATGAGGGAACAATGCATTTTGTTTCTGCTTGTCTGTAAAGTATTTGGATTAACACACAGAATTATGTGACACAAATGACTTGTTATTTGCACTTACCTACTTCCTTCCATCCCTTCCGCTAAGACTCCTCTTGCACTGATACGAAACGTCGCACCCTATAGGTCCTTAACAAAATATGCTTCAATGAAGGTTAACTATCTGCTCCCAAAGTTTGTCGGTCTAATTTAGAAACACCCTGAACATATATATATATATATATATATATTTCGACATCTGCTGAAGTCGACCGTGACACTTTTGGACCGATACCCAAAATTGTGTACCGTTTGAGGCAACGTATAGAGGTAAAAAGATGAAGTGATCGTGCTATAGGTCTTAGAAGCTCCTTATATATATATATATATATATATATAAGAGTAAGCTCGACCGAGAATAGGGTAGATGTAATCAGAAGAAGTATGGGACTGAAATTATTACAAGAGGAAGATACAATGGACCAGAAAATCTGTGAGGACAAATTATATTTTTTTTATTGTTGAGATAATTTTTAATTAAATTATTCATTAATTGTTGTCATACCTTTGTTTAGTATTTGACTGACGGAAACGACAGCATCGTGGAGAAGTTCCACTAAAAATAACTAGAGTTAGACAACTATATATATATTTTAAATCAGAATTGCGTTCCGGTTTATGCTATCATGTAATAAGGATTGATAACTATTTCTATATGATATCAATCTAAGATGACTCAACTATAGATGTTAATTAAAACATATTTTTTTATTATTGATTTCGTACATCTCAATGATGGATAAATCATATTTGAAGAGAAAAATTATAATTTTTCTCTTCAAATATGATTTATCCATCATTGAGATGTACGAAATCAATAATAAAAACTTGGAAAAAGCCGTACTGGCTGTAATGTATAATTCCCAAATATGTCTTCTTAATAAAGGAGCCGCCATTTGCAAGATAGAAGCATGGCTTCACAGCATTTGGTGGATGGGAATTACAATGTATATAGAGAAAGATTTGCGTTTAGATCGGTACTTGCTCAGGTAGCTCAGTTGGTAGAGCACTTGGTCTGGAGAACCAAGAGTCCCGGGTTCGAGTCCCGGTCTGAGCGTATAATTTTTCTCTTCAAATATAACTAAAACATACTTTAATGCAAGAATGAATAATATTGAATTAATTTACACGAATAAAAAGAAAACAATTATAAAATAGTGATAGATATATTAAAATTCATAAATTGAAATTAAAAAAAAAAGACCTAAACATTACTACTGATATGGGGATATGTAGCAGCTAAATCTTGAATTTTCTTCTTCTTCAATTCAGGGATTAGGCGATTCGCCTGACCGAATTCACAATGATTCCTTCCATCTCTTCCTAGGTCTTCCTACATTCCTTAATCCTTTTGGTTTTTAATGATATGCTACCTTGGGCAATCTTGTTTCTTCCATTCTCTGAACATTCTGTTCCCAGCCTACGCGGTGTTTTTGAATTCTATCGTTTATTATATATATATTTATAATTCACTTCTTATTTATATATATTCTAATTTCTTCTTTTATTTGTAATTCCTTTAAAAGTATACAATTTCCGGCCAGAGAGTACCTCTGGGACACATCTGATACTCATTTTATAGAAAGAAATGCTACATATATGCGATGGGTGAGGCTAACCGGTGTTGGAATGTGTTTGAACTGGTGCCCGGTGAAACTGGTGGGCAGTAAGAATGTGTGTCCCGTTACACAGTGTGTGACTGGCCTCCATCCAAACCAATACACAATCTTCGCCTTAAAGACCTGAGAACTGCACATATCCATGCATGGGGCCCCACAGGTGTTCAAGTGCATTATAGAGAAAACTAAAGTATGATTATTATAGGAGCTTCAGTGTTTGCGAAATTTAATCTCTTCGATTTTGGTATTTAGGTTCAGAAATAATGTTCTTTCCTCGACATCACTCCTCTAATTTATATATATATATATATATATATATATATATATATATATATACAAAAAACACCAGATTACGTTCATATAACACTTTGGCTAGACCAGTGTTGACCTATGGTAGTGAAGCATGGACACTAAGAAAACAACATGAAAGCAGAATAACGGCTTGTGAAATGAGATTCATGCGCAGAACAGCGGGTTACATCAGATGGGATCGGAAAAGGAACACCGATATCTTAAAAGAATTGAAGACTACACCAATTTTGGAATATATTAAACAGTACCAACTAAATTGGAAACATCATCTTGAAAGAATGAGTTCAAATCGGATCCCCAAAGCTGTTTATAATTATATACCAAGAGGACGAAGATCACTGGGCCGTCCTATGAAACGCTGGAGGGAAAATTTTCTATAGGATCGTAACAGGCCTTGGCCTAATACTTGGAAGGAAGAAGAAGAAGATATATATATATAACACGTAAAAAATTAGAGAATATATATAATCATGTACAAATTCTTGATAAATTTTCGAAATCGAGTCATGTGTCAACAAGTGTGTTTTAAATTTAATTATCAATTTTACCTTTAACTCTTAAATTGGCAATGTATCCCACAGGATACATCAATTTGTTTACTTTATTTAAGATTTTAAATAAAACAGAAAATAAAATAATAGAAACAACTCAAACAACTGTCTAATTACAGAAAATACCTGATAATAACTATAATGGTTGATTTCATTTTCACTGCGGTCCGCTACATTTAAATAACTGACACGAGACACGAGAAATTGGTGTTTTGCTAATTTAAGGGTTAATGTCAGATTACTCCTCATTGCATAAAAATAATATTATCGCGTATGCCACAGAGTATTAGTCTACGGCGTCCATTACAGTACATCAACCATTTTACGCTGCCTTAAGATACGTAGGCTACTGCAGTAAATGGGCATTGAAAGTCAATTAAAATATTTTCATATCCTAAATACGTCGCCTTTGGTATTTAAACATCGGAAAGAAATTTATCTTGTCCAGTTATTTGCATTCCTAAACATTGCTTGATAAAGAGCGTCTCTAATATTAGTGTCATATTTATACAGATGCTAGATAACTCTAAACTAAATATTTTGAGATATAAGCACAAATGTTCGGAAATTCAAATTTCAGGCGCTAAAGAGATCTTGAATTTACAATAGATTGTATGAAACTTAGGACAAGGAGACGGAGAGGGTGTCAATTGTTCGAACAACAGACCTTGAGAAGTTGGTAATGGAGCTTGTGAAATTTGTCAATTTTCCTATGGAATTGATACTTCGAGAATAATGTTTGATGGAGATCAAATGATTTTGAAGTCCAATTATTCTAATTTACATTTTATCTAACGTGGTTGAATGATAACTGTACAAGACATTAAGGCCACACTATTTGTCAGATAAAATATAGCTATTATTATTATATTGCATTACATTATTTAATTATATTATATAATATCCTCAACTCGTGTTTAACTCAGGGTCTAGAAGTATCTGAACGACAAAGGTGCCGAAATAGTGAGATTAAATTTGTGGTAGGGGAAAATGGGAGAAACCCGGAGAAAAATCTGCCAAAGCTCCGTTTCGACCACCATGACACCCACATGTAATGACCGAGACTTGAGCTCGAGACCCTAGCGGTGAGAGGCGAGCGTCTAACCGCTTACTTCACAGACCTGTCTTATATTATATTATGATAGTTAGAAAAACTAAGGGAGCCTTTGATGACGATAGGCCTAATTGATATTTTATTTTATTGGTCGAATTCTCTGAGTTCATATAGGCCTAATCAATAAATTGGAATGTTATTTGTCAGGTATGAAATTAAGGGAGATGCTGTGTTTTACCAGCTCATTAGGCTTTCGAAAAAAGTGATAAGTAAGGTGTGCTTTTGTTTTAAATGCAATTAAAACAATAAATGCTTGTGTTACAAGATAATAACAATATCGACCCTACTAATTAATTTTATTAAATAATCATATGTAATGAATATGGATTTTATGATCCTTTATAATGCTACTTACAATATACGCATCGCCAATACAGCAAATGCAACTTAAATGGCTACCTACCTTCACTGTGTCCTTATTAGAAAAACTGATGCTATATCCTACCTTCCTCATATAGGCAACCCAACAGGAAGTACAAAGTAAAGAATGTAATGCACATCGCCTTCAACAAATACCTCACATAAACATTATTGAATGCTCATAAATCACCGCATGTATCCCACTTAAACATTACTCCTCGGGGGATAATAAACTCATATCACAAATGACTCAGAATTTTAAATGTTTTGAAGTAAATTCATCAATTGACAATTCGGCAATTCTTAAGTTAACTTGTCTGTTCTCCCAATAAATTGAATCCGTGAGTTTGAAAAGGGTCATCTGACAATTTCAACCATTATTTTTTTTTTTCAAAAAGAACAAAACAAGAAGAGATACTAGATTGAAGTTTTATAAAACATTGGCAGTTCCTGCATTACTTTGTGGGAGTGAAACTTGGATAATGACCAAAAATTACAAAACAGAATACAAAGCGTAGAAATGAACTTCCTTAGAAGAACAAAAAGCTGCACAAGAATGGATCGGATAAAGAACGAAGATATAAGAACAGAGTTAAATATATATCCATCGAATGATAAAATCAAAGAATATAGAGAAAAATGGTTTAGACATGTATACAGAATGAATGTAACAAGAGTACCAAAAGCAGCATTTAACTACAAGCCAAGAGGTTCAAGAAATGTAGGAAGGCCAGTGAACAAATGGACAGAACAGGCAATTTGCGTAGCCCATGAAGCGAAGAAGAAGAAGAAAAATATTTTTCAAACTGTAATTTTTTATATATTTGATTTTATTTTTTGGATAGACTCGTCATTTGCTAAGAAAAAGGAAGAGGTCTTCTACAATTAATTGGTATAGGTTATGTTTTCTGTGTTTCCGTCTATATAATTATAAAAGTGTCATCTGCTGTAATAGACTCTTTCCTTCTTTGATTTGAGCAAAATTCAAGTTTTAATTAATGAAAACAGAAAAGGAAAAAATTATTTTCTTAGGACCGTACTAGATACCGGAATTTTGTCT
The DNA here is from genome assembly GCA_030220185.1 of Diploptera punctata. Taxonomy (NCBI): domain Eukaryota; kingdom Metazoa; phylum Arthropoda; class Insecta; order Blattodea; family Blaberidae; genus Diploptera; species Diploptera punctata. Next base: position 2,277,612 of record JASPKZ010003852.1, read on the forward strand.
TTTATATTTTAACATATGTCCATCGCTGTGGTCTCGGGGTAGCGTGCTGCCTTGTCACGCAGCGGGCCCGGGTTCGATCCCCGGTCGGGACAGTTTTTCTGGGTGAGGTTTTTATCGGGGTTTTTCCTCACCTGTAAGACAAATGTCAGGAAGACTTTAAGGCCCAAACGGTCCCCGAAATCATAAGGCTATCGCAATCATCATCATTCATATTCATCTTAGGTTAAGCTTAGGATTAGGGACTCTCCTGGCGCACCATTATCATCATCACCACCCATCATATCATCGGGGCAACGTAACCTCGCCTTCCAGGCGCCCCAACCTCAGAAGTGGGTTACAAGTACGCCATGCCAGGAGAGAAACCAGGAATGTCGAAAGACAACCTGGGGCATTTGGAAAAATAAATATTTTAACATATTTTAATAAAGCATTTATTAACATATGTTAATAAAGTATTATTATTATTTGTCATGTTACCATTAATATTGAAAATAAAGGGGGCATTAAGAAAATTATTTAGTATCTACCAATTGAGTTTAAGAACGTTTACACTGTATAAATATAAAACTATTAAATTAATACTATGAAAATATAATGCATTGTGATACCTAGCCTAAAAGTTGAGACTAAAAACACCAGTGATGTTCATTCACGGAAGACAAGTGCTCAAAATATTATTGAGTGTCATATGAAATGGATTTCAATTATTTATAATTTACATGTAATTTATTTTTAATTGTATAATGTACGGTTGCATATATTAGATTAATATTAACAATTTTTACGGATCCCTGTACTTGATGATAAGTAAACTTATTTTTGTTTTAATGCTATTGTCATTAGTCATTATATTGGAAAATAGGTCATTTGTATCACAATGTTTTCGGAATTTTATTATAATAAAATACAGTTCAATTATTGCGCACAGAAATGTACTTTTGTAAAATAAACAGCTGATATTTGTCAGGAGTGATTATTAAAAAAATAGCTTTACATTTTTTATCATTCCTGTAAATTTTAATTTTTCTTGTACATGGCCACTTGGGAGTCATTCAAGGAGACCCTCCATATCCTTGTATGGTCAAAAATGAATGTATGTGATCCATAATTAAAATCCGTATCCCGACAGGTCGTGTCACTGTAAGACCCGTGTGGCATGTGACAATTAAACTACGTTAATGCAATGGAATATATTTGGAAGCAGAAAATTGGGAATATCTTAAAAACAACTTTTAAGATAAATAGGCATATTTCAAACTTTTAGCAACAAGTTTTAAGATAAATTGGCATAGTTCAAACTTTTAGCTACGGCTATGAAAACTTAAAAAAAAAACATATATTTAAGCCCCAGAACCACATTTAAAGCATTTTACTCCATAAAAATTCGATACGTATAACATATTTTATGTTTTATTGAATACAGCTTACAAAGTTTTACGCTAAGATTATTACTAGACGACTGAATATAATCCATGAGCATATATTAAGAAAAGAACAATGTGGTTTTGGGAAAGGTCGGTCGTGTCCAGATGCCGTATTTACAATAGAACACTTTATTCAAAAGAGAAGAGAGTTTAATTTACCAACTTGCCTACTTTTTATTGACTATGAAAAAGCATTTGATAGATTATTGAGAATTATGGGGAATAATGTATGATAAAGGGTTGTCAGGACATATTGTCAAAGTTGGGGAAAGCTTATATTTTAAATAAAAAAGAATGATTGACAAAGGAGGTATAACGAACGATAATACATTAGAAATTAATCAAGGGGTCAGACAAGGATGCCTGCTATCTTCTGCACTTTTTAGTACATATAGACTATAGACGCGGCCATTGTACAATGGCAATCAAGTTTAACCACAGATTATAAAGTTGGCAATACAATTCTAAATACCATATTTTTGCAGACGATCAGACGATCCTTAGCTCTTCAGAAGACAATTTACAAATAGCAGCTTATAAATTAAATGAAATAACAAATAAATTCTATATGAAAATCTCTGAAAATAAATAGAAAGTAATAGCATTCAACGGGAAATACCATGTGAGGTGTAAAATCAGCATTAATAACAGTACAATACAACAGGTGATCAATTTCAATTATTACTGCCAGAAGGAAGATATTAATATTAAATTAAGTAAAGTTTATAGAATGTGTAGCACTATAAAACGGACACTGAAAAATAAAACTTTGAGGAGTATACAATTAAAATTTTACAAAATTATGGCAGTGCCTGTCTTAACATATGCAAGTTCGGACAGAAGAAAAATATAAACTGCAGAAATGAAGTTCTTACGTTCAGTAGCAGGTGTGACAATTTTCGACAGAAAAAAGAAATGAAGATATTAGAAACACTTAAATATTTTTAATTTAACAAATAGAATTGGCAATATGAGAAACAACTGATATGAACATGCTAAAAGAATTCCTATATATATAATCCCTCAGCTGTTATTAAAGTACAAACCAATAGGACATAGAGGTGTTCGACGCCCATTTACTAGATTCATTAAATCCCACTTGATGTGAAAACAGGTCAAAATGCCTAATTTCATGAAGTAGTAGAAGAAGAATATGTATAACATTTAGAATAATCAATCAGCTGGTAATAAGAGAAGATACTTCATATTCATTTGGCAGGTAGGTATTTTTTCACAACGCGTTTTAATAAACTCAGGTCATTGCGTCACAATTCAAATATGGGCCCAATATATTTTACTCTTTTAATTCAGGCTTGGGTTTTCTTTAGGTGTTATAAGTCTGTGAAACAAGAGACACTGTTTTACTTTCCTTCGGAAGTGAGGATTTTTACGCCCTTAAAATACGCATTTGAACTCGGGAACCTCTGAGCCAGAGGGGAGCATAGTAACCATAGTCCACCAGAAAAACTATTTATTTGTAAATACCCTATATACCACATAAGGAATATAATGAATATAGTAGGCTTATAAAGACATTTATGGATATTATAAAACGGTAATTAGTTTTCAGAGCAAGGTCAGGTAGCTGTCTTCCTTGGTTGATTTGTTTTTTCAACCTGTTGAGGTATCCTCATAACAGTTGGCATCTCAAGCTGTTCTCCTTGCAAACCGAACAGTCACAAGTGCACATGCCAAGTAAACATATTCAATTATACATGAAAATTCCACACATACAAACATACTATGCAGTATATAGCAAGCATTCAATTATATCAGAACTCAATGTCAAATCACAATGTATTGATCATGATGAACCTAAAAGACTGATTGCGTCGGCTCAGGCGATATAATTTGAGACTCATATTCGAGAAGTCCCAGATTCAAACCCGGCGATGACCAACACGAAGTTTTTTTCTTACTTTTACTCAATCGACAAGACCAATGCTAGGTTAGAATTTTATTATTAGGGCCCATTTCATAACACAAAATTAATATCAATTGATTTATCTATAGAAACACATAGCTTACTACATACAACTAAAAATTCTGGACGCGATAGGCATTAAGGGTATATAAATAAGAATGAAATCAAAATAATTCAATGAAATGAATAAAAAAACAGCTGACAATACAAGGAAGTACCCAAATGCATTATTTATCCTACAGATATCGAATCCTATCAAAATTCGTTACTTGTTACTAAATTTACTATATTCATTGATGAAATATAATTCATTGATGAAATTACGATAGTTTTCATCATAGGTGAAGCTTATTGCAATTATTAACGGCGGCTTCGTGACGTAAATGGTTAGTCAATCGCTCTCCCTTAGCGTCTTGGATGCTCCATGTGCGGTTCGTGGTGAACGAATATGGCCCAGGACAGGGCTTTCTAGGAAGTTTCTCCCGTTTTTCCAGCCAAAAACTTCATTCAATCACTTCTCCATACTCGTGTCATCCATTTCGCTTCATTTAATTTGCTCCTGTGATGGTGCGGTAGGCCTGGCCAGCCGACATCAATGCACATCATAGATCTTCAATAACAAGGACTTCATATCATCTCATCCCTCGGTCTGGCATTACGTCGGATAAGAGTATATGGTTTACTTTACATGTGCAGTTTTATTGTGAAGATACTCCGATTTTCTGTTTGTCGAGCCTGAGTAGCCGAAACGGGTTTAAGTCAAAATTAGTGAACTTGTGTGGTTAATTGGCAATAATTAAGTAATTAAAAGAAGTAATTATTAAAAGAACTAGATTTTCCAGTTCAGCGCCTCACCGTCTTGGTTTACATGATACAGTTGATATTACTACTTATTATATGTACATTTTATACCGGACAGAAATGCTCTGAGGAAGACATTGATAATACAGGGAGCGAGCTCAAGTTGCACTGCTCTCGTACGAGAGGCATGAAATATTGGGATTAACAGACAAGGGGCGTGAAGATAGTGGCGGTTTCTAGAAATGTACAGAAATAATGATACCATACAAATTGATTTGAATATAATAATAATAATAATAATAATAATAATACATCTTCTTCACTTCCTGGTTTAGGCAAGAGTTGCCTGTTCCGAGGTCGTCTTTGGTTAAGTCCATCCGAGTTTCCATTATGAAGAATACGAGTAATGTGTTTTCCTCTGATCGCGGTACCAACGCTATGCAGAGTAGACCATTGGTGGGGCTGCCACCTCGAAGCTTTAGGTCCAGCTCCTGGATGTACTAACACCATCTAGAGGGTTGCCACTTCCGCCAACCTATTAAAAATTAGTTGTCGTTGTGGACTTTACTCTTGTTTCCCCGATCTCTTATCATCCCAGAGAAAGGACCCCTCTTCCCATCAGTTCTCCGACCCAAATCGCCGAAGGGATTCTATACCACAACCTTGATTTGGGTTACTCGGATAGCACGTCCACCTCGAGCAGGTTGAGAAAGGAGTTGATATGCAGAGGCTGTGTGTTTGCAATGGAAACTATAATGCGCATGCATACCCTTGTTATTTCTTCGGCCTTTAGATGTATAATAAAGTATCCGTTTTGTTTGGCATTATTTTTCTATGCATTATTATTATTTTATCTAGTCTTCCTCTCATTTTAGGTTGAATCAAATTTCCATTGGGTCGCTGTTAAACTTTTATATGTTTAAGGAAAAATATTTATAGGCTACTTAGCCTACGACTAGATTTAAAGACAGATTTTCTTTGAACAAAAAAAGATGTACAGGACTCGATTCATACAAAAATATTTCCTTATGTTTTTTGATAAGACCTTCCGTAAAGTGAAACCAATACACAAAGACTCTATCTTTCAATGTGCCTATATTGCTATTAATATCTTATTTAACTGCTTGTTCCTATGAATTTTACCAGTTATACACCAACTTCAATTTGAAACTGTATAAGAAATGTTTTATTTATGTCTGGATTTGAAATAGGTCTGCAGGTTTACAGGTTGGTTCTCTAAGAATTGGTGACCAGATGAACATAACTAACATAAATAAACAAATAAATAAATATGTATCAAACAATTCTTGTCAGTAGGCGGTAATACAGCATTTAAACCCGGGACCTTTCGAATATGAGCGGAAACGCTATTGTCTGAGACATCTCGTTCGGTAGGGCTATAATTTTAAAATTTGACATAATAAATTAGGACTTTTATCAAATGAGAAAAGTTTTGTCCTGGAATATAATACCGTATGTTTAAAGAGGGTAGAAAGGGACACGCCATAGAACACTTGGTTAAATCAATACACTCTAAGCTGGAAGTTCGAGGGTTTCCCCGATGGGGGTCAAAATCTTTAAACTGGGCTAAACCCTCTGCCGACATCATGAACCAGTCTCTAATGGAAATGGGTATCAGACTATGTTCTGGAGGTAAAGGTGGCCGTTACGCAGGTCTGATAATCCGCACCGAATTTCTAGAAAGGTGGGAGATTTAAATGAGTAAGAGTAAGAAGGTTGTATTCCAGAAATGTTAAATTATCATATTTCGGCTCATAATGATTTACTTCAGATAAAGGCTGAATTGTTACTTATAAAACAATTGTTTATTTACATGTTAAACTAAATTATAAAGTCAGCACGTATTACGAATGAATGAACAGTGCATACCACGAAGAATGTATAATTATAAACCAAAAGGGAGAAGATTGTTGGGAAGACCATTGAAGAGATGGAAGGACCAATTCGACCTATAAAGAGATCGGAATATGCCATTGGGCTTAATCCTTGTCATTGATGATGATGACTAAATTATAAAGCATTGTAATACCTTCTGTAATTTACAAAAATATAAATATTTATTTTTACAAAAGTGGAAGCAAGTTCGATATTTTTTTGTAGTCAGGAATAACAGCGAGACAATGGAAAAAATGCAAAGATAGAGGTGTGAAATATAATAGAAAAATTAATAAACAATTTGCTCATATTGAGAAAATTTAAGGTCAAACATAAAAAGTTATAAAACAAACACTTGGGATGACATTTTATTTTTTTTTGAGGACGGCCAAGATCTCAGGTACTTATTTTACGAGGGTGGATCGGAAAGTAAAGGACAATATATTTGTTATGCGTTGGTATTGCGGCTGGGATGTTGAAATCTCACCGAACTATAGCTTGAAGATTTTATTATAAACTCTATTTTTTTTGCAGCTCTAACGAGAGAAGCGCGAACTACAGAACAAAGTTGGCGCATGTTACTATCGATAACATGTGAAGAGCAGCGAAATGTAGTTGCAAGTTTATGAACTAAAGGACATAATCCATGTGAAATTTATATAGCCATGTATGGCTTACATGGGAAGACTGTATGGACTGTAGCAACGTTTCCAGGTGGTACGCATTTTTCAAGCACGGCCGTGAGAACCTTTGTGATTAGCCACGTTATAGTCGGACAGCGAGTAAATGACGACAAGCTTGGACCACTTTATGCGTTAAGCTACAGAAGGGCATGGTTTTCTGAAAGAATTGCCACTGGTGATGAGTGTAGGCATACCTCTATATGTCCGAAACACGTCGGCCACTGTATTGAGAAAGATGCAAGAGTGTGATCAGCTGTCCGGAAATGGCTCTACTCCAACTGAACGGACTTCTATGAATAGGGTATACAGAAACTGTACCACAATGGGAGAAATGTGGTGACTATGTAGGAAAGTAGCTAAAAGTTGGGAGTTCACTCGTGTGTGACTTCTTACGTATTATTTTTTTTTTCAAATTATTGTGCGTTGCTTTCCTATCTACCCTCGTATTATTTCAACCTTTAACGTTTTATTCAGTAACCCGGTTAATGGATTAGAAATAATTTTAAAAATACTGACTCAATTACAATATTTGCATTGTATTGAACTACATGAAATACTAGAAAGTAGAGAATGCAATGGTCTGTGAAATATAAAGAATGCGGTGGAGGTGAAACATAACAGTAATAAATTTCAGTATAGCGCCGCAAACAACGGTTTTGTACCATAGAGTCCCGTGTTTATATCCAGAAAAATAACAACTTACACGTTGCAACAGGTGATAGTAATCAACATCATGTCACTTCCTCAATTATTAACACACGTTTTCCGTAAATATACAATGTTTCAATTGTTACGTTGTTGCTAAGTGATGTAACTGCTTTAATTCTTTTGTGTGAGACTTATTTTAGGGATACTTGATCATTACATATCGCCTCCAAAATGACTATAAATTAAAATAATTCTAGGCCTATATTAAATTATAACGAACATAATTAAAATTTGTCAAGACACCAATGCAAGACGGTACATAAATTTTTAGTTATTACAGTAAAAAGTTTTATTCTTACAAAGGAAAGGTATATAAAAATTATATATATATATATATATATATATATATATATATACTATATTACAATGTAGGCCTATTTATGTTTTATTTTATAAATATAATACCAGTTACAATGGAAAAATCATGTGCACGAATGAATCGTAATATACTTTCAAAAGTCATGCTTAAATACCGTCTTCAAGGGAAGAGATCTTCGGGACGTCCTAGAAAAAGATGGACCGAAAATGCTTCACTGAAACCGTAATAGGTCTTAAACTTGTTTGGAAGATGATGATGATATAATACATTATATTTCTACGTATTTTTGAGAAATATAAGTAGTTCACTGTGCATTAATTTTATCGTAAACTCACTTTGTATATTTGTGCTGGTTGAGTGGAAGAGAAGGTCTTATGGCTTTAACTCCGCAAAAAATAAAATAAAACATTACTATTATAATAATAATAATAATAATAATAATTATTATTATTATTATTATTATTAATTATTAAATGCACAAATGAAAAAAAAATTACTCGCCACTGAAATGGACTACTGGAGACGTGCTCCAAGAATATCCAGGAAGGATAAAATCAGAAATTCAAATAGGCCTATAGAAGAAAACATGCAGGTAAAAAAGTAAAGTGATCCCACAACGGACCCGGAGGCCCTTGGGGTAGTAGGAGGTTAAGGCTCCCACTTTTTCTAGACAATCGGCACTTTATGTCAGCCGGGTTGTCAGCCCTGCGTGACGGCCGCCTTTACCCCCAGAACAAGCGTCTGGTACTCATTTCCGTTAGAGGCTGAGTCGACCCCAGGGCCATAGTGCCGCCAGAGGGTTTGGGTCAGTTTAAAAATCCTGACCCAACGGGACTTGAACCCTCGACCCTCCGGCTTGTAGCTCAGTGCCTTAACCACTACGCTATGGCGTGCCCAAAAAAAATGCAGGTACAATATTCAATATTAGATTTTATAAAGAAGAAACAATTAAATTGGTACGGACACATTAGAAGGACGGAAGAAGGAAGACTACCTAAGATAATCATGGATTGGGAACCACAGTGAAGGAAAAATAAGGGTAGACCAAATATTACGTGGATTCAGGGAATCAATGAAACTAAAAGGGAATGGGAAATAGAAGAAGATATATGGATGAACAGACAAGAATGTAAAAATGTGTTGAAACAAATGTGTAGTTAACTGTGAACATGGGTACCGGAAAAATGTATATTCATTGTAAAAGCCGGAATAATAAAATTATTATTATTATTATTATTATTATTATTATTATTATTATTATTATTATTAATTATTATTATTATTATTATACTATTATAAAGATTTGCAGGCCCCTGAAATTTCACATTGACTTTTAAGCATATAAAATGTAAGAAAACTTTGTAAATCAATGTACAAGCAATTATAAGTACTCTATATTTGTATCCTTGTGACCCAATGGAAGATTCATAGATATGGGAACTTTAGATTGTAGGACAGCTTGAAACTAAATAATTTATATGCATACGAAATTAATAACGTTAAAGTCGTTGTCCTGACCAGGATAAAGGCTTTCAAATTACAATTAATAAATAACATTTGACTATTTTTCAAGCCGAATTAGATTTTAGACCTTTCTTATCAAAATCTTATGGAAAAAATCTCTCTCTCTCTCTCTCTCTCTCTCTCTCTCTCTCTCTCTCTCTCTCTCTCTCTCTCTCTCTCTCTCTCTCTCTCTCTCTCTCTCTTGTGTATGTGTTACAATGCTACCGAATACAGTTTTAGAAGTTCGGGTTCTTCATAGGCATAATAGCCTAGATGAGATGATGTTAATGTTGTTTATTTTCAATTTACGCATCTCTTCGGCGGACCACGTTACGTAGGTAACCTGTACATTTGTTGTGTACAGAGAAATGTGTAAGATGAGTGTATGTTTAAATTTTTGTGTAGTATACTTATAATGTGTGACGGTTGATTGGAGAGACGGGAGAACATGAAATCGGTGTCGCCACATAGCCTACTCCTCTTCGAAAGCAGCAAGGACACCATCTGGATTAATGTCCCCATCAAACAGACAAATTGCTATCAACAGTAAGCCCTACTACATGCCTTCTTAACACATTATATGCACTGCAGAGGGATTTAGAATTTAATCCAGACATTTGGTGTACAATCTAAGTATTAAAAAGATTAACGCTATTATCTATCCTACCTTCGAGATTGAACATTTTACAATTAATATTTCCAACGCCGTTGGGCATCGAACTCGGATCTGCTAGTCATCTGAGCCAGCGCGACAGACTGTCTTGTAGAATCTTCCGGTCTTGAATTTTCCTTTTATTTACGGAAATTTCCTTTTCAAGGAATACACTGTAATGTTTATTTTTGTTTATCCTCATTAAGGAATTTTTATAAGATGATGTTACATTTACGGATATCGATTCATTAAAAAAATTAATATAATCGCCATCCAAAATTAATCAAAAAAGAAATACACAGTATTAAGCGATATAAATCAGTGGAAGACACCCATGATTATAATCATGACTTCAAACTTATGAAATAAATTATATGATATATGAGTAAAATGAAATAAATATAATAAAATGTTTAAAATTCATGTAGCGACATTATTTTCACAATAAAAAAAGTGGTACGTTCAGAATTTAAGCATCCAATTAAAGAAATATGCATCATTAAAAAATAAGTAGCAAAATAGTATGTAATTATTTGTTATGTTGTTTGAAAAAAAAACATGTTAATTTTATTTTCCAGCCCTTTGTTGATAAAAAAGTAGTCGTAAACTTATAGAGTGCTGAGGTAAGTAACATGAAAATTTATTTGGCTGCAACGTAAATGTTATCACTCTTGAATTACGGTATGTGAGCAAAATTTGTCGGACCTTTCACGTCGAAATTTGAATTGCAATAATTTCACGATTTAAAGAGTGTCATTAAATAAAATATTACCATTTATTCTAGCCTCATTGTTTTAATTAATATTTTTTAAACTTTCGTTACTTCACTCAAATATTCAGTCTATTCAATAATTCGTCGACGTTTCGATCTCCTTATGTGAAATAATCTCAAGAAATTAATTCTTATTATTTGAAAAAAAAAATCTGCATTAAAGATCCTGTGAAATTGACACTTCCAACAATAATTAGAGATTCATTATTTGTACTTTTCACAAATTTTTCTTCCAATACATTGCACAAATAAATAATACTCCATACAATAACTCTCCTTAAAGTTTAAGGATAGTAATTCCTCTGTAGCCAACGTTGTCTTTTTAGATAATTTTATTAGACTATAATCTTAATATTTATCCGTTTTGTATGGATTGTTTATACTACATAGATATCATTACCAATACACTTTTTTATGTCTGCGTGCGTTTTTTTAACACATTTAAATTAACGAAATCAAAATTCCAATTTTATGATTTAAAATTATTATCGACCGCGGTGGACTAGTGGTTATGCGCCTTGCCTCTGGTCCTGAGGATCGTGGGTTCAAACCCAGCCGGGGTCGATGTATTTTTTCATCATCATCATAGTACATTCACGAATTTAGGCCATTTGTTGACCTGTTTCGGCCTCAAGAAAAACACCATCCAGAAGTCTTTTGAGTGGACGTCCTGGTCTTCTTCTTCCTGCGGGTTGATATCTTAACATTAGTTTGGGTATTCTGTGATCTTCCATTCGATGAACATGTTGTATCCATCTTGACTTGTAATCAGAAATTTTGTTTTCTAAAGATTCCATGTGTAATTCTTCTAAGATGTCTTCATTTTTTTTGTGATCTAGTAGTGTGTATCCTGCAGTCCTCCGAAGATATCTCATTTCAGCAGATCTAAGTCTCTGTATATCCTTCTGTTTCAACGTCCATACTTCGCTACTATACAAAAGAGTTGGAAGAGCCAGTGTTTTATACACTTTCAGTCTTGAATGCTTTTTGGACTAACTGTGGCTTGAAGATAGAATTTATTAACCCTAAAATTCTTAAAAATTTAGATATTTTTGCATTTACATCCTTTTCTTCTTCATATGAGATATTGCATCCTAGATATGTAAAATTATTCACCTGCTCCAAAATTTTATTGTCCAGTACAATTTTACTTCTGACAGGATCTACACCTTGAAATGCCATAATTTTTTTTTTTCTGTAGATATCTTTAATCCATATTCTTCTGTAATTTTGTTAAGTTCATACAGACCTTTCTGTAGATTATCTTCGGAATTTGCTATTATTATTTGGTCATCTGCAAACAATAGGGTGTTTAATTTTCTATTTTCTGATATTCTTATTCCAAATTTATATGTTTTGTTCCAGCAACATATTACTTCATTGATATAAATTGCAAAGAGTGTTGGGGATAGGGGGGCAGCCTTGTCTCACACCACGATTTATAATTCCTTCTTCAGAAAATCTGTTATTTAATTTAATCTTTATGGTGTTGTCTTTGTAAATATTTTGTATGTTCTGCCGAAGTAAATTTGGTATATTTCTGTCTTCCAATATATTTAAGAGTTTTGATCTCTTGACTGTGTCGAATGCTTTTTCAAAATCTATGAAAGCAAAATGTGTTTCTAAGTTGAATTCTCTTCTTTTTTCAAGCAATAGTTTAACAGAAAATGCTGAATCAATACAAGATCGTCCTTTCCTAAATCCATTTTGACATTCCATAAGGAATTTTTCACTGAAACTTTTCAATTTTCCATTTATAAATGTCTGCATAAATTTTGTAGCATGTGTTTAACAAACTGATTCCCCTTTTTAGGATGGAAAAATCCAAGGAGCAAGTCCTCCGGGAGGGACTTTAAGCCGTGGGTCCCGAGTCTGAAGATTTTCAGGCTCGTAAAAGATCCTTAAGCCGGAATGAAAGGCCTCTAAGCAAAATTTCCCGTCCTTGTACTACCTTGGTTTCCTAGATGTCAGTATCAGGCGGAACGCTGACCACGGACCACTCAAGTGACATCTATACGGAAACAAGTGTAACTAAATTAGTATGGTTCAAAGTCTTCCCTGTAGGGGGAGAGTGTCGAAATCTCTTTTAAGGGAAACACGGGCTTACAAGATACAAGATTATTAATTTAACTATCTCAGGAAACAATATAAAGAAATAATCTTTGTTTTATGTTTGATTCACATACATCACAACGGTTAATCGAGCTTAAATAGATTAGTAGTTCTAAAGTAGAACATGAGGCAGAACATACATCTCAAAGAAAATTGAACACTTTTTAGAAACATTGCTGTGAATATAAATCATTTTTCATATAACAGTCTATAATGGAAGTATCAAGGACATGCAGGTGCATATTATAATTGATATATTCCTTCTTATTATTTATTATCATGACTCTTACTTTATTTTATAAATTATTTCTGACAGAATTCTCTGACCTTCCATTGTATAAATATTTTATGTCAGAGAACATTAGGACTCATGTGTAAAATAAAGTTGACATCATAAGTTAAGTTCACTTCCTGAAATTAAGTCTAAAGAGAATTAACCAAAATATATTATTTTGAAAGAAATACAGAATAAACTACGTATACGAATGGATCTTACATTGGATGGCCTTCCTTTTCACTTCAAATGTATTACCATATCAAATCATATCAAAAGGATATCTGAATTAAGTCTAGGGATAAGAGATTTTTACACAATATTATTTCAAAATGTCATTAATTTAAATGTCAATATGAAAATTTGATAATGTGTCATCAACAAACATCAAATTCTTCTAATTTTCATTATGTTATCCTCCCGCCTTTCTTTCGCCTTATATCCTCCATGGGACTTAAAAGCAAGTGGATCGCCTATAGGCAATGAGCAATAACACATTATACATGTACAGAGTAGCGGTCTTCTGTCGAACTATGATTGCCAGTATGCCAGGATCACGCAGAGGATAGCACATAAAACAGAAATCAAGACACACACACATACACACACACAGGCAAAGATGGATATGCAAAGTCTCCTGCCCTACCTGGAATCGAAGCCAGGCCGCCGATTGTCTCTGTACCCTAATTCTAAACTAGCTGAAACCAAAATATATGTATATTACTGTTAATAATATAATTGAATTATTATTCTATTAGACAAAATAAGAAATACTGCCATAAGAGAATAAATGAATAATGGTTATTCAATAGTAGATTATATACGATATAAGCAATTAAATTGATATGGGCACATACGACGAATGCAAGAAGAAAGATTACCCAGGAAAACATTGGAATGGTGTCCACCTGGAAGAAGGAGGAGAGGAAGACCTCGAAACTCGCGGATGCAGGAAATAAGAACTGGAATGAGAGCAAGAGGACTGGAGGACATGGATTGAATGGAGAGAGACGAGTGGAGAAGAAAAATAAAACTTTGAGCACAGAAAGATGTGTAAACATTAAAATTCTGTACATAAATAAATTATTCTAGCTAAGGAAATATGTTGATCAAGTTAAAGCTGCTAATTTATCACTCTAACGGTTCAATTCCGGTCATATTTCTTAAAATGTATGTAGTTTATAATATAATATTACATTTTCATTGTAAAAATACGTTGGACATTTTATACAAAAAAGCGAATAACTTCGGTAATAGATGATTTAGTTAACTTTTCCCCTAAAGCTAAAACAGTAAAAAGCAATGTAGAAAACAGCAAGTTGCTAATCTCTTGTAGTTTTGTAATTGAATAGGCGCCCAGAAGAATGTTGTAACTCTATTTTTTTTTTACCAAGTTGAGATTTATATGGAAACTTGGAATCTTTATCCATGTAAAAATGAACTCTGAAAAAAAAAACAGTTCTGGGCGGATATTCAATTATTGGTGAACGAAATCAGTCAGGAAATGTATGTATACGACGTATTACTGCAATTATAATATACCTTATCCAACTACATACGAAATATTGTGTTAAATTACTTATATAATGAATTTTAACATTTCCAAAATAAAGTACGAGCCTATTAATGAACATTTCATAAAATTGTCATTTGACAACTATTTAACTTCACTTTTTAATATTTCAAATGTAAATCTTAACTAAAATCAGTAAAATGACAACGATCATTTCAAATATTTCACAATTTAGATTGTTAGCATCACAATCCAAAACTGGAGGCGAAAAAACTGCCAAATTTTGCTCAGAGGCTTCTTACTTCAGACTTACTTTTTTACATGTCATAAATCATAGGTTTAATTACCTTTTGAAGGATGCCATACTCAAGATTTTTACATCCTGAAAAAATATATAATGGTAACATATTAAAATAGCAGTCGTCCTCAACCAAATCAACTTCTATGAAAGTCTCTCAAATTCAATAAATAGAATATAGAAGGTGAAACTTGATTTTGAAAGGCCTTCATAGTTTTAACCATTTGACGAAGTTTCTTAAACAGAAGTTGATTTAGTTTTAATATAACATTATATTGCATAACCTCAACTGTGTTTTACAATGAATTTTAGAAGACTGACTGTAAAAAATAAATCTTCGGAACTGAAGTTGAGCATAACTATTAATCTACCGGGACCGCAGGTGTTGTTAATCAAAATCACTGCTGAATGAGAAGTGCTTGTTAAAATAAATATGTCATTTAAACTTAAAATCACATTTTCATAAGTAATGCCACGAGTGATTTCCAAATTATCGATAAATTCACGATTCACGAAGTGAGGAGTGAATTTATCTAGAGAATTTGGAAATCAATAGTGGCATTTGTTAGGACTATTTAACGAATAAAATTAAGCTGTTTACTCACAAATCATTGTTTAACTATAGTTATTTTAAAATATGTATATAATTAATGTAAACGGCGATGTTTGAAAACAAATCAGAAATGTGAGGTTATGTTCATTCACTGCTGCTTGATCATATTATTTATTGCCAAATAAGATCGCAATATTGTAAGAGTACACCCAAGTGGAGAAATAATGAAACACATCAAACTATATATCATAATGAACATTACGGGTTATTCATTTATTTTTTTAGTAAACAACTCAGTAAAATCAAGGAATCTTTTCATTATTTGCTATATTCAATGTATTTGTTGGAGAAAAATAATGTTTTGACCTGTTCAGAACATTAAAAAGGAGGAGCTTTCTTTAACACAAAAGCAGTAGCTGATAAAGAGAAATCGATAAAGAGCGAGGTGAAACACGACTGTCATTGGTTGTAAAACAACATTCATTGAAACGATATTGGTCATTGACTAGCATTTGTGGCATGAGTTAAATAGTCAGTAATAATATAGGGCTACAATGGAATGTCTATGTTGAACTGCTAGCCATGGACTTCCTGCATTATGGACCCTGCGGATCCAGGGACAAGTATTTGCAATCCAAAAGAAACTAAGAATTTATTTGTAAAACCTAGTGTCTACATCCCCAAGAGCCTTCATGGATAGTAAATGAGTGTGTTTACTTTAGTATAACTTAACATCGAATAAAGTAGAAAAATAATATGACGTAAGAGTTTCACTTTATGACCCTGCATCACGCAGAGAAGAACTCTGCCCTGCAGCAAGACATGATAATAAAATAAAGGATAGTCTACACAAAGAGACGAAACTAACTGAATATACTCGTAATTGACATCTACTGAAGAAGGGTCAAATAAGCTTCTAGAGGTGAAATGCGTGATAGGTGATTCAATAACATAATGCGTCAGTGAGCAAGTGTGAGAAAACATATCTCTTTTCTGTTCCGACTTCTCACTTGTTTCAAACAATATGTCATTCAACACTATTTTACACTGCATGTATGTAATTATATATTTAAAAATACATTAACATTGATATTAAAAGAACTGGTAATTATTCAATACAATCATCGTATTGAAGGACGAAATTAGAAATCGAAAAACCAGAAACATGTTTAACATTAGGTGACATAATTTTACATCATAAGAACACTAGCCAACTCTAGAAGGAATGTCTCTGGTGTGTTATCCATGCCAAGTTTATTACAAAATTTAAGTTAAAGACTCTTGGGCAAAACTAGATAAAAGTAAAGGACTCTGTTAAGCTCAAAATAGGGCTTGTTTCACCCAAATTTGACGAAGAGAAGCAAATAGATGCAATAAAATGAGAATAAATAAGAACAAGAACAAAATTAAGAAGAAAAATATTAACTAGAATTTCATAAAGTAGTTTTTTAATTAGATAATTTAAATATTAAAGTTTTATTGTGTAATCAATTTACACATTTCAATTAATTTTTATATTTAAATGTATTTATAGACGTCATATTGTATATTGAATCTTTGCTTAACCCACAAGTCAATGCATTTTTGTAGTTGTTTGTATTGAGTTTTTGGTGGGAGGTTTTTTAATTATATGAAGGTACAGTTTATGATTAAACGGGTTCATTAAAATTCAGAATTTTCCTTAACGACTGAGAAAAACTATGAATAACATCCATAATTTGCTCCATCCGTGATTTCCCAAAGACGAGTCTCAAAGCTACAATATAAGCCAACTTATTCGGTAATTTAATGTATTTAACCTTTACCCCTTCTTACTGAATTTTGTAATTATGTAAAACAAAAAATTGGGCACATTTTTGTTTATAATACCCTACACTGGCAGGATGATCGTCCTCTGTGATTAATACATGTAGATATAAGACCAGCAGCGGATGGTAGATCAAGAGCGTTCTAGGCCTGTCGCGCCATGGACCTTTTTTTATTTATAGGTATAATAGAGAATATAGTTGTGATATATTTCATATTCTGACTTTTGAAGTTATAATTGTGTTAAGACACGCTTCTTCCAATCAACATTGATAACAAACGGTTAAAACGTAAATGATAAGAAAATAACTTTAATTAAGCCTAAAACTATGTTGATTCTAAAAAAATACTAAAAAGGATCAACAGAATCTTGTGTTTGCGCTCGCGAACACACACACACACACACACACACACACACATATATATATATATATATATATTATATATATATATATATATACACAACCTGGTGGCATTAGACAATATATATATATATATATATATATATATATATATATTGTCTAATGCCACCAGGTTGTGTTTTATGACATTTCTGGTTTTCTCCCCTGGCATTGGCGGAATTGTAATCCATATCTTAGGTTGGGGCACCTGGGAGGTGGAGTTACGTTACCCCGATGATATTATGGGTGATAAATGATAATGAAGCGCCAGGAGAGTTTTTGTCCTAAACTTAACCTAAATTTCAGACCATGTGCAACCACAGAAATAATTCCCTTTAGGGAAACATTTATATCGTTTGACCGGGAACCCGTCGAACCCGGAACCTCATGAACTGTAGTCAGAAATGCTGACCACTAGCCCATGAGGCTGGTCAAATATATATATATATATATATATATATATATATATATACAACGGTTATAGAATATTTGTTCTTGTTTTATCGAATATCATCTCCTGTATACATATATATGTATATGCGTACAGGAGATGGTATTCGATAAAACAAGAGCAAAGATTATATATATATATATATATATATATATATATATATATATATATGCATACACTGAAATGAGATATCTTCGGAGGACTGCAGGATACACACTACTAGATCACAAAAAAAATGAAGATATCTTAGAAGAATTACACATGGAATCTTTAGAAAACAAAATTTCTGATTATAAGTCAAGATGGATACAACATGTTCATCGAATGGAAGATCACAGAATACCCAAACTAATGTTAAGATATCAACCTGCAGGAAGAAGAAGACCAGGACGTCCACTCAAAAGACTTCTGGATGGTGTTTCTCTTGAGGCCGAAACAGGTCAACAAATGGCCTAAATTCGTGAATGTACTATGATGATGATGATATATGCATACATACAGGAGATGGTATTCGATAAAACAAGAACAAAGATTGTATAACCATTGTTCGTAAATTAATGTCTTCCAAATAAAGTTATGGTATTATTTTGTAAGAACGCCATATAAGTTATTATAATCCGAGCACTTTGCCAAGAAACTAATGAGAAAACATTTTATGTAAACCTTTGTGACTATTACGTATCACATTTGGTTTGTATCTGTATCAAGCGATAACTAAACAAAAGAGTAATCAACTTATTACACTACAATATTGTAGCATTACTCTATCAGTGAGGTAGGTTATTTTTATATGTATATTGCTGGCCCTCTACTGGCATATCTTCTACTCCGAACGCTTCGGCAAGAAATATTATACGTAGACGTTTATGACTATTACGTAGTACATCTTGTTTGTACTCGTATTTGTATCAAGCGATATCTAAACACAAGAGTGATCAGCTTATTGCACCGCATACAATATGATTCCTCTATCAGTCATATAAACTATTTTCGTATGGAAGTGGTCCTCTCCGACCAACCATCATGAAAAACTTCAGTTAGATGTCAGATTTCTATATAGAATATTTCCTCATTTGTTCCGGGTCAAAGTGCTCAGAGTATAAGTTATGCTGCTCTCACAAAGAACGCCCTTCTTGCAGACATGAACACTGCCCTGGCAGGAGTTTCTTGACCAACCAATTTATTTACGCTTATTTTCCTTCATCTCCACCTGAGGCTTATCTATGAATTTAACCTGATATATCTAGACCGGAATTGGGCATCCTACGTCTCAAAGTACAGCAACCGGTGGCACAGGACGTTCAGTGCATAGTAAGTCTATCGATATTGAAACTCAAAATGAGTAATGGCATAGCGCATGGCCATCTATGATCTACGTCCTAGGGACAAAACTTCTGATTTGTTATAGTTTTTTTTTATCTTTCTAGATTAGGCTAGATGTATCAACAATCTAACGTATGCGTTTAACTCTTAAATTTATAATGTTTCCTATAAGATACATTAATTTAATTTATTTAATATTATTTTTAAAACAATAGAAAAACAAACGAATAGAAATTTGTGTCAAGTTACAATAATATACGATAATAACTTACAGTTAGTTATATGATTGTTTTCACTGCAAACCGAAATATTTTAATAACTGTCACGGTATATTATTATTTTGCTAATTTCTAATTTAAGGGTTAAAATTGTTCAAATATTTTATAGGAGAGAAGTTTAACAAAGTAATTCGTCAGGAAACATCTTATGACAAAGCTTAGGGAGCGGGATGACTTAAGACTACGGGAAGGTTTATCATGATTTTACTAATTAGTGACGTCAGTGCATTCAAGTCAACCCCATCCACCGATAATTCAAACATATCACACAAGAATAAGAAGAGTGTCCTTAAAGATAGAACATACAGCAATGAGGTACTTAGTTTATTTGTAAGTAATAATTGTGTTCATGGTTACTATAATTACTATCGATGCACTGGTTTATTTACTATTCAATATCTGTTCACACACTGCTTTTCATAGACGGTTGAATGAGATAGTAGGTAAATTCATAGTTATCATCCCTTTCCCTATCCCTACATATGTCTATGCTAGAATACACATCCTATATTCTCACGATAACAGAAGAAAACGTGGTTAATATTAATAATAAATATGAAATTATTGTATTGTCACGGGTCCTCTACAAGTATACAAAGTTTCAAGTCGATCCAATGATTTTAAGTGGGTGAAAATCGCGTTGAAAGATTCCGTTACATAGATAGATAGATAGATAGATAGATAGATAGATAGATAGATAGATAGATAGATAGATAGATAGATAGATAGATAGATAGATAGATAGATAGATAGATAGATAGATAGATAGATAGATAGATAGATAGATAGATAGATAGATAGATAGATAGATAGATAGATAGATAGATAGATAGATAGATAGATAGATAGATAGATAGATAGATAGATAGATAGATAGATAGATAGATAGATAGATAGATAGATAGATAGATAGATAGATAGATAGATAGATAGATAGATACAGGTCAAGCTAATATAAAGCGTGTAAAAATCCACCTAGTTCGAAAATAACATATAGTCAATAGAGTAATATTTTAGATTTGGTGTCTAAATGGCTTAAAGTGAATATGTTATTTGTATCGAAAATTTGAATTCTATACATTTGCATTAAAAGCGATAAGTTGATTTTTTATAAACAGAGCATGACGTAGTTATTAAGAAAGATCTTCGGAAGAAATATTAGATGATTGAAATTGGTATTCTTGTTCCATAATAAAACTGGTCCTGGTCAACACCTTCCTGGAATTAGCTTTTTACAGCCGTGTATTAAAAGTTGTTCTCGAGGTTCTTAAAGCCAGCATTCCATTATGTTTATATGAGGTCTCAAATATCAACACACCGCAGAGTCAGAGAGAATCATAAGATTTCATTTGTATGAGATATATAGAATTATGTTACTTGCAATAAAATAACCAATATGGGAATTAGAGGAGGGGCATGGAGACTCCTTGTAGGAAATCCAGAGGAAAAACGTCCAGTTGGTAGACCAGGATGATTTGAGGGAAGTAGATTGTACAGGGGATGATTGGAAAAATTAGCTCAGGATAGGTATGATGGAGAGCTTATGTCCGAGCGATCTTGAACCTATGGGTTCGATAGTGCCAGTGAGTTAGTTATAGTTAGTTATAATAATAACTAATGATTCTATCCAGTATAGGATCGAACGAAAGTGTCTTGTAGATGGTTATAAGCACGGTAAATTACAATGGGTCCCGCGCCGTAGCCGAGCAGTTTAAGACATGGTACTTGTGTTGGTTCAAGTCACATGGGGGAAGAAATTTTCTCATGGAAATTCGGCGAGTGTGGGACCGGTGCCTACCCAGCATCGTGAGGAATTCGGGCAGCTACAAATGAGTAGCGGCTGTAGGTTGAGAAAACAGCTATAACGGCTGGGGACCGACATGCTGACCCGTGCCACTCGTACACCGGCTGGATGATCGTTTACCTCTATGATTAACACGTGTTTTTGTGAGGGCAGCAGCCGACTGTTAGGCCAAGGTTCTTCTAGGCCTGTCGAGCCATGGAATTAACTTACCGTAAGCTTGTGAAGATGCGCACGATTGACAATCGCCACATTTATTCACGAAATCCAATCTTGTTTGACACCTAGTACTTCGCAGTATTTCAAATTGGGATTCAATTAATCTATAATTAACTTCATGCAATGTAGAATGATCCACGCTTCGGAGATCATAAAATCAGATTTTTAAAATCGTACCATTTGTCCGTTCCAGTTGCAAAACTTCTAAACTGGTACTCAAATCACTCTGATTTAATTCCGAATAGTACGGTAGCGATTATTCATAATTATAAATAAAATACATTAATTGATATTAATATCGGACGAAATTTCAAAAATATGTATAGAATAGCAATATGATCAAATTTATGATAAAGTGGTCTCAAGAAGTCATTGGAATAGTAAGAGGTTAAGACTCCCACCTTTTCAGACAATCGACACGAGATGTCAGCCGGGTTGTCAGCTCTGCGTGACGGCCGCCATAACCCTCAAAACTGGTATTCATTTCCTTTAGAGGCTGAGTCGACCCCAGGACCATGGTGCCTCCAGAAGGTTTCAGACAATTAAAAAAAATCCTGACTACACCGGGACTCGGACCACCTACCATCCGGCTTGTAGAGTATTGCTTTAACTAACTACGCTACGGCGTGCCCCGATCAAAATCTTAAATTTACTTTTTATTTGACTTGTTTCATTTCAAACCGCAAAAAAATTGTGATGGTCTAAAAATTCAAAATACATAAAGATGAATTTTAACAAAATGAAAGTTAACGTGGAACTGATAGATACACAGACGAAAGAAGATACACCCATAAGTAAATTCGAGCCCAATATATCGAATAGGGCCTACTATATAGGTTCATTAATGCTCATTACATTGAAAATTTCCTTGATTTCATGCTCGGGTTATAAGAATTTTATAAACTGCCAAAAATTATGATATTGAAAAAGTATTTTGAAATATCACTTTATCTAATATATAAATAAATAATAGTTTTAAAAACTAAAACAACACGCTTTATTAGAAAACCGAACTAAAAAAATGAAAAAAAATTTAATTTCCAACACGCTTGGGATAAAATTAAAGTAGGCAACAAAAAAATCATCTCCAACACATATAGAATAAAAGTTGAGTTATCAACAAAAAGAAAATAATTTTACCATCAAAAGCGTGGGGTGCTTTTTTATGATTTTTACATTTTCTTCTTAGATACTTTACTTTTACCAATATCTGCTTATTATCAAATGTATTAATTGATATAGAACACTTCACGCTTTTGATGGTAAAATTATTATTTTTTGTTGATAACTCTAGTTTTATTCTATATGTGTTGGAGATGATATTTTTGTTGACCACTTTAATTTTATCCCAAGCGTGTTGTAAATTAAAATTATTTTTCATTTTTTAGTTCGGTTTTCTAATGAAGCGTGTTGTTTTAGTTTTTTAAAACTATTATTTATTTTGATTTTTTATGATTCTGGTCAGAATTTTAGAAAAAAAATGAAATTATTGTATTGTCACGAGTCCTTTACAAGTATACAAAGTTTCAAGACGATCTAATGATTTTAAGTGGGTGAAAATCGCGTTGAAGAATTCCGTAGATACAGATCAAGGAAATATAAAGCGTGTAAAAAAGTCCTCAACAGCATATGTTTATCTTTTACGGATAATTCACAATATAAAATTCATGATTGTTTTTCCTTTTACTTATTCAACGAAACGTAAAAACACCTTAACATTTATTTAGTAGTAGTAGCGCACGCCGGGTATTAGCTAATATTTAGATAAAAATAAAAGCTTACAAAAGATCTGTTTTATAAGAACACTTCGATCTAAAGATAATAATTAACTGATATTAATTGGAACTTATCTGTTAAAAAAAATTTAACAAAATGAAACAATTCTTAATCTTCTTGTAAGCCCATGTTTCCCTTAACAGAGATTTAGGCGTTCTCCCCCTACAGGGAAGAATTTGAACCATACTAGTTTAGTTACACTTGTTTTCGTGTAGATGTCATTTGAGTGGTCCGTGGTCAGCGTTCCGCCTCATACTGACACCTAGGAAACCAAGGTAGTACTAGGACGGGAAAATTCGGTAAATTTTGCTTAGAGGCCTTTTCATTCAGGCTTAAGGAACTTTTACGAGCCTGAAAATCTTCAGACTCGGGACACACGGCTTTAAAGTCCCTCCCGGAGGACTTGCTCCTTGGATTTTTTGATCCTAAAAAAATTATATATATATATATATATATATATATATATATATATACATACATATATATAAGGGGATTCGATAAGTAATGGTAACACTGTTGTAAATCAGCGATTTTAGTGGCGACAATTGTAATCTTGTAGTATGTTGTTGAGCAGTGTTTGTTGTATAAATCTATAATATTGAAAGTCTCAGTGTTTCTCACTTGTAGTAAGTTATACCGCCTTACAAAAATGTTCTGTAGAATTTGTTTAGATGGTGGAATTTGGAAGTTCTCCAAGATCCACCAAATTATCAGACATGAACCCTTATGACTACTACTTACTCTCAAAGATCAAACAACATCTACAAGACATTCGATTTCAATCAAGAGTTGATATACAAAACGCTGTAGATCGATCAGATGAGAAAGGTATCCATATGGTGCTGCAGATGGATTGCGCGCCGGCTTCCAAAGATTTGCAACATACAGTTGGCTTAGCAAGAGACTATAAATTAAGTTCGTAATATCAAAAGTAACTTAAATAAATGTTTTGCGGTGTTATAGCAGTGCTTCCATTACTTATCGAATACCCTAGTATGTGTATATATATATATATATATATATTATATATATATATATATATATATATCCACCGTTATGGTCTCGAGGTAGCGTGCTGCCTTGTCACGCAGCGGGCCCGGGTTCGATCCCCAGTCGGGGTAGTTTTTCTGGGTGAGGTTTTTATCGGAGTTTTTCCTCACCTGTAAGACAAATATCAGGAACACTTTAGGGCCCAAACGGTCCCCGAAATCATAGGCCATCATCATCATCATGATCATCGTTCACCGGTGTGGAAAGCAACCGGAAGTCAGTCAGTCAGTTGTTGACAGCTATTGGTGCTGTCCAGTGTGCCTTTTTCTGGGACTGTTGTTTGTCCCTTGACGGCGAATTCGCATAGGTGTGTGCAGTATTGGGTTTCGCTGTTTTGCCCTAGCCTATACGGCGGTTTTATGGGGATTGATTCTATTTTAGCATGTGCTATTGATATTGATATAATGTGGATGTTTGATTCCAAGGCAGATAGATCTCGCTTATTTGGGGCAACGGAAACCGTGTCGCTGATAACTTTCAGGACCGGAATGAGCCACGCCAATCTGCGCTGACCTCTCTGATCTTGGTTATTTCATGCTGAATACCATGGGTGGTTTAATGTGTCGAATATGTTTCTATGTGTAGTACGCCATTGTGGAAGGTATCCTATATTGCGTACTATAGGGTTCCCATGATCATTTATATTTCGGAGCATGGTTGTAACCCTTTCAGTTATGATATCATCAATATATGGTACCTTCGTGGCCTCGTGCATCTCACACCTACAATTCCATAGTAAAGCTGCAAGCATAGCATAAATACTATGATTGCAGTGAAGGACCTGCGACATGTAAAGTACCTATAAGGCGAAAGGTTAAATTGCGTTAATGGAATGGAATGGAACATTTGGTATAGGTTTAGTGTCAGAAATCCTTCTTTGGTCATGAAGAAATATCATATTTTCAAGTCTATCAAATATCTATTAATATTGTCAATCCAAAATTAACAGTTTTATTTTTAAACTAAGTATACTTTGAATAAAAAATTACTACGAGTAACTCTTTTGTACTAATTAAATGTTACTGGTGTAAAGACGGAGGAAAGAAAGAGACTTTTTACAGACTATTTAAACTCATGCCCCAATTGGAAGTCAATGACCAATCACATTTCAATGATTCTTTATTTACAACCAATCACAGTCGTTTTTCACCTCGATTTTATCAATTTAATTTTATCACTTTAAAATCAAAATTCTCCTTTTTAACATTCTGAATAGGTCATAGTATTATTTTGCAGTGACTTCATGTGGCTGTCAGATTGTACATATATATATATATATATATATATATATATATATATATATATATTGCACGAATGTTAACAGATAGTGCTTGCGGGATATAATATAAAAACATTTGTAGCAATTGATTATACAAAAAAAACACTGTTTTCACTTTCTTAAACGTATTATTTCCCAGAAATTTACGTTCCAGAAAAATATAATTGACATATTTACATCTTAGGACATCAGAAATTAATTAATAACCTATAATGCTGGTTAAACATTTCTCCACTAGGGTGCATTCTTACAATATTGCAATCCTTTGGCAATAAATAATATGATCTGGTTGCAGTGATGAACAAATGAAGCTTCACAATCGTTTCTCATTTGCTTTCAAACATCGCCGTTTACATTAAATAGATAAATATTTAAAATAACTATATTTAAATAATGATTTGTGAGTAAACAGCTTAATTTTATTCGTTAAATAGTCTTAACAAATGCCACTCTTGATTTCCAAAATCTCTAGATAAATTGGAAGTCACTCGTGGCATTACTTGTGATAAAAATATATACCTATTAAACACATAGTCTATGTTATTTAATTCAAAACATAAAAAAATATGTCCAATATGAATTGCATTGTTACATCGAATAAACAATTTATTTACGGCTATATAACAATGGGCGGTACTAGTTCCGGTTTTTCATCAAAAGCTCATCGTATTTACAGACCGGCAACTACGCTGGAGATCAGTTTAGAGCTACCAGAAACCATAAATCTAAACAATATTGACGATCAACAGTTGTATTTATATTGTCAAGAAGTTTAAATATATCTGCTTATTAAAATCCATTCATATTTAAGAGGATATTAATTTTACAATCACATATATTAGCAGAGTCCACTGCTGTGGTCTCGAGGTAGCGTGCTGTTCGATTCCCGGCCGGGACAGGTTCCTGGGTGAGGTTTTCTTCGGGGGTTTTCCTCACCTGTAAGACAAATGTCAGGAAGCTTAGGGCCCAACGGTCCCCGAAAATCATTCGGCCATCATCATCATGCTTACCATTATCATCATCATTCCTCACCGGCGTGGAAAGCAACGGGAAGCTACCACACGTATAATTCCCTAGTAAAGCTGTAAAGCATAGCATGAAAATTCTATGATTGCAGTGAAAGACCTGTCCTTGGGCAGAATTACTATGGATGGATGGATATTAGCAGACTGTAAATTTAATATCCTCTGAAACATGAATGCATTTTTATAAATTGTACGATCTACACATACTCGTACCATTCATGACATCTGTAGGGAAATTCGTCTGGTTAAGAAATGTGTTATTAGGAATCAACCATCATCATCAATCAGACATATTAGCAGGGGACAGATTTTTATGAAAGTTAAAATTGCAACATACTGAATACTGACTTCTTTCTTCAATCAGTTATAATACGCTTGTTTACAAATTTTTTTATAAATATAACTTTAAAAGAAATCCTGTGCGCTTTTTTAAAGATATAACAGTATTACCTAGATAATATGCATGTTAAATCTGCAGAAGGAAACAAATTATATTTCATTTATATAAAATGAGAGGGGAAGCCCCAGGAATAACTAATGTCAACACAGTCATGACTTTCGAGTTCGATATTGCCAGTGAATGAGTTAGTTAGTTAGATAAACATTATGCTAATCTAAAATGGAAACTATCAACCACTGCATGTCGAAACCTAACTTGAAATTTCTCCCAGAGAAACATTGTGATGTGCCAAGGCCATGTCCAAAAAAAATATCTACCGTTTTTAACTGTAAGGCACAGAAATTGAAGCCAGAATCCAGTAATGGCAACCCATTGTGCGAAGCAGATGGACTCCCTGCGTGAGAAAAGCGGAATGTTGTGTGGCGGGACGCGGCGTGAGGGCAGGTTGTCAGGTTTTGTTTGTGGTGGGACGTGGCATGCGGGTAGGTTGTCAGAGTTATCCATTTTACCAATTCAGGAGTTGTATTACTTTCTTGCAGTTTAAATGAGAGCTTAGGCGCCGGGTTTTCGTGTCTTGCAGTTAAAAAGGCGCCTCTTTTTCTTTTTTGACACAACCTTGATGTATCACAACGCTTCTCTGGGAGACATTTCAAGGTAGGTTTCGACATGCAATGGTTGACAGGTCCCTTGTAAGTTGCAATCTTAGTTTGTAGTGCATAAAAATCCTTTCTCTGTTTAATAGATTTTTCTTTTTTGACACAACCTTGATGTATCACAACGCTTCTCTGGGAGATATTTCAAGGTAGGTTTCTACATGCAATGGTTGACAGGTCCCTTGTAAGTTGCAATCTTAGTTTGTAGTGCATAAAAATCCTTTCTCTGTTTAATAGATTTTTCTTTTTTTTCGGCATATTTTTAAAAATGCAGAAATACTTTGACATTTTGAAGAAGTTACATGAGATGATCGTGTCCTACCGCAAGGACTTGTTTTGGAACATCACGCTCACTCAGTTAACTTCGAAACGCACATTCATTCTGCTCTTATAAATCTAATATAACTGTATTTTTTTCCTCATTTCTACAAATAGCTGAGAAACATTCTACAAGCTGACCTAGATACAATTATAATTAGAGTTACAAATTGTGATTATGACCTTGAAGAAGAGACATATTAATGGGATTTGTAGGCAGTAACCGTTGTTTAATTCACGCTTCACAACTATCCATAACACCTCGCTGAGATGCACCGTTACGGCAACCGGCGCGACAAAAAAACATCGGAATTCGACACTGTTGACCCCTTTTCTCTTTTCGGTTATCTATAGTCAACATGACCGTTTACCTTGGTGACGTCAGTTAACTTCCGGGGATGATATTGAAAAGGGGTTTGACGTTCAACGGCACTTACGATAAGAGAATTGTAAGTATGTCACAATATTACGAAAGTTCTGTACGGAGTACACTAATGCAATAACTTTTTATCTGTTTATTATCTTGTCCACTTATTAAAACATTACTGATTTTCAAGTCAGATTTATATCTTTCAACAATAACATGAATCCTCTATTAGGGATATGAATGATTTGATTGGAATAATAATAAATGTTAGAAGATAACATTAGCGTTACTAGAAATATGGACCCTTAAAAATAAGTATATACAATCATTTTTTTATTATGTAAAACTTTCCTCATTAGAGGATTGCCACAAGAACAAAGTGATACTGTATGCGAGTTCTTAATTATAAAAAGAATTATTAAAATGAGTTGGATCTGACGCTAGGGTTAGAAACTCGTAACCGGGAGGTATCGAGTTTAAATCCTGGATCCGATCAACCAGACTGATTTTTTCTCGTGTTTTTAGCGAATTCCCAAAGAATGTCGCTAATACGGCAATTATTAAAAGTAATGTCACGAATGATTTCCAAATCATCGATAAATTCACGAGTCACGAAGAGACTCGTGAATTTATCTGTAGGATTTTCAAATCAAGAGTTAGGATCATTTAACGAATAAAATTAAGCTGTTTACTCAAAAATAATTATTTTAATATAGTTACCGCTATTTTAAAATATTTATATATTTAATGTAAACGACGACGTTTCAAAGTAAATAAAAATGTGAGGTTATGTATATTCACAGCAACTTGATCATAATATTTATTCCCAAATAGGATCGCAAAATTATAAGAATGCACCCTAATGGAGAAATAATGAAACACATCAAACTGTATATTATAATCAATATTATAGCTTATTCATTTACTTTTTTAGTAACCAACTCAGTAAAATCACGGATTCTGTTCATTATTTGCTATAATAAATGTATTTGTTGGAGAAAAATAATGCTCTGACCTCTTCAGAATATTAAAAAGCAGGGGCTTTCTTCATCACAAAAGCAGGAGCTGATAAAGATAAATCGATAAAGAGCGAGGTGAAATACGACTGTCATTGGTTGTAAAACAAAATTTATTGAAACGTGATTGGTCGGTTCTTTGAACAAATTTTACACATCTTAACAGATCCCTTGGTCTACATAAAAATTACCAATATATATATATATATATATATATGTGTGTGTGTGTGTGTGTGTGTGTGTGAGTCCCGCGCCGTAGTTGGGCTATTTAAGGCATGATATATATATATATATATATATGTGTGTGTGGGTGTGTGTTTGTTAACGCTCTAGCGGGCACACTTTGTTCGTTTTGGAATCAAATCGGCTTCAAAAAACTCGGCTTATAACATTCAATTTTAAAAAAGGTCGAGTTGAAAATCGGTCCATTAAGAGCGAGGGTTCACTTGAATCGAACATTTAGAAATTGCTCTAGCAGCCGCAATTTTCTATTTTTAGTAACTAACCTTTGCACATGATATTCAAATAAAACGAGAAATGTTATCTCCAAAAAAATCAATAAAATCTGAAATCAGTCATTTAAAAAATCTCTAGCGGCCGATACGTTTCTTTTCTTGCAATATAACAAGATACATACGATTTAATTAACAAAAGAAATACAATATACGAATATGCAGAAACCAGCAAAATCGGACTGTAAATTCGACTTACTGAGGAATTCGTTTAGTTCACGAGGTTTCTAGATTTTATTTGGTCAAATGCTGGCTTGGAATTCAGTTACAGAATAGATTTCGCCATTAATCATAATTTTATAATTCTATTTAAATTTAAAGCACCGAGTGATTTGACTCAGTAGCTTTTAAGATTCATACTCGGAAAGTTTACAATTCAAATACCGGTGCCTGCCAACATGACCGAGAATTTTTCTCGGTTTTCCTTAATCGTCAAGGTAAATTCTGGGTTGAAATTTCATCGTCATAATTACAATTTCATGATCTCATAAGGCTTCACTTTCTTAAGAAAACATGACTCTCGTACACACAACAAAAACCAAATACAACTATTGGATACAACCAAAGTTTCTAGATGTGATAAGATGTTAAATAAAAATTAATTAATTTCCAACACCATTCATGCTCCCAATCAAGAATTTTAAGAAACTATACTAATTAGAGTTGTAAGAAAAATTATTTTATCCTCTACAAATATGACTGAAGTAGAAATATAATGCATTTGAAAAATATACGCGAATGAAGGCAACAATATTTGCCTACATCCTCACCCTATTTTAAACATCCAGTTCCTATTAGCAATATGATCAAAAATGTTCAAGAGATTTAGAATTAAAGTAAAAAAATGCGAGGAATTTATTGGGAGGAATTCAAATATATATTTCTCATTCAGGAATACATGTTAAAAAATAAATTACAATGTTAAATAACGATAAATTCATACTTTCTAAGTACATGCAAGAAAATCATAAACTAGACGAATTCGTAAGTAAGTAGAATTTATAATCCGATTTTGCTGGTTTATAAAATATATCTATATTTTGTTAATTAAATTGTATGTAACCAGTTTCGTTTTAAGAATACATACATGGCGGCCGCTAGAGCTATTTTCAAATTTCAGGTTTCAGATCGACTCCCGTTTATAATGGTTGGATTTCGCTTATTTGTTGAGAATGTTTCTCTTGTTTTATGTGTCAGTGGTGTATACATAGTTTCATTGGGGAAAAAATAAATTGCGGCCGCTAGAGCGAATTTTAAATTCTCGCCCCACTTCTAATGGCCGAATTTGCTGGTTAATGAAATAAATTTCAACTTTCTTAATTACTGTAGCCTATACCGAATTTGGTACCGAAAAAAAATCGGCCGTTAGAGCGTTGACACACACACACACACACACACACACACATATATATATATATATATATATATATATAAATAATTATGTGACGGCTCTGTGGCGCAAGCGGTTAGACGCTCGTCTCTCACAGCTGGGGTCTCGAGATAGAGTCTCGGTCACTCGTGTGTTTTGTGGTGGACAAAATGGAGCTTGCGGAGGTTTTCCTCGGGGTTTATCCGGTTTTCCCCTGATACAAATTTCATTCCAGCATTTCTCCATGCTCATTCTTATCCATTTCGTTTCATTTCGTTCATCAGCCTCTGTCACGGCGCGTTAGGCGTGTTCGGCCGGCACTCTTGTCGTTTACAAACCTCTATAAATATGGGGGATTCATCTTTACTCCAACTCGACAAATCACTAGTTGAGGATATTATTATAACATTATAATTTTGTCTTGATCATTTTTAGAGTCTAAAAAATAGAATCGATAATTATTTGTAAACTATATTCAATAATCTTTTCATGAGTACAACCTTTGAAATTCGCTAAAAAGTAAACATACAAATTAGTTAAAGTAAAGAGAGATATAGATCGATAGATAGATAGATAGATAGATAGAGAGAGAGAGAGAGAGAGGGGGGAAGGGGAAGAAGTATACATTTATTTTGCATTAATTTAATTAATTTAAATTATCATTAATTTTGTCTACAGATATGGGCTTCAAAATAATACACATTTTTGTCCTAGTGTGGAAATCAGCCTCGTTATTGTTATGATAAATTAATATATTTGCCCCTTGATGGAGTTTTTTATATTTGTATTAAACCACCTAAGTAGACTTAGACTATCAATTATTAATTTTAAATTTTAGAATTTCTTTAGTACATATTGTTTAGGTGCAACCTATAATAACACACAACAACAAAGAATTACTCGCAGGCTCGAAATGTATCAGTAACTATGTTTTTGGACTCGCAGAATACGAAAATGATATTAGTTTTTTTCCAATCACCTAACCGGAGTCAGATATTTCGACGACAACCTTTAGCAGATGTGATCGTTTCCGCGAGAATCATAGGCGCTATTGTCTCTCAAACTGGTCATACTTATTTTTCTTTTGCGCGGTTTTATTACTCTTAGGGATTGTTAAACCTTCAGGAATACACAGGTTACAACATTTCCTGATTGCCACTGTCAAATACGTGAAGTAATGGTTTGTAACACCTCGTTCTGTGCAGTTCGTCTTACATTACATCATTGTGATTGTGAAGTGTCGATATATGCATCATTGTGTATCATTATATAAGGTAATTGAATTAAAACAATCTACTATAATATATTTTAATACGTAAGTTTTAGTTTTTTTTATAATTTTGCAATGTCTCGCCTCTGTAAGAATTCTCCTAATTTATTCTGTTACGTATGTGGAGAGAATTGTACAAAATCTCAGCGCAGAACTACTTATAAAGGCGTACAATTTATATTTCGGAACTATAGTAAATTTGGAGATACTGATAAATATTGGGCCCTCAATTTTTGCTGTACAAACTGCCAAAGGATTTTAGTAGGGTGGTTAAAAGGTTCGCATTCGTGCATGCCATTTGCCATTCCAATGTTGTGGAGGGAACCTATGGATCACATCACTGACTTATTTCTGTATGGTCAATATATCTGGTTTTACTTAAAAAAATAAGCATTCTCTTCAGTATCCAAATTTGCAGTCAGCCATGCGACCTGTTAAACATAGTGATTCTTCACCGAACTTGGGTGACGTCAGTGATAAACATGGCGAAAGGCTCCACGAAGATATTTTAGAAATGGAAAGGCGTTATAAAGGGAAATCAGTGACCAACATGTTTGCTGATTACTGCTGGCAACCTTATCACAGACGTTTCGGAGCCATCTTATCGGCGTAAGTCATGCAGGAAGGAGTTTTCGAAGGTGAGATTTTTGCTACAATTTAAGCATGTGTTGTAACGTAACTACTTATTTATCCTTCTTAGAAAATCATATTTTAACTTTTTGGATCTTATATGATTTTGTTTTACACAGATCAATTGCTTCAGGCAATGTTATTGCAAAAACATTGAAACTAAGTGCAGATAAGCAATAATATGCGAAATATAACGAAAAACGTTCAACACGTCCTCGCAAAAAACTGTTAGGTGATAGAGAAAAACGGACTTCAAATTCGAAATCGGCGCATGCCAATTAACTAAAATCACCCATTTTCATTTCTGCGAGCGACAAAAAGTTGAAATTTGTTGTTGTGTGATAATGAAAAAATAGGCTTCTTATGGTGAAACCTATAATAAAAAAAAATAGGGAATAATATTACAAACTTTTTATCAATATTTTGCTAACATATGTTATGATGTGTATATTGTCTGATCTGGGATTTGTTTATTAAAATAGTATGATAATTTGATGTACTTGGCTTGAAACATGTATACCTTTATCTTATTATTTTTTATCCTGTAACCTCCGTAAAGGTCTATCATAATTAATATTCAAGGCTTTGCAAAAATGCGTTGGTGAATGAAGTAATTTATATTCAAACTTGAAGGATATTTTAGATTGCAATTGAGATTTAGGAACACTTCACAATTTCATACATAATTAAGTCATTTTACTACGTTTGTGTTTGTTTACTTGTCTAATTTTATTTCATACTATTTTTACACGCTTTATATTAGCTTGACCTGCATCTATCTATCAATCTATGTAACGGAATCTTTCAACGCGATTTTCACCCACTTAAAATCATTGGATCGACTTGAAACTTTGTATACTTGTAAAAGACCCGTGACAATACAATAATTTCATATGTTGTTTCTAAAATCCTGGCCAGAATCATCGGAAAATCAAAAAAATGAAAACTGGTATAATAGGTTGCGGACTTGTCGACTTTTTAGGCAATCGAAGTAAGAGCTCAGTTGGCAGAGCGGTGAACTCTTAGTGGTATATAATTTCAGTAGTCCATAGGTCGCTGGATCAAATCCAGCTGGGAGGATTTTTTTAGATGAGTATTACTTTCAGCTCATACTACAATAGTATCGAATTTAAAGATATTAACATTTTTATCTTATTCTGTAAAATATTAAAACTAAAAAATAAAAAATAAATAATAATTTTAAAAAACTAAAACAACACGCTTTATTAGAAAACCGAACTAAAAAAAATAAAAATAATTTTAATTTCCAACACGCTTGGGATAAATAATTTTACCATGAAAAGCGTGGGGTGCTGCTCTTTATGATTTTTACATTTTCTTCTTAGAGATTTTACTTTTACTAATATCTGTTTATTATCAAATATATTAATTGATAAAGAGCACCCCACGCTTTTGATGGTAAAATTATTTATCCCAAGCGTGTTGGAGATTAAAATTATTTTTCTTTTTTTTAGTTCGGTTTTCTAATAAAGCGTGTTGTTTTAGTTTTTTAATACTATTATTTATTACCTTTCAGTATGCCACTGACCATTATTTACCGAACTTAGCCTAATGCTCAAAATCACACGACCTATCTGTTTGTTAAAATCAGTGACCTAGTGACACATTAAAACGATGGAATTTCAACAAAAATTCAAATTATTTTTAACTGTTAAAAAAGATAATACCTTCATAAACAAGTTTACCGTAAAACAGTAACTAAATGTACGTCCTTGTGCAGACAACGGTCAACTTACATAGTAATTGATACTCTTTTAATACATTAACACAACAATGGCATATGTGGTTCAAGGATATGTTAATTCTCTATGGACATCTTTAACATGCAATTTATCAATACTTCAGAGTTTAGTACCTGATTTAGTTGATCAATTATAAAACATTTCCTCTTTGGCGGGTTTAAGGTAGATAACAATATAAGGTTTAGGCAGATAGGCCAAGGGCTTTATAGGCCTGTTGCACCATGGAGAAAAAAATAAGTACCGGTATTGGAAACTGTAGCTACCAATATGCGTAGTCCTGTTCTAAACCAATACAGCCAATTTAAGTCCGTGAAATTCCAGTATATTATTATAAAAGTAAGTCTGAAATATTGAAATCCATAACCAATAATAGTTAAAGTGACAGAAATTATTGTTTCCTATTTCCATTGTCAAGCATACCCTGACACTTCTCGCAGATTCTATTTGGGTAAGTTTGTTAAATAAAAATAAATAAATAATAATTATAAATTGTTTACGGCAATTAGTAGAATATCCATCCATAGTAATTCTGCCCGAAGGCAGGTCCTTCACTCCACTCATAGCATTTTCATGCTATGCTTGCTGCTTTACTAGGGAATTCTAGGTGTGGTAGCTTCCCGTTGCTTTCCACTTAGTAGAATATGTAGAATATAAAATGTACGCTGGCATTCCAATATACCCCAACTGAACATAGGGACCAAGGAAGACCAAAACATCGGTGGAAAGATCAAGACCATCTTCGCTAGGTTTACCGTACAGGCCACATGACCTAAAACGAATTTGTTCATGATGATGATGACGATGATAAAATGTACGCCAGTATACTTTCAATATTACGTTTACGATTTATATTTAAAGCAGTATAATTAAATAAATATCTAATGTAGGGTTCATATAGAAATAACTGACTAGGGTATGCGGGATTATACAGTTTTGATAATCAACTTTTGTAAAAAAAATATTTATTTATTAAGGGGGATTAGAAGTTTGATAAGATATATTTATTAATTATAATAAAATATAATTACTATGCACTGCAATTCTTCTAATAATTAAATAAATTTCCAACTTTAAATCTACATATTACTAGATATTTATTTCCAAAATAATAATAGGCTACATCCATCCATAGTTTTCTGCCCAAGGGCAGATCTTTCACTGCAATCATAGCATTTTCATGCTATGCTTTGCAGCTTTACTAGGGAATTGGTAGTTTCCCGTTGCTTTCCACACCGGTGAAGGATGATGACGATGATAATAATGATGATGATGATGGCCGGATGTTTTTCGGGGACCGTTGGGCCCTAAGCTTCCTGACATTTGTCTTACAGGTGAGGAAAAACCCCGAAAAAAACTCACCCAGGACGTGAAAGAGTTTTTCACCTTTATCTTTAAATTATTTATTATTTTTTATGGGTTTTAAGCTTTTTTTTATTTCCCTTATTATTTAGTGAACATATTTAAGTAGTCATAAAGTTAAAAGAGGAATTTAACCCCTGTCCCGACCGGGAATCGAACCCGGGCCCGCTGCGTGACAAGGCAGCGCGCTACCTCAAGACTACAGCGGTGGACAAATATAATAATACCTTCTTTTAATGTAAGAAAAAATGTTTCGATTTATTTCAGCCTGTTCATGAAAATAAGAAAGAAAATATAAATTTTATTTGAGCCCCTAACTAAAAAATACAGTGTCTTACTAAAAACAAGGAAATTAATATACATAAATAAAAAGTAAATGTTACATAAATTCAATATAAGAAAAAGTTCAATAAATTCAGTCCATAATATTTTATCTGTATCTCGCAACATGTTGATATTATCTGCAGGAACTTAATTCGAAGGAAGGAATATATTTTTGGTTTACTGTCTTTGACACATTCTACCTGTATGCCATGTAGACTTTCGTCCGGGTGAGGTGAGTGAAGGTGCAAGAGGCTTGTGAATAAAGTCTAGAGTTGTGTGTATTTCTTATGATAAAGTCGACCTTACGTATTACGTTATGAATGTGGGTTTCAAGCTTGTTCTTGCGTTGCAATCTCCTCTCTCTAGACGCGGTTCTCGACATCGGCGGTCAGTCTTGAGAAGGTGCCGGTTGGTGTTACATCTGAAGACATCTTGGATTGTTTCAGTGTAAATAAAATAAAGTTCAAAATTTGTGTGAATGTGCGTTTGCGTGTGTTTAGTGAACTCTTAAATTGTAAATTTTGACTTTTTATCCTAAATACTCGGCTATGATTTATTGTTTTTGATATTCCTCATGTTCATGTGCTCAAGAAAGAGGACTTGATAACATTAACTTTAAGGTGAGTGCATTTTATTTAAGTTCTTATAGCTTGTATTTTAATAAATATTGTAATTGAAAAGTAACACCATATGATAAATGTCTCAATTTCAATTGTTCGCCGATCTTTGTTCTGTCAATATAATGTCATGCAACTCGACGGGAACAATAAACATACTTCTAAATCTGATCTTAGTTTACATACAGTATGTCTGTAGCAATTCAGTATATTTAGTCAACAGAACTTATGTTGAAACAAATATTCATCCATGCTCAAGATGCTCTAACTAAAAAGAGGAGATAAACAAATGTAACAATTTTTTACTAACTTTTAACATTTAAACATAATTGAATATATTCACTACAATATTTATTGTTAGTAAACACTTGAACAACAATGTTGCATTGTTAATTTACTAAAATAAATTTACTAAAATATGGCACGTAAAATTATTGTATAAAATTATGAAAGTGATTGTTGAATTACAAAGGAATATATATAAATAAGAGATATATTATTAAAAGTTAGTAAATAATTGTTGTAATTGTTATCTCCACATCTTAGAGAATATTGAGTATGTAAATATTAATTCCTATGAGCTTTATGACAATATTTTTTATTTTAATTCAATATCTCTTAGCCCCGACAGACCATAATGGTTGTTTCTATGATCTATTTTAATAACAATTCATTTGAAAGCAATACAAGCAAAATATGTTCGTGAACGTTCAAATAAAAGCAGTGTTAATTTTTTCTATAATTAAGCAGGAGCATAATATTTGTATATTTTTTAGAGTACCAGAATTTGTTTTATTTATATAAAAATACTAAGTTACAACAAATATTAGCACACATGTCAAACTATCGGCACGCATGACTGCAACAAACAAATGGTTGGTTGAAAAAAAAAAGAAAAAAAAAAAGCAATTTTGATCTTAGAATCACGGAGAATTTTGAACTTACCAATTTTCAATTATGAAATATCACCAATTTTTAAAATCATGCTTTAAAAATACAGTCTACTTGATTTACTCTAAAAGGTATCCAAAAAAAGTCATGCAAAGGTAATATTGTTATACAATAATTTCCAATTACTGGAAGTAAATATCAGTAAAACTAAATATATGGTCACACGTAGAAATTCAGTATATAATGGAAATGGACAGCTAATGACAAATGAGGGAAATTTTGAGGAAGTGGCTGAATTCAAATACTTAGGAACAATAATCACAAATAGGAATGAGATGCACAAAGAAATTAAACATAGGCTCAATTCTGGAAATGCATGCTATTATGCATTGCAGAGACTTTTGATGTCCCAACTCCTTTCAAAAAACGTTAAGCTGAAAATATATAAAACTATTATTCTACCTATATTATATGGGTGCGAAACATGGACTCTTACTTTAAGGGAGGAAATAAGATTACGAGTATTTGAGAATAAAGTTCTTAGGAAAAATTTTGGACCAAAGAGAGATGAACAAACAGGTGAATGGAGAAGACTACATAACAATGAGCTACATGGTGTTTATAGGAAGCCTGATATAATAAGAACAGTTAAGTCTCGTAGACTGCGATGGGCAGGACATGTTGCGCGTATGGGGAATGAAAGACGTGCATGGAAACTTCTTGTAGGAAAGCCAGAAGGAAAACGCCCAGTTGGTAGACCAAGAATGAGGTGGG
Source organism: Diploptera punctata (assembly GCA_030220185.1). Taxonomy (NCBI): domain Eukaryota; kingdom Metazoa; phylum Arthropoda; class Insecta; order Blattodea; family Blaberidae; genus Diploptera; species Diploptera punctata. The sequence goes on from JASPKZ010003852.1 coordinate 2,316,716, forward strand.
AGAACAACATTAACTATGATTTGAGGGAAGTAGATTATACAGGGAATGATTGGAAAGCATTAGCTCAGGACAGGGATGTATGGAGGGCTTATGTCCGCGCGGCCATGAACCTGCGGGTTAGATAGTGCCAGTGAGTAAGTAAGTAAATAATTTCCAATTACGGTATGTCACTTGAATTGAAACTCAATTAATGCAAAGCGCTCCATTATTGTAGGGAGCCGCAGAATATAAAACAATAGATAATTATTGTATCATCTACCTCAGTACACAAAGAATTCAATCAGATCTCCATTTTAGACTCTAGAATTCCATACACTCAAAGATTTGATCATATACACAATTTACTCTCTTACTTTCTATAATGTAAAAACATTTACCAGTTTACTTTTAATGTTATTCTCTAGTTGTACTATATGGATGCGAAACATAGATTCTTACTTTAAGGGGGATAACATTAGGAGTATTTAAGAATAAAGTTCTTAGGAATTTTTTTGGAACAAAGAGAGAAGAACAGATAAGATTACATAACAGTAAGTTACATGATCTTTATAGGAAACCAGATATAATAAGAATAGTTAAGTCTCGTCGACTGCGATGTGGCAAGGGCATGTGGCAAGAGTGGGGAATGAAAGAGCGGCATGAGAGCTTAGGAAAACTAGAGGGAAAACGCCCAGTTGTTAGACCAAGAATGAGGTGAGAGAATAACATTAATTATGATTTCAGGGAATGGACAGAACAACTGTGAGGCGGAACAGGCATTTTGCCTAGCCCGTGAAGTGAAGAAGAAGATGATGATGATTTGAGGGAAGTAGATTATGCGGGGATGATTGGAAAACATTAGCTCAGGATAGGGATGTGTGGTGAGCTTATGTCCACGCGGCCATGAATCTACGGGTTCGATAGTGCTAGTGAGTTAGATAGTTCATTTTAATTGATGTTAGGCCTTTTATTACCTTATTCCCCTTATAATGTTTGGTACCGACATTCATTCTTAAGTAACTTCTGGATTTATTATTCTATATTCGGTCGCACCATCTAAAACTTTGAGGCATTATAACATTATTTTATATTATCTTAGTTAACGTTCTGTTTAAACACACACACACACACACACACACACACATATATATATATATATATATATATATATATATATATATATATATATATACATATCCATCCATAGTAATTCTGCCCGAGAGCAGGTCTTTCATTGCAATCATAGCATTTTCATGCTATGCTTTACTAGGGAATTGTAGGTGTGGTAGCTTCCCCCGTTGCTTTCCACCTCGGATAAGGATGATGATGATGATGATAATGATAAGGATGATGATGATGGCCATATGATTTCGGGGACTGTTTGGGTCTTAAAGTTTTCCTGACGTTTGTCTTACAGGTGAGGAAAAACCCCGATAAAAACCTCACCCAGAAAAACAGCCCGACCGGGGATCGAATCCGGGCCCGCTGCGCGACAAGGCAGCACGCTACCTCGAGACAGCGGTGGACTTATATATATATATATATATGCATATATATATATATATATATATATATATATATACACACACAAATTTCAGTAGGAGAATTGTTTAGAAAATCGATAGCAGAAGGCTTTCAGAGTTTAAAAGACCAGATGAAAATTACAATAACTGTCTTAAGAAAAAAGTGTATTTCTTTAGGCTATGTGTTTTGAACTAGCACTCTATGTAGGCCTAGCTACAAAAATGCATTCATACGCGGAAATATACATAAAACAAGAAAATACGTTACGAAATAATGAAATTAAGGAAATATTAAAGTAGAGAAAGTGACAATAGATTAAAATGGTTTGGACATCTGAGGAGAATGGAAAAAGAAAGACTACCATGGAGAATGTTAAATCTCAAGGTACGAGGAAAACGACAAGGAATAAGACCATGAGAAAGATGGGTTAGCCAAGAAAAAGGAAAAACTTGCAAGAAAGAGGATATGAATGAAAATAATTGAGAGGTATTAAATAAAGTGCATGGGAAAATAGAGATGAATGAAGGGATATTTGGAATCGACTATCCAAAAGGCTCGATAAGCTGAAGATGATAATATTATTATGAGTAACAAAATATTTAACATATATGTACTTCCAAATAACATCAAAATTGGATGTTTTTGTAAATAAACAGTAAATACAGCATATTATAAAATCACTAGCTTTCAAGAACGGAAGGCGACTGATTTATGATGTTAGATGTAGCAGGTATACAAAATGCTGTGAGGTTAGTATAATTTGTAACAATTAAAGTAACTGAGTTTTTGTACGCACAAATATATGCAGTTATATATGCTAATTTTTTAAAAAATTGTCAGATAATTTATATGTGCAAGAACTTTTTAGTTTGGAAGTTAATCAAAATCGATTAAAATAATTACATGGGTTTCTTCTTTGTCGAAAAACTTGCTCTTAAAATATAAGTTGATGTAGTAGCAAAGAAAAAGTCTTCTAGTATAAAATTTAAACCATTAATAATGAACGTTATAATTCATTTTTCCCCTATAATTGTACTGAAACTTATATTGTACATGTTTTGGTAATGAGTTTTCAAAGCTTGATCCCTCCGGCGATCCACCAAAAATAATTCTTTCAAAATAAAGGACCGAGATTTTTTAAAATGAAATTCACTAAACATGCAATGAAATATAACAACAGAGAGACCATACAACCTAATGGTACACATCAAATAATCCATAAATAATCAATGTAAGAAGTTAAAAGTCCATCACAAAGGAAATGAGTAAACTATGCGAATTCCTCAGTAAATCGAAATTATGCTCCCATTTTGCTGGTTTACGGAATTTATATTTCTTTTGTTAAATTGGATAAAATCACTTTCTGACGTCAGCTTATTTAAAAATGTCGGACCGCAACGGAAACAAATTAAGCATAACCGTAAAGTATTAGGCCTACCATATTGAATATTGTTGTATAATTTGACACCAAATTTAAATAATATTTAGCGACTCATTCTTCCATTACTATATTCAAAATAAATAAATTAAACTAATGCCAATTAAAGGGTTAATTAAATTATATGTCATAGTCTACATTGCGACATTGTATGGTATACATGGCGGTTACTAGAGCGAATTTTTAATTTCGGGTTTCATATAAATCCCCACATTTAATGGTCGGATTTCACTGATTTTTTTTATAATTCTTTCTTCTGTTTGTTTTAATAGAATATAACGAGTTTCGTTGTGAAACGAAAATTACATCTAGAGTGATTTTTACATATTCATTTAAGGTGAACTTCTACATCCAATGGTCCGATTTTGTTGGTTAACGAACCCGACCTAAATTTTAAAATTAATTACTCTATGCCACGTTTGGTTTCGACGAAACAAAAGTTGCGGCCGCTAGAGCGTGAAGGGACACACACAACACACACATATGTTTGAAAATTCGTATAATGCCACTGTTCACAGTAAAATGTCATATTGATTAATCGTGTGTATTATATATATAACTTATATATATAGGCCATGGTCATTTTTGGTATCAGGTAAATAGGATAGTGAAGATCTGTAATTTTTTAAAAACACTTTTATGAAAACAACATCAATAGCTTAATTTCTTCTGAATTCGCTAAAATTGTTTAGAGAGAGAATTATAAGCCTATGTAACATCATAAAAGTGAATTACTTGTTTGAAAATTCGTATAATACCACGGTTCACAGTAAAATGGCATATTGATTAATCGTAATGCAAGCAACTCTTTCCCTTGTGGGTTATTTGATAGCAGTTAGACATATAGGGGGAACAATTAAGAATACGATTATACAAATAATAATAATAAAAATCCCACCATGAAATTATTTATTTGTGTAACATATGCTATTATCTTTATTCCCATAAAGGTAAAAATGAGAAGGTATATTGCAATATGTATACGAGTATGCAAGACTTTTTAATGGAGGGGCTGCCTCGTCGCTGTTGTAGATATATTGTATGCTTCTGCAGTTAATTATAGTATGACCTAAGAGTTCATGAATTGTGGTTTCACTCCCTGATGTTCATCTTCAAGGTTGTGGGAAAAGAAAAAAATCTGTTGGAATTTGCAACCAAATTACCTAGCTACTGCTTCTTAACAAATATATATTTTATTATTTATGTCTTCAGACATGTCTATGTTTGGCCACTATTGCTTTATTAATCATTGTCTTCATTAGTTAATTTACGTTATATATTCTTTTAATTTGTTTATATTTATAATAATATGTAAGTTAAATAGGGTAAAATGTTTAGGGCCTATAGTTATCTTATTACATTGATCATTTTTATAGTTTTTACCACAGCACATACATTTTTCTTCCAATATGGCGTCTGGAACACGGTCCATTCAACCTCGTAAGGATAACAGAGTAACTATTTGATATGAAAAGTAGCGAAATAATGTTAAGAAAACTGAAAATAAGGTTGAGGATCTGCTTTGTTAACCACAAGGTTTCTAGGACTAACTTCTGCTAACCAGTGACATGAACCAATTTAATCGGCTTTAGCTCTTCGAAGCTATGGTGCCAAGGATATATTATCTTGAGTATATTTTATGTTATCAATTAATTTTACGGAGTATAAAATTGTATTTAACAATATTTTATATTTTATTTATTTTTTTATTATTCCGGCTTTTACAATGAATATACATTTTTCCGGTACCCATGTTCACAGTTAACTACACATTTGTTTCAACACATTTTTCCATTCCTGTCTGTTCAACCATATATCTTCTTCTATTTGCCATTCCCTCTTAGCTTCATTGATTCCCTGAATCCACGTAATAGTTGGTCTATCCTTCTTTTTCCTTCCCTGTAGTTCCCAATCCATGATTATCTTAGGAAGTCTTCCTTCTTCCATTCTTCTAATGTGTCCGTACCAATTTAATTGTTTCTTCTTTATAAAATCTAATATTGAATATTGTACCTGCATTTTTTCTTTTATATATGAATTTCTGATTTTATCCTTCCTGGATTTTATATATTATATACAATTATGGAATATTCACCTGAAAGGTCCGTCTCCTCAACTTAATTAATTATTTAACTGTAGCGCTTTCGGGACTTGTCCTTCAAAACTGGTGTTTCACTGAAGATCTGGTAGAGTTTTGAATCCTGCCGATGATGGGACAAGTCCCGAAAGCGCTACAGTTAAATAATTAATTAAAGTAAAGTAAAGTGATCCCACAACAGGCCTCAGGAGGCCCTTGGGGTAGTAGGAGGTTAAGGCTCCCACTTTTTCTAGACAATCGGCACTTTATGTCAGCCGGGTTGTCAGCCCTGCGTGACGGCCGCCTTTACCCCAGAACAAGCGTCTGGTACTCATTTCCGTTAGAGGCTGAGTCTACCCCAGGGCCATAGTGCCGCCAGAGGGTTTGGGTTAGTTTAAAAATCCTGACCCCAACGGGACTTGAACCCTCAACCCTCCGGCTTGTAGCTCAGTGCCTTAACCACTACGCTACGGCGTGCCCCAAATAATTAATTAAGTTCAGGTGAATATTTCATAATTTTGAATAATACCTCAACGGAACACATCATGAATCTTATAAAAGTTGATTTTATATATATATATATATATATATATATATATATATATAATATTAACCTTGCAGGATGGAAGAGAATGTCCGATGGCATGAAACCTACAAGTAAATAAATTAATTCCATCTATTATAGTATGAATTTACAATTCTGGAGTACGAGAAAGCAATTTTAGTTGTCTCTTAATTCGACTGTGCAGGAAAATAACATTTTTGAGATAAAAAGAAGGCGATGGAAACTGCTTGTAGGAAAACCAGATGAAAAGGCCAAACATGAGGTGGGAGAATAATATTAATCATGATACGAGGGAGGTACATTATACCGAAATTATTGGAAAACTTTAAATCGGGTTAGGAATGTATAGATAACTTGTGGCTGTGCGGCCATGAATATCCTGTTTGATAATCCCAGTGAGTTAGTTATACCATTGATCTTCAAATTTTATAATGAAACTTCACTTATTTAATTGTGTGATTGGTTACTTACTGCGGGATATTTTTGCGCAATCTCATTTTCAAATGTTGCGCTGGTCACGAATGTTGTGGAGCAAGACACACTGTGCAACTGTTTTGTATAACTTTATACTATTTTCCTTGCAGAAAGGAATAAAAACACGACTGTCTCGTGTTCGTGACTAATTTTCGTATTTTAACAAATTAAAAAAAAAGACATCCCCTGGAGACAATTACAGACTTAATTGATATTAAATTTAATTATATCTTTCAAAGTAACCAACTGCATTAATTAGTTATAAAATTATTACTTTCAGTTTATAAACAATATTTTATTTCATATATTTTATTTCCTACAGTGTAAGTTACTTTCATTTTTCTTGAAATGAATTTCAAAAAAGAGGAAAAGGGCCTAAATTTACTTTTTTATAATGAATAGGATATCTTCAGGAGTTAAAATTTTAGTTGTTTCTTAACTCGCTAATATTTCTCTTTTATTCCATTAATTTCAATTATATTTCGTTCATTATTGATTGAAGACAATAAAACTAAGCCAGAATTGTATTTATCTCTATGTTCTAACACAAATTTGAGTAGGATTTGATCAACTGAAGTTAATTGGACTTACATGATGTTGAAAGTCTGATCAGAGTTTGAAGGAAGTGTCTAACTCTACCCTATTTTTTTTTTAGAAAACATATGCCTACAACATATATTTCAAAATTTAATCTCTAACATAGATATGAATAATTCTTGAATAATGATGCAAGACATAAGAAAAATTTTAATGAAGTTTAAAGAAATATACATTATATTAACAGAAATTAGAAAAAAATCATTGGAATAGCTTATATAACATCTAACTTAAATGAGAAAAAAATGAAGTAACATGACAGTTTTAACACATTATGATAACATATAAATTATATTAATATTTAATACAATATTGAACACTATAATTTGTAAATCTGCAGTTTCTAATTATAGACGGATTAATTCTGGGTGATTTTGCAATGTCACACAATCATAATGCATTTGGAATAAGGTGTAACATAATTTGAAACAACATTTGAAAAAAAAAAAACATGTAAAATATAACAAAAATAGCAATGTTTGAATATATATTTAAAATGTAACAAGTCTGAATAAACATTTTAGAATTTCGTAATCAAGCTTGATCAATATATTAATCACAAGACTATGCATTATTTAGTAATAAGGTACAACAGAAGATACACTTCTAAGTTTGGTATAGTTTGAGGGAAAAAGCTTGGTCTCACAACTTGCTGAAGCCAGTGGCCGTGAACACCTGCGTGACTGACCATGTGCTGGAACAAGTAAATGTTAATTCATGTGTGCATTTATTTTTTACTCCTTTTAGCAGTGAATAAATGTTGTTTCATATTTGAATACTATTATTTTTTAATATATTCTGTAATAAGTTCTGAAATATTTTCTCAAATTTAAACATAATACTTAAGTCTGAAATTTTGTGACTTTTGTACAATACGCTAAATGTTAATTTTACTTATATTCAGATTCTGATCTTGGAATACTGATTATTATAAATAAAAATATTATAAATAAATATTTTTGTAATATAATGTTTTACAATGTCTTTGAAATCTTCCTGTGCTCATTTCAATATTCTATAGCCAATCTCCATTTCTCTCTATTGTATCCGTCTGCTGTACCTTAATTGGTCTTTTAGCATTTTATATATTTTTTCTGATAAACGGGAAACTAAAATTATAATTATAAATAATAAATAATTATAAGTAAAAGAGTACAAAAACAATTTGGAAAACCTCCTGGATTACACACATGTGGCGAATATGATGAGGGTAATTATGATGGTCAAATGGTATTGGAGGACCATTTGGTACTAACATTTGTCATTCATGTTAGGATCTCCCAGAAAATACCTCACCCATGAACTTGTAAAATACGGGTCCGCTGCGTTCGTTCGAGGGAACGATATCATTCCTTAACCACATCAGTAGACTAACTTTTTATCCAAGTGTATAAAATATCAGCCTATTTGAGATTAACCAAACTTTATGTAATATGCAGAAAAATTATTAGGTAACTATTTAATTTCTTGTTTGATTAGTGTAAATCTTATAGAATAATGCAGCCAATAAACCAGCGTTCGTTAGCATACATTAAACTGTAAATAAAATTTCTTTTTTGTCTTGTATATTCAATGCTTTCATCTAAAAAAACATTTATTTTGAATCGCTACACAAATCTGTTTCATGCCGTGATCGTTTTATTTCCTTTCTTAAAACAATATATTTATTATAATTACCCCAACCATTTTTCACGATTAATATCATATTTCTAATAGCATGTAGCTCATATGTCTCTCTTTATTAGTTTTGAAACACCACATTATAATATCATCTGAATCATTGTACTTGTAACAATTGGGCAATCTTGGCTGTTCCCCTACAACAGTGTTAGAATCAACATCTTCTATTCTTTTGGAATTACTATTTAACTCATGTGTGCAAATGGTTGTCAATGACTACATTTCAATGAATTTTGTTTTACAACCAATGACAGCCGTGTTTCATCTCGCTCTTTATCGATTTCTCTTTACCAGTTCCTGCTTTTGTGGTAAAGAAAGCTCTTCCTTTTTTTTTTTTTTTTTTTAATATTCTGAACAGCTTAGAGCTTTATTTTTCTCCAACAAACAGGCCTACATTGAATATAGCAAACAATGAAAATATTCCTTGATTTTACTGAGTTGTTTAATACAAAAACAAATGAATAACCTGTAATGTTGATTATGATATGCAGTTTGATGTGTTTCATTATTCCTCACTTCCTCACTAGGGTGCATTCTTACAATATTGCGATCCTATAGGCCTATGGCAGTAAATAATATGATCAAGTTGCAGTGAATTAACATAACTTCACATTTCTGATTTGTTTTCAAACATCGCCGATTAGATGTATGCATATTTTTAAAATTATGGCATTTCATGGGAAGGACCCCATACAAAGTAAAATCTGTCTCCAGAATAAAATTTTAGAGATATATAATCAATTTAAATATATTGGATATTATCTCTATCTGGGATGAAAAGGATATCCCTGAAAAAATTACTAGTTATAATAAAAGTTTGGGAATTATTAATCAAGTTATGAAACCATCCCTTGTACAAAAAAACACCAGATTAGGTTTATATAACACTTTGGCTAGACCAGTGTTGACGTATGGTAGTGAAGCATGGACACTAAAAAAGACAACACGAAATCATAATAACGGCTTGTGAAATGAGATTCATGCGTAGAACAGCGGGTTACACCAGATGGGATCGAAAAATGAACACCGATATCTTAAAAGAATTTAAGACTTCACCAATTTTGGAATATATTAAACAGTACCAACTAAATTAGAAACACCATCTTGAAAGAATGAGTTCAGATCGGATCTCCAAAGCTGTTTATAATTATATACCAAGGGGACGAAGATCTCTGGGCCGTCCTATGAAACGCTGGAGGGAAAATTTTCTATAGGATCGTAACAGGCCTTGGCCTAATACTTGGAAGGAAGAAGAAGAAGAAGCATATTTTAAAATACCGGTAACTATATTTAAATAATGATTTTTGAGTAAACAGCTTAATCTTATTCGTTAAATTGTCCTAACAAACGCCATTCTTGATTTCCAAATCCTGTAAATAAATTCACTCCTGACGTTGCTTATGATAAATATTCACCAAAGCTGAGATTCTTTCCTTGTTCATATTGTCTTCAATGTTCATATTATGTATTCTGAAGTAGGCCTATAGTAGACCTAACATTGAATTGATCACCTCTCCGGAGAGGTCCTCTATGTAATTTACTTTCATGGTCAAGAAGGTCTTGTTCCTGTAAGTTTAAGAAGACGTGGGACACGTAAAAGTAGCTGTAAAGAGAGATGTTAATTAGGGCAGAGTGAGATTTAGATATATTATTATTTTTTAACATACTTCTGGTAATGATTATCTGACAGAACATATAAGTAATAATTAGTATTGTCAGAATAAGTACTGCTCCATTTACTTTAATAATAATAATAATAATAATAATAATAATAATAATAATAATAATAATAATATTATTATTATTATTATTATTATTATTATTATTATTATTATTATTATTAAAGAATATGTATTTTTAGTGCAATTTTAAACGTATTCATTTATCCATCCATAATAATTCTGCCCGAAGGCAGGTCCTTCACTGCAATCATAGCATTTGCATGCTATGCTTGCAGTTTTACTAGGGAATTGTAGGTGTGGTAGCTTCCCGTTGCTTTCCACACCGGTAAAGGATATTGATGATGATGATAATAATGATAAGGATGATGATGATGATGATGAGGATGGCCATATGATTTCGGGGACCGTTTGGGCCTTAAAGTTTTCCTGACATTTGTCTTACAGGTGAGAAAAAACCCTGATAAAAACCTCATCCAGAAAAACTGCCCGACCGGGGATCGAACCCGGGCCCGCTACGTGACAAGGCAGCACGCTACCTCGAGACTACAGCGGTGGTTTTAAACGTATATAAGTGCTAATTAAATTATAAATTATCTACATTCCTCATCAGCCAATTTAATTATAAAATCACTATCATCATACTTTTAAGTAAAAAATTAGATCATATTTTGTGATAAATTCAATCACGATTGAGCTTAACGAGGCTTCTTTGCAATAATTTGAAACAAGCAAACAATGACGTGTCTATTAATGTTATTTAAGCAACAGGGGTCATTGCCTCAGCCTCTTTATGTGGACAAAACAAACACTTTAACTTGAGCAAACAAGCCATGCACATAATATTATTTCCAAAAAAAACTCTCAATGGGCTTTTAGAAACTTGTTAATACAGTGTATATGAAACAGGTCAGGAATGGGAAGTTAAATGTTAAAAGCATTTATTATTCTTATATGTATAATTATTTCTTTCTTTCTTTCTTTCTTTCTTTCTTTCTTTATCTTAGTTTAACTTCTCTCTTTAAGGTACTTTTACTTGCTTCACACTTCCCGGGCTTTTCAGGGACACAAATGTCAGGAGAGAATTTTAAACTGTACATCATATACATACTTCCTTGACCATACAACGACATGGTCGGCCTTTCTAGATGGGTGATCAACTCGATGCCAGGGCCACCTTCGAGACAACACGGACATTTAAGACAAGACGCAACATTCACTCGTACATTCATACTAAATAAGGTGAATATGATATGAAGGATTAGGATGTCCAGATGGTATTCGAGGAGAATTAATGCCTTATAGTGTCTTGACATTTATCTTATAGATAAAGAAAAGTTCCGGAAAATAAACTAACCAGAAAACTTATCCTGACCGGAGATCGAACCCAGGTCCGCTGTGACTAAGACTATATAATGGATAAAGTGCAGAATCTTGTGTTGCCACACTTCGATTATTGTGACGTTATATATAATGATCTAAACTATGATTTGTCGCAGAGACTGCAGCGTGTTCATAATGCTTGCGATCGATTCATTTTCAATATCCGCCGTTATGATCATATTTCCGAATACTTCAATAACATCTCTTGGTTCCGTCTTACTGACAGACGTAAATTGCACTCTCTTTCACTTATTTTCAAGCTTCTGAATTCCTACACTTCTAGTTACCTGGCGTCCAGATTTGAGAAGTTATCTTCTTACCACAATATTGACACTAGGTCACAAGATAACAGTCTGCTAACAATCCCTCTTCATAGTACTTCCTCTTATTCTACTTCCTTCACAGTAGCCTCTGCCCGCTCCTGGAATTTCCTTCCTCAAGATATCAGGGATTGCTGCACACTTGGCATTTTTAAGTCACGCTTATAAAGTTACCTGTTGTCTAATAATTAATTTTTCTCTATTTATTTAAATGTATATTATGTCATTAATATTTTTTCTCGTTTCTTTTATATATCTTGTACATATCACAATTTATTCGTTAAATCTAGAGTAAATCAAAATACATTATAAATAATAATTGTATTGTATATAATAACATGTAATCGTTTATGTTTATTGTAATTTAGAAGTAAGGCTATTTTATTTGTATTTTTTAAAACCTGGTTGAGTGGCAGACAAGGCCTTAAGGCCTTAACTCTACCAGGTAAAATAAAGTTATTATTATTATTATTATTATTATTACTATTAAAGTTACGAGTCGTATAATTCAATTCAACATACCCTACAGCCCACATTAATATGTAGAAATAAAACTTACAATAATTAGAGCGAAGAATATTAAAAAAAAAAAAAAGGAAAACTAAGTCGAATGCTAGAAAATACAGGATTAAAGTTATGTAGCACAATAACCCTTAAGCTAGGATGCGCTTAAACAACTGATGGGGGTCTATTCCAAAAAAAATGTATGCAGAGTTGAAAAACTGGCATTATTACAAAAAAAATGTTAGTTTGAAGTTCATAGTATTTTAAAGCTTCAGTTCATTTATGCCCAGCAATACAAATTGTAAGACGCCACATAGTTTTAACTCCACTAGGTTATATATATATATATATATATATATATATATATATATATATATATAAAAATACTAAAATCTCTATTTGTTGCCTTATTTTTTTTATCCTAATCCGCATGAATCTACATATTTTGAGTTTTGTCTTCTTCGGAATAATTTTTGAACCCTTGTTTACTTAAAAATAATTATAAAGTTAAATACTAAAATAAATAAATACTTGGCAGGTTCCGTAGTCCTAAACTAGATTAAAATGTTTATTAAAATACGCTTTTCAGAAACAGCTTTCATCTACCGTAGAAGGGTGTGCGCACACCCTTGAAGATGAAAGCAACCACTTAAAGGCGAGAAAAAAAAATCAGTGCCAGTCTTAATTGAACTTACCTCGTACATATTATGGGCAGTTTACTTATAGACATTGATTTAGTTTTTGTTAATGTTTTTTTTGATACTGTACTTTCAACAACCAAAATAGAATTAACGTAATCATCTCTACAATTCATCCTCAGTATCCGCCATTAAACCACATATCAGCATAGGATACAATATTAAGTTCTTTATCAGCCATTCAGTATAAACCAAAATATAAAAATGCGTAATCCAGGAACTCACCACAAACGGCAGATATAGCGCGTAGCAGAAACAGACAGGTACAAAGAAAAATAAGTTAAAATATCAATGTCATCATCATCTTCAACAACAATCACGGATTAATAAGCCCATGTGGCTTGTTCCGGTCTCATAGATTCTCATTCAAAAGTTGGATCCATCTCTTCTTCGGTCTACCAATATTCCTGCGTCCTTTTGGTTTGTATTTAAGTATAATTTTGCACCTAATAACTGCAATAAAAAGTCTATATGTAGAAAATAAAATAACAATAGAAACTGGAGGCAAAAATAAAAACAATATAACAGCAACAATAAATAGAGGTGTAAGACAGGGATGTCCACTTTCATCCTCCATTTTTAATATTTATATTGACGATATCATATATAATTGGCAGATAAATTTGGACTCACATTTCAAAATAAGAAATAAGATGTTAGATACCTTACTTTTTGCAGACGACCAAGTTCTAATATCTAGTTCAGAAGATGGTCTACAGAAATCGCTCTTTCAGTTAAATAACATTATACAGAAATATAATTTCAAAACATCAATAAGTAAAACTATCAATGTTCCTTTCTATATTATTTTATAAAATTTATCTCATAATTAATTAGCTAGCTCATTGGGGCTATCGAAAATCGAGAGTCATTTGCGCGAGTACACAAGCTCTACATACATCGTTATCCTGAGCTAATATTTTCCAATAATTCCCTATATAATCCACCTTCCTTAAATCATGGTTAATGTTATTCTCCCACTCATGTTTGGTGTGCCTACCGGGTGCTTTAATACTATGAATATTATTTTTAGAACCCTTATGATTTTTCAGGAAGTTTTAAAATAGTATTAAAGCCTGGTGTTTAACCACAGTAATGATAGCACTAAATTGCAATAACTGATTTAAGATAATTATCTATAAATTTTGTAATGCGAGTAATTGGATCAATTCTATGACTCACGAAAGCACCTTTGAGATGTTATCAAAAGACTTAGAGCAAATCTAATATTGCATTAGTTCATAGAGAGACAAGGCAAGCAATTTACCTGTCATGGGCGTGCATAGTATTTCACGAGTTAACTTGGAATTTTTAAATTGCTAAAATTACCCTACTTCTCAAGCCAAACAATATATTTCATAATCGGTGTCCTATACTTATAGTTACATTTATCTTTTTCTTGTTTGATTTATATCCTCTTTTTTTCATATAATTTTGGCTCTTTTGCTATTTACGAGTCAATATTCCATTTTTTCATTACTTTATTTCAATTTCAATTATACACGTCTACTTCAATTAAAACAATGTTAATACCACGCAGATTTTTCATGTGTTTATTACTTTCATAAAATATTTTCGTAAATTTTAAAATATATAATTTGTCTTTTCTGTAGAAAAATTCAAGCGATGAGACACCTATAACAACTTATTCGACGTTCAATTTCAATCCGGTACATTAATGACATCCTTGTTTTTGTCTCGACTGATCTTGTGGCCCAACAAACCTCTTCAAATATGTAGTTCTTCTAGGGAAAAGACTCCATAATATAGAATTAAACATCCAAAGCCTATTTTTGGCTGCTAATTTACAGCACATATCTCAAACTGTATGTGCCTAACAATAAATACTAGTGGTTATCGGTATCTCTACATTTCTAATTTATTTTTTGTGTAGCCATAACTTTTGTTAATATTCATGACGGCAGTACGCTGTTTTCTTTTCGTTGAACCGTAATGCTTTTACCAAAATATGAATCGAAAATTTTGGCTGAATACACTGCCCTTAAAACTATTTATGATATTAGATTTTCACTAAAATTTGCTTATGAATACATTGCAGAAGTTAAGAGGCTGCTTTAGCGAAAACTCCTCCAGCCAGAGGGGAGAGATTGCTGGATCTGTCTAAAAGAAACAGGGTCATTTGTTCAATCTCCAATTCCTGTAATAACTCGCTGGAAGATATGGCTGAAGGCGAGAAAATAACACTGCATCGATTTTAATGCAGACAAACATTAGATAGTGAAGGCAGTGCTGCTGTAACAAACTTTAAAGCTAAAGGTTGAAAATAAAGAACTTGTACTTTAACTCGGAGCTATATCTAAATTTTCTAATGGATACCGTGATTAAATAGGGTTAGGAATATGATAATCAATATTCAACAAAAGCAATCAACCAACTGCTAATGACTTCAGTGTTAGATGCAGCACATTAGACACCAATCAATATTCAACAAAGGTCTGGCTTCTTTTATCATCAGTTCTTCAGATGGTTCAAAGTTCAGGTGCAGCGTGTAAAAAATTGGCATGATATATGAATTAACGTCATTCTGCTCTAAATTCCTGGAAGGAACTTCCAATGTTAGCTGTTCCTGATAAGATGTATTCCAGTTTTACTTCTGGTGAACTAAAACGTTTCTCTGCCATTGATGTTCCGCTGGAATAAATATCAACATATGCAGGAATGGTACATGGAGAAAATTTATCTTCAATTTCCGCCTTACCCTTCCGGCAGAAACACTCACCAAGATACCCATCCTAAGTAAACTGGTAATGAAGGAAACTATGGTTCCTCCATCATTTACTTCAGTTGAGAGAAGCTTTTCTACTCTCAATTAGATTTTGAACTGGGTTGCTCTATCAATAACGTTAGGTTATGTCTGGTCTATGAAGGACAACGGAATGTTACATTTTGTTAGTTCTCTGGATATGCTTCAACATCTTAAACCATCGCTTTTAGGATTTTTGTATATTTGTAGGCCAAGTATTTTCATTGTCCTGTACCTACATCTTGTACAAATTCATTGTTTATGATTTTTCAAATTAATTATGAAGTCATGATTAATGAATAGTAGTGTATTGATATGTTGTAAAAAGTAAAGTAAAGTAATCCCACTATAGGCCTCAGGAGACCTTGGGGTAGTAGGAGGTTAAAGCTCCCACTTTTTCTGGACAATCGGCACTTGATGTCAGCCGGGTTGTCAACCCTGCGTGACGGCCGCCTTTACCCCCAGAACAAGTGTCTGGCACTCATTTATTAGAGGCTGAGTCGACCCCAGGGCCATAGTGCTTCCAGAAGGTTTGGGTCAGTTTAAAAATCCTGACCCCACCGGGACTTGAACCCTCGAACTTCCGGCTTGTAGCGCAGTGCCTTAACCACTACGCTACGGCGTAAGGGGGGGGAAACAGCTATTCTATTTGCTTTAACGATTGAGGAAAATTAACAACAAAATCCAGTCCAGGAAGAGTCTTTAGTGTATTTGTTTATATATTGTTTTTCTTTTTTACAATCCCTTTATGTAATTATATTGAAATGGTAATTAATAACAATTGAGTGAATTTTTTTATTTAAACTGAATAGTTTTAGTGAAAATGATGACACAGTATACCAAACAATTATAAATAGTGCTAAAATTGAGGAAAATGTTTAAAAAGTCCTCCACATCATAAAAACTTGAGACATTATTGCACTAGAATATTAAAATATAATTAGTGATATCAATAGCCAAATTATTCTAACTCAGGAAATAAAAACTAAATAAATAAACACGTTAGCCAATTCTGAGAAGAATTTTCTGAATTGGTTAATAGGAAGAATACATCTTCAGAATTTAATTTTCACAAAATGTATAAAATAATACAAAATGGTGGTAAAACTATATAAAATGATTTCTTGACATTCAATCTTGTGTTTATACTTTAGCACATTATGGTAACTTGAGAAGTCTTCATAGCACGATAATTTAAAGAAGTCGTGACAATCCGACTGCAAATTGTTTGTGGAAATGTCGCTTGTACTGTATTATGAAGTATATAGTTTGTAGAAACACTGAAGTTAGCTAATTCATGCAGCACAATTTTGTACATATAATATGTAACATGAATATAACTTACGTTTAATATTACCCAATTTTCAGTTCTGAGATGTGCCCGCGATTCATGGATAATTACTTACTTACTTACTCACTGACAATATCGAACCCGTAGGTTCATGGCCGCGCGGACATAAGCTCTCCATACATCCCTATCCTGAGCTAATGCCTTCCAATCATTCCCTGTATAATCTACTTCCCTCAAATCATAGTTAATGTTATTCTCCCACCTCATTCTTGGTCTACCAACTGGCCGTTTTCCCTCTGGCTTTCCTACAAGAAGCTTCCATGCAAGTCTTTCATTCCCCATACGTGCAACATGTCCTGCCCATCGCAGTCTACGAGACTGAATAATTAATAAGATAAATTTAAAAAATGAAATAAAGCTAACAATAGAAGAATATAAAAATAATTTTACAACTATTGTAGTCGTGTCTCGTAGAAATAAACCCAACATACGACATTTATCTAAAACCAGATTATTTTATCATTTAATAGTATTTTTATTAGATATCTAAAACAGTTTTATAGTTTTTTTACATTTTATAGTAGTTAATGATAGAAACAATCTTAGAAATTTATCAATATACTAACAAGCAACTACATCAAGATTCAGGTTTTATTTTATATATTTTTGTAAGTAATTACGAATACCACCATTACTACTATTACTGTTAAACTGCTATTACTGTAAAGGCTCTACTATTACTACTACAATAATGATAATATAACTCAATGATAACACAATAACATTTATATGGGGATCTGTAACTTCGAGTGAAAACATGTGTGACAGCTGTAAGATTATTTTTTTTAAATATTGTATTAAGTACACACGACTCGAAAAAGGAATTTGAGCTCATTATTATTGCTGCTAAAATAACCAATAAACTAATTAATTCTCTTTATAAACTATTTTTACATAATCCAAAAAAAATACATAACATTTAATTTTCCAAAGTTTGTAAACATACGTGAAGAAATCAAACTCAAACGTCTGTTTTCTTACATTTTTTAAAACATTTATGGATGGACCACATCAATAGAATTGGGTACCAATATAATTCCGAAACAGATTCTTCATTGCAAACCACTAGGACGAAGAAATGTAGGAAGGCCCAGTAAAAGATGAACAGACCAATTCTAACATGAGATCGAAACAGACCCCTTACTTAAATGTCTAATCCTTGATACTGACGATGATGATGATGATGATTTTATTCAATACTCCAACGAAAACAAACTAACAAACTTCAGTGTACGTTTGACTCTAAAAATGATTTTTTTTCTTGAAAACGACCTGTCTTCTAGGTTAGTAAATAAATGAAATGGGTAAGCGTTTCACTTAGCTTATATTTTCCCCGTGAATACCACATGGTTATACAGTATATAAATTATGCATGAAAATATAGAAAAACGAAAAATTGCATTTATTTTAATACATCGTGAAACGACATGCATTATTATGCAATTTTCTGATTTGTAAAAAAATAATTTTGTAATAATCAGTAACAAATGGCATGTTAAACGGCGCGGAAAATGTGCTAATTTCATAATAGTTCAAGTCTACTGAAACCAAGGTCTCTAGAGCAAATATTACATAGTATATTCATTAAAATATGAGTATCACCGCAAGAATCCTATGTCATTTGAGGCATCTGCCAGGTTATGGGTTATCTAGTACGAGAAATAATCTCAATACAAGTGTTACTTAAATTTCCTATCTTAGAGTTAGGGAAAACATGCAGCGTTCTCACATACCGTACTGTAATATAGGCGTCAGCGCCTTGTGAGCGGAAGTTTTATATTACCATGTTTAGTGCTAGTTATCATAAGTAATGCCACGAGTGATTTCCAAATTATCGATAAATTCACGACTCACAAAGTGAGGAGTGAATTTATCTAGAGAATTTGGAAATCAAGAGTGGCATTTGTTAGGACTATTTAACGAATAAAATTAAGCTGTTTACTCACAAATCGTTATTTAACTATAGTTATTTTAAATATTTATATATTTAATGTAAACGGCGACGTTTGAAAACAAATGAGAAACGATAGGTACGCTTCATCTGCTTCTTTTGTTTATCACTGCAACCAGATCATAATATTTATTGCCAAAGGAACGCAATATTGTAAGAATGCTCTCTAGTGGAGAAAAAATGAAACACATCAAACTGTATATTAATTCATTTCTGATGTCGTATGATGTAAATATGACAATTATATTTTTCTGGATTATTATCTGGGAAAAAATACATTTAAGAAAGTGCAAACAGTGGTTTCTTTTTTTGGTGGTATAATAAATTGCTACAAATGTTTTTATATTAACTCCTGCAAGCGCTATGTGTTGACATCTATGCACTATATATACAATCTGGTAGCCGTATTCCTTATAGGCTCAGTCACTGCAAAATAGTGGTCAGACCTGTTCAGAATATTAAAAAGGAGGAACTTTCTTTAATATGGTAAATTTAACACTGATAAATATTTCGTGAAACACGACTCTGATTGGTTGTAAAACAGAAATCATTGAAACGTGATTGGCCATTGAGTCCCATTTGGGGCATGAGTTAAATAATCACTAAATGTATTAAGAGGATATTTTAGTATTTACTAGAATTAGTTACATTTTGTTTAAACCTTAAATTTTAATCTAATATTTAAGAAATGATTAAATGAAATCGTATAATATCAGGCAGGAAATTGAATATATCGAGGTGAGCGATCGAAATGCAGATGATAGTTTGTGTTGAAATGTGGAATTCGCTGGAACTGGTTATAGCATTTCAAACGCGCGAAGTATATTCTATTCTTTTTCAGAAAGACTCTATACTCTTCTGAAATATCTCATGAAAAAAATAAATACAATTGTCTATTGCTTAATTAATTGAATTGTCGGCTCCATGATGCAAGTGGTTAAACACTCGCTCTCCACCTCTGGATCTCCAGTTCACCTCTCGATCATTCTATGTGGGGCCGTGATGAACAAATCGCAGCCAAGACAGGTTTTACTGAGGATTCTCACTTTTCTTCGTGCCAAAATATGCCATCAGTTCTCTATATTCGTTAACCCATTTCATTTCATTTGTTCATGTGATGTTGCAACTGATAAGCCGACATACCTGTATATTACAGAACCTCAATAGTAAGGGATTCATCTAAAATACCTTCCCTCAACCTTGCATTAAGCTGGGAACAAGTAAAGGGTTTACTTCATTCAGTTAAGTTATTAGATCCGAATTAATATGTATTAAGCACTAATTGAAAAAAATTAAAAATATTGTGTTGAAGACAAGTAGCCCAATGCGTTTTTATCAAACCTTCCTTAAAATCTAGATTTCGCTTCTCAGACTCCCAAGTTCCCATTTTAAGATATTTAGTGACAAATCATATTTCATCTTTCGTCTTTACTTGCTCAACTGAACCATTATGCATACTACTATAGATGTAATAATTCCACAAATTAATTTCTAATATTATGAATATCACAAAGAAGATAAATTCAATGAGATTTCGGTCTTAATACCATTGTCACTAATACACTCAATATTAAATATAGTAAAAGAAGATTAAATTTGATATGAACGACGTACTATAAAAACATTAACAAAAAAGTGAACAAGTATGGCTTCAAAGTAATTGGATATGACGTGTGGTACATGCACAGTTAAGAAGAGGTGAAGAGACCTTACATTAGTATTCAATCATATAGTCTAGTCCCAACACTTCCATTTCCGGAGTCTCTATACTTGGCCAAGGAAATAAACATAAATTCTTAGAAGCTTAGGTCCTACATAAATAAGGTTTTTAAAGCCACAATTACTATCGTCCGATTTTTAAAAACTATGTTTTTCCATCTTTATCTGGTTTTCAATACCCTTCTTCATATTTCAAATTTTACTGCTACATAATTTCCAAAAGTACACAATAATTACACGTTCATTTCTCATCTTAACTGTTTGTCAAACCCAAACGAAAATAATTACGCACGCACACACCTGTATGCATTTTAAAACGGCGTACGTCATAAAATAGATTTGAACTAATTGTCATATAGAGTGTAACAGAGTTATACTGAAAATTTTCACGCGTGTTCAGGAATCTTGGTTCAGTGTTTTGATTTAAGGAAACAGGTCTGCAACAGGTCAGATTTTTAGTTTAAGATAGATTTTAGAAAATAAATGGGAATATAATGGTACTGTACATCAACTATACATAGATTTCAAAAAGGCATACGATTCAATTAAGAGAGAGAAGTTATATAGCATCCTGCTGGAGTTCGGAATTCGTAAAAAGTTAGACTTATACGAATGTGTCTAAATGACACAAAGAGTAGGGTGCGTGTAGGCAAACAGTTTTCGGATACTTCTGAAATCCACAATGGGTTGAAGTAAGGAGATACACTATCTCCTTTACTATTTAATTTTGTACTAGAGCATTCCATCAAATCTTTAGAGGATGAAGAAGACCTACAACTCAATGGTATTAATAAACTGTTAGTTTATGCTGATGATGTAGTACTGTTGGGCGATAGCGAGGAGATCCTATTAAATGCCAACACGTACACTATTGAGTAACACTAAGAAATTAGAACTGGAAGTAAATATCAGTAAAACTAAATATATGGTCACGCATAGAAATACATTATATAACGGAAATCGACAGCTAATGATAAATGAAGGAAATTTTGAGGAGGTAGCTGAATTCAAATAGCCTACCTAGGAACAATAATCACAAAAAGGAATGAGATGCACAAAGAAATTAAACATAATCTCAATTCTGGAAATGCGTGCTATTATGCATTACAGATACTCTTGACATCACAACTCCTTTCAAAAAAAAAAAAAAAACGTTAAACTGAAAATATATAAAACTATTATTCTACCAGTTATATTATGTGGTTGCGAAACATGGACTCTTATTTTAAGGGAGGAAAGGAGATTACGAAGTATTTGAGAATAAAGTTCTTGGAATTTTTTTTGGATCAAAGAGAGATGAACAGACAGGTGAATGGAGAAGACTTATAACTTTCAAATTCATGGTTTTTATAGGAAGCCAGATATAATGAGAACAGTTAAGTCTCGTAGACTGCGATGGACAGGACATGTGGCACGAATGGGGAATGAAAGACGTGCATGGAAGCTTCTTTTCCTTCTTAACCAGAGGGAAAACGCCCAGTTGTTAGACCAAGAGTGAGGTTGGAGAATAACATTAACTATGGTTTGAGGGAAGTAGATTATACACGGGATGATTGGAAAACATTATCTCAGGATAGGGATGTATGGAGAGCTTATGTTCGTGCGGCTATGAACCTACGGGTCGATAATGTCAGTGAGTTAGTTAGTTAGTTAGTAGTCTCCGGTAACTTATTACAGAATAATGAATTGTTGATATGTTAGACATATAGCAAGCTATAGTCTAAGCCCTATTTTTTGTCCAAGATCGTAATAGGATGGTCTTTGCTATTAATAATTTTTACTGTACGTACTTCAGATGATGATTATTGATTTTTTTTGTGATCTATCAGAATCGATCTTATCAAAGGCCACGCTATATGTCTGACACATCAATAACACGTTACTGGCAATAATCCATTACAGTCCATGGCTTCCTCTAAGTCACATCCCTAAATAGTCTGTGAAATTTTGTCGGTAGAATTCTGTTCCACCTTGTACTGTGGGCGACTCTTGTTTTATGGTTGCAGTTAAAGAGCACTATGTGTAGAAAATGGCAACCATTAGTTTCATGCAGTAACGAAATTAGGCACACTAGTTATAGAGACGGTAGCTGTGGTAAGAAGAGTCGAATTTTCTTAGTAAACATTTAATGAAATGAAAGTAACAGAGTAATTCCTAAAATGGAAATTATACACATTAAACATTTAACAGAGTAAAAGTATAACTGAAAGCATCTTAATATTATGAGCACAATAAAAAGTGAGAATTGCTATGGAAAATTATTAACAATAAAAAATGTACGCTAAAAATCTTAATAGAATAACGTTCAATTTCAATATTATGGACACTTTTTTAATAAGTTAAGAGATGAAGTAGCAATTATTTATATTGAATTATTTAAATAACCATTAAGGATTTTTTTTAAATCGAA
The DNA here is from genome assembly GCA_030220185.1 of Diploptera punctata. Classification (NCBI taxonomy): domain Eukaryota; kingdom Metazoa; phylum Arthropoda; class Insecta; order Blattodea; family Blaberidae; genus Diploptera; species Diploptera punctata. The sequence goes on from JASPKZ010003852.1 coordinate 2,339,829, forward strand.
GAAAGGCAATTTAATGTAATTTTAGTAACATTTCGGATTTTTTCGTTTACAAATCTCAGCTATTAACATATGGTACCAGCATGAAACAATAAAATCGGTAGAAACTTATGTAATTTGACATAATCTCAGTTCTGATAATTTATTTTAATTTCAACAGTTTTCAGTGCATATTATTTAGTAGAACAAGCTCTGCTCTCTTGAGAATAACATAATATCGACTTTCCCAAAAACATGTAAAAAACTAGGTCTTACTATCAACATTCTAAAGGAAATTTCTTTAAGCGCCCTCAAAGGAATCCTTCGCTAGCATCAATATGGAATCACTAATAGTTCCTGAAAGTTAATTTCCTTCCACCTTCAATCTTCTACATTTTAAAATGTATTATTTAATTTATCTCTCATGGTTGAAAGCCCATTTACCTTAATCTATTTTCAATTAAAATTATCATTACCTACCTATTCTTTAAATGACCTATTAGGCTTTCTCATTTTTGGCTGACCTTTAATAAGGGTAGGTTGATATTATTATTACTATTATTATTATTATTATTATTATTAATACCAAAACAAATTATTCACTACATTCCTCGAGGCAGAAGAGCTGTGGGTCGACCTTTTCGGAGATGGCGGGAGACCGTAACGGGCCACTGGGCCTAATACTTGAAAGGCAGATGACGATGATTATTATTATTATTATTGGTAGAAATTTTATAAGGGAAGATTATTATTATTATTATTATTATTATTATTATTACTACAGTTCTTAGGAAATTTTTTGAACCAAAGAGGTGAATGGAGAAGACTTCATAACAGTGAACTACATGGTCTTTATAGGAAGCAGATATAATGAGAACTGTTACGTCTCGTAGACTGCGATGGGCAGGACATGTGGCACGAATGGGGAATGAAAGACGTGCATAAAAGTTTCTTGTAGGAAAACCAGAGGGAAAACACCCTGTTGGTAGACCAAGTATGAGGTGGAAGAACAACATTAACTATGATTTGAGGGAAGTAGATTATACAGGGAATGATTGGAAAACATTAGCTCAGGATAGGGATGTATGGAGAGCTTATGTCCGCGCTGCCATGAACCTACGGGTTCGATAGTGCCAGTGAGTTAGAGTTATAGTATTTGGTTAACTCGAAATTATATCTGAAAATTTAAAATATACTAATAAAAAACTTAGGCATTTCAGGAACCTCATTTTTGACATGTTTTATTATATAATGCCGATTCCATTATTTTAAGATAAATATTATTTCTCTTTATAAGCTTATATATATATATTACTGACATTCAGTTTTTTAAAGATTCTTGTTTGTATTTAGGATTAAGGTATCTCCTTGTGCATCATTATCATCATCATTACCTATCATCAATGGGGCAACGTAACCCCGCCTTCCAGGCGTCCCAACGTCAGAAGTGGGTTTCAATAAGCCAATGCCAGGAGAGAATACAAAAACTGTCGAAATGACAAAACTGGTAGCATTGAATAAAAAAACTCTTTGCTAGACATTACCAAAGCAGAATTGAAACGAAGCAATTCCGTGAGACAGCTGTAAGCCAAACAATTATAGTAAAATTTACTTATACATTTTTTTTTGTTCGCTCATTTAAAGCTATGACAGTAATTTTTTAAAATGAAAATATTTAATTGGAAAATTATATTGACAACTAAAATGATTCACGACCAGTTGTGACACAGTATTCACTGTGGGAATGACTTGAGGAGGTCAATATCATAGTCACTGTGCCACTGACTGTAATATCTTCCTTTCACTTCTCTTAATATATTCCGTGACCGTTTGACAATAATTATTGTCTATATTCAATCACCTTGACATGGTCAATTTTGTAACTAGCTCAATTCTAAATACACAAATCCGAAATGAATGCTGTTCTTTAACTTAGTACAAGTTCCGCCCTTTAGTGTGTATACAGATATTACATGAATTAAACCGAAGAAGTTTACCTGGTTATTGAGGAATTACAAACAAACAACTTAATATAGAGAATTCAAGCTCTGAGACAAAATATAATATAGGCCTATGTGTATTATCAGTTATTAAATTTGTTTATATTTCATTCTCTTAACCAAATATTAGAATAGGTGACATCAGATATTAATACGGACTTCATGGAGCTTTAAAACCTAAATTCTGGAAATACTATTCACTAGATATTAATAGTTCGTATCATCTAATATTTTATTAAAGTGTCTGTCCCAACTGGGATCCCAGTTCGAATTCTGACGGTTTCATAGAGGTATTGATGATGGGCCATACGGGGATTTCACGGGCTTTTCTCGGAGTTCTCCCGTTTTCCGAATCTCAACCCACTAACATTCTCCATTCCCCTTCCCTTCACGTCATTTTATTTCTCATTCATTAATTTAGTATCGCCCTTCATCTCATCTCATGTTAGGGAAAATAGTTTGTTTGGCATTCCACAGGTGTTGAAAATATGTGGTAGCGGGGATCTAGTGGGAAGCTACCAGGATGCTCCCTCATGTCTTTGAGCTTGAACAATAGAAGAATAGAAGGAGCAACGGGAGGGTTGTAGTCTCCCTCGCGGCTATGGCCCTGGTGTCATGGTTCCTGGTGTTACATAACACCGCAGAGTAGACTTTCATTCCACTCATCTCTGCGATCTTTCAGCTTGCGGTGTTCAAGGCAGTCTGTCCTTCCACTATGAATAAAGAACTAAAAAGAACCTAGAACTAATTAAACTATGAAGCCTTCCATTTTATCCTAAGCCTATATCTCTATTTAATTTTAATACTGAATTATGAGTGTCAAATGTAGACAAGTTAAACTGTTAACTCAAATATCTTTTGTACTTCTTATAGATATTGTAACTAACGGTAATTTTTTATTCATACGGAATTTGTTTAAATTAATGGTTTACAACTTTTTCACCCCCTGACTACCCTATGCATTACCCTAAAAAGTAACAGTAACAACTGATAATATGTTGGTAATTTAATCTAACCATTGTTTTTAGTACGAAAATATTTTTAAAATACGACTCTAATACATTTTTAATACAAATAGACAATCGGTCAAAATGTATATTAACATACAATATAAACATTCTAGGAGCCAATTTTGAAAATGGTTACTTACTAGAAAAAGCGAACAGTCCAGATAATACTGTGTTTTTTAGCTATTAGTAGTTAGTTTTGCCCAAAAATAATCACTCATATGCTGCGGTGCTGATTCGGTATTGAAACATATTGTCGAATGAAACTAAAATTGAAACAAAATAAATATAGTAAGTGCTACGGTTAAAGGCGGGCTATGTTGACGCTTTTTCATTGTAAGAACGATTTTAAGGATTCTTCTTTTTTTTTTCCTTTACATATCAGACATGTGTGGAAAAAACATACAACGGGTGAAAATTGAGATTGATAGAAAAATTATAGAACAAGTGTCAGATTTCTCTTACTTAGGAAGTGTATTTGCAGAGTATAAGAGTGACATTGATTCAAAATTACAAAAATATAATAAAATGAATGGGGTAATACGAAGACATTTTGGTAAACAGATGAGGACAGAGACAAAACTAAGATTACATAACGTCACATCAAAAGCTGCTCTAAAATACGGAAGTGAAATTTGGATTTTAAATAAAAGAAACTCTCATAAACTTCAAGTAAGCCAAATGCTCTTCTTACGATCATTGTTAGGAGTTAATAGACTGGATCACCAAAGGAACACTACTATCAGAGGAAAACTTGGAGTAGCAAGTTTAAATGAAGATATCCAAAGATACCAACAAGAATGGAAAAATCATCTGAGAAGAATGGCAAGAAATAGACTTCCAAAATTGGCATTCCAATATACCCCAACTGGACATAGGGACCAAGGAAGACCAAAACATCGGTGGAAAGATCAAGACCATCTTCGCTAGGTTTACCGTACAGGCCACATGGCCTAAAACGAATTTGTTCATGATGATGATGACATATCAGACATCATCCCATTGTTCTTCCCTGAGAAAACAGCTTCAACATAGCTTGTCTCCATATGCCTTTAACCGTGGCACTCTAGTAACATATTAGGATCAAAGTATCATTCATCTCAGACAAATTCAGTGTGGAACCTGGAATAAATTCGAAAAGATCCAGGTGCCCAAGGCAGTATTTCAGAGCGCCCCAGAAGGACTCGCGGCGCACAGGTTGAAAACCACTTGTATAAAGTGATGTTAATATGATCTAGATATTATGATTGTATCGAAGATAGAATCAATACATTTTTCACGTTTCTCTCCATTTCTTGTTCTTGCAGCGTTCATAATAATAATCATTATTTCAATTCATCGGATAGGGGAACATTGCTTTTTGCACAAAAGAATAAAGTAAGATAGGAAGAAGAAAACATCTGAAAGAAATTTTAAAAATAAAAATGAGGAGTTTGAAATTTGAAGCATGCAATTATGTTTGAAAAGGGTTTTTGGTATCATAGAAATATGACGTCAGCAATAAGGTTGTGAAAGACAGCAGTTGCACAAACCGCTTTTCGGTGTCTTCCATCTGTTTCCGTTGATGCTTTTGTTCCACTCTTTCCTACTACAAACACAGAGAAGCCATAAGCTGTTTTGTACCCATGACCTTTATCAAGTTCCTGTGCAAGATATGAATTGCAATTACTCAACTTCCAACACATTTTAAAGCTTGTTTCTTGTCTCACAACATTGCAAATATTTGTAATTTTTATTGCAAAATCCATCGCATGGTTCATTAACATTGATTCTTAAATCTATTTTACAGAAATACAATATAACGTCAGTCATATTTTTTCTCAAAAAGCCACCTTTTCTACAACCAAGTAAAACCCAAACATTTTTATCTTGCAATGGGATGAGAAACTTATTAAAACTTGTATATATGTCCACCGCTGTAGTCTCGAGGTAGGGTGCTGCCTTGTCACGCAGCGGGCCCGGGTTCGGTTCAACGGTCGGAACAAGCTTCCTGGGCGAGGTTTTTTCCGGATTTTTTCTCACCTGTAAGACACATGCCAGGTAGCTTTAAGGCTCAAAAGGTCCCAGAACATCATCCGGCCATCATCCTTCAACGGTGTAGAAAGCAACGGGAAGCTACCACACATGTAATTCCCTAGTAAAGCTGCAAAGCATAGCATGAAAATGCTATGATTGCAATGGAAGATCTGTCCTAAGAGCAGAACACTATAATATATATATATATATATATATATATATTAACACCGTTCTTTAATGCGTTATTACAATGTAGGCCTTAGTCTGTCTCTTCATAAAATTCTTGCCCCTTCAAAGAGAAAGGGAACAAGATGGCTACACATTGAGGAAGCATAACATTCATTAATAAGAGAAAATCATTAGCAAAAATTAAAACATTATTTAAAAAAATATATTTTATATTTTCATACCAGATTTATTATGATTTCGGTAGAGTTTCAGATACAAACAATTACAGGATACAATTATACAATTGTCTTGTGCTATCAACACTTTTCTAAGGCACGAATATAAGTTTTCCGAAAAAAAGAAAGACACGTCGCCTATTGAAATTACTATCTGATACGAGCTGCAGGTTTTATATATCTCTATCATAAGGAGCAAAAATGCATTAAATGTAATTGCAACAACGCAAAGGGACCGTAATTCTATAATCCAACTCACATGTATGAGAAAGGAAACTTCAGTGTAATGTGTTAAAATTTAAAATGATCTAATATTTATATATATATATATATAATATATATATATATATATATATATATATATTTATATTTATTTATTTATTTAAAAAAAGAGCTATAATGGCTGGAAGATCCGACATGTTAACCACATGTCACCCTTTTTCTGACTGGATGATCATCCATATCTCTGATTCCAGATTGTGGATGTGAAGTCAGCAGCTGGCTGTTAGGACAAGCCCTCCTAGGCCTGTCGCGCCATGGTGTTTAGAGTTACTTGTATATTAAAAAAACTAATGATTGGAATATAATTTATTTATGTGTATGAGCTTCTTTCCTTTTCAATTTTTTTATACTATATATTATCAAAATTTCACTACCTATGTCACACATAGCGTTTTAAATAATTATACGTGATATACAATACATTATATTTACAAAAATCAAGTAAATACATAGCCTAATAATACCAAAATATAAAATCAGTTCATTTAAAACAAATGAGGATTGAAATTTATGGCATATATTCCATTAAAAAACAAACATACAAGAATTGTATCTGTTCTTTTCCATATACATTATAAATGTCAGGAAATTAGATTACATTGTTTCCAATGCAAACATTTAAATTATTTGCGAAAAATGATGTGCCCGGATGTTGAACAATAAATGTTCATCATAAAATAAAGGAATAGTAAAATAAAATAGGAAGGGCATACTCCAAAATATACTACCACTAGAGAAGATTGTAGCCTCATGCAGATTGATAGATGAATCTCGAATAGCAATGCTGAATGCCCCAAGAAATACTCTAAAGACGAGGACCGCTTGAACATTCACAGAAAACATTCTGGACACAATAGTTGGATCCGAAACATTTCAACATCGGGTAATTTCATGCCAGGGATATGGCGATGATAAATTGTATCCATGGGTATTTTTATTTCCATCGTATTTAACCCTTAAATTAAAAATGTATCCTATTGGATACATTGATTTCATGTATTTAATATAGTTTTTAGATCAATAGAAAAACAAACGAGTAAAAATTACTTAAATTTATGTCAAATTACGCAATAATGTATAATAATAACACAGTTTTATATGAATTTATTTTCCTTACGGTCCGGAATATTTAAATAACTGGCACGAGAAAATATTGTATTGGCATACCCATTTTTCAGGTCGAATACATTGTCACGTAAGATCAAGCTTTTACTGTATAAAAGCGTGATCCGCAGCATGCTACTGTACGGATGTGAGGCCTGGAGCATCCTCGCAAAACAGCATAAACGAAGAATACAAATTATACAGAATAAGTGTTTGAAAATAATTTTTCAAGCACCGCGTTTCACAAGGATGACAGACCTACACAACGTAGCGCAACTTCCCCATATTGATGCCATGATAACTGAAAATGTAAGCAAGATGCACAAATTTACATCTTTGCATACAAATTTTATGGTACGCAGTATTGGATGCTTGCCCCAGTGGCGTGCTGTACATAGAAACACATTCATCCGATTTACTCCTCATTAAATCCAGCCAGAGATTTGGCGATGTGCTCTCACCTGGAGTAGCGTGGCTCATTCCACAATGCTGGATTTCCGACTCTCGGCTTGAAAGCAATGTGGTTTCTGATGTCCTGCTTCAGGTCATCACATCCCTATCTCTGTCCAAATTTCATCACCATTTGCACACAAACGCTAGCGCCGCCAAATAGGCTCGGGTTAAGTGAACTACAACCCCGTAATGATAGCCACTATTAACTTAGCTGCCAAAGAGCCCTAGTGGGTTCTAACATACGCAGCACACTGGGTGAAGCTAGACTTTGCCTTATCCAGTCCAGTCCAGTCTTGTATTGGCAATGTAAGGGTTAAAATGCTTTAAAATCGCTCTATCCTTGGCCTACTATCATTTTATCAACTGACCCATGTATAATATAATCCGTAGCGGCTGGTTTAATCACTGTACATAAACCCCTTAATAGCAAATTATTGCATAGTCTGTAGCTATATATCCGTACATCCCCAAGTTGTGTAAGAATGCTCCCTTGCCGAAGTTTTTTAACAAGTTAATAGGCCTATAGTAACGCTTATTTCACTACTGATGTCAGCGAATTACAAGTGGTTAGCTTATCACCTCAAAGAGACATCTAGTATTCAACTAATATATTACTTTTATAAAAGAGGTCAGTTACATTTAATTCAGATGCTCTAATTTATACTTAATACGCTTATTTCCCTACATATTTCAGATAATTACAAGTGGTTAGCTTTATCGCCTCAAAGCGGCACATACGTAGTAAGCAACTAAGGAATTACTTTGATAGGAAAGACCAATTAAATTTTGCTCAGAAGTACTAATTTAGACTTGAGTTTTTTAGACCCCGAAAATATAGAGATTTGGAACTAACAGCTTAAAGTTTTTACCAGAGATCTTGTTCCTTGGATTTTTCCATCCTATAAATAGTCGATCTCGGCCGAGTTTTAATCCGCGATTCTCCTAAACCACGGAAGCAACATTTTACTGTGGTCTACTAAAAAGAACAACTTAAACAACGTACTATTTAATCTATAATTTCATGTTTATCCATCCATAGTAATTCTGCCCGAGGGCAGGTCTTTCACTGCAATCATAGCATTTTAATGCTATGCTTTCCAGCTTTACTAGGGTGGTAGCTTCCCATTGCTTTCCACACCGGCGAAGGATGATGATGGCACAATGATAAAGGTGATGATGATGGTCGGATGATTTTCGGGGACCGTTGGGCCCTAAGAATCCTGACATTTGTCTTACAGGTGAGGAAAAACTCCGAAAAAACCTCACCCAAGAGCCTGTCCCGACCGGGAATCGAACCCGGGCCCGCTGCGTGACAAGGCAGCAGCAACCTTGAGACCACGGCGGTGAACTTCATGTTTATAATAAACTGATTTCTGCTAGAAAATATATCTCAAGATTAAACATCTAAATTATTTATTAGTGCATGAGGATAGAGAATTTGAGGGTATTTACCTCTTCATAACTCGAATAGTTTCACGGTCTATGCGGACCATGTAAAGCATGTAATATTCAAGTCTTTAAGGAAATGAGACGTTGTTAAGACCACCGATGTGTGTCTAGCACATGATTCAGAATGTATAAATGTCGTCATATAATGCACATGTCCTGATTACTGGGCTCTTTACATTAATAACGATATCAAAGTTGTATTCTCCAGAATAACATATTTTGCAAAAATCACTGTCATTTTGATTTGCCATGTTATACAAGATCCATGATTGGCATTTGGATTTGAAATAATGATTATTATAACACTCTACAGTTCGGATATCAATAATACTGGAAGTTTGGTTATCATAAGTAATGCCACGAGTGATTTCCAAATTATCGATAAATTCACGACTCACGAAGTGAGGAGTGAATTTATCTAGAGAATTTGGAAATCAAGAGTGGCATTTGTTAGGACTATTTAACGAATAAAATAAAGCTGTTTACTCACAAATCATTATTTAACTACAGTTATTTAAAAATATTTTTATATTTAAAGTAAACGGTGATGTTTGAAAACTAATGAGAAACGATAGGTAGCCTACGCTTCTACTGCTTCTTTTGTTTATCACTGCAACCAGATCATACTATTTTATTGCCAAAGGAACGCAATATTGTAAGAATGCTCTCTAGTGGAGAAAAAATGAAACACATCAATCTGTATATTAATTCATTTTTGATGTCGTATACATTTAAGAAAGTGCAAACAGTGGTTTCTTTTTTTGGTGGTATAATCAATTGCTACAAATGTTGACATGTAAGCACTATTATATACAATCTGGTAGCCGTATTTGTTATAGGCTCAGTCACTGCAAAATAACGGTCAGACCTGTTCAGAATATTAAAAAGGAGGAGCTTTGCTTAATATATGATAATCCTAACGTTGATAATTATTTCGTGAAACACGTCTCTGATTGGTTGTAATACAGAAATCATTGAAACGTGATTGGTCATTGACTCCCATTTGGGGCATGAGTTAAATAGTCCGTACAATTAGATCTACATATTTGATTCTTAAGAGCTTGCAATGAAGGAGAAATTCATGTTTTTACATTATCAATAGTATTTCTCATTACCGTTTCGTATACTACCTTATACATTATGGCTTTCCTATTTCATAAGACAATGTTAATGGAAGTAGTAATAGTCCAGGTCACTCCACTGGGAAGCATAGGGCCTTGATAAAAGCTCGCCAACGCACTCTGTTTGCCAATGCCTTAATTTCATTCCAATTCATCCCTGCCTGTTCAGCTTCATCCCTGATGGTATTACTCCATATTGTTCTAAGTTTTGCATTTCGCCTTCTTAATCTTTGGGGGTTCCAACAAATGCCATTTTTGTGATGTTATCATTCTCTTTCCTTAACACATGACCAATCCATTTCCATTTTCTAAATTTGATTTCTTTACAGATTTCGTTTTGATTCATTCTTCTCCAAAGTTCTTTATTAGTTATAATCTCTGGCCACCATATACCCAAGACATTTCTCAGGCAACATTTTACAAAGATTTGCAATTTATTTCAAATTTGTTTTGTAGCCATCCAAGTTTCATTGTCATATAATAAAATCGATTTCGCATTTGAATTAAATAATCTTAGTTTAAGTCTTAAGGAGATTTGTTTCAACCTTCAAATTCATTTCAATTGAATGTAAGCATATCTTACTTTCTTTATTCTGGCATCAACATCTTCATCTGAGCCACCATTCACAGATATTATACTACCCTGATATGTAAATTCATTTGTAGTTTCTATTACTTCTCCTTCTAATATCAGATAATGTTAATGGAGTGTATATGTCTATATATACATCGATACGCTACAAGCCTGAAGGTACCGATGGGAACAGGATTTTTAAAGTGGCCTAAATATTTAGCTATCAAAACAAAAACAATGACCTTCCAAGATAAACATACTGTTAGAACCAACATTTTAGTTAATGAAATTATAGCAGAGCAAGTGTCGTGTTTAAAATTTTTAGGAGCATATATCAGTTTTATATATAAGATTTTAATGATGAATTACCCCTGTTAAAAAATTCTTCCATAAACAGAAGCTTAAATAATATAATTAGAATAGAAACACGAATTAAGTTCTACAAAGTAATGACCTTGTCTGCTTTCCTTTATGGATCTGAAACATGGGCGTTGACGAAAGCTGAAAAATAAATCAAGATACAGACTGCCGAAATGAAATGTTTAAGAACAATTAAAATATGTATCCTTTTAGACAACATCTCAAATGAGAAAATAGTGGAAGAATTGTAAATAAATTCTTTGGAAGAAAAATTTATAAAATATAGAATTAAATGGAGGCAGACAATATGTTCATAGAATGCCGAAGGAGACGTCCTCAAGAAGAGTATTGTACCTACTATAGACCTAAGGGAAAAAGACGTCCGGAAAAACCAGGAAAACCATGATCAGATATGTTCTGAAGCCGGAACAGGCAGTATTGCAATCATTGAGGTGTAGAAGAAGAAGAAGAAGAATATTTTGGTGGCACTATGAACCTAGTGTCGATTCAGCCTCTAACATAAATGAGTACGAGTCCATTTCTGGGGTAAAGACGGACATCACGCAAGTTGACATGTTCACGATTGTCTAGGAATGTGGAAGCGTTAACCTCCTCCTAAGGGGTCTAATGCCTGTAGTAGAATTACTATTTATGTGTGTGTGTGGTCATATGTGTGTGCGTGTGTGTGTATGTGTGCACTTAAGATATGTATGCTAAATTTATATGTGAATATGGCTTAATGAATGAATGAACGGACATGTTCCACTGACATTATTATATTGTGTTTAAATGTAGGCCTATATACTCGTATATGTATAGGCCTATCTATGTATGTATGTATATATATATATATATATATATATATAGGCCTAACTACTATATAGACTACTATTCTAATTTATTTACTCAACGCAAACTCCTTAACTCCTGGAGAAAGGATAATTTTCAATAATAAAGTTAATATAAAAGTTCCTATCAGTCATATGTGCATGCTCACACACATAATACAACTGTAGTTGAGTGATTACCTAGGATACTATTTTCAAGAACTAGAACAGTCAAGTTCTGTCATTACAACTTTTTAACTGTTATGACAACAAAATTACATATCTTCAACATGTAGATCTCCGCCATGTTTCATAATTTCTAACATAATTTGTATGTAGACAACTTTTTTACATCTAGCTTCTATAGTAGATATTAGCTAATACATACTCATCAGGATAATTCAAATATGAGACCAGTAGAGATGTGGAACAACATTCGGAAGAATTTGAAGAAGCCGAGCGGTTAAGGTAGGAAGCCTTGGCGCAGAGCTACGGGACTTGCGCTGGTTCGAGTCTCCATGGGGGTAGAAATTTTCTCATGGTATTTCGGCCAGTATGGGACCGGTGCCCACCCAGCATCGTGAGGCAATTGGGTAGCTACAATAAGTAGCGGCTCCAGGTTGAGGAACCAGCTATAACGGCTGGGGGACTCGACATGCTAACCACATGTCACCCCTACACTGGCTGTTGATCATCTACCTCTGTGATTGACACATGTGGATGTGAAGGACCAGCAGCCGGCTGGTAAAAGGGCAACCGCTGAAAAGTGGAAAGACCCTCAATCGGTATATATGTGTGTGTGTGTGTGTGTGTGTTTGTAAGGTCCGATATCCCAGTAAGTTAGGAAGAAATTGATTTTATTTTTGAATAAGTTCTGCTTATAAAGTGAAAGAATATTTTTACATTTGAGAATGATTATACAATCTTTAGTTAAAAGGAATTAGCCATAGCTTCTCACAATGTATGTGTTCGGTTGTAGAGATGGACGGAAACTGAAGATTTTCGTGCGTGACGATCTATGGTGGGCGAACCATCGTGGCATGAATTCAACAACTGATTTTCTTAATCAACACTTTTATGAGAGTTTCTCTGTAGGCTATTTCGAAAGCTGCGATTTATCGAATCAGAAAATTCAGAAATAACTTTCACATTGAAAATTACTCGGAAAAAATAGAGATGTTCTTATTTCATGAATGTGATAAAAAATTGTAACTAACTAGTTAACAAACCCACTGGCACTTTCGAACCCGGAGGTTCATGGCCGCGTAGACATAACATCTCCATACACCCTTACATCTAGCTAATATTATGGAGAAACTAATAAGGGAATTGATTACATAATTTTAAAATTACAGTTATATTTAACTACAGTAATTATCCTAATTAATATTCACCGTTGAAAAATAACGTGTTTGAGATAACAGAAAACATCGTTAAGACAGATATTAAAAGAATGTCATGGAACGAATTCTCACAAAGACATTCACCGTATTCACCATCACCATCGTCATTGATACTCAGCTCGATTTGGATCCTCAACTCCTCTAACAAACGTTAATCCTTCTTATTTTTTTAAATCCTGGCTACTATCTTTCAATTCTCGGAACCAATCTCCCTAAGGCCGAACTCTATCCCAGGTATCTGATGGCTAAGGTAAGGTCATGAGCAGGGGACATTAACATGGAGAACGTAACTTGGCCCATGCAAAAGACGTATGATGTTAGGTTTAAATGGAAACTTGTCATCGAGGAAGGAAAAGTAACTATTGATATGAAATATAATTAAATGTGTTATTTTTCAGATAGGAGATACTGTAGATAATTTATTTCAAAATGAAGTTGATATCAATATAATGCACATATGGTCGCAACTATTGATGTAGTTTATTGAAGATTAAACATTCTGAGAAAACATTATGTTCGAATGAGTGAGGCATAAGGACTTCAACCTTTGGCTCTATTGAGTTAGAATATTAGCCTACATAAAAGTGTTCGATTTTATTTTTTATCCAGGAAATAATTACTTAAAATAAATCACAGATTGATTAAAAAAGAGCCAACTAGAAGACTGCATTTTTCTTAATTTGGAGTATGGGTATTCAAGGATTTATTAAATCATGTGTACGACAAAATATATATTACTAATTTTAGTACAAATAGTATATGATAAGACGAAATAATCTAACTGGGACCCTATTAAAAGTAATTTAAAATATGCTCAATATAAAAAATATATCAGAAAATAATTTAAAATATGCTCAATATAAAAAATATTAGTGTAAGACTTATTAAAGTCTTAATTTTTTTTAAAATTATGCCCATTAATCTGGCGTTGCTTAAGAATGGTTGTACTTTCATTAGGGTTGTAAATCTCTTCTTATATATAGTCCTAAATTGATGTATTTTTTTTCAATAAATTTAGCTTTTTTAAATATTATTCCCATTGTAAGTTGTTACTATAAGCATATTAATACAAGGTATACTTTACAAAGCTAATATTAGCTCTTCCTACAATCTTCTAAACTGTTTTTGTACAGTTATATTTTTGCACATACAGCTTAATTATGTTTTTAACGGGTTTGGAGAGTATAATAGAAAAAAAAAAGAATCGAAAACATTTGATGGACTTCTGGAAGCTATTTAGAAACTATTTTGAAAAAAAAATTGAAATATGAATATGTATATTAGTTTACAAATAACTTTTTAAAATGTGATAAATATAAAAACCTAACAATTTGTACATTTAAAATTAAATAACATATCACTCTCAAAATATTAATAATAATTTTAGCAATTCAAGACTGAGTAGCTTAGAAAATTTTAATTCCACTTCAGTTACTTCTACATAAAAAGAATAGTTTCTCTGTTTACGTGTCTGTAACCTTTACCAGCTATGTAAACGCCCTAAGTGCAATGTGTAGGAGTGACGCCTGTTTTGTGATTTCTCTTCTCATCTCTATCATTTCACATTCAGTTTTTAAAAATGTGCTTCAAACTTACATTGAGACTTAGGTAAAGATTCACAAGTATTATTTTTTTACACAAATCAACATTTTACTGTAGTTACTAATGTCTATCTGTCAATGCGTCCGAAACATTGTAATTACTGTAGGCTATAAGAGAGTGTTCTACAACGATCCCGTCCCTATTTTTTAATTATTTTATTTAAATTGACTTTATTAAGAAAATGCTGAGAGGTAATTTAAGAAAAAAAGTAATCTGTTAGAAGTTATAGAGCGTTATATATTTATATAAGCACATACATAGAGAAGAATTTCGTTTATTAGAAATAAAGTAAGTAAAGTAAAGTAAAGTGATCCCACAACAGGCCCGGAGGCCCTTGGGGTAGTAGGAGGTTAAGGCTCCCACTTTTTCTAGACAATCGGCACTTTATGTCAGCCCTGCGTGACGGCCGCCTTTACCCCCAGAACAGGTGTCTGGTACTCATTTCCGTTAGAGGCTGAGTCGACCCCAGGGCCATAGTGCCGCCAGAGGGTTTGGATCAGTTTAAAAATCCTAACCCCAACGGGACTTGAACCCTCGACCCTCCGGCTTGTAGCTCAGTGCCTTAACCACTATTCTACGGCGTGCCCCCCAGAAATAAAGTAAGAGGAGTTTTTTGGATAAGGAAACTTGGATGATACAAGAAATTGATATTTGATTATGAAAGGAAGGTATTTTAGGTATAGTATTAATTTTAGTGTAAAATGTAATTCAAAAGTTATTATGGTAAATATAAATTACAACAATTTTATCTTAATAAAATCAAAGAATATAGAGATAAATGGTTTAGACATGTAGAGAGAATGATTATGACAAGATTACCAAAAGCAGCATTTAATTACAGGCCAAGAGGATCAAGGCAGTGTAGGAGGGCCAGTAAAAAGATGGACAGGACAACTGTGAGGCGGAACAGGCAGTTTGCCTAGCCCGTGAAGTGAATATGTTATTTTTATCTTAAATGCAGTGATCAAAGAAAATCCAATGCAATTCTTAAATTAATAATCGTTCACAATTATTGGAGAAAAGGGTAAATACTCTTATTCCTAGACTTGACATTTTTGCGAAATATATGAAAAGAAATTTAACTTTTTTTATTTGCAGCGTTTTGGTAAAGTTGGTTTCAGTTAAACAAAGTTACGTTAAATGGAGTCCAACTATATATATTAAATGTATAGTATGTTTTATGACTATATATGATACACTGTTTAGTTTTTACGCGCATTCACTTATTTTATACAAATTAATAAATAATTTTTGCTTGTAATTAAATTTAAGATCCCTCCATGGTATATTTACCTTGTCGTGGTGGAGTGGCTTGCGTGCTTAAATGATCCCGAGAGCTATGCCGGCGGTAGCATTGCCGCCGATAGGGTTACCCATGCCGGACTGGTCGAAGGTGATAAGCCAGACGAAGAAACTACCTTGGTCGAAAGAGTGACGATCTGTCACCGTAAAAATACAAGAAATGCGGACATGGGTTAAACTGGGGTAAAATTTTCCGGAGGTCAAATAGTCTCCCATTCGGTTCTCCGGGCGGGGACTACTTCAGGGAACCCATGCCAAAGGTCTAAATGGCACAAAGAGTAGGGTGCGTGTAGGCAAACAGTTTTCTGACACTTTTGAAATCCAGAATGGGTTGAAGCAAGGAGATGCACTATCTCCTCTACTATTTAATTTTGTACTAGAGCATGCCATTAAATCTTTAGATAATGAGGAAGGCTTACAACTCAATGGTATTAATAAACTGTTAGTTTATGCTGATGATGTAGTACTATTGGCCGATAGCGAGGAGATACTAAAGGACAACACGCACGCACTATTGAGGAACACTAAGAAATTAGGACTGGAAGTAAATATCAATAAAACTAAATATATGGTCACACGTAGAAATACATTATATTATGGAAATGGACAGCTAATGACAAATGAGGGAAATTTTGAGGAAGTGGCTAAATTCAAATACTAGGAACAATAATCACAAATAGGAATGAGATGCAGAAAGAAATTAAACATAGGCTCAATTCTGGAAATGCGTGCTATTATGCATTGCAGAGACTCTTGATGTCCCAACTCCTTAAAAAAAATGTTAAACTGAAAATATATAAAACTATTATTCTACCAGTTATATTATATGGGTGCGAAACATGGACTCTTACTTTAAGAGAGGAAAGGAGATTACAAGTATTTGAGAATAAAGGAATTAGGAAAGTTTTTGGACCAAAGAGAGATGAACAGACAGGTGAATGGAGAAGACTACATAACAATGAGCTATATAGTCTTTATAGGAAGCCAGATATAATAAGAACAGTTAAGTCTCGTAGACTGCGGTGGGCAGGGCATGTTGCACTTATGGGGAATGAAATACTTGCATGGAAGCTTCTTGTAGGAAATCCAGAGGGAAAACGCCCAGTTGGTAGACCAAGAATGAGGTGGGAGAATAATATTAACTATGATTTGAGGGAAGTAGATTATACAGGGAATGATTGGAAAGCATGCTCAGAATAGGGATGTGTGGAGAGCTTATGTCCGCGTGGCCATGAACCTACGGGTTCGATAGTGCCAGTGAGTAAGTAAGTAAGTAATTAAATTTAAGATGAGAGCAGGTAATGTTAAGGTAAATGAACTGAACGTAGCTTGAAAAATTAAACGAAAAGAAACGGAAGAAGATAGCAGGTACAAGAAGTGGCCGCGCAAGTAACTTCTGAATCTGGGTTATCGGGGAGTGTTCCTTCATGCATGTACAGCATTTCCGTGTCACACATTGATAACACAACCACATTCTTATAATATATTATCCAGCATATTTTAAGTTCACACACTACTTATTTTATTTGCTTTTAGTTTAAAAATTGTAAATACACGTTACATAGGGATAATAGTTATCTAGGAACATATAAATGCACTTATAAATTGTGGGTAGTTTCCGGGAATTACATATATGAAATATATGATAATCGTAACAAGGAAATTATTGAATATGTTATAGTTACCATAATAAAACTGAAGAGAAAAATTATGAACTCTGGCGGCAAGGTATTATGGCTCTTTGAGTTTAATCTACTGCTTGTAATTTCACATTTTAATCACATTACATGTTTATTTAATTCCTAATTCCTCGAAGTCTTTACGATATGCAATTTAGGTTCACCACTGTAATTATACTCCATGACTCGACAAGCCTAGAAGTCCTTGTCATACCAGCCAGCTGCTGGGTCTCACATCCACATGTATTAATTTCCCTGAAAACACATAGGCGAATTTCACGTAAAATTTGACATACTACGTATCCCTGCTTCCCGAAGTGGTATACGGAATATTGAAAATATTTTAAGTGTCTACACCCCAAAATACTGTAGAATGTGAACATACTCATACATAACAAAAAAAATGTTATTTATTTTAATTAAAACGCGTTAGTTGTTACGTCATTTACCTTCATTTTGTATAATTAGTGAATAAAGTTTATTAGAACATAAAACTCATAACATGTATTTTGTAACTCCTGCAATATATATGCCTATTACGTACACAATTGCTTGTTAAAATAAAATTGAAGACCTCACATAGATTGTTATTTTACTCTGTAAAACTTGATGCAATGCAATAATTACGGCAGTTACTGAAACAAAACCGTACATTTTAAGTACAATTGTTAAAGATAGAATCCCCTTATTTTCTGTTAAAAGAGATTTAAACCTATTTATATAAATGTTTTGAAGAGAAAAAGTAGTCCTACTATCTGAAGGCTAAAAAATTATTTTTTTTACATTGTTGCATTTTTGTTATATCAGTTATATTCACAAATAGAATTCGTATAAAAAAATAAAATGACTGCGCATTAATTCAGTTTGCTGTAATTGAAACAATTAATAAACGCCAATATATTTTGTATTTGTATATTAAAGGCTCCTTGCTTCTGGTCCCGAGGGTCGCGGGTTCAAACCCGGCCGGGGTCGATGGATTTTTTAGGACGGAAAAATCCAAGGAGCAAGTCCTCCGGGAGGGACTTTAAGCCGTGAGTCCCGAGTCTGAAGATTTTCAGGCTCGTAAAAAATCCTTAAGCCTGAATGAAAAGGCCTCCAAGCAAAATTTACCGAATTTTCCCGTCCTAGTACTACCTTGGTTTCCTAGATGTCAGTATGAGGCGGAACGCTGACCACGGATCACTCAAATGACATCTATGCGTAAACAAGTGTAACTAAATTAGTATGGTTCAAATTCTTCCCTGTAGGGGGAGAGCGCCTAAATCTCTGTAAAGGGAAAACATGGGCTTACAAAAAAAAAAAAAAAGAGAGAGATTTAAACCTATATATATATATATATATATATATAATTTTATGTATAAATGTTTTTAAGAGAAAAAGTAGTCCTACTATCTGAAGGCTAAAAAAAATTTTTTTTTTTACATTGTTCCATTTTTGTTATATCAGTTATATTCACAAATGTAATTCGTATAAAAAAGGTGAATTAATACTTTATTTAAAAATAAAATGAATGCGCATTAATTCAGTTTGCTGTAAATGAAACAATTAATAAACGCCAATACATTTTTGTATTTGTATATTAAAGGTCCCGATAGTAGATATGCACGGAGGGAATCCTGTTAAGGAGAGAGGATGGTGTTTTTAAAAACTTTTTTCTTATTTGGTGAAAATTATTTATTTTTTGTATGTTAAGAGCTCATGGCTATAGCAACTTAACCAAAAATAACAATTTTGAAAAAATGGGGGCCCAAATTTTAAAAAAATGTACCCAGTGCAGGGGTTTACTAAAACCGATATATCTAAGCCAATTTTATTTTGAAGATAACTTTATTACTTACATTTTATTAGTAAAAGCATGCTCTACAAACTCTCTGTAATATATTTTGATATATGTCCCTAAAGTTGTAAAGTGAACGATTAAAATTTAACAACGCTTTTTATTTCCTTTTCTGAAAACAAACAAATCAAATACCTATTTTCTGTTACAGAGAAAAGTTCTCTCATTGTTTCAAGAGTATGTGTTCAAAATTGCATGCATGTATCTATAATAATTCATAAGATACATCAATTTTTGTCTAGCAATGTAGCAAAAAAAAAAAATGAAGTTACGGGAAACAACAATCAAAAGGGGGTGTGTGATTTAAAATCCAGAGCTCAGTCACTTTAAAAATGCCTCCCAAACATCTGATGAGAGTACGAATATGCATAAAATGCTATGCAATGTATTCCACACATATCACAGAGTATTTTAGAGCAAACATTTCTTTTTTGAAAAATTGCTCATTTTTTACCAAAAATAACACCCTCTCCCCTTAATCCATTCATGTGCGTTTCTACTTAGATGACGAGGTTTTTGTCTACCTTAAGAGAGTCATAGCTTGCTCATTATGTGCAAAGGTTTTAATTTTTAGAAAAATGTAAATTTTACTTAATAGGAGTTACTCGTATAATGATTGTCACCTCATTAGCTCACTTATTTTAATACCAAGTAGAGAAGTGAGGTAGGCCTCGGGCCCTAGATTGTGCACATGTCATTATCATAACTGCAGGGGGATTGACACTAGTTACACGGTAGCTGTCACTGAACTCTAAAGGAACGTTTTGGTATTCAAAGCAAGTTGTTAATGCCACTCACCTGCTTTTGGCAAAAGACGAGCCACGGCCAATCTTCATCATTTCTGTATATTATAATTATCACGTCGGAATTTTCGCCTACGTGACTACATTTTTCTTGTAAGTAAATTTGAATGTTTGTTTTAGATACTCAAACGTTTTTCTAATCCATTTCTTGCATATTTATTTTTATATAAAACTAACACGATGATAATAATTTTACAGGACATCTTTGTTGTTTTAGTATTTCACAAAACATTAATTTAAAATAACAATACAAAATAATAAAAAAAATTATCTGGCCTCTTATTTATTGCACAAGAATATTTAAGTTTTATTAATTGGCAATTTTTATGATACGATCTATATCATTTCACATTTTACTGCGTAATTTGAAATTAGATTTTCATAGTAATGAGTTGTATCTTAACACAACTAGAGAAAAGTTTATATCTCAGTTTGGATTTGAACCCAAGATTTCTACCTTTACGCACCGAGGCTCTATCAATGGGATGTGTATGCTACAAGAAGCCATTATGATGGGGCTTTACTGTAGCGCCACCTCACTACGAACTTGTTATCGAACTTAATCTTTCAAGACAAGCCGTCTATAGCTCGGTTCTCTATGGTCTATAGGACATGCGGTGAACATAACTCTCTAGTTGTGCTAACCATGCCTACAAAAGAAACCAAGTCGTATCTTGTTCCAAAGAGGAAATTTGATGCCATTAACCTCAAAATATTGGTTTTGGTTTTAAAAAAAACTGAAAACTCGATATTTGACTCTTTTCTTAAATGTAGGCTAAATGCGCTTTATATAATATACTGTTAGGATTAGGTTAATATATCACAATATAATTCTATGAACCATAATATAGTCGATAATAATATAGCATTATTGATCTGAGATGCACATAGTCTTCGTTATCCGAAATAAAAAAAAAACTGTTTAAATAATTAATTTGTAAAAATATTTCTGGGCAATCGTTTTATACATAAAGAAAAATGTTCAGTAAGATAAAATGTGCTATACAATAATAAAGACAAACAAATTAAAAATGTTTATTTCATTTTACATTCTCGAAGATATATAGATAGATAAATAAACATCTGGGTAAAATTTTAGTAGATGGAAGCATAAGTACGTATATGACATACATATATACAGCCATGTAGATAGATTGTCATTAAATCATAATTAAGAATCTTACTTAAAATAAATTATTTTAGTAGAATTTACTAAATATTATAATAGAAGTGTATACATGGCAATGTTAACAGCAGTAAATGAGAATCCATCCATCCATCCATCCATAGTGATTCTGTCCGAGGCCAGATCTTTCACTGCAATCATAGCATTTTCATGCTATGCTTTGCAGCTTTTATACAGAATTGTAGATGTGTTAGCTTCCCGTTGCTTTCCACACTGGTGATGATGATGGTCGGATGATTCTCGGGACCGTTGAGCCCTAAGCTTCCTGACATTTGTCTTACAGGTGAGGAAAAACCCCGAAAAAACCTCACCCAGGAGCCTGTCCCTACCGGGAATCGAACCCGTGCCCACTGCATGATTTGGCAGCACGCTACATCGAGACCACAGCGGTGGACTTAAATGAGATTAACACCTGTAATTTTGAAGTAGTAAGTGAACTCCAGATTTCCTAAACATTTTATCAGGTTTTCAACTTTTTTTGTTTGTTTGATCATTAGGATTACTAGTTGCATCTGTAAAATGATTATTTGAAGGCCTCTATCATTACTATGGTATTTACGCTTCCTAGTTGAATCTAACATTACATGTTTCTTATTAATAATAATTGAGATCATTATATAAAAATACACGAATTTTAAAGGAGGAAAAATACTCTTTTGTAGCCAAACGTACGAGAGGAGTAACAGGTTAATTTTCGCAATGTAAAATAAAATTCAGAGAAACATTTTATAAGAAGCTCAAGATTATTCTAGGCAAACATCTACTTACAGATGACCAGTTAGTATAAGCCTAAATGAAAATCCTGATGGCGTCACAAACAAATTACTTTATTATAAATAAAATTATAGAATAAGATAAAATTACACAAGTGTGAATTATTTCATTATTTAACTCTTATTTATGGTAACTTTGATATCTAAGGTCATATCGCGATTAGGATCTTTAAGGGCATACAGTAGGCGGTATTCTTTCTATTGCTGTGCTTATCATGTGGTTTCCGTAGAATTTCACTAATTTAATCTTCTTAAATGAATTATAAGATTAGCCTATTGTAGTGATATGGGACTATTAATGAAATTCCAACCCAACATTTGATTTAAATACCGGAAAAAAAACAGAAAAAAAACTTAGTCATATTGATCAGCGCCGGAGTTCGAATCCGGATCTTACGAATACGAATCTCAGACGATATCGCCTGAGCTAACTCGGACTGCACAGAAAGGATGTCATAGAAATCTAAATATCTCAAGAAAATTCCTGATTTTCCTGATATTGTTTTTTTTTCTATCACAAATTCCAGTCTTCCGGTACCGAGAAAATAGCAGTAATAAAGTGAAACTTGACATTAAAGAAAAAAAAAATACAAAACAAAATAGTGTGGAAGTAGACAGATTCTGATTAAGTTATAACTTTCTAACAGATATTTATTATGATATATAGAAAATGAGGGTTTATAGTTTATTATTTAGTGTTAGATATATTTGCTACAATTAGACTATAGGCTATCTTTGACTGGCGAGAAAATACCACATAAGTATAAATATTGTACCTACAAGTTAACCTACAATTTACAAGTAAGTACAAAACTGAAATCTGAAAACTTATACCCTGATAGGTAAAATAATATTGTATTGTCTATACACTGGAGTTCTATTAAAGATAATTAAAAATAAAAACGTTTCTAGAAACTTGATCTATTTGATTTTGCTGCCCTTAATAAATATATAACTTTGTGAGAAAAACGAAAATGTACCTATATAGGCCTATGTTATCCAATTTATATTTTGTTTTAACTTTACATCATGCAATTATCATTAAAAAAAACTAGTGTCGCTAAGTAGTTCCTTTTCCTACTAAGTTCAGTTTTATGCCTAATATCAACATTATGGTCAATGGCAAACAATATTCTATACCGTGGGAGATAAAATTGAACTATTCAAGAATAATGGGTTGTACATTTTATTTCAGAAGCTATTGGTCTGTATCTAGTAATTAGAGGTGGAAATTTGGTGTCAATGCGCAACAGTTGAAGTTGGAGATACAGAATATCATTCTTACCAGAACCGGAGGGCTAGAAATAATAAATAGACGTAAACAATAGTCTCGTACACTTCGTTGAGCAAATTGTAGTCAATACAACACAAAATTATTCTGATACTATGAATTCATTATACGATATCTTTGCCATCTATAAAGAACCATGACAGAAGTGATTATCTGTACTCATTATTATGCTCGTATAAATAAACAATTTTGGTAGCACTACAAGACCTCTGGAAAAAAAAAAAGGATGTAAGTTAGTAAATGGGACAAAATGAATTATCAGTACTTACAAATACCTTGAGAGAGATCTAGTTTATGTGTTTTAAACTGTAGAGAAAGAGAGAGAGAGAGAGAGAGAGAGAGAGAGAGAGAGAGACAGACAGACAGACAGAGAGAGAGAAAGAAGCTAGTTCAGTGAGAAATTGTATATTTAAGATTTCCCTCTTAGAGAGATATTATTCAAATTATACCCCAAGGACCTCCGGGCCTGTTGTGGGATCACTTTACTTACTGCAAAACAGAAGAAAAGTGACATACCTCCCTTTTCCCTGAGAGTCTTATTTCAAATTGCCATTCGTAATGTAGAGTAATATATAATAATATGGAGGATACATGAATCAGTTAATGAAAATGATACTTGGAGGAAGTGATACAACAAAGAACTATGTGAACTTTATAACTCATCTGAAATTGTTCTCTATTAAAATAAGATGGACAGGACATGTGTAGAGAATTAAAACTGAAAAAAAATCTTAAAAATATTAGTGTTAACAAACCTGAAGGGGGACGAAGAGTTGGAATACCCAATAAAAATGGATCGATTGACTGTTGGAGAGCATAAGGAAACTTGACAACAAGAATAACTAATGAAACGTGGCTAAAGAAAGGTCATCATGGAGGGAAAGAACAATAAAGGAAGCTGAGGTCCTTAATAAGCTGAAATGCCATTTTGATGATTATACACAGTATTCATTTAATTTCTAATCAAAATATAAATTAGGTAAAAGTTTTATTGTAGGTGAAATTTGAACATTGAAAGTGAAATTCATGTTCAAAGATTGGGCCACGCTAACTTGTTAGCTCCCTACAATGTTGTCTGATAGCCATTATAAATAACTATTTCAGTAATTTTTACTCTTCAGAGCTGTCGTGCAAGAGCAGCAGTAACAACATAATGGAATGAAGAAAATTTCTGAGTAGCGGCAATTTACCAAAACTAATACACCATAGGGATAATCACATAAAAAATGACACGAAGAGTGTCCATGGAAATTTGGACATATGGAACTAGGTACATATTTTTGGTCAGTGGAATGAGAATGTAACGTATCTTGACCTAAGCTCCGACGACTTACTCAATACTAGGGTTGAATTGTTTTCAGAGTCGGTATGGAGGAGAAGTGAAGGAAAGGAAAATCTCCACACTTCAGTTGCTCGAAATCAAACACGATCTAACAAGTCCAAGCCCGTAGAAGTCTTGGCTTCAATTTACAATAAAAGACAGGAAAAAAAAGAAAAAAAAAGAAAGAAAGAAAGAAAGAAAACTATATTAAGTGAATTGTTTGGTAGAGTTAGTTACAGATATGGCGTGTAGGTGACCTTATTGACAGATACATTTTATCAAAGAGGAGGAAGTTGTTAGAGGTCATGGATTAGGAGCACCCATACTGGAGGCAGATACAACCGTTGGGTCGCCGACCACAAGACGGCCTCAACAACCGTTGCTCGGCCTACTCCCACTGAGGCAGCCATCTTACTGTATCCCCAGTTGTCATGACACCGTTTAATTGAGCTCTGCGGCTGTACTTTACTGCGATACGACACTCTTATTTACTGATACAGCTTGTTAAAATAATACGGTACTCATAAAATTCTGACAATTCTGTATTCAGAAACTGTCGTCAATTAGAAGAAAACTTAACTACATTCATATAGTTTTGATAAGATCGAGGAAAAACGCCTGCGACATATTTTATTATCAATTTTTTTTTTTACATTTATAGAACTCTTTTTTTTAAATGCCTATTTAGTTTCTTTGAGCATATAATTTAAAAATTATTTATCTTAAAGTTTTATGAAACACTTGTTAAACCGTTAACGATATTTAGTGACTATTTTTACAGTTTCGTCTAAAATAAGATTTATTTAATGCTTTTATTCCTTAATCCACAAAAATGAACGATGTTCTCATAGTTTTTCCCTCCTCACATTTTTAATTCTTTATTATTATGGAGCCAAATTTGCTTTTTTCTTTTAGATTATGCCTTATATTTCCAGAATATATTGTATAGTATGTACTGTATAAAATATTCTTATTCAATGCTATTACAATTTGCAACATATAGTGCACCTAAATATTTATAAAAATAAATTTATTACTTTAGTTCACTTTGTTTCAGCTGATGATCAGAGTTGAGAGATATTTTAAATCCGATATTTCTTAACGATTCTTTCCTGTTTAAGTGAAAATAATTGTAGGAAGTTTAAGAAAAAATCTGGTGATATGGGGTCCATTGTTTCGCTAATTATGAATAAAATTCAATGTTCATGAACTGAACAATTGATGTAAAATTGTTTTAATATTATATTTTAATTATGCTGCCGAATTTTATACTTTTGTAGCCTGTTTTAGGTACCTAAAACCGTATTTTATGTTTAATCTTTTGAAATCTACTTACTTTATTCGCTATAGTACATGGTATCTACATAATTCCGCGAAAAGCTACTTTATATTAAAACTTCCTTATTCATATATCTTGTAAGGTACTGAAACAAATAATGCCATGTATTCTTTAACTCCAGGCAACGTACAGTAACATAGTACACATCTGCCTAAAATAAAAATAAAATATTAAATTATAAAAAAAGTTTCACAATTCTATTTAATGTATAAACAATTTTATAAACAATTGAATCTGAAGTCGGCTTTTTTGGTTCAAATGATTTATTACAGTGTATCATAGAAAACCTACACTCCATGGTACCTTTACCCTGTCGTGGTGTTGTGACGGCTTGCGTGCTTAAATGACCCCGAGAGTTATGGTGGCGGTTGCATTGCTACTGAAAGGGTTACCCATACCCGACAAGTCGAAGGCGATAAGCCAGACGAAAAAAAGTACATTAGTTGAAATAGTGGCGATCTTTCACGTAAAAATGCAACCGTCATGAAACGCGAACCTGGGTTCCACAGGGGCAAAATTTTCCTAAGGTATACTGGTCCCCCATTCTGGTCTCCGTAGGGGGACTACTTCAGGAAATTCATGGAACAGGGACATATTCCTAGGAAGATGGAATGCCAGGACATTATATACTAGTGAGGCATTAGAAATATTAACACGGGAATTAGATAAATCACCCTTGAACATAATCACTTTATAGGAAGTTAGATGAACAGGAGAAGGTAGTCAGGTATCAAGAAGCTTTAAATTGAACTATGTGAGTGTAGCGAGACCAGAATTTGGACGGGTTTTGTGGTCCGAAAGAGGACTCTCTCATCTATAAGAGACGATAAGTTTGTTAGCGATTGCAAATATATTATTCTAAAGGATAAATTACATAATTTTGTAATCGTAAATGTATATAGTCCTAGAGAAAATAGGGATGACAAGACTTGTCCGGAATGGGTGACTATAAAGAATTAGAATATGTATTTGATAGGCTTTCGCGATTACTATGAAAATTGCCAGAGATTTCAATGCCAATAATAGGCAAATACAGTCTTCATGAATGTAGTAACGACAATAGGTTTGGATCAGTCACCTTTGCCATGTCAAAGAATCATACTGTTAACAGTACAGCATTAGGATATTCATAAATACAACTGGACGTCTCCAGATGGCGACAAGTATTATATGGATGCGAAAATAGAAAAAAAAATTGTTACCTTAATTTAATTTCAGTCAGGATCCTTGATATTCGACCCACATGATTTATAAGTCATAACACACGTAAAACGGAAAACAGAAAGCGATATTAATGATGTTTTAATTCTCTAGCGGTCGACAGTCTTCATTGAAACTTGGAAGACAGGTTAAGGACGAGATAGTGTGAAACATTAGAGATAATTCAAGTTCCCACGTTCCTGTTACGAAACCATGAAGTCACGGCTATTATATTACATCAATGGAGGACAATTCAGTTTAAAGGACAAGTAAATAACATATATTAATATCATATGGACCAGTGTCTTGGATAATAAATATCACAGTTTGATTAAAATATAGCCCTGTTCCGTGTTATCAATTAATATAATCAACTGAATAACCCAGAAACATAAGTACCATATCTAAAACACACATCCTGGATTATTGATATACATTAAGATACAATGAAATTCGATTTAACGCTGCAGCAAATTACGCTTTCATGGATATAACGTTCTATGCCGACTTGTAACACTTCTCCCCATATAACGCTCTATTGGATAAAACGCCGTTTTCATTGAAAGAGCGTTAATATCGAGGTTTCACTGTAACTGTATTTGTATTTTAATTCTATGCTCAATACTGATTTTACTTTCTTTTATACATATGTCATAGATGATTAATAATAATTGTTAATAACTGTAAAATGTAAACAATGAAGTGAAAGAGAAGATCATATGATTAAATAAATTATTATTATTATTATTATTATTATTATTATTATTATTATTATTATTATTATTATTAACCTCCAAGGTGCGTGAAACTAGATGGTTTTTGGCCTAATAGTCGGGTGCTGGTCTCACGTCCGTATGTGTTAATGATAGAGGTGGACAATCATCTAGCCAAATATAGGAGTGACATCTGGTTAGCGTGTAGGTTCCTTGGCAATTATAACTGTTTCCTCAACCAGGAGCCACTATTTATTGCAGCTACCACGATTATGAGTGGGTACTAGTTTCTTACTGGCCGAAAATTCATAAGAAGTTTTTCCCCCCATGGGGGACTGGAACTAGCGAAAGTCCCATAGCTCTGCACTGTTTTAAACTGCTGAACTACGGTTCGGGACAGTTATTATTAATATTTTTTATTTTTATTATGCATTTCTATTTGTAATTAAGTCTGAAAGGGGGTTATTTTATGACAACTGTGTGTGACCAACATTCATATGACAGCCATAACCTAATTTTCGTAATTACGGGAACTGTCAGTGTCAGTTATAACATCTACGGCATTTAAATAAATCCTAGGCATATATAATCATTTCCATAATTCAACTGTAATTAACTGTATTTTTGACAATTTCCTATATAGTGAGCTTAATCAAAAATCAATTTGAAACCAAATGGACAAAATAAAGAAAATGTAGGATGTAAATTTTATCAAAATATCTATCAATGATAATAGTATCCAAATTGAAAATAATAATAATAATAATAATAATAATAATAATAATAATAATAATAATAATAATAATAATAATAATTATAATTATAATAATAATTGTGCAGTCAAATCAATCAATATATTTATTAACCTTCATAGTGTTCAGCTCAATGACTAGACGGAAAGGTAAACTGGGAGCTCCCAAAAGGTACACATATCCTTCCCCAGGTACGAACACGTGGGCGTTACAAGGTTATCTTGTGTATTTAACCTTTAAAAGACACCTCCTTCTGTAAAAAGGTTCAATTACGTTTAACTGTAAGGCTACGGCAGGAAATGAGCAACTTCAAATACTGCATTTGCATATTTTTCTACTTATTTGAATCTTGTATTTGACTTCATTATTATTATTATTATTATTATTATTATTATTATTATTATTATTATTTAAAATAGAGATATATTTTTAACGAATACAAGTAATCCAACTCTTCAATAAAATGACATGGAACCAGGTGTAAGTTTTAGGTAATATTTTTATTTGTTTCTTATTTAAAGATGCTTCAAAACCCAAGGCCAAATCACATGCCGGATATTTTAGATTTTTTTTCCAGTGGACTATGTGGTACCTCTTGTACATTTATATAAGTTCACTGGTTTAATTTAAATTATATAAAAATGGCATAAATGATTGGACAATTAAATAACCCCGTTTAAATTGGTGACTGAGGAATCTCAAGAATACGAGTGTTGAATAGGTTACTGTTCGTTTGGTTTCATATAAGAATCCAACTTCAGAATTTGCGTGGATAAAAAAAGTAATAGGCTTATATTATCAAAGATCACACTGGTTCTTCTCATGGCGTTTATGATATTTACGATATAAAATAATATCAATATGAAATAATAGTGTTATTAATTGATAGCTCTTGTTTGATTTTTATCCGTTCAGCTTGTTGGGTCTACATTGCAACTCATGATTGTGGCTGACACGAAAATCATGATAGCAATAATACTAATGATGATGATGACCATGATGATGATGATGATAATAATAATAATAATAATAATAATAATAATAATAATAATAATAATAATAAAAATAACAATAATAATAATAATAATAATAATAATAATAATAATAATAATAATAATAATAATAATAATAATAATATGGATTGCTATCTTTTTATTGCATTGAAATAGTGGAATATTATCTGTCACGGATTACTTGAAAATTTATACGAGATATTAAAGAGATTCGGGGACACGTCGTAGCCTAGCTGGTTAAGGCATTATGTTACAAGCCGGAAGGTCGCGGGTTCGATTACCGGTATGTCAGGATTTTTAAACTGACCTTAACTTTCCGGCGGTACTATACCCTGAAATCGATTCGTCCTCCAACAGAAATCAGATAAATGTTCTGGGGAAGGGGTAGAAAGGGCAATCAACCAGGGCTGACAACCCGCTGACATCTTATACCGATTGTTAGAAAAGTGAGAACGGTAAACTTCTACTAACCCTAAGGCCTCCTAAGGTCTGTAGTGGTATCATTTTTATATTAAGAGATTCTTAATGTTATGAATACTTTCACTTTTGAGCATTTCATGATTTCGCATGAACGCGTCAGATATTAAGGAAAATGTTTTCCCAACTGTAATATAAAATAATTTATGCGTATTTTATGATTTCAGTAAATAATATATATTGCTTTGTTCAATGCCACCTCTTTGTCATTCGATATTTCAGGTATTCTCTCCACTTCTGAGGTTAAGGCGCCTGGAAGGCGGAGTTACTCTGCCCCAATGATATGATGGGTGATGGCAATGGGTAATGATGCGCCAGGAGAGGCCTTAAACCTAAACTTAATCTAATGAGATGAATATGATATCGATGATAATGATGGCCAGATGATGTTTGGGGACCGTTTAGGCCTTAAAGTATCCTGACATTTGTCTTACAGGTGAGGAAAAACCCCGAAAAAACCTCAGCCAAGAAACTTGACCCGAGCGGGGATCGAACCCGGGCCCGCTGCGTGACAAGGCAATAATATTGTTTGTATGATTAAACATCCATGAAAACGTCAGTTACAGTAGACGCGCCTTGATGAAATACAGTCTCGGCCACTTCTCAGACAACGATGTATTGTGAGGATATCTAAACATTCAATTGCAGGCGGAAAATGAAATTAGAAAAAATGCACATTAAACCACATTAATAATTTTTTTAAATAGTTTGTATACATTTTAATTCATTTCTTTATAGCATATTGCAGAGATTTTTAGTATTAATCCACTACAACAATTTAATATATTATTTAAAACTTCGATTTCCTAAAATAAAAATGTACAGGAATGGACATGCAGATTTTAATATGATACTATGTAGTATATAATATGGTAGTAGTTTACTTAATGATTTAATTAATAGTGTTCACTGTAAATGGTTTAATGTATAATTAGAAAAAAAAGTTTATATTTTAGATACAGTGATAATAAACAGAAGTTATTAGCAGGATACCTTTTCGATTTATTAAACCACGTAGGCCTATGTCCACCGCTATGGTCTCGAGGTAGCGTGCTGCCTTCTCACGCAGCGGGCCCGGGTTCGATTTCCGGTGGGCACAGGCTCCTGGGTTAGGTTTTTTCGGGGTTTTTCCTCACCTGTAAGACAAATGTCAGGAAGCTTAGCGCTCAATGGTCCCCGAAAATCATCCGGTCACCATCATCATCCTTATTATCATCGTCTTAATTCCCTAGTAAAGCTGCGAAGCATAGCATGAAAATGATATGATTGCAGTGAAAGACCTGCCCTCGGGTAGAATTACTATGTATGGATGGAAACCATGTATAATGTATTTTCTATAAATATTATGGGAAAAAACTGGATATACATACTATATTGCTTGTGAAATTAAAATTGTAATTCATATTTAAAAAATATTAAAGTGCTTTATGAATTAATTACCTCTATTCTTAATATAGGCTTCCTGTTCTTAGCAGAAATTACTGGATATGACTTTGTTCCTTTTTTTTAAATTTTTAATGTCATAAAATCACAAAACTTATAGAACATTTATAATATTATTAAATTTAGTCTATACGTGGTATTTATTATCCACAAAGTTTTCTCTTTATTTTCAGGGAATAAATTAAAACAACTATTCTATTTAGAGATAGATTTTTTAAAGAACGAATATTAAAATCCATAAAATTAGGGGAATTGACAATTTTCTTAAAATAATAACTTCCAGATCACGGATAGGCCTTACATAATTTATTCATGGGAAATAATATTATATATGTATTTTTTATAGATATGAAATACTGTAGATGATTTCTTTCAAAACGAAAATTTACCCTGACATCATGGATTTTAGTATTCGTTCTTGCAAACATTGAAATAAAAATTCGGTGAGAGAGAGAGAGAGAGAGAGAGAGAGAGAGAGAGAGAGAGAGAGAGAGATTATCTGAAATTTAAGATATACGGTAGTTTATGGTAAATGATGTTACGTATATACGACTTTCAAAGTTATTGTACTTTATTTAATATATAAAAATATTAAAGTTTTATATGATTTTCATATATATTTATTTTATTTAAAATTCGTAACAGCTGTTTCAATACACTGTATCTTCATCAGACAAATGTCATAAACACAATAAAATGTTAATAGTTAAATTTAATAAACATATTATGGATTTTCATAAAGTAAACACAAACTCTATTGATTATATATTTTACTTTTCCTGCTAGGTGCTCACTTCTCATAAAAACAATTTCATGAAACTCAGTGGTCTGGTTTTCGAAAGAAGTTTCACTAGAAGCAGATTGCAGACGACGCAAAATACTCGTAATGCTCATCTGTAGAAAGTAATTCGGTTTCTTTACTTCTCTCTCTCTCTCTCTCTCTCTCTCTCTTCTCTCTCTCTCTCTCTCTCTCTCTCTCTCTCTCTCTCTCTCTCTCTCTCTCTCTCTCTCTCTCTCTGATATGCAGTATAAAGAACTTACATCTTTTAGACAATACATTTATTTTCGAGACAAAAAACACAGGATGACAATTTAACTTAGGACAACAGGGAGCAAATGTGTTGTTACGCCCTAGTTTCAAGCAGCGTCATTTTGGTAAAGACAACATTCCTGCACGAGTTTACGAACAAACGACATCGCAGACGAGAGATCTGTCTGTCCAAGGAGAACAAGTCATGCAGACCCGGGCTTTTGTCCTCCATTTGTAAATTACTTATCTATCAGTTTTTCAACGCTCTGTTAAAGCCATTCAATAAGTTATAAGAATTCAAATTGCAAAGTCAGACCATTCACTCATGTCATTATACTGTCGCTGTCCTCGATGGTGTTAGTTAGTGGTTAGTATTTCTGTCCCTGGAATCGTTAATTGATTTGGTTAGTAAGTGAAATATTGTTTTAAGTGTAAAACTCGGAAATTTTAATTGTAGGGTTTGTCAGTAACGTTTCATGCTATTTAGCTTCCTATCCCATAAGTTTTACAATTATCATTAATACAATATCTTAAATTAAAAAGAAAATAAAACTGTTAAATCTCATAATTGTTCAACTTTTTAAGGGTTACAGTAATATCAAAAGATTAGGAAAAATGTTTAAATAAATAACTATAAATATATAGACAGCTATATCATGTCTATTAAAATTCCCACATGGGATAAAGCGCTCTTTGTGAGAATTATTTAATGAATCAACACTTTTGAAATTCATGTTATGTAATAAGATGTTAATTATATAATTTTTTACCATAATAGAATAACTTGAAGAAGTTTAATAACTTAGTTGAGGACGACTGACTTACCAGATAAAAAAAATATATAATTAACATTTTATTACTTAATGAAGTTATGCTTATTTTCATATATATATGTCAATAAGTGATAGATAGTTAGCTCATCGCCTCAAAGCAACATCTAGTAGACAGCTAGGGTTTTTTTATGGAAAAGTACGATTCAATTTTGATCAGAGGCTCTAATTTAGGCTACATATTCTTTTACGATCCCGAAATATTTCAGATTCGAGATCTGCCGTTTAAAGTCCTTCCGGGAGGACTTATCAATTGCATTTTTCCATTCTAAAAATCCATCGAACACGGGCGGGTTTAAGCGTGCGACCCTCAGGACCAGAGGCAAGGACTTTAAGCCCTAGAGCACTGAGGCCGATATGTGTATATGTATTTAACGACTAAATAATTATATATTAAACTTTATAACACATTTATTAATGTTGATATCATCAATAATTGCAATTTTTCTTTATTTTTCAGGTGAGCGAAAAGAAACATTTGTATATTTTCTCATTGGCTTAAACAGGTAACATTCTTGATTATAATCTATTTACAAATGGATAATATTCTATTCAAATGAACTCAACTAGAGTATTTTTTTTTAATTTGTGCCTCTATTAATTTGAGAAAATTTTATTAAAATAGCATTTTTTAACTCCTCAAGAAACCACTTTACTGTGGCAACTCTTAAGATCATTGCAGCATTTATTCTTTGACTAAAGGATAATCTGCACATTATAAGATCTGGCATCAGAACTTTCATAAATAGTTCTCAAAGTATCTTTAATTAATCTGGCACGTTGACCGATGGGTCCTTATAATGTACAATACTTCTCACACACAGAAATAATTTATTTTTCTAAATTTGTGCATCTCATATCGTTTTCTGTTGTGGTTACACAAACGTGTTTTCTCAAGTAGATCAATTAGACTTGGTCAAGGGTTATGAACACTTTCTTCTTGTTCACACTAAATATTTGTTACGTAAAGAGAAAGGGGGAAGTGAGGAGATGTTAAGTAAATCTGTTTATTTATCAATATTGAACACGATGACAAACATTAAGGAAGAAATCACTTCAACCAACTGCCCGTAACTTCTCTATGCCCGTAACTGGATAAGCTACGTGATATACAGATATTCTTATACCAATAACAGAAAGTGGTCTCTTTCTAAAATATTTATACAAGTATTATTAAACACTTGTTGTTTACTTCGACCTATTCATCACATTTGTCAAGTAATGGTAAGATTGTATTCACGCACAGTACATTAATATGATCTCGATCATTAGTGTGATATGAACACAGATGTCCAAGAGTCTAGTAATTAAAAAAATATATATCAATTATTTTTTTGAATATTAATAATTATTATAATATTATTATTTTGAAAAATTAAGAAATTGTACCAATAACTAATTTTTCGTCGGATTTTAAATTCCAACGCTTGGAATTTAACAAGGCCCTCCATGTCCAAAGTATT
Source organism: Diploptera punctata (assembly GCA_030220185.1). Classification (NCBI taxonomy): domain Eukaryota; kingdom Metazoa; phylum Arthropoda; class Insecta; order Blattodea; family Blaberidae; genus Diploptera; species Diploptera punctata. The sequence goes on from JASPKZ010003852.1 coordinate 2,374,859, forward strand.
AAAATTCATCTCTGGTCGTGCCACTATAAGGCCCGGGCGATGTGGGGGATGTAAAAGTATCTACAAGGTGAGAGATGAATTTCGAATCATAAGTAAACACTGGAAAGAAACATACACTCAAGAGAATTTAAGTAAATAAGATAAAATAAAATAAGTTGGTTCAATTTTTACTATTTTTGTAGCATTAAAATCAAAGAGTGTAATACTTTGTTAAGAATTGCGAAAATAATGTTTTACGTGTTCTATAGGTTTCAACAAAACTGATTTAATAGTGTAGATTCATTACTGATTCTACAGTATATTAAATACAAAGGTAATAGTAAAGTATAATAATATAAATTGAGAAACATAACAGAAGTAATAATAAGTGAAAATCAAAGTGGATTCAGAAAGGGAAGGTCATGTATAGACAATGTCTTTACACTGAAACAACTCATAGAAAAGAGAAGAGAACATAACTTAGAAACTCACATAGGATTTATAGATTTGGATAAGGCCTTCGATCGAGTAAACAGACAAAAATTATGGGAAATATTACGAATGAAAGGATACCCGCTGTGCCTTGTAGAAACAATAAAGACATTATATGAAGACACAAATATAATTATAGATACCGGATTCAAAAGAACAGATGCAATCAAAACAAATACTGGATTACGACAAGGATGTAGTTTATCACCCACTTTGTTTAATATATATATAGACGATATTTTTAATAAATGGAAAGTTTTAGTAAATCCAGGAATAAGAATGGATAATAAAATGTGCATAAATAATCTTTATTTGCTGACGATGTAATCATAATACAGAAAAATGAAGACGACTTACAGAAATCAATGCATGCATTAAATGAAATATGTAAATTATACGATCTAAAAATTTCTGTAAGGAAAACGAAGACCATGGCTTTTAGAGGAAGAGATCCAGTGAGAACCAAAATTATTTTAGAAAATCAAACTATAGAACAGGTGTCTAGTTTCAAATATTTGGGCTGTGATGTTGGCTACAATGTGGAAAGAGATATTGACTCCAAAATAAATAAATTTCAGACGGTGTGTGGAACAATACAGAGAACATTCAAAAATAAAATTAGAAAAGAACCAAGATAAAAATGTATAATGTTATGGCGGTTCCCACAATATTGTATGGATGTGAAACTTGGGCTCCAGTGAAAAGACAGAAGGATAGAATACAGACGGCAGAGATGCGGTTCCTAAGACAAGTAAAAGGATGTACAAGACTTGATAGAATAAGAAATGAGGATATAAGAGAAGAATTGAAAGTACAGCCTTTGTTGGATAAAGTCACGAATTACAGACAGAAATGGATTGATCACATGGATGGAATGAGCAAGGAGAGATATCCATTGTTAGCCAGAAATTATCAAGCAAGAGGAAGGCGTGATGTTGGAAGACCTAGAAGACGTTGGGCTGATGCAATATGAAGTCGGAACGGGCAATTGCCTAATCCTTGGAGTGATGATGATGATGATGATAATAATATAAAGCTGAACTAAGATAAGTATCAATTCCAAGTAAATACTTTCAAGTCGAGACCATTATGGTCCATAAAATAACTTTTTTTAATTATTATTGATTAACAGCATCAGTATTTGTAAGGTAAAGATACCTAATATATGTCGTAGAATGTTACTTTTAACAGTGGTAGACTATATAGGCCTACATATATTGATCTGCTCTGTTTCTTGAAAAAACATACAGCTGAGTAATTAGTATCACTAATTTGTCTTGTTTTACTGGAGCAATTATTTATTTTCAGATGAAGAAATATGGAACTCAGTAATTAAATGTTACATTAGGAGATCTTTTTAAAACGTAATATGAGATATAATTTATCAGTTATTGAATAAACTGTTAATAACGTTAATTAGAAACAGTTAATAGTCATTGTAGAGACTTATCACGAATGAACCTACATTAATTTTTGTTTTACCAATGCCACAGGTGTTTTTATGACATTTCTGGTATCTCTCCTGACATTATGGAATTGTAACCCACTTGCTATGTAGGGGCGCACAAAAGGCGGAGTTATGTTATTCGGATGATATGATAGGTATGAATGATAATGAAGAGCCAGTAAAATCCTTAAGCCTAAACGTAACTTAAATCCGGACCATGGGCGACCACAGAAATAATTCCCTGAGACTGGTTACCTACATTTATAATATTTAGCAAATATTTTTCATGGTTTATAGACATAAATTTACAACTTTATTTTAGCATTTACGTGAATTATTAGCATCTCCATGGTTTCCTATATTTAAAAAAGGGGCATTTTAAAATGAAAACAATGTGTTGGGGTAGGTAAAAACGATTTGAATTGAGATTTCAAAGATTCTTATACAGTAGGATTTTTCTGTAAGGAGAAAAATACCCAATACTGTGACCATGTCAACATCTCGATTTAATTGTAGGCTTTCACGGCCGGCGTCTTGATCCATATTTGGTTCGTCTTCCGGGCTTATAGGCCGTGGTCTGGTTGTCTTCTTACTCGACGTTTCGTCTACTGCTGCGGTAGACATCATCAGGAGATACTGCGTGCTTTCTGTGAACTCCTCAACAGTCGGCTGCAGACTGTTGAGGAGTTCACAGAAAGCACGCAGTATCTCCTGATGATGTCTACCGCAGCAGTAGACGAAACGTCGAGTAAGAAGACAACCAGACCACGGCCTATAAGCCCGGAAGACGAACCAAATATGGATCTCGATTTAAGTTCATAACTGCAACGATTATTATAAATCGATTAAACTAACTATCTAACTGACTGATACTATCAAACCAAGAGGTTCATTCCCGTGCGGACATAAACTCTCCATACATCCATATCCTGATCTAATGTTTCTCCGGAAAGTGAAATAAATGTCCGCGTTTCTTGACGGTTGTAATTTATGGTGCATGGTACTTTTTTATTCTGGCTTATTGCCCTTGATCTGCCCGGCAGCAAATCTACCGCCTCGGAATAACTCTCGTGGTTATGTAAGTACGCAAGGTACTCCACAACGGCAAGATAAAGATGTCATCGGAAAGATTATAAATCGATTAAGTGATTATAATTATAAATACGAGACGGTAGATTAAATTCAGAGCATAGAGGCAGTCTCATGTGGTATCTTACTTATTTGTACGTACATGAAGGTTTTAATAGCCTGTAAACGGTACCTTTACATACATTTCCTTGAAATGTATTATAAAAAAATTATTTGTGTTTAAAAAAAACATTTTTTGCCACATCTACAATTAGTTTAGAAGACAAATATCGTAAAATGTAGCAAATGTAATAACATTAAATATGTAAATACTAATATAAAAAACCTTACATTAATTAAGTGAATGAGTTGTTATAAGAAGAAAAATATTCAACATTTTGGTAATTTTAAAATGAAAAGTTCACTCATTCATTTTAAGAATTTTCCTCATCATTGAGGGTTTTCTCCAACCAATCTTAGTAATTAACATGAATTAAAAAAAAATACGTAAATGACTACGGACTTACAGACTATCAGTTTGCAACAAACATTCACAAATTTCCGTTAATTAAAGTTCTCCATCGTTCTCTGTCCTCTGTGTCTTCATCTGTTGCACCAAATTTTCTCGTTGAATTTTATTCTTCCGGGTTGGAAGAAATTAAAAGTTCAATGGTTATATATTAATTAATACATTTGTAGTGTTCTATAATTACTCACGGATGAATGTAGTATAACGTCACAATAGAGAGTTTCTTAAACATAAACATAAATATTTAACATAAAAAATAATTAAATAATTAAAAATATAAAATAATACAATGATAGAATTTTGTATTTGTACCACGTTTCTTGTTATTCTCTTTAATGTTCTTATTTCTCACATATATTCTTCCTATTCATTAAGTCTCCTTCAAATCGCTTTCTAAGCATTCCCCCCTTTTTTCTTTTTTCTTAATATTAATAAATTAAGGCTATTTTTAGTAAATAAGTTAACGCCCAGTTGGTAGATCAGGAATGAGATAGGAGAATAACATTAACTATGATTTGATGGAAGTAGATTATACAGGGGATGATTGGAAAACATTAGCTGAGGATAGGGATGTATGGAGAGCTTATGTCGCGCGGCCATGAACCTACGGGTTCGATAATGCCAGTGAGTTAGTTAGTTAGTTAGTTTAGTAAATAAGTTTCTTGCATTCTGAATATTCTCGTGATATCTTTCAAATTTGTCTGACTGCCGAATTTTATAATTTTGTAAACGTTTCAAATTATTGTTTTGTGTATTTCTTACTGTATATCATCTATCAGTTTTCTGCCATAGGGATTTCATTTTTATGCTTGAACATAATTTTTTTTTAACTCTGAATCAATATTATCTATCACAAGGGTGTTTACACCTAACATAAATAAGGAAATACGAGATATATTTGAATATGTATACAAATTGGTTTGTGTCATGTATGTCCTAGCCTACTTAATGAAAATTCGAATAAATGAGGTGTGTAAAAGTGTAAACGATCGGAGAACAGTTGAAGAGATCCGGTCTGTTCATCGTGACCTACTGTAGGCCATAGTCAGTGTCACACACATTTCTTCCTGTCGCACTTCCTACTGACAAAGTGCTTTCAACTGATACAACCGAAAAACAAGCCACTAATGGTACAGATAACACACATTCACTTGTTCTTGTCATCCATTTAAACTAACGTCTATTGGTCTACCCTTCAAATTTCTCAAAACACGTCAATCATTATCATAACCAGTACACGATTTATGTCGAAATTCAAGCCAAACTTCTAAATAACAATACATATTAAATATGACAATAATAATAATAATAATAATAATAATAATAATAATAATAATAATAATAATAATAATAATAATAATAATAATAATAATAATAATAATAATAATAATAATACATTACTCAACGTGAGTACAGAATCATCATAAGTTATACAGTTAAGTCACTAGACCATATGTAGGCCTATGTTGCGGGTCAATCGATATTTTAGCATGCTTGCCCCTGTTCCGAGATTTGCCGGCTCAATTTTGACCAGGGTCGAATGATTATTAAGGGGGTAAAAATCATGGGTTCCTTTGAAAGGGAGTAAAGCCTTAGATCACATTTTGTAGATTTATATCATCTAAAAAAAAACCCCTCAAGAGCCTCTGAATAAAATTTGTCGGCTCTTCCACTTCCAGATTTTAATTACGACGCTAAAAATAACCTGAACTGTTAAAAATCGTCGATAAATAAAACATTTTATTCAATTAGGCATCGTTTACCCGAATGTCCTATAGATTTTTCATGAGGCATGTAGTAGCTTTGGGATCTTGTTTGATCCACTCTTTAAACATGGTTATGCGAGTTTTGTAAATGTATATAGCACAGTTTATATATTTATAAGTGTAGAAACTGCATACAATTTGATACCAGAGTTTCTTTACTTACATGAATAGTTAAGTTTCGTAGACTGCGATGGGCAGGAAGTGTCGCATAAATGCGGAATGAAAAAAGAGATACAGCAACTCTTTATAGGAAAATCAGAGAAAAAGCATCCAGTAGGTAGGCCAAGAATGAGGTGCGAGAATAACATTAACCATGGTTTGAGTGAAATAGATTTTACAGGGTATGATTGGAAAACATCAGTTCAGGATAGGAATAGCGCGACCATTAATTTACAGGCTCGATAGTGCCAGTGAGTTAGTTGGATTGGTATAATTACCAGGACAACTTATCTCTCTCTCTCTCTCTCTCTCTCTCTCTCTCTCTCTCTCTCTCTCTCTCTCTCTCTCTCTCTCTCTCTCTCTCTCTACTTTTGTCGTGATTTAACCTGGTAATTTGTATTCCTTCATTTGTTTCCGCCTACTGGCTCTTACTATAACACGACTCCCCAAGGAGAAGGCTTTTAACTCTGTATCACATACGTTATTTTTTACAACATAAGACCAGGAGGCTATTTCGACTTTAAAGTTTCCTGACAATTGTCTTGGAGTTAAGAAAATATACAAAAATCCCTCATCTATTAAACTTGACAGGAACTAACTCAGGATCCTGCGTCTCGGGCAATGACATTAGCACGGATCATACAATTATCTGTTTACAATTTCATCATAATTACTTTATAATTAAATATTAAATCAATATTTCTAAAATTAATTGTAATCACAATTGAGGTCATGTAGTAAAATGTTTTTAAGTAAAAGTATCTTTTTTATATCAGTCTTCCTAATTAAAATTGATTTTTGTTTTAAAAAAAAAAAGTAAAGTGATCCCACAACAGACCCGAAGGCCCTTGGGGTAGTAGGAGGTTAAGGCTCCCACTTTTTCTAGACAATCGACACTTTATGTCAGCCGGGTTGTCAGCCCTGCGTGACGGCCGCCTTTACCCCCAGAACAAGCGTCTGGTACTCATTTACGTTAGAGGCTGAGTCGACCCCAGGGCCATAGTGCCGCCAGAGGGTTTGGGTCAGTTTAAAAATCCTGACCCCAACGGGACTTGAACCCTCGACCCTCCGGCTTGTAGCTCAGTGCCTTAACCACTACGCTACGGCGTGCCCCCAAAGTAAAGTGATCCCACAGCAGACCCGAAGGCCCTTGGGGTAGTAGGAGGTTAAGGCTCCCGCTTATTGTAGACAATCGGCACTTTATGTCAGCCGGGTTGTCAGCCCTGCGTGACGGCCGCCTTTACCCCCAGAACAAGTGTCTGGTACTCATTTCAGTTAGAGGCTGAGTCGACCCCAGGGCCATAGTGCCGCCAGAGGGTTTGGGTCAATTTAAAAATCCTGACCCCAACGGGACTTGAACCCTCGACCCTCCGGCTTGTAGCTCAGTGCCTTAACCACTACGCTACGGCGTGCCCCACTTGTTTAAAAAAACTTCGTTAATTAGTTAAAACCATGTACGCCTTTCAGAACATGTTCCATCTTCGACATGTAATTTGGTATTTTTTGAACAAAAAATAATTTTAATTGAGGAAGACCGAAATAAAAATATACTTATATTAATGTTAAAAAAATTAAACCATTGAACTTTACAGGAAACATAATTATGACAAACGCAATAGATATAAGCATCCTACTGAATACAATAAAAATTTCTAGAAACTATAAGATTATAGATGCTAAATTGTCTAAAAATTAATATGTAAAATATAATTCCTTACGTTAAAGCCTTTTAAATTTTTCTCATCTCAAATGCATCACATTGCATTTTAATATAATGTAATGTAATAGAATGATAAGTGAAATTTCTTTGTGAATGTTCATTGTAGGAATAGCCGTGAGGTTTAACGAGATGTAGCAATACTGGTAAGGCATGAGCACGACTTCACGGAAGCCTGACTAATGAAAACCGGTTTCAAAATATAGCAACCTACTAATTAATGTTTAATAAATTAAAAGAGGACAATGCACACTTTGTTTGAATTCCGGTATATATTGAAACAATATTTATTTGTACCTTGTAGATTTTTTTTTGTTATATGTCATGGAGTCAATACTAATAACATTCATTGTTAAAACCGTTGAGGTGGAGAGTCATAAAATAAAATACATTAAAATATACCTTCTTAGGTAAAATCTGTCGTCCTCAACTTATAAGATATGTAATCTTTATGCCCGTAGGCCTTTCAGAACATCCGTTCCATCTTCAGCAGGTCCCTCTTCGCTACAACATCCAGTATGATGGTTGATGACCATTAGGTCATTAGGACCAGCAGCATCAATCATCATACTGGGTATTGTAGCGAAGAGGGACCTGCTGAAGATGTAACGGATGTTCTGAAAGGCCTACAGGCATAAATATTACATATTTTACAAGTTGAGGACGACGGATTTTACCTAAGAAGGTATATTTTAACTTATTTTATTTTATACGATATTATGGAAATGAAATACATCTATGACATGGCAATTCGTAAGATCCACTCATTCCTCATACTAAATAGCTACTCCACTTGTCCAGATGTGCTGAATAGACCCCATTCTGGACTTCATGCACAAATAAATATCTATATGGTATAGTCCAAAATCGAACGCGGCCTTCTGGGATGTCAATTACTCATGCTAACCGTTACATCGTAGAGAATATCCAAACAAATATTGAGTAGGCGTACATTTATTTATATTGATCAAACAAATATATTAGGTTGTCTCATAAGTAATGTCGGTTTTTTATGTAATTTTGTGCGTCTCATGAAATTTAGAAGGTGTGATTCACTGGGAGTTCGTTCCAAACAGGAGTGTAGTCGTAGGGATCTTAATTCTCAACAACAGGGGGGGGGGGGAAAGAAAGAAAAAAATTGGGACGGAGACATCTAGCGTTAGTTAACCAAGATATCATAGTTATCTCGCAGGACAATGCGAGACCACATACTGCAAGAAAAACCTTGACAAAAATTCAGAAATTGGGAGGAATCTAACTGCTACCACACCTAGAATATAGCCCTGATCTTGCGCCTTCAGATTTCCGTGGCTCATTTCTTGCGTGAAATTTCGAAAACATTTTACTTTTCAATGCCACCATTTCTGTCATTTCGACATTTATGGTATTCTCTCCTGGCAGTGGCGTATTGTAACCCATTTCAGAGCTTGGGGCGCCTGGAAGGTGGGATTAAGCTCCTCCAATAATATGATAGGTGATTATCTGATGAAGACGGTAATGATTGGCCTGGGGAGGTCTTAATCCTAAACTTAATCTAATGAGGCGAATATGATAAATGACGATAATGATGGCTAGATGATATTCAGGGACCGTTTGGGCCTTAAAGTTTCCTGACATTTGCCTTATAGGCGAAATAAAAAACCCGACAAATACCTTACCTAGGAAACTTGTTTCGACCGGGGATCGAATCCGGGCCCGCTGCATGACAAGGCAGTACGCTACCTCGAGACCACAGCAGTAGACTTTTTCGAAAACATTAAAACTATGGAAAGGGTCTCAACGAATTGTTTGCATCAAAAACCAGAGGTTGGTATACCGTCGAGAGATTAAAAAAAAACAAACAAAAAAACAGCAACAACAACCTCTCTGAAAGATGGCTCATAGACCATAGAATCTGATGGTCTCTACTTTGAGGAGTAGTTTAATTTCTTGTCAGAAAAAATTCTAAATACAATTTTGTTAAAAAAGACAACTTATTAGACGATATCTGTATATAGTCCTATAACCCTAAAAGAAATTCAAAATGTTATAACCTCCAGTTTTATGGAGTTGGCAGATCAATAAAAGGGAATTCTTGTAATTTTAAACAAGGGGTATCTAACACGTTAGTTTATTCGTTAATACATTTGACTAGTGGACTATTAAAAAATAGTAATAATTTAATAGTCGCAGGTATATCAATGAAATAGAGTAATAAACCTACCACAAAATAATACGATATATCTAGTTTAACTTGGCGAAGAGAGAGATGGAGATACAAGGGTAAATCTTTGACATCTTTCGCTCAGTCACAAAAAAAAAGAACCCACCCTGTTGTCAGTTTTCGTCTTCCCCCTTGCCCCTATTAACATCTGGTGAAGAAAATCCGACAACATTGGTGCGAATAAGAGAGGTGAGCACAGTTGTCTCTTTCTACAAATGTCTTGCAAAGTTAAGCCAGACGAACTATAAATATAGAAAAACAATTGTGATATATTTTAAAATATAAATATTTTAATAATGTAATGAAATTATGGGATTATTGAGGAAGAAATAGCTTGAATAGCATAGGATATGTTTTCCCCCCGATTTTTTAAATGGTATTATTATTATTATTATTATTATTATTATTATTATTATTATTATTATTATTATTATTATTATTATTATTATTATTATTATTATTATTGTGGTAAAAACAGCAATTGTGAATACTTGAGAGTACGGCAAAATTGTAAATGATTTTGGTAATGCATGTTTCGAAATTCATGGTAGCATTTTTAGATGTTTATGAGTGGTGAGATGTTTATAGGTATAGTATAATGACTAACACACACATTTGTTCCTTACGCTTATTAAAAATTAAAGGCCTCGGATTACAGAGAAATATTAATAAAATTCTTTTTCAATTAAAGACACTCTCAAATTATTTTTTAAATTGGTATTTTCAGGTGAACGTTTCAGATAAGATTTGTTTTTTTCACTATCTCAAAATAATCAGTTTAGACAACCGTTTAGATTTGACTTGAAATATTTGGGGCATTCTGCGTATGATTAATATCACAATTTAGATTTTTAACGAAAATATGTTTAATCTATTTACTAGTCAGCAAAGATCGGAATAGGAACGGGGATATTGAGAACTAGCGTGATACTATGTTATTTTCAGTATGACACACCAACGTCATCCCTCAAATCTAATCAGAGCTTGATTGACCAGTAAATCGACGAACTAACTGAAAGCGACAATTTCGTGTCCGTAATAAATGCACGTAACCTTGAGGTTTATTATGAAATGCAGTGCAACGTGACGTCAGTATTTAAAATCAAGGATATATCCGAAACATGGAGAACTTAAGATAACGTTTACATTTTTACCGTTATTACATGTGAGATTTCCGCTTAACAGCAGATGCGCAATGCTTATGAAATTCCTCATGTTATGGAGGACAAGGTTATTCACACCTTCTTGTAATAACCGTATGAGCGACACTGCAGGCCACTTATATGTTATGAAATATATGTTACTGCAGGAAACTAGCAAATTCTACTATTCAGTAATAGACTATGTAACTTTCACGCATATAATAGTTATTTAGATGACTACAGTAGTTACTGAACCTAATTTTGTAGCGTGTCTACAATATTTTATCTACGTTCGGAGTACTTTAGTATATCTTGTATATTTAATCAAATGTATTTATTGCAGAAACGTTATTGTTAGAGAAAGAATAATGTGGGCTTTGGAAAGAAAAAAAACGATAAATTAACAAACATTGTTGTTATATACTTCAATTTTGGGTGCTAGTTTCATATGTGAATTTAAAGTAAAAATGAGCGGAGGTGATTTTCACGGTTCATCAGGAAAAAATTTATAAGCAGTCCGAGATGAAACTATTAATATACTTCCAGAAAAATTATGGAAAGTTTATCATCTAGTTATACGAAATCAACATTAAAGTGTATTTTACGTTTGTTGAACCTATATTTTATGTTTTGATAGCGTGTTTTGTTAGAATGTAGAGTGTAGGTTTTGTTGCCTAGTAACTACGAATTAAAGCGTCACTGATTGTTACAATAGTAGATAAACACTTTTATACCGAAGTGTTTCATACAATTTGGAGTCAAAATATTTTTAATAAAGGCATTGATCGTAAGCTACCTAAATTCCAGCCCCGCACCGTAGTTAAGCGGCCTACCTAAGACGTCATGTTTTAGCGCTGATTCAAGTCCCCATAGGAGAAGGAATAATCTCATGGATTTTTGGCTAATATTATGAGATCGTTGCCAACTTAACAACTGGAAGAATTTGGGTAGTTATGATGAGTAGTAATATCAGGTTGAAAAATCAGCTGTAATCACCTTGAGGACCCTCTGTGTTTAACATATGTGGAGGTGAGGCTAGTAGCTGGGTGGTAAGCCAAGGGTCTTCTGGATTATTGCGTCATGATGTTTAGTCTAATTAATTATAGGCATTATGTAGAGAAATTAAAAGAAGAAAACATTAAAAGAAACGGACCAGGTTTTATAAAGTAATGACATTTTCAATGTAATTATTGGGTTCTAACACTTGGGTACTAATTTGCACAAATGAATGGAATTAAACTTCAGGTATGCAAAATTATATATTTTTTTAGATATGTCAAGGATTTTACAGCAATGAATATAATTAGAAACTAATGTATTAAATAGATTTTAAATATTGATGCAATTTCTGACAAAATATAGGAATATACAAACACTTTTATAAGATTCACGATGTGTTCCGTTGAGGTATTATTCAAAATTAAAATATAAAATTATGTAATAATCACCTGAAAGGTCCGTCTCCTCAACTTAATTAATTATTTAACTGTAGCGCTTTCGGGACTTGTCCCATCATCGGCAGGATGAATCCTGCCCATGATGGGACAAGTCCCAAAAGCGCTACAGTTAAATTATCAATTGAGTTGAGGAGACGGACCTTTCAGGTGAATATTCCATAATTTTATATTTTAATTTTTAATATACAAACACATCTGAACAAAATGTGCATGAACTCGGTCGCCAAACAGATGTTAATGACAAACTGAAAGGAGATAGATATATAGGAAGGTCATATGAACGTTAGCTCAGTCAGTGAAACTGGAAAATATCTCTTATCTAAATCTTGATTTGTGAGATTAAAAAAGAAGAATAAGAGGAAGATAAAGGATTATGCGGTTGGAAAATTAACTGAATATTTTTAGATTCAGAACCAATAGCTGAAATGAATATTCCAGATGCTAAGAGATCTTAAACTAATCAAACAGGCAATCAATCGCTGTTCAATAAAATACAATTGGAAGCTCAATGCTAAAACAAAGCGATACATTTATTGACAGAACTGAACTCTAGATTCAAAATAAATTGGCCCTATTGTTTGCATCCGCAGTAGATAGAATATAATTGCTGTTCCCTCAGTACTCTGCACACATAATTTCCTGGCCGAGTTAAGAGGTTCTTATTGTTCATGCTTCTGCTTAGCCATCCAAAACTATTTATTCAAAGCCTCGTGCATGAAATCTTTGTTCAGCATCCTGTCCAATTCTCTGTGGCTTGAAATGATTGTGTCTTTCTAAGTTCAAAATCTCGTAGTTAAAACTGATTAAATTAGTGAAGGCCTACCTTATAAGTTTAAGCCACATTAACTATCCTAAAATTTTACAATTAACATTGAAATATATTACAAAAACTATATATATATATATATATATATATATATATATATATATGTGTGTGTGTGTGTGTGTGTGTGTGTGTGTGTGTGTGTGTGTGTGTGTGTGTGTGAGTGTGTGTGCGTGAATTCCACGTAATACATGACATCACATGAGAAGTGAAGTTTCTTCCCTGCTACCCAAAGTGTTACATAGACTATTAAAACGACTACAACTCAAAATATTGTAGAATATGAACAAACGCATACATAACAATTGTTATTTACTTTAATTAAAAATATTACGCCACGCAGAAGCGTTAGATGTTATGTCAGTTGCCTTTATTTTGTTTAATAAGTGACTGAAGTTTATTAGAACTTAAAACTCAAAACACGTATTTTATAACTCCTGTTATATATACTACATACATAATTGCTTGTTCTAATAAAATTGAAAACATTACAGAGACTATTTAACTCATGCCCCAAATGGGAGTCAATGACCAATCACGTTTCAATGATTTCTGTTTTACAACCAATCAGAGTCGTGTTTCACGAAATATTTATCAGTGTTAAATTTACCATATTAAAGAAAGCTCCTCCTTTTTAATATTTTGCAGTGACTGAGCCTATAAGAAATACGGCTACCAGATTGTATATATAGTGCATAGATGTCAACACATAGCGCTTGCAGGAGTTAATATAAAAAAATTTGTAGCAATTTATTATACCACCAAAAAAAGAAACCACTGTTTGCACTTTCTTAAATGTATTTTTTCCCAGATAATAATCCAGAAAAATATAAATTGTCATATTTACATCATACGACATCAGAAATGAATTAATATACAGTTTGATGTGTTTCATTTTTTCTCCACTAGAGAGCATTCTTACAATATTGCGTTCCTTTGGCAATAAATATTATGATCTGGTTGCAGTGATAAACAAAAGAAGCAGATGAAGCGTTCCTATCGTTTCTCATTTGTTTTCAAACGTCGCCGTTTACATTAAATATATAAATATTTAAAATAACTATAGTTAAATAATGATTTGTGAGTAAACAGCTTAATTTTATTCGTTAAATAGTCCTAACAAATGCCACTCTTGATTTCCAAATTCTCTAGATAAATTCACTCCTCACTTTGTGAGGCATTACTTATGATTATTATATTACTCTTACTCTGTAAAACATGGTGCCATTTTACAGTTACATCAGTTACTGATATAAAACCGTATATTTTAAGTACAATTATTAAAGAGAGAAACTCCATATTTCTGTTAAATAGATTGACACCTATATATACAGGGTGTTAATGAATAACACCGAAAAACTTTCAGATATTGTAGAGGAGAGTTAGACGAACAATTTGAAATAAGGAACTTGGGGTGTGAGAAGCCAAATTTTGAAGTTATTACCCGTTTAAGGAGTTAGTGCAGTTGTTGACGGAGGGCACTGCAGTCGTGTTTATGCAGGAATAGAACACGTGACACTGCTATCTAAGAGTACAGAGGGGAATGGGACGTGGGACGCTGACAGTATACACTGCCTTATGTGACGTCACCTGTAGCAACAGACAGAGCTTCGTAATTCTTCCGCCTGCAAAGATATTTCGAATGACTAATATATGCCTTTTTTTAAAACCGGACGTCCGTACTCATTAATCAACAATGAAACAAACTATAAATATGGTTTTTCTTGGGAATACTTCTGTATATAAGTGTTTTGAATAGAAAAAGTAGTGTTTTATTATCTGATGGCTAAAAACTATTAAAATGTTATTTAATTGCAGTTATATTTTAAACTTATCCTATCTATAATTTAACGTTGATGTTTATCCCATATGTCTGTAACCACTTCCGACTTCTGAATAAGAGTTACTATTGCTGATGATGGGATATTACAGGCTATATTATCACAATTATTAGCCTATTGATTGAATTATATAGAGTGCCCAAAGCGAAACGCCCGGTCAGAGTCGATAGATTTTCCTACTCCACTCCATGGAGCGATAGGTCTTGAAGGCTCTTGACCGACCAACCGACTGCCAGCCTCACATTCACTTGTGTAATTTACAGATTTATAGAGGTGGATTATCATCCCTCCAGTATAGGGATGGCATGTGATCATCATGTCGAGTCCCCTACCCGTTATAGCTGGTTTTCTCAATCTAAAACCGATATTCATCGTAGTTATCCAAATTCCTCACGTTGCTGGATGAGTACTGGTCACATACTGCCCCAAACTCCATGAGAAAATTTCTTCCTCCATTGGGACTTGAACCAGAACAAGTCCCGCCCTTAAACCACTCGGCTACGACGCGGGACCGATGGATTTCCCCATAGCATAAAATTCTGTTTGTTTCTTCTTTTGGAATATAAAACAGGTTAGAAATTTCAGTAGCAGGTTTGTACTACGCAAAATAACCTCAAGACTCAAATAAGGAAAGAATTGTCCGACCTTTTGGGTCCAGCTTTGAATCACAACGCCAATGACCAGAGCTAATAACGTAATAAGTAACTTTGTTAAATTTAATCATCATCATCAACAACAAGGATTAAGCCCAATGGCCTGTTCCGATCTCATTATAGATCGAATTGGTCCTTCCATCTGTTCAATGGTCTTCCCAAATTAAATATTATCTAAAATACAACCAAAATGATGTTTATTTCTTTATCATTTCTATTTAACTTGTGACTATAGCTTTAAAATTATGTCCTTATATATTGGTAAAATTGTACCTATATTATTATTATTGTTGTTGTTGTTATCATCTCAATATAATAATATTATATGATGTAAATTACGCTAAAAGTTGTTTTTTTCTTATTCTTTTCCATCGCCACTTCTTTTATTTTCTGGTAAAATAAAGTTCTGCACAAGTCAATTATGATCTCAAGTTATTGTCTTTGGTACAAACAACTCTCTTTTAGGGAAGAAATTCTACATCTGATGCTCAATTTCGGAATACTTATGTATATTAATTTTGCTAAACATAAAAGTTGGAACCGAATTCCACTCACGAACTTTCACTTTAGGGACTTTGGCTAAGTGTTTTTAGGCCTATATATATAGAACACAAGGTCTCCGTTGACATATTACAGAGTAATATGTTGTTGATGTCTTAAGACATACAGCATGATATCGTTTAATATTTTTGTCCAAGAACATGACACCAGATGGATTCTGGTAGTTTATGTTCTTCACAGATCCTACTTGATTGATAATTATACTAATAATATAGCCAGACAATTTCAAATGTATAATTGTGGATAATAACTAATCAAAAATAAATTGCAATAGAAAAAAAAAACTGAAATTGGATAGGACACACACACATACACACACACACACACACACACACACACACACACACACACACACACACACACACTAGAAAAAGAGGATAAAACAGTGGAAATAATGGCTTTGGATTGAAATCCCCTTGGTAGTAGAGGAAGACGAAGTCCAAAAAATATATATAAGAGAACAGTTTTTGCAAAAAATGTTAAATAAGTTAAAACATTAAATGAAGTAAAGAATTTGGCAAGAAATAGAGTCTGATGGAAATAATATGTGAATTCCCTATGCTCCTCATAAGGAGATACAGGAAATTGATTGATTGACTTCAGGCGATAATTAATAATTTTAGTTTGTAATCTATCAGAATCCATTAGATCGCCGTCTGAAAAATATGATTTACTACATTTCTAACCTGTAGCGTAGTGGTTAAGGTACTGAGCTACAAGCCGGAGGGTCGAAGGTTCAAGTCCCGTTGGGGTCAGGATTTTTAAACTGACCCAAACCCTCTGGCGGCACTATGGCCCTGAGGTCGACTCAGCCTCTAACGGAAATGAGTACCAGACGCTTGTTCTGGGGGTAAAGGCGGCCGTCACGCAGGGCTGACAACCCGGCTGGCATAAAGTGCCGATTGTCAAGAAAAAGTGGGAGCCTTAACCTCCTACTACCCCAAGGGCCTCCGGGCCTGTTGTGGGATCACTTTACTTTACATTTCTAACTCATCAATAGCATATTACTCTGCCAGAGATCATGGTTTCCTTGCATCAAATACTCAACTAACATCCTTGAACAATCTGTGAAATTTTGTTAGCAGTTTCAGTTTCACTCTGTAGATACATTTATAGTATTTTCGGCATGCCTAAATTTTATTGTATTAATAGTATATATATATAATATATATATATATATATATATATATATGAGTACAAATTCAGACACGGCTAATACATTTGGAATTTATATAATGCGTACCTTATCAATGATAGTTTCTGCATATTAAGCTACAATGATTACAAATGGCCATATAAACAACTATTAAATAACCAAATAATTAGTAATAATAATAAATAAGTGTGGTCAGAAAGAAAAATGACAAATTATTTTTCGTTTATTTTTCACATTACAGGTATAACAGTTCAATCTTTTAATTTACGGTTGACGAACACAGAATTATCCCACGTTTAGGATGAATTTCTTTCAAATTGCTTTAAGATGTTGGGAAGAATAGACAGTGAAGCAGAAACACAAAACACTTGAACTAATCAATAACTGCGAATTCAATACAATGTCTCATTGCAGTTCATCCAACTCAAATTCCAGTTGTGTTGTCATCCAAAACTCTATTCAACAATCTTTTCATAAGTAACATTCAGACAAGTTCCTACCACAACTTAACATGATTGCACAACCACAAATAAAAAAAAAGTGCTTTCGATTGTTTTTCTTCGCTGATAGTCTCGTTTTATTAAATACTTAAAGATACTATTAAAATTCGTTGAACTATAAAACTGCAACAGTTTCAAACAGCAGCAATCAATACGTTACTGGACTATATTATAAAAAAAATTATTGAGATTAAAGGAATGCAATAAGGATAATATTCCATGTAGCATAATAGATCTCAGATTTTTTTCCTTCCTTTTTTATTTTGTTTAGTTTACAGTATTTTTTTTTACGTTTGTTAACCTTTAACCTTTCTCCACACATAAAAAACACAAAGAGATTAGCCACATCCAGACCCAACGTAGATATTTAAAATCCCTTACATCACCGGGAATCGAACCCGAATCGTCGGAGCGGAAGGTAGGGACTCTACCGATTACGCCACGACGACGGTCAAGGTTAACAGTTCAGAGTATTATTAGAATGTTTTTAAATATTGTAGAATTGAGATAGAATTAGATTCTTAGTTGTTTTGGTGGTAAAATAGAGCTCAAATTCCATTTTATTCTTGATTATCTGTACCTATTGTAAAAAGAATGATAAGTATGTACGACTAATATACAAGATATGCGTAATAAATTCTCATACAGTTTTCTAAGCAGTAAAATGATATAGAGAATAAATTAAAACTAAACAAGTTTTCTTTGTTTAATAGTATTTTTTTTGTTTCTTTGATTACACTTTATTTTTAGACTTTTTTGTACAGTTCGTAAATCAAAGTTTTAGCTCTTTAAAACACTGTTTTATTATTTAAGAGATTTTAAACCAACTACTTAAAAATATTATGGTGGAAAAACATAAAAAAAGCTTTGATGATATAATTTCATCTCATGGTGGAGTAATCGGATTGAACTGTGTACTTTTGAATCGTAACAGACATCAATATATCTCGTGAGAAGATTTAAAGAACATAATTTCAAACAACTTTACAAACACTGGCGTAATAAAAATCAAGTCTTCATGAAGGAATTTAAAATATTTCTAAAAAATAGTTTATTATGATGCCTACAATAATTGCTATACATTTAAGCTTGGTATATTTCATTTCAGGGAACTCCTCAGTGTTTTCCCATTATTATCAGTTTTCCCATTATCCCATTATCACTGTACAGCCCAGATAATTGGAACTTGGCTTCCTTTACAAGCAGCTTACCACTCAATTTTTTTCAGTCCGTATTATTTTCAGGCTTCGTAAATGTAATTTTCTAGGATAATCATTAATAATAAACTTCCAGCTATTATCTTGGTCCTTTGTTTTGGTAATGTGACCTTGGTCATTCTTTCAAACGTGGCTCAACCATGTTGATCTCGAAGCCTTAATGAAATTAATAGCCTCATGATCTAAACTTTGGTCGAATCTTCTTAGGGTTTTTTTAAATAGCTTAGGCGAATATGGACTTGGACATCTGCTCCAAAATATATTTAGCTTTCCATACATTTTATTTCACTGGAAGTTGGAGAATGTTATCAGAGAATAAGGTAGGAGGAAATTATTATACAATATTTTTTGTTATTATTATCATAATTTCGAATATTGAAAATAAAGTAAAAAAAAAAAAAGAATATAATGAGATAAGTTACTGTCATTTTCTGTAATAAATGACACAGTTACAAGCCGGTCGTGCAGTGTCCTGATCCAACTCGTACAACTGGTTCAACGTGACACATAAAACTTCTCGGAGACGCCGAGCAATTCAAGTAAATCGTAATTCACAATCAAAATAACTCACTGCTTTACTCGACAAATGTAGCACATTTACGAAGTAAACAATTATTTTGTTTCCTTCTTTCTCAATCTCCTTATGAGTTGTAAGTTGGGGACATTTCTATTCTCTTATTTTGTATAAAATAATCATATAAACCGAACGGACAAAAAAAAAAAACAAAAATTCAAATTCAGCCACGTTCTTTAACTTCCAAGACATAGTACTCTAGTGCTGCACATTTAATTACAAATAATAGCGTACATAGTTCTAAATTATTAATTTATATACATAACTTACTATTGTAATTTCAATTATTTACTTTATTTTATTTCATCTTCTGTATATTTTCCATAAAATCTAGTGTTTCCCAATCAGTTGGAACTTAATAACTTAGATGGTGTAGAAGTACAAAATAACTGTTAAGGATAGAGAAAAACTGATCAGAAATGACCACTTCAAAATCCAACAGATATTGCTATAACATTCTTCACGCCCGTAAAATCTCATGACAATGTCATTCATGTTATCTGAAATATTTCATTGTTCTCCGAAATCTGCATTTGATATCAAAATTATTTCATATTTCGTTACATCATTTTTTTTAATCTCATAAATTTCTTCTAATATGTTTAAATAAAGATTTTATACCCATGTATAAATATGATATCGACTCAAATGAGTAGCTGAAAACTTATTCTTAAATATTTCAAATTTAAAATAATCTAAATATGCGTATTTGCAAAATAAAAAGGTAAATTTTCTATAGCTTCACTCCTTCATGTAAGTTCATTACAATAGTTTATTTGGATAACTCAGCACCATGAACTACTTATAATAAAACATTTTAAATTCAGACAATTTACTCTACAATTCAAATTAATGCAATAGTTTCTTCTTCTTATAATCTGATTGTAAGTTATTTTTATGATTGTCTTTATAAGCGCTTTCTAATAACTGAGGACCCTACTCTTTGGAATAAGGGTGCAGTATATTTCTGCAGTGTTTATATGATTCCTCTGGAATAGAGGTATTTAATTATCTAATTATTTATTATTAAAAATATCTATTGAGGTAGAGTTTTATTTAGAAAGAAGATTTTATCAGTTCGAGATAGCAAAGTTTTATGAAAAATAATAAAATGGTATCTAAATTGATATAATCCTGAAAATATATATTTACCTGTACCAGTTCTTCTGTGCATGTCCATATAAACCAATTATTTCCAGCATGACCAATAATGACACTAAATTTTATGAAGGATGTATTCCATCAAACAAATTTAAGATTAAGAAATTGCTTTGTTTAAGCTCGGACGTTGCCTTGAAAATACGGAAATATGATCTTAGCATAGTATTATTATAACATAATAATTGAGTGATGAATGCGATGCCCTACTTGTGAATTTGACTGTTAACTGTGACTACGTAGATCATGAGGATGCTTTAAAAATCATGCAGTTCCGAATCTCACAAAAACCAGTCATAATAATTAAACTTTGAGAAGAGGGTAATCCCTTACTATAAAATGCATTATATATTTTTAATGAACCTTAGAAAACCTCAGCAAATTAATTTTATAAAACAATTGTATGACCTTGATCATTTTAGAAATACAATGATAGTCACTATGATTATATAGTTAACATGATTTTTTGCAATAAACTGTTATTCAGATTTACTTCAAAACTATTAAAACCAACCTGGTATATTATTATTATTTTTTTAAATTGCGGATCAGCCCATGTAGGACTACGCAAAGTACTTAGAGGCGTTTCCTTCGAGCCCAAATTTCTTTCATTCTTTTACTATGAGCTTGTTTTCTCTCATCTGTCCAAGTTGTTCCAGTTTTTTTCTTCGGTTTGTCCTCTTGGTCAACTTGCCACTTATTCACCTTAATTCTAAATATATATCTGTTTGGGATATCTTCTTTAGTAATTCCTGCCAGTTTTAAGTCCTTTTTGACTTCATCAATCCACTTCATAGTATCCACTGGAGCTTTACTTCTGTTTTCGTAGAATTCCATTATCTGTTTTGTTATCTATTTGAGTCAATTCGTTTAATATGGCCATAAAATGTTAACCTTCGTTTTCTAATATCACTATGAATGTATATATTTTTATTTCCTTTTTACTTCTGAGTCTAAATGCTTCACCTATAACTTGTGGACCTTAAACTTTTCTTATAATTTTGCATTCTGTTTTCACTATATTTTCGATACTTTTTTTTCTGTTCAAAATTAATGTTTCTGCTCCATAGAGGCACTCTGGTTTAATTACAGTATTATAGTGTCGTAATTTTGTATGTAAAGATATGCATTTTTTATTATAAGTGTTGTGAGTAAGCCGATGCTGTTTCCATTTTTTGGCATCTACTTGGTATATTATTATTATTATTATTATTATTATTATTATTATTGTAAGCCTATGTTTTCCCTTTACAGAGATTTAGGCGCTCTCCCCCTACAGGGAAGAATTTGAACCATACTAATTTAGTTACACTTTTTTTCGTACAGATGTCATTTTGAGTGGTCCGTGGTCAGCGTTCCGCCTCATACTGACATCTAAGAAACCAAGGTAATACTAGGACGGGAAAATTCGGTAAATTTTGCTTAGAGGCCTTTTCATTCAGGCTTAAGGATTTTTACGAGCCTGAAAATCTTCAGACTTGGGACCCACGGCTTAAAGTCCCTCCCGGAGGACTTGCTCCTTGGATTTTTCCGTCCTAAAAAGTCCATCGACCCCGGCCGGGTTTGAACCCGCGAACCTTGGGACCAGAGGCAAGGAGCATAACCACTAGTCCACCGCAGCCGACTATTATTATTATTATTATTATTATATATGCCAAAAATTGTTATGGAATGGATCCCAATGGAAAGGAGGAAGAGAGGAAGACCGAAGAAAACTTGGATAGAAGGGGTACAAGCAGCTATGAATATCAGAGGAATGGAAGAAGATGAATGGATGGACAGAGAGGAATGGCATTTGGTTTCCGGAAGACGGCGGCAGCTGCCATGATACCGGATTATTATTATTATTATTATTATTATTATTATTATTATTATTATTATTATTATTATTATTATTATTATTATTATGCGATAATTACTTTTCCCTGATGTTTATCATTACATTTTAGGGAATTAATTAATATAAAATTCACATTTGAGTTTGTATAACATTTTTTTCACTTATACGTCCTTATTCATTAAATATTTAATATTTCGTTTTGTTCCAATTCACTTGAATATCAATACTGTCAAGAAGGCGGAGATTCTGAATATCTAGAATATCTGTTAGAGTTGTCATTAAAATTAGTTTTTCTTCCTCGATGCACACAATTTCACACGGAAAGTGTGCGATTTGGCAATGGTTTTCTCGGAAGATTAGAAAGGCATTATTACGTCGTGGATAAAAGAATTAATTGGAAATTCGATGTGGAAAATTACCGCTTATCCCTTTAGATTTTCTTGTTTACGAATGTTTCTTCTCAACTACTGAATTCTATCAAAAATGTTATCAATATATCATTATTTTTTTTAAATATACTTATTCGTGCTTCCTCTATCAACCCACAATTTTAGGTTTCATTGCATTACTTATTATCAAAGTTTGTACTATCATTTGTTTACACATCATTTGTTTTTCTATCTTTATTAACTCATTTCATATTCGTTACATAACCAAAACAACGAAATCTTAGATAGGCCTATAGTTTATGAAATATGTGAAGACATTGCCACTTTTAATAACCTCATCATTGAACTGGAAAACAAATGTTTAAACTAAAACTCTTACAAACAACAATAACTTCACTTGAGTTAAAATTATGAGTTTTGTCAAAAATGTGGAGTAAATAAAATACAGCTCGGGATTTTTTTTTCATATATCTAGTATAAGTAGTAGAACTCTAATATCAAACAAAAACAATTTGTAAAAAGTTATGTTCTTTATTTAGATTATTCTTGACAAATTGTGTAAATTTTTATTTCACTACATCGTGTTAAACGAAATTTAAACATATGTATCTTGAAATTTCATAATTATTAACACACATTAAAAATAAAATTTTAATCAGTGAATAAAATTAATCCTCTCCATTGTATCTTTACCTTGCCGTGGTGGAGTGGCTTGCGTGCTTAAATGACCCCGAAAGCTATGCCGGCGGTAGCTTTGCTGCCGAAAGGATTACCCATGCCGGACAGGTCGAAGGTGATAAGCCAGACGAAAAAAGTACCTTGGTCGAAAGAGTGACGATCTTTCACCGTAAAAATACAAATGTCAAGAAACGCGGACATGGGTTCCACTGGTGTAAAATTCTCCGGACGTAAAATAGTCCCCAATTTGGTTCTTCGGGCGGGGACTACTACAGCGAATCCATGCCAAAAGCTCAAACACAGGGACATGTTCCTAGGAACACGGAATGCTAGGATTTTATATAATAGCGGGGCGATAAAGATATTAATGCAGGAATAAACATTAGCTCAGGATATGGATGTATGGAGAACTTATGTCCGCGTGGCCATGAGCCTATGGGTTCGATAGAGCAAAGTGAGTTAGTTAGTTAGAAAACAATTAATAGTAATTTCATCCTCGAGCGTGCATATCACATCTATGAGAACGAATACGTGTGTTCTTTTGCGAACCTGAAGAATGCTATATTTAACAAGTGACCCTCAACAATGCGTTAATCAAAACGACCTCGCATTGCGAAAGAATGGAATTTACAAAAGTTGAGTATAACTTTCTCTGTTCGCGAGATTTCAAAATATAATAATTAACAGTTCTCATACACACTGCATAATATTATGAAACTTACTCCCATTGAGAGTCTTCAACACAGTTCTCATGACTGTTGCACATTACACTACAATAATAACAGTGCAATTCTACATAAAATATGTATTGCAAAAGTTACATACTCTGTTAATATGTTACATATTCACTACTAATTTTCAAAGTTATCTTTAAATTTATATGATTGTTTGAACAATGGATACTGCTAATTAATTCTCTTTTTTTATTAAAATTCTTCATTAGATTGCCTTCACCACAAATTCTTTTAAAATTTTGTTTACTTGAATTTAAATGTTTACTAACACTCCATTATTCTTAAAAACACTTACTTTAATTTCAATTTACTATTATTTTTGTTACTTAAAGTGTTCGTTTCCTTTATCTATTATATACAGACTAATTCATATAAACGTCTGTCAATTATTATGATTATTATTATTATTATTATTATTATTATTATTATTATTATTATTATTATATTTTTATTAGCTTATGCAATACCTTTATGCAATTTAGATAATTAATTAAATCATTGAAATGCTTTATTTGCCTATTTGCACTATTGTCTTTAATACATAACCTTATATTTGCGAACTTTGATTTGATTAATGTATTTAAATATCCCATCTCCATTAGGAAAAAGGACCTTAATCTTAAAAGAAAATAATGTAAGGAAAAGGGCCTTAATCTTTAAAAGAAATGTAATTTTTAAATCAAAATAAATAGCATTTTGTATATCTCAAATTTAAATATGTTACAAATTCTACACTGAATTTTAAATTTAACTCACGTGATATTGTAAAGAGACATTGAATATATAATTCTCGCGTTTCGTTAGAATATATATATCATAATTTGTTTATCTTATTTAACGAACTTCCCAACTAGGGTGTACCAAAAGTGACAAATTATACTTGATGATATAGAAGGAAAACAAATAAAAATATTATATATATATATATATATATATATATATATTTTTGTCACCCCTGGGGTCCCGAGATCGAGTCACGGTCATTCGATGTAGGTTTTATGGTGGACGAAACAGAGCTTGGGCAGGTTTTTCTCGAGGTTTTCTCCCGTGTTCCCCTGCCACAGTTTCATTCCACCATTTCTCAATACTCATCTCATCCATTTCATTTCGTTCATCTGCCCGTGTGATGGTGAGTCAGGAGTCGTCGGCCGGCACACTTGTCATTCATAGACCTCTGTATAAGGGGCTACATTTCATCTCATCCCTCGACCCGACCCTGAGTTGGACACGCGTTGAGGATATATTTATTTATTTATTTATTTATTTATTTATTTATTTATTTATTTATTTGTACAAAAGGCTTTGTTACAAGGTGAAATTAGAATGTTTGTGAAAGGACAATTCTGAATGAAGGAGAAAATCAAGAACCAGGATTTGAAGACTAGCCATATAGATAATTTCTTAATATAGAGATAGAGCCTTCAGCATGGTTGTTACAAATTGTCCTATGATCTTTGCCAGAACCTAATTGCTTCAGGAATTATTATTATTTTTTAAGTTATTGTTCCTCTAGCGCCTACAAGCAACGTTTGACGGATACAGTGTCCAGGTGTTATTTATCCTTGTATTTATTGTAAGCTCATGTTTTCCCTTTACAGAGATTTAGATGCTCTCCCCTTTATCCTTGTAATAAGGGATAAAATACTCATATAGCCTTATTCTTCACGTTCACCTCATCTAGTTGTTTAAGGCTAGATTCAAAACGTATTTTTTTAGGGTCAAAGATGAGGGCGGAATTGTGTAATAACAATCATTTCAATATCACGTATGCTGCCATTCTCAGCTATCCCGTGAAATTCCTCGGAATCGTGAACTGTTTTGATCGAAGTGTTGCAGCGATGAGACTGTTTACTCTATTGTGCCTAGTGATCAGCAAGGTTTCTCCGAAGGGACAAGATCCCAAGACGTGGGCAAAGAGTTTCAGGCTTGTTGAAACAACGCTTGCTACGGTTATTACACTGGGATCTACCTGATAGGATTCGAACTGTGACACATTTGCCAGCATTTTAATAGCATCTCTCGTTTCAGAAGATGTTAGATTAATACTTTAAAATCTTATTTAAAAAATATTTTATTTGGCACGGTGGAGTAAAGAAAATAAATTTAAGTATATTTGAAAAAATATGTTACATGAATTTTAAATGAATTCTAATAACAATACTACTACTACTACTACTATATATCTATATAATAGGGTGCCCAATATTGAGCCATAGACTCTCCTTTGTTAGGAGTTACTAAATCAAGTTAATTTAGTTACCTTATTTGCCCATATATGTAATGACTGGCTTGCGGTCAACATACCGACTCAATGAGACATCTACTACTATTATTACTACTACTACTACTGCTAATAATAATAATAATAATAATAATAATAATAATAATAATAATAATAATTATTATTATTATTACAATAATGCATTATATTAATTAATTAATATTAATAATCATTAATGTATTGTTATTGTTGTAAATCAATGCTAGGATGCAGCAAATATATAAAATCAAATATTGATTAAATAAATCTGTTTTTAATTAAATGGAAAACTAAAACTCTAATCAAACGGATTATTTAAAACCTCCTGATGTCGAAACAGGCCTAATTCATGATGAGATTGATATATATATATATATATATTATATATATATATATAACCTATTTTGTGTGTATATATAAAATAATGATAAATCTGTGTAATATTAATTAATGAAAATAAAAATTGAAGTAAAGTGCTGATTACGAATTGAATACTATTATTGTGATATTTATTGACTTGTTATTAAATAATAAAGCCTATTTCGAATAATGTAGGCAGTCACAACAGAGATAGATGGATTTTTAAATGAGGAAAACTTCGATTTTGCTATAAATTGTAAAAGACAAATTTGTTAGTTGCCATCATCTTCATATTTTCAGACTCTTTAGTCACGTATACAGAGACTTCTTATGCTATTGTAATGTGATAAAAGAAAAATCGGTGTACCTATATCCTATATTGAAATAGATAAACCACATATTGCAAGGTTAAGAATCATTTTTAGTCGCATTTGAACGATGATTGTACAGAGGATAGGAAATTGAGACAGTAAATATATTTAATATTTGGCGAATTATTGAAGATGAATAAAAACATAGTTTCAAAATATTCATTGACTTGAAACAAATTTTCAAATATTTGTAGTATTATCAATGGTTTATGCGTAAAAAAAACTTCAAAAAATAAATATAGTAGACCTATAACGTAGAAATTGTGAAGATTACTATACTTTACTGTGACATTTCCGCCGATTTCTTGGCATTAATGAGAACAGACAAACTTATATAATTATGAGGTATACAGTACAGGACCACGTTATTAAACTGCACGTGACGAATAACTTATTACCGGTTACATTCTCCTTTAGAGTTAACAGGATATATAAAAATAAGGCCGTCAAAAAAAATTATCTTATTTCAATGAGTTTTTGTTAAACAAACTCAACAGACTGCTATACTACTATTTAGTTCAACAATACAATATTTTAATGCTTTATTATCTGCATGCTCCATTATTAAGGAGTAATACTACATGCCGTATTGTTGATCCGTTGCGCAAACTACTGTATTTGAATTTTGCGGGCGGCGGCAGGACTCGGATGTTGCCTTTTAAGACTATAGGTATTCGAATTCGGGTCGGTCTAACTCGCAAGCGATCTCTCCAGTCGTGTTTTCTAGAAAGATAATTTTCCAGATGCGTCTGCATATCTCTTTCTAGACAGAATCGGCCTCTCGAAGTTTCAATTCGAGAGAGGACGTGACTGCTTCCAGATAGTTCTGATCCTCGTGTATAAAAAAGATGCGGGTGATCTGAACAGTCAAACACAAACCAGTCTCGTGAGAATAGTCGTGTCAGACTAGTGGACCCGGGAGTACGACATGAAGAGTGACGAACAGGAAAGTGAGGACGTCTGCGAGTGTGAGCAAGTGAACTGTAACATAAACTGTGCTGAAAGAGACTCTTATAGCACAAAATTATGTTTGTTTATATTTATAGAATTAATAATTGTGTATGAAATAAAGAAGAGTTGAGTTTTTGTGAAAACTGGTGTGAAATTAAATAAATTCGACCAGTACTAATACCACCGCCACCTGTGACAGTATTTACATATTTGTTATAAACTATTTCAAGAAAAAATCAATATTTCTATAATTGTACAGTACAAAATTATGTTTAATATTTCATTGTTTGGGAATCTTAACTTTTTATACCTTGTTACTAGTTCTGGCAATTGTCTAGTTTTTAAAACAGATTTTATTAACTTTTGTCTTTCTTGTTATAACATTTTATACTGGAATAGCAAGTGGTCTACTGTTTGATCAATGTTTAACGAAGGACAAGTGGGGTTTAGAATTATCTTAAACCTTGGCCTTATGTTGCCATGTCCGGAACCATAGTTGTCAAATTAGATGTGAAATTTATTGTAAATTTTAATATATCACTAATATTCGGAAAGAAGGATTTTGTAATGATGTCTTCGGTGGTTTGGTCACACACTACTTGCTGTTTTACAATACTCATTTCAGATAGTTCATTGGATATTACAGAAAGTGCTATTTTGTTGTAAACGTCTTACAGATCTTCGCAAGTCTGTCTGCTATACCATTATACTGCAATTATTTGTTTGCAATTTGTTAAAAGTCTTTCTATAACGTTGATTTTATAGCTTTAAAAGTTAGATACATTATCTTAAATTATATGAGAATTTCTTGAATAAACCCTCTTGTTGGTATTAAATAATGTTATTTGTAACTTGGATGAATCTTTTTAATGCTGCCCTATAAAATTTGATGAAATTTCATATACTTTTACCGCCATATCCAGATTGCTACTCTCTGAATTGCGTGTAATAAAATCAAATGGAATCGAATAACTTAAAAAAAAATTACAGATATACCGGAGCCGAGAGTTCAACTACTGATTTTCTGTTTTATAAACTGGCGCTTTATGTTGCGCTACTAAGCCAGATCAGTCAGAAATGTCTTGAACCAGACTCAAATAATTCTCTAATATCTAAGCCTACTTAAATGATGAAACCGCAATCGCTCATTTTATTGGGATCCCCAGTTCCGTAGATATGCTGATATGCTGCCTAATTCCATCTTTAGTCGCCCATTAAATTCTGCCCCGGTTTTATTGGTAAATATGAACTTGTTTTGATAACGTCGACTAATCCAATTGTGATTTCAGATGCAAAGTCTTCGTGATTCTGAAAAATGGTCTAAAACGGTAAAATTAATGGAATATCTTCTATCGGCTATGAAACAATCGCGTATGTCTTTTTGAGTAAGAAAAGTGCTAATATTAAAAATTTTGATATCGATATTTAATGTTTTACAATTCTGAGAAATGATGGACTGTGACAAGAATAGCATATCGAAATTGCTAATAGATATGAAATACTGGAATCTTCGGATGAAAATTTAGCAACCGAAGAAGAAACTGATATAAATGAAGAATGGGAGACTATAAAAGATACTATTAAAAAACAGGTAGGTTATTTAAAAATATGCAAAACAAGAAACGGTTTGATGAAGAATTTGCTAACATTTAAACAAAAGAAATCTAGAAAATGTGAATTCGTAAAATTATTTGGGATCTTTCATAGAATTCAGGAATAACATCCCGAGCACCGGTTGGATCTATCAGCTCTAATATCTGAAATTCATATTTCATTTTAATCTATTCCTATCATGATTAATTTCTTCAAACTGAGTAAGTAAAACTTCACATCTGATGATAGGTTCTATTATGAATCCCTGTTCATTTTATTTTTAAAAAATAAGGTAATAATATCCAAGTATAAAATTTGTATCTATACCGAAACAGTTTAAAAAAAAAACATTTTTTTAAGAAATGTATAATTTAGCTTTTACAGTGTGTAATAAAAAACAAGCATGATTTGATTCTCTCTCTTCAGAATTCATGTTGTAAAAATGCGCCACATATAAATTAATTAGATATTCGGTTTAAACATAACTCGTAACTTATTAATATGTTGTGAATACATCTACCCACATTCCTGAAAATCAGATTGGGTTTGAAATTGGAACGAATTCATACTTGCTTAAAATTACAGTATTTTCACTTTAAAATTGATCTTGTGACATCTATTTTGTAATTTAACCTTGCTAATCTTACAGATGTTTCTCATATTTAATATCGGCTACTTTTAATCTTGACATTCTCTTTTTATATCTATGTTTCACTACAAACTTTAAAAATCGTTTTGTTGTAATTTCGCTTGCGTTTCAATCAATATTGTATTTTTTAAATGTCTTGTTATTAAATTAAAACCAAAGAACACAATTTGAATATTCCCATGGATCATAAATCAAAACATAAAAAAAACTATAATATCTCGTTTAGACAAAACACAGGTTTCTTTTATTTATATAGTCTGAATTTTGAGTGAAAATGAATCCATGCTCTTGATTTCTTTTACTGTTCTGAGCAGAAAAAGCACGTGCAATCCTGAGTATTTACAAAGGAAAAAAGTATACACGTATAGCTAGTTATTTTCTTTAGACTTTCACCTATTTTTTTCTGAGATGCTAAAGTAATGGGTGTCGTTGCTTTGAACTGCATGTATAAGATCGAAATTGCTATTAACAATAGGCTTACCTCGAAGTTTTTAGAAGGCCTGGTCTGTGAGAGAGAAAGTAGTAAAAAGTCACTGAATTTTACCAATATCGATACTATTACTACTACTACTACTACTACTACTACTATTAATACTACTACTAATAATAATAATAATAATAATAATAATAATAATACTATCTATATAGTAATCCATTAAATGTGCTATACTCTACAATATATTCGGATCTATTTCCTTCAGTGCTCTATTTAATTACAGAGGATTAGCATGTACGAAAAATTTAATCAAACACACCCAAAAGTAAATATTGCATACGATCTTAAATATTTATTTGTATACATACTTTATGTAGAATATCATCTTGCGAATTCAAGATGCCATCAGCTTTACTTACATTAAGGTCCTGTAAAAATAAATAGCCATAGTAAGTACAATATTTAAACATAAAAAAAGTATTATTTAGACATCAATAGTATTATTATCGCAAGTGCCAGGTGGAGAGAGATTGATGGACAAGATACATCGGTTGCTTTGTATGATTTGGGAAAAACAGGTTCTTACAGATGAATAGATAGAATCGTTTATCATACCGATCTTTAAGTAAGGAAATAAAACTGATTGCAACAACTACAGGGGCATCTCGTTAATAATAATTATACCCTGATCTACCCCATGCTATTATGTCTGTAGAATAGAATAAAACGATAGAGGATTTTATGTAACCGATGAACCCTACAGAAATACCAAGTAGATCACTAGGAAAAACATGCGGACCCCCAGAGCTCAAGAGATTTGGTGTTGTGCTGCATAACGGTATTTCGACACATTCCACAGCGCTGTGGGAAAAATACCTCATCTTCAGGCACCTTACTACGTTCCTTGTAACAGCCTCAATTTATATCCCCAAATATTTTTTAATACGGTGAACAAGCTGTATTTTGTACATCATATAGGGGTATTATCCAATTTTTTTATTTGAATGATGTGTTTGATCAAATAGAGCTAGATAAATATATAAGTTCATCACTGTCCTCAGAAGAGTTTAAGACAGAGTTTTGACCCAGTTATGGGTTTCATATACTGTAGATAGAATATAATGTGTCGCTATGTCATGAATGTTCGTTCTTGTTACACGAATTGTATTATTTACATAATATGTAAACGTTTTAAGTTCTTAGCAATTAAGATGGTGCAACAATGCGTCAAGTGTTTGATTTCTTATTTCATATTTATTTATGTATTTTTAACAACTAAGCTTATATCGAGTCTGGAATATTCTGTTTATCCCGTAGACTGTATCTTCTTTTTTGTAAGTATTTACTGATTTATTATTGATACTTACAACATTATAAAATTATGTTTATGATGAAATGGGTCCCGGTAATGAAATTTCAATAAATTTGCTTTAAAGACAGAGGAAAATGAGAAAAAAAACATCGTGTTGGCCTTACTCGGAGTAAAAATTCAGGACAAGTTTCAAACACTAATAAAAAGGTTTTCCACAGTATCCAGTATCCACTCCTGTGACATCGTAGAGAAAACAAATGACAAACCCTGGAGAAGGGAATTTGTTTCAATTCCAGGAAAGCTAGTTGATTAGAGATCGCGTTAATCCACCTAGTAACTGGACGCGATTATTCGGCGCAATGTTTTCAACCGTTTCGACTTATTCGAAGAACCTACCTGCACTCTCTCTATGACCTTAATGATAAAATGAATAGGGATCATCTGCCCTGTCCAGTTTTAAAACACCAATTGTAATAAATTGGGGTAAAATTAGATATGTTAGACTGGGAAAAAATTATACAAAAATGATAAGCATGTAATAATTTGGACAAAGTGGTAAAATTATAATAATTTAAATAAAATACGTCTGGAAAAATTATATAAAATATTAAAATTTAAAATAATGATATCATATGTGATTACGAAGTAAATTCAAACATACACAGTTTAACCTAAACAGAGACTATTTACAAGCAAAAGATTAATAATAATATTCTTAAAAATGATTATCAAAATTTAAGTCCAAAATGGACACATCTGGAAGGTATAAATTATAAACCACTTGTTCAGACAGACATCTTAAGACTGTATCAGTCAGCCGACAAGTGGATCTTCCTTATCTGGGCATGCATTGCCAAATCATAAGTAGAGATCAATTTTTATATATTATAATTTTGGGGGGGAGCTTTCTCTCCCAATATTAAAATCTAAAAGTTGTAGTTTTCACTTTGGGAAGTAGAATTATAAAATATAAGTTTAACAAAATAAATCTAAAACCTTAAGCTAGAAACTTACTCTATCTCTCTAGATCACAGGTTTTTTATTTAAAATAAATCACATATTCATTATAAGTCTTAAAACAAATACTTTAATAGAAATGGTAATCTTCTAAACTGTAATAAAATTGTAAGTTTATGTTGTTGTGGGGGGGGGGGAATACACACGCAGATATATATAATTGAACATTATTTTAATTTCTAATTTAGTATCGGTCCGATATGTTACCAAAAAAAGCTCATTTTAATAAGTATCGGCGCACCATTTACGATACCAATAGAATATACAAATACTGGGAAGCGATAAGTCCGATCCCTTAATTAAGTTAAATTTCGTTTAATTTTCCTCAAGCATTTAAGTACTAGTTACTATAGTTTTGTTTTAATTAACTGTAGCGTACTTGGTTAAGGCAATGTGCTACAAGCCAGAAGCTCGGGGTTTAGGTCCCGGTGGGGTATCTTCTGGCGATAGCATGGCCTTGAAGTTGACTCACCCTCTAACTGGAATTAATATCAAACAACTGGGTTAAAGGCAGTTGTCATGCAGAACTGATATCTCGTGCCAATTTTGTAGAAAAATGGGATCCTTAACCTCTTACTACCCCAAGGGAATCCAAAGGCCTGTAGTGGGATTACTTTATTTTTTTTAGTTGCTAAGCGTTTATGTTTTAATCTTGTCTTACTATGTTAGATTTTCATTTTAACTTCTAGTTACTAGTTTACTGTTCTAATTTTGTTTATTCCGTTAAGTTTTCAATTTAATATATTTATATCGAGGGCGTATTTTGATTAAAGATGAGAGTATCTGTCTTTAAAAATAATAAATAAACAAATAATCATCCCTGAAATATTGTAAATGAAGGTATGTAACATCTTGGACGTCAAGCGACCTATTTTTAAGGGTTCTAGAGAGAAAATGTTTATTACATAAAATATGATTGTTTTTTATATCCTCTATCATTCCTGGATTTTTGTAAAGGAACGTTTCCGATGGCCTGTATAGTACAGGGAATCCATTTTAAGCGGAAACCTTTTTACAGCGTTGCAGCGGCTCTCAATTTGCCCGCTACTGTGCTTGCACCGGCGAGGAGCGTGTTCCGTTACTACTGGTAAATGAAGATAGTTAGAAGCTACAAAATACAAATAAATAACTTAGATTATTATAAAAATAGGCCTACACATAGGGGCTTATTACTCACCATTTAACTGTTTTATTATTGTTCCGGTTTATAACTAACCGCTTGAAATAAAAATCTTATTTATTTATTTAGCCTGGTGGAGTTACGGCCACGTGGCCTTCTCTTCCTCTCACCAGGACAAACATATGAAATGTAAATACAAAAAAATACAATAATATTACATACTAAACAATAAATTATCTGGTCAGAGGCGGCGGCAGAATGATGCGAAGTTTCCTCTTAAAATGGATTCACTGTACATAGAAGTAGGAATACAAACATTTTTAAAATATATTTTTCAAGAGGAATTTTACAAGGTCAACAAGTATGACAACACATTCTATAAAGTGTTTTTAATCATTAAATATAATGTAAATGTAAGAATAACTAAACATTTCACAATAATATGATTCATTAATTATATACAGTAACTATCGAGGACTCACTTTCTCACACATACTTCTCATACTGGTCGTATCAACTAGTTTTGAAGGTTTATACATTGAGTAATAGCATTGGAATGCTTGCTTTTACAAAATTAAAACGATATAAAACTCATTAGGAGGGAGTAAATACATAACCTATTTACTTCTATGTTTTCAAATCGTAATGTTCTTACCTAATTTGTGATAGTAGTGTAAAGTTCTATTATGTTGAAACGTTAGCGTTTGAAAATAGTAGCTACTTAGAAAGTCGCAAGTTCAAATTCCGCTGCCGTTCAATCTGACTAGGATTGTTTCATAATTTCCCTCACTCTTTAAGGTAAATTTGAGTTAATAAAGTAATAATCATTTCATAATTCATTACATTTTAATATAATTTACAAATAAACTAGGAACATGAATGAAGAAAACAAGTGTCTCTCAAAATAAATTTAAAAAATGATGAAACAGATGTCTTACTTTAAAAAATCGACTATATTAAGCTATAACTAATTAACTAACTAGCTCTATCGAACCCCTAGGTGCATGGCCCGCGCGGACGTAAGCTCTCCATACATTCCTATCCTGAACTAATTTTTTCCAATCACCCCCTGTATAATCTACTTCCCTCAAATCATGGTTAATGTTATTCTCCCATCTCATTATTGGTCTACCAACTGGGATTTTCCCTCTGGTTTTCCCACAAGAATCTTCCATTCACCTCTTTCATTCCCCAATCGTGCCACATGAGCTGCCCATCGCAGTCTATGAAACTCAAGTGTTCTTATTTTATAAGGCTTTCTATAAATATCATGTAGCTCAATGTTATGCAGTTTTCTCCATTCAACTGTCAGTTCATATCGCTTTTGTCCAAAAATTTACCTAAGAAACTGATTAAGCTATGCGATTTTTTTTTAAATTATTGACCTGTTAGGCCGTTTATTATTTATTATAATTTATTGCACATTGGCATTTGTATGCTAAATTTTAGAAAAAAGCTTGTTGACCCACCTCATTCTTGACTTACCTACTGCGCTATCCCTTTGGTTTTACTACAAAAGTTTCCATGCCCCTCCTTCACAGTCCATTATATATCTCATAAGTAATAACCGTTCTCTGATTTTCAACCTGACCAGATTTTGATCCGAATTGGAATATATCACCCAAACTGACCTGAGGTCGATTATGCTGGTTCTATTAATACATTATCTATCTGGTTTAGCGTTTCACTATCTGGAGACCCAAATGTATTAATTTATGAATATTCTTATGATGAAATGTTGTGCTCTTAACAATATGATTGATGTGGCAAAGTTGATTAATCCAACCCTATTGTTACTATCTTCATGAAGACTGAATTTGCCAATTATTGGCCTGAATATATCTTCCCGTTCCACTTTTGAAATTATTTAGCTGTACTAAATTAATTAAACGAATTAAGCAAAGGTTTATTCGAATTTTTAAATACAATTTCAGGACGAAAAATCTTACGCCCTTGGATATTGATTCTTTTCATCAAGATACCGGATTGTGTGAATTCGTTATAGGCCTACAACAATTGTAAAATATTACAATAAAATAATCTTGGATTTATTACAGTCCCTAAAATAAACTGATTGGAGAGAAATATAATTATCTCGAATTGATAAATTGGAGTTAATATTTACCTCCTTTCAGTTTATCTATGTAATAATCCATTTGGACAAAACGCTACTGGTCTTAGTATTCTAAATTGAGATATTTTTCGTATTTTTTAAAGATCCTAATACATGTTGTGTGTGCAAACTACTAGAATTCATAATCATATTTATACAATGTATATGTGTTATGTAATATTTCCTTGTTTTGGGTGAGAATAGATCATTCTCTTGTCGAATTCTCACACTTGGTTACGTCATTACGTATTTTAATTAACGTGCGAACAACGCGGAAGACAAGTGTGTGAAGTTCACTACGTATTGCGCATGGACTCCGGAAACTATGAAACTCAATTCATCTTTTATGAAAGACACTTATATGCTTGCATGTATTTTTAAAGACACGGCTACTGCATTAGCCTGCGCTCTGAAGCAATATTAATACAGCTTTAAAGCTTAATTTTAACGTAAGAATCCTCCTTTAACATTCGTCTTACTAAATATAAATTACATCAAGAATGTATTTAATTATATTCTCTCTTTTCGTTCTTTCTGCCCTTTTTTTTTTCTTTTTGTATACCAATTGGATTTACAAGTCAATGCCCTGGGCCGATCGCCCATCGGGAGGGAGCAGAATCTCTATACATTAGACCATACATTAGACAGACTATTTAACTCATGCCACAAATGCTAGTCAATGATCAATCACGTTTCAATGAATTTTGTTTTACAACCAATGACAGTCGTGTTTCACCTCGCTCTTTATTGATTTATTTTTATCAGCTCCTGCTTTTGTGATAAAGAAAGCTCCTCCTTTTTTAATGTCCTGAACAGGACAGAACATTATTTTTCTCCAACAAATACATTGAATATAGCAAATAATGAACAGATTCCTTGATTTTACTGAGTTTACTAAAAAAATAAATGAATAACCCGTAATGTTGATTATGATATATAGTTTGATGTGTTTCAGTATTTCTCCACTTGGGTACATTCTTACAATATTGCGATCTTATTTGGCAATAAATAATATGATCTAGTTGCAGGTGAATGAACATAACCTCACATTTCTGATTTGTTTTCAAACATCGCCGTTTACATTAAGTACATAAATATTTTAAAATAACTATAGTTAAACAATGATTTGTGAGTAACAGCTTAATTTTATTCGTTAAACAGTCCTAACAAATGCCACGAGTGATTTCCAAATTTGGAAATCACTCGTGGCATTACTTATGACAACTGACTCGCGGGCCTCTCTGGAAAAGTGGTTAGCAGTATGCCATGATCACTGTCCCAGATAACTCAGGATAATATAAAACAAGGGACACATGAGATTTAAAACGTTCTAACTCACTGAAAATCGAACTATGGTCAACGGAACGTTTTAAATATATCAAATTATCAATAATATGTGTTTAGGTTGACGGGACCTCCCCCCCACCCACACCCCATGTTCATGCATAGTTCGGTTAAGTCCCTCCACCCCCCGGCTCGGATATAATTCTACAATAATATAATTGATGGATAATATTACGGTTGATCCATGAAAAGTTTTGTAATTTCAATAATTAACTTCGGTTTTATAATTAGGACCTTCCATTTATAAATGAATAAATAAGTAAATTCATAAATAAGGATAATAAATTTATGTTATCAGACCGAGTTAAGGCATTAAGGTCTGTCTACCACTCAAACATTAATAGATCAAACTTTACAATATTTATAAACTAAGCTTAGTCCACCCGCGGTGGTCTCGAGGTAGCGTGATACCTTGTAAAGCAGAGGGCACAGGGTGCGATCCTCGGTTGGGTCAGAGTTTTTCTGGGGTTTGGATGTTTTATCGGGGTTTGTCCTCACCTGTAAGACAAATGTCAGGAAAACTTTAATTGGCCCCAACAAAACGGTCACCGAAAATTAGATGGCAATCATCATCTCCATCATTCACCAGGTGTGGAAAGCAAAGGGAAGCTACCACAGATTACAATTCCCTGTAAAGCTGCAAGCATAGCATGAAAATGCTATGATTGCAGTGAAGGACCTGCCTTCGGGCAGAATTACTATGGATGGATAACTAAGTTGCAATAAAATAAAATATTACATTGTATACCACAATATAATAATTACAATTATATAAAATGTGTTGATTTAGTCTAAATTTAACGAAAAAAAAGTAGATGATAGAATTTTAAACGAAAATTAAACTACTACTGACATGGAATAAATGTCATTATTTGAAGAAGAAAAATTAATTGGTGATTTGCTGAATTCAAAATAATCTAAAGCCAAAATTCCATGGTCCTTTCACGCTCAGGTTTGAATTTGGACGCTAATGATCTGAGTTGTTAAAGGGCGTTATTAAACAAAATACGAAGTGATTAAATGATGTTCGCATATTTAAATTGTTTTATAGAAATAAAACTAAATTAGGAAACAAATAAACCAGTTTAAATATTTGAGAATATTGTTTCATACGAAAATTAACTCGATAATAATCACAAAAAAAACTTATAAAGAGTATATCTGTCATAAAATGCATTAAAACAAAATAAAAATAAAATTCGATTAATGACATCTCTTGAAGAAAATATAGTATAAACAGTACTGTAGTCTTTATGATCTCAACAATTAGTGAAATAACTAACACATTTAGAAATAATTGATAATGATACGTAAGGTATTGAAACTTGTCTTCAAGAAATCTAAAAATATGAGGTGAGTCGTAAAAATTCTAACTATATTAATTAAAATAAATGTCATTCTGTAATTTTCCTTTAAATATTAATAACTAGCATATTATTAGCAGCAAGGGAAGAGCGACAATAACATATTAAAACTTACACCGACGTTAATCTAATGACTGAGGTCACTATAAATATAAGCCATAACTTTTTCCCCCTTCTTTATAGCAGTTTCTAAACACGGTTATTATATCCGAGATTTTAAGACGAATTTTTTATCACCGTTGAGGAAACTATTCAAGTTATATTGATACAAACGTACCTGAATAGCCCTGTCGTCTTCAAATATAATTTTAAATACTTGAGAGCTCTCGGACTGTCGTCCATCTTCAGATTCGACAAGCAGTCGACGTGCGCTGAAGTTGGATAACAGTCCATAGAGTTTACGAAGTTTAAGATTGTAGTTAAATACGACTGAGTCATTTAGGTTGGCCTACCTTTGTATCAGTACAAAATGTGTATTCTACTAATGTAACAGTATTTTAAAAAATAATTTATGCAGTGATCACTGAAGAGTATAAAAAAATTCATTAATGGGGTGATGATGTTTAGGAGTACAACAAGCCCGAAAATATTGTAAAAAGTAAAAGATCCTGAAAGTATATTTAACGTAATATAATTTTGCATGAAGATAAATATTTATGTTTTTCAACACAAAATAAAGAATGAACTTGAAATAATTGATCAACATTTGTAAGAAATATGACAAAATTACTATAAAAACAAGACTTTTTGTATAAATGAATACATTTACCAATATATACATATTTGTTGTATCTGTATACAAGACTGACTCCTAACTGTAAGGAAAATAAATATACTGTAAATCACATTCACTTATCCAAATTTAATTTTAGATTCGAAAAAAAGCTTTACTTTCAATGTTTTATTACACAGTTTACGTAAACTGTAGAATTATAATACAAATACCCTTTCCCTTTAGGAGGCACAGAGTGTTTCTTATAGGTAGGCAATTATTTAGCCCGTGGGAAGTAAGCTTATATGTTTACTTTGTAATGTCTTAGAAGGATTAAATACACCTTTCTAAGATGTAAACACCAATTGTGATGGATAACATAGATAAAGATCTAAATTAGAACTTCCAGTAACGTAATATATTGTTCTGTCTGCATGGGATTCGCTTGAAAAGGAGAAAGTATAAAATAAGACCCGATTCAGTTTCCATTCTCATTGAAATTTATATAATCTGTGAATACATATAATATAGAGTCTGATCCATGGATAAATATAAATTGCGAAGGTAGGGGGAAGGAACACCAAACAACAATTCAATAGATAGCTTATAGTCTGACTAGTCTCCTTTGACCTGTGGTTAGGAATGAGCCAAGGAAATCACCGAAGTCGGAATTTTATATTCTAAGGCAAGGATATCCTGAGACACAAAATTGAGATTTGAAATGCTTAATCCCGCCGGGAATCGAACCCGAGTCGCCGAAGTGGAAGGTATTAATTCTACCGGCCCATAATGGCGACGAAGAAGTTAAGACATATTTTCGATTCATAACAAATATCAATTTATTCAGTACAGATGTGTCCTAAAAGATCCCATAGTGAAACGCATTTCAATCTTGTTATTAAGACTAGTTTTAATATTGCATGTGAACTTTGTCCAATTAAATTAATTAAAACTTATATAATTATCTAATATTTTGAGAGAAAATAACGGTTCAGTGTACATCAATATCATTTGGAAGAAATAATTTATTGTGGTATGGGCTAATTTTAGGATGGCTAGTAAAACATGGGGGACATGTAATGATAAAATGTGAATTTAAAAAATGCTTGGTGGTCTAGGATATCCTTATACCGGTATTCGATTTGGCAGTTTCGAACCCGGTAAGGATTTCGATTTTTCTGGTGAGAATGTTTTTCTTCCGGAAAGAAATGTCAGCCCCCCGTTCTTGTCTCAAAGAGAATTCTGGCACATTAAAACAAATCTTCATCATCTTCGTCATTTTCACGATAGACCTTGTTATGCCCCAAAATTAAGAGGCTTTATAAATTCCTTGTTTATTGGATTCATAATTGATAGTGTGATAGCCGGAAATTATAGTTATCAAAAGGGCGTTATTAAAAATTAATCATTCCCTTATAAATATTTGGTTATTATAATTATTAGGGATTTTTAGACAGTTTATTTAATATAATTGCATATCCGGATGCCTTGTACCAGGCTCGTATTGGCATATTTTAATATTGGTACTGCCATGACTTTATACAATTTCAGCATGTATTATTTTGTAATTTTATTACGTAAAGTATATTAACGATTCTAGATATATTTTGAAATTTATAACTACTTTCTTTCAGATCATTTTCAGAACTTTAAGAGATACGGCAGCCTAGTTAATTAAAACTCTATGTTTGTTATAAGATTTTATAATTTAAAACAGTTTTCGACCACTGGGTATTTTCTTGTGAAAATCAATTTTTTATTTTCTCGATTGATATACTCGTATATAAATTAATTTTTTTTTCATAATTTTCACCGGGTATGTAGTTGATTTTCTAACTGTGCACATCCTATCACCTGATCAACCGAAAACATGATCGTATCAACATTAGCAGTTCCAAGTTAAACATTTTTCCTTAGCTGTGTTTGCTATTCAGTAACAGTTGCGTCCATATAGCTATTAAAAAGTTTTTTTTTAAAACAT
The DNA here is from genome assembly GCA_030220185.1 of Diploptera punctata. Taxonomy (NCBI): domain Eukaryota; kingdom Metazoa; phylum Arthropoda; class Insecta; order Blattodea; family Blaberidae; genus Diploptera; species Diploptera punctata. Next base: position 2,416,525 of record JASPKZ010003852.1, read on the forward strand.
TCATAGAAGCAAAAATATTTCTAATAGAATTATCAGGTGTAGTTGTCTGGTTTTATTGTTAGTCTCATAACACAAATAGCAAATTTAATTTTAAACACGTACAAAGAAGTCTCCAAAAGAATAGCTAACCATAAATCCAACGTGTCAGCGAAGAAAACTAAATTTTTATAAAAAAATATTTAGAAAAATAATACCAAGAGTTTGGATAAAAATATAAAATTTAGCATTTAGCGGAAATTCCTTGAAGATATAGATTTAGAAAATAACATGTCGCGTTTTTTATGTTTATAGGCCTAAGTTGTTTGGTTTAAATCCTATAGAATTACCTGAGGATGTACTAGCAAAGAATTCACATGAGGAGTTAAAGGAGGATGTAACCTATTGATTACATCCGCTTCCGTTGCACATGTGTATGGGAATATCTTCAAATTTCACAGAAAGCAACGAGAATGGAATATCTGATTTTTATTGTAAATGAAAGAGAAAGTAGCATTATAAGAAAATTAAAACTTCAACTACTAATACATAGTAGATAAAATCCGACCACACGTCTTATTTTATCACAATTCAATTTTCCAATTTAATATGTTGATACACTGCCCTTGACGTAGATAGAGATTTTCTGCATCATATTCAACTTATTACTTCAAGAAGATAACCCAGCAATCACTTAATGCGTTAATTCCGAGTTCCCATGGATGAAGACATTTTCTCATGGAATTTCAACCTGTATGGGGCCGATGCTCACCCATATCGTGACGAATTTGGGTAGTTACAATAAGTAGCTGCTCCAGCTTGAGGAAACCAGCTATAACGGCTGGGAACCCGACATGCCGATCACATGTCGCCTCTATACTGACTTAGGTGATCGCATACTTCTGTGTTTAACACATGTGGTTGTGAGGTCAGCAGTCGGCTTATAGACCATGAGTCTTTTAAGTCTTTCGCGGAATGGAGTATTTTTTATAATTGAATATATAACGTAATTGGCTGTCAGAAATTGTGTAGGTCTATACGTAAAATAATAATAAAATTAAATATATCAGAAAATATTAAGATTCAATTAAATAAGCAGTTTGACAGTGATTTTTAGTGCCTTTTTGCCTGCCTATTTTGAAATTTTTAAGTGACTAACATCCGGACTCTACTTATGACTATGATTGATGATAACGAGAGTGTCTGGGCTCGATGGTTCCGTTCGGACGGTAAGTAAGTAGTGTCGTAGATCTACGGAACGTATAATAATGTCAAGTCTGAAGTAAGACGCCTCTCAACAAAATCGACGGCCTTTTCACATCCAGATTTGAATTCCGATATTAATGGCCTAATTTAACAAAGCCAAAATGACGATATTTCATGAAAGTAGTGACTCTTGTCATTTGCCTTATAGTTGAAGGAAATATCAATGAAATGTAACATGATTGCGAATCGAACTCGTGAGAAGCAACATTGTTACCCCTAGACCACAGCGGTAGTAGCAATGTGTGTTTCGTATAATTAATTCCTCAGTATTCGTGTTTAAAATGAATTTATATTTGCCGTGTATATATTTCAACTTACAACTAATTATTTTATTGGTATTATAAACAAAACATTATGTTTCTTAACATGAAGAGGAACAGAAACGTTTGAAAGAGATGAGAAAGAAATTCCAGTCTGCAATTCACTTTATTCATTACAAAAAACTCTGATAAAAACATTAATTCAGTGGCTCAGGAAATTCGAAACCTACAACTCCTGAATGAGAATTTCATAGTTTACTTTCAAACAAACTGGATGATTGTCTTTGGCATAGATAATTTTGTAATTTAAATAATTTATGCATATGGGGTTTATTAATTATGATTACATTTTTAAAATTTATGATAATCGCACATTTATATGCTCTTATATTTTTTTATATATCTCGCCTTGATTTTCGACCTTCATTTTTGTGATGATTTGTTCTTGATTGCCTCATGCTGAGTAATACTGTAAGGCTTGCAAGTTCTTCTTCAATCGATCAGATACAGATTTGTTGGAACTGACAAAAAAGTGTAACGTATTGTATGAATGAAGGGGATAAATTACTTGCTCTATCAACACGAAATTTTCGACATCACTTCATTATGTTGGGTACACATTAAAAATAATATTGTATTTAAATATATTGAATAATAGGGACAAATGCCATATTCAAGACATAACCAAATTTATTATATATAGACGAAAATATTGGAAGGTTCATATAGAAAGAATGGAAGAAAACCGGCTTGCAAAAAGAACTAAAGAAGATAGGCCAATGGACGGGAGAAGAACAAGAGGAATACCAGCCAAGAGATGAATAGACAGTGAATGCACATCCAATACGTCTTCCTCCGAGGAGTGATTTTGGAAATAAACAGGATGAAAATCCTACAAATTAAGTTTAAGAAGAAGAAGAATAGATCTATTAAATAGTTTTCGAATATAAAATAAATTAATGCTTATTAGAGTTTGGGATGTACAGGGCATGTGGCACGAATGGGGGGTGAAAGAGGGTCATGGGAATTTCTTGTAGGAAATCCAGAGGGACAACGCCCAGTAGATAGGCCAAGAATGAGGTTAGAAATAGACAATAACTATGATTTGAGGGAGGTAAATTATACAGATGATGTTCTGGGGCAAAAGGCGACCGTCACGCAGGATTGACTATCCGGCTGACACCAAGTGCCGATTATCTAGAAAAGTGGGAGGTTTAACCTTCTCATCCCCAAAGGCTTCCTAAGGCATGTAGTGAGACCACTTCACTTTGATTGGAAAATATTAATGTATGTCCGCGCGGTCATGAAACTCCAGATTCGATAGTGTCAGTAATTATTTTATTGATCTATTTATGTTCTTTGGTACCTTATTGATATTAATATATAATTCAATTCTCAGCAAGTACAGAGTTTCCTTTTAAAGCACTTATGAGTATTAAAAAGTCTGGATTTTTATTTAAATTAAGGATTTCATCCACTTACAGTGAATACTGTTTTTATTATTTATATATTGGGGGCACGCCGTAGCGTAGTGGTTAAGGCACTGAGCTACAAGCCGGAGGGTCGAGGGTTCAAGTCCCGTTGGGGTCAGGATTTTTAAACTGACCCAAACCCTCTGGCGGCACTATGGCCCTGGGGTCGACTCAGCCTCTAACGGAAATGAGTACCAGACGCTTGTTCTGGGGTAAAGGCGGCCGTCACGCAGGGCTGACAACCCGGCTGACATCAAGTGCCGATTGTCTAGAAAAAGTGGGAGCCTTAACCTCCTACTACCCCAAAGGCCTCCTGAGGCCTGTTGTGGGATCACTTTACTTTACTTTATTTATATATTGATAATTCTGAAGAACCAAGGGAGACTGAATCATTAGTTCCATTGACAAACAGAAGACAGTATAGGGAATCAAGTGGTTACTATAACACAATAATTAAGTTTTCTTAACCAGATTCCCTTACTTCTGATCTAAAGCAGATACTCAGTTGTCAACACTAAGAGAACTCATTTTCGGATTTTATATTCAAAGAAAAGCCGGGAATAGAAATGGGCATAGAATATGATAATCGTTACACACCAGATGGTGTTATATAGTAAGGGTTACTTAGATTTATAAAATGATTATTGTTGAAAATATTTATTAGTTCTTGGAGGCCCCTATTCATGACATTTAATAAAAATAATCGAAGTTCAGGCATTTTGACTCCAACTTCTTGGCCGGGTCGGAAAATAACAAAATATGGGCCAGTAATTGCCGCAGCCGTTAAAAAAATGAATGGGTCAGAATCGAAATATTCCTAAATATCAGATGTCTTCAATTCTATATTTTTCAATATTTATATACGTTGTAACTAGGTAAGCAACAAAACAGTTAATACAAAAAAAAATTTAGCATAATATTAAATAATATCACCAAAGTATATTACTCTTACTCATAATATTTTTAGTTAATGTAGACCTATGGATTTTAAACTTAAAAATGCGATAGCAATATATTATTTCAAAAGGAATGTCAAATTAATTTTAGGTACCGAGAGATCATTTGAAAGTGTGCCTTTCAAATTTTGTTTTCAAGGTAAAAATCCCTCTCTGAAAAAAAAAAAGCCGTGGCGGGAAAACAGAAATTTTAAATGATTGCCCGGCATTGTTTGTTATGTTTCCTTATAATTTAAACGATGTCATAATCTAGACTTTCATAATATTTATTGTTATCTATTTTAACAGCCGAGAATGATACTATTTATTTAACTTTTTTTTAAATTTCCTAAAGCAAATATAATGGTGAATAATCTGAGCGTATTGATTAACAATTAATTATTTTTATTATTTGCAGGATTATCGCGGCTCTGCTATGCTAATACGACACACGGCGGCCATATTGGTCGCCATTATAGGATATTTCACACCGACACTTTCTCAGGTAAGTGAACAGATGCAATGTTTATAAACCCTTAACAATTGATTGGGATCGGTAGATTTACAAGTGAAAAGTGAAAGTTGTGGGAAATGTTTGGTACACCTTCTCCGACGCAATCTTGGGAGATTATTGTAAGTAACATTGTATTTTAAACTAGAAAGCGTGCATATGGAGAATGTCTTAATACTATATTTTACACAGATAATATTATGTACATAAGTAAGGTGTGAAAAATATCTCTGATAAAAACAGAAAGCATGCTTTCATCATGCGGACAAAAAGTATATCTATTAACATCTTTCTGATGATTAACATAGACTATAGTATAAATAAGAGTCGGCCGCGCTGCCTCTCATCCCGAGGGTCGCGGGTTCAAACCCGGCCGAGGTCGGTGGATTTTATTTTTAGGATAGAAAAATCCAAGGAGCAAGTTTTCCGGGAGGGACTTTAAACCGTAGTTCCCGAGTCTGAAGATTTTCAGCCCTTAAAAATCCTTAAACCTGAATAAAAAGGTCTCTAAGCAAAATTTACCGACCCGAACATCTTAGTTGAGTCGGTATGTTGACATTATGACATCTATAGGCGAAAAAGGTTACTACAGTAACTTGGTCTATTAACTCCTAACAAAGGCTATGGCTAAACATTGGGCCATGGCATTATAGGTACAGTAGATATTATAAATAAGAAAATTAAATTTCAACAGGCCTACATTAGCTATAAATACTTTTATGGCACAACACCTAATAAAAAACAATGGCAAATGAAGTGGTTGCTGTTAGTAGTATAACAGTACAGGAAGTGACGTAATCTCTAAATCATAGCTTTTATTATTTTACTGGATGTCACTATTTTTCAATATTCAAGTAGCTACTTCGTTATCTAGAGGCTAATTGGATACTGTTTCAGACCTTATAGGTACACTCAAAGAAAAATAATGTTATGATATGATCGGGAATCAAACCGAGAGCTTGGGATGCCAGTCAGTAGAATCGCTAAAAGTTACACGACGGAGACTGTCTTTAAATATTAATACACATAAGAATAATAGTTTAAAACATATATTTTACTTCATAATGTTACAAAATACTAATCCTTGTATACCGTAAGGTAAAAAGGGAGTTATCAAGTATTGGATAAATAAAACAAATATATATGCATTGAAAACAATACTGCAAAAAGAGGAGGCATTCTGTTAAAGAGTTGTATAAACACAGATAGTAAACTTAATTACAATAAATCACATTACAAAGAACAAAATATATTTTGAAATTATTAAATTATCATCATATACTGGATTTTTATGCCCTTAAAAATGCATCGACCCGACAGGATTTTATTTAAATTTGATCATAACTACAGAAGTCAATTTGTAAAATTTGATACTTAAAATTTTTCCGGTATAGTCATAACATAACTATAATAAAAAAATCTTAGAATTAGTTTTAATGGCAGCATCTTGGGACAAGAGTGAATGCTTCTGATTGCTTTCCCATGAGACCGCTATCGCGTATCGTGGATATATTTCTTATTTAAGCAAGGCTACAGAGTTTAGAATGGGGACCACTCAAGCCTCGTAAGGAAAATGAATATCCACTTGAAATGAGACATAGTGAAATTCGATTAAAAACTAAAACTGAGGTTGAGACACTGCGTAACACGAATCATGTAACACCTTCTGTCGTATTAGGCAGTGACAGCAACCGATTAAGTTGCCTAGCCTCTTCGGAGCTATTGTTCCATGGACAAAATTTAAAGTATATTAGTTTTTAAAGCACACATCTATTTTAAGATAAATTACAATAGATTCTCTTAACTTTCAACATTCCTAAATAAATACAGTAATGGAGTTCTTAGGTCATTTTGTGCAAATCAATGTAGGACTAAGCTTAGTCTCAAGTAAAAAGTAAGCTTATTCATGCCCGGCTTAATGGCAGGTCGATGGATGAGATGAATCCCTCTATTCTTGAAAATAAGTGATGTCGGCTGACATGAAATGGAACGAAATGAACATGGGTATGGAGAAGTGGTGGAATGAAGTGTTTGACAGAGGAAAAACGACAGAAACTTCGAAAATAACCTGCCCTGCTTCCATTCGTTCACTACGAACCCCCATGGAGTAACCGAGACGCTAACTAGGGACCTAGAGGAGTAGGGCGAGTGTCCAATCATTTGCATCACAGAATTGCTTCAAATGTACACTAAAATATACCTTAATAATATCTTAAAAACAATATGATTAAACTTAGGTAATAGTAATAATAATAACAATTGTTCCTAGTGACACCATCATCTTAAATGACTCATAGGGGTACGTCATGTCCGTGCATCGTTCCCATGATTTTTCTTTGCTTGTCTATTTCAGTCCATGAGCAAACTCTTATGCACGTGTGGCTGTAAATAACTTTTATGTCTTTTTGTACAGCAGGATTACTCCTTAAACAACAATTATTCTTTAATCTATGAAGTCATAACATACAAACCTGTATATTTTACGGAAGCCTGTAAAGCTTGTGAGAAATGTAAATTTACCTATACTTTTAATTTGCATTTGATGAAGTTTTAAAAATGGCTTTCTCCCCTGGCATTGGCAGAATTGTAATCCATTTCTTGGGTTGGGGCACCTGGAAGGCGGAGTTACGTTACCCCGATGATATCCAACTATAGTAATTCTGCCCGAGGGCAGGTCTTTCACTGCAATCATAGCATTTTCATGCTATGCTTTGCATATTTACTAGGGAATTATAGGTGTGGTAGCTTCCCGTTGCTTTCCACACCGCTGAATGATGATGATGATGATAATGATAAAGATGATAATGATGACCGGATGCTTTTCGGGGACCTTTGGGCCCTAAGCATCCTGACATTTGTCTTACAGATGAGGAAAAACCCCGAAAAAACCTCACCCAGGACCCTGTCCCGACAGGGAATCGAATCCTGGGCCCGCTGCGTGACAAGGCAGCACGCTACCTCGAGACCACAGCGGCGGACCCCGATGATATAATGAGTGATAAATGATAATGAAGAGCCAGGAGAGGCCTTAATCTAAACTTAACCTAAATTCCAGACCATGGGCAACCACAGGAATGATTCCTTCTTTTAAGAAAAAAATCTTATTGTCGAACCCGGGACCCCATGAACAGTAGTCAGAAACGTTGACCATTAGCCCATGAGTCTAGTAATGTTGTAAATCTAATCTACAAAAGGAACCTAAAACTTATCTTCTCTTCCGAAAGAAGCCATACATCTTTAAGAATCCGTCGACATCGGCGGGTTTGAACCCACGAATCTCGGAAATAGAGGCAAATACGGCAACGAATAGTTCACGAAGAATGGCTCTAGTGATTTACCTATACCTTGTAATAACACAAATGTAAATATAACATGTTAAACATTATTTAATTAAATTTATAAATACATAAATTGAATATTTCATAGTTGATTGCAATAGTTCAGTGGTAGCAGACTTGTTAATATGAACAAAGACTGCTAGTTAAAATATCATATAAATATGCCAATTATAATTGTGAAATTTGTAATGGCCACATTAATATCACGTTTTGGAACGAAATTCACAATTTAACCATTCATGGTCTTGAATTTCTATAATTTAAATGTTTCCATGAACGTTGACCGAATTCGAGCATGCGATCCTCGAGATCTTCGGTTGCCCAGTCGGACACTCTACAGGGAGATTAAGAAGGTCGATTAAACACTATGTTAAAACAGTTTTGAGGAACTAAATATTTTTTATAATATTAAATCACACTGAGAAATTGGGACTGGAAGTAAGTATCAATAAAACTAAATAATATGGTCACATATAGAAATACATTATATAATGGAAATGGAAAGCTAATGACAAATGAGGGAAATGTTGAAGAAGTGGCTGAATTCAAATATCTAGGAAGAATAATCACAAATAGGAATGAGATGCACAAAGTAATTAAACAAAGGCTCAATTCTGGAAATGCGTGCTATTATGCATTACAGGGATTCTTGGCGTCCCAGCTCCTTTCAAAAACGATTAAACTGAAAACATATAAAACTATTATTCTACCAGTTATTTTATATGGATGGGAAACATGGACTCTTCCTTTAAGGAAAGGAGATTACGAGTATTTGAGAATAAAGTTCTTAGGAAAATTTTTGTACATTACTCCTATTTTTAAAAAAGGTGATAAAAAACTGTGTTCCAATTACAGAGGTATAAGCGTTATACCTTAAACAGCTAGGATTTTTAGTAAAATTATAAATTTTAAACTTAAGGAGATAAAAGATAACTTAAGAGAAGAACAATGTGGATTCCGGAGTGGAAGATCATGTATTGATAATATTTTCTGTATTAGACAATTACAAGAGAAAATCCTAGCAAAAAATAAAGAACTACATATGGCCTTTATTGATTTAGAGATGGCATATGTTAGTGTACCTCGACAATTGTTATGGATGGCAATGAGAAATATGAATATCTGTAATAAATGGATTAATATTGTTAGGAGGATCTATAGTAATACAAAAGCTAAAGTAAAAATACAGAATAATTTAACAGAGGAATTCACAGTAAATAAAGGCCTTAAGCAGGGATGCAGTTTGTCACCAATCCTTTTTAACATTTATTTGGACCAGGCTCTTAACTTGTGGTATAAAAAATGTTCTGAAATGGGTATTCCTATAGGAGGAAAAGTACTGCATTCATTGTTGTTTGCAGATGATCAAATAATTTTTGCAGGGGATGAAGATGATATGAAATATATGATAAATAAATTAATGGAAGAATATAAAAAATGGGGACTGAATATAAATTTACAGAAGACAGAATATATGTGTTTGGGAAAGGATGTGGATGACCTCATACTTGAAACAGGGAAAATAAAAAAATGTGAATTTTTTAAATATCTTGGGTCAATAATTACAAGTTTCGGTACCTATGAGAGAGATGTACAGGCTAAAATTGCAATGACAAAAAATGCAACTAAGACATTACATGGAGTAATTTGGAACAAAAATATTACAAAGGAAAATAAAATGAAAATTTATAAGAGCATAATACAGAATATTTTTGTCATATGGAAGCGAAACTTGGTCTTTGACGGAATTACAAAAGAATAAAATTAGAACAGTTGAATTCGATTATTTTAGAAGAAGCCTCCAAAAAACAAGACAGGATAAAATAAGAAATGAATTCCTTTGGAGAGAAATGAAGGTCACCACATCTGTTGTTAAGAGGATTGAAAATCAAACGCTTAAATGGTATGGCCTTGTACAAAGAATGGAAAATGAAAGATGGACAAAAAATATATACCAATGGTCACCCCCTGGAAGAAATAAACGTGGTAGACCAAGATGGAAATGGAAAACCTACGTCAGAACAATAATGGAGGATAGGAATTTGGAAGAGGGAGATTGGAATGATAGAGATAAATGGAAACTGAAGACGACAAACCTATAAGTGGGGGAAAGCCGAAGAAGAAGAAGAAGGAAAATTTTTGGACCAAAGAAAGATTAACAGACAGATGAATGGAGATGACTTACATAACAGTGAACTACCGGTCTTTATAGGAAGCCAGATATAAAAAGAACAGTTAAGTCTCGTAGACTGCGATGGGCAGAACATATGTCACGAAGGGGAATGGAAGATGTGCATTTAAGCTTCTTGTAGGAAAACCAGAGGGAAAACGCCCAGTTGGCAGACCAAGAATGAGGTGGGAGAATAACATTAACTATAATATGAGGGAAGTAGATTATACAGGGAATGATTGGAAAACATTAGCTCAGGATAGAGATTATGGAGTGCTTATGTCCGCGCAGCCATGAACATATGGGTTCGATAGTGCCAGTGAGTTAGTTAGTTAGTTAGTTAATATCAAATTTAACATTACATAATAAAACATACTTAATTACTTGTAAACTATGATTCAGTTGGACTTCAAAAAAACTCGTCCTTGAAAATATAATTTATTAATAACTTACTCAAAATAGTAGTGTAGTTGCTTAAGTAGGTGAACTATAAGCCCATTAAACTGTAATAAGTATGTTACGTATGTTTTCAAAGAAAATAAAGTTTATGGAAATGAGTATCCACTTAAATGACACTAAAATAATATATTCCATTACCTCCTTACATGTTATGTGTATATCCGTATACATTACAACGTATTACACGCTTTATATTAGTTTGACCTGTATCTATCTATCTATCTATCTATCTATCTATCTATCTATCTATCTATCTATCTATCTATCTATCTATCTATCTATCTATCTATCTATCTATCTATCTATCTATCTATCTATCTATCTATCTATCTATCTATCTATCTATCTATCTATCTATCTATCTATCTATCTATCTATCTATCTATCTATCTATCTATGTAACGGAATCTTTCAACGCGATTTTCAGCTACTTAAAATCATTGGATCGACTTGAAACTTTGTATACTTGTAAAAGACCCGTGACAATACAATACTTTCATATTTTGTTTCTAAAATCCTGGCCACAATCATCAGAAAATAAAAAAAGTATCTTTGTATCTATGTAACGGAATTTTTGAACACGATTTTAACCTACTTAGAAACATTGGATCGACTTGAAACTTTGTATACTTGTAAAGGACCCGTGACAATGTAATATTGTCATATTTGTTTTCTAAAATCCTGACCAGAAACGTCAGATAATAAAAAAGTATCTTTGTATCTATGTAACGAAATCTTTGAACACGATTTTCACCCACTTAGAAACATTGGATCGACTTGAAACTTTGTATACTTGTAAAGGACCCGTGACAATGCAATAATTTCATATTTTGTTTCTAAAATCCTGGCCAGAATCATCAGAAAATAAAAAAAAATGAAAACTGGTATAATAGGTTGCGGACTTGTCGACTTTTTAGCCAATCGTTGTAAGAGCTCAGTTGGTAGAGCGATGAACTCTAGTGGTATATAATTTCAGTAATCCATAGGTCGCTGGTTCAAATCCGGCTGAGAGGTTTTTTTTTTAGAAGAGTATTACTTTTAGCTCATACTACAATAATATCGAATTTAAAGATATTTACATTTTTATCTTATTCTGTAAAATATAATAAATAAAAAAATAAATAATAGTTTTAAAAAACTAAAACAACTCGCTTTATTAGAATACCGAACTAAAAAAAATGAAAAATAGTTTTAATTTCCAACACGCTTGGGATAAATAATTTACCATCAAAAGCGTGGAGTGCATTTTATGATTTTTACATTTTCTGTATAGAGACTTTACTTTTACCAATATCTGTTTATTATCAAATATATTAATCGATAATGAGCACCCCACGCTTTTGATGGTAAAAATTATTTATCCCAAGCGTGTTGGAAATTAAAACTATTTTTCATTTTTTTAGTTCGGTTTTCTAATAAATCGTGTTGTTTTAGTTTTTTAAAACTATGATTTATTTTAAAAGAATTTAACATAATGGTTTAATGTTAAGACATACCAAATCTTGGTAAATGTGACCGGACAAATGTGCAACACAAATAATTTTTGCTAATATGGCTTAAAGTTTTGATACTGACACGATACCCTCAGATAAATAGAGCATATTGCGTAATTTTCACCACACACATTTCTTATAGTCAAATCGACTTAACTTTGATATCTATAGAGAAACATTGACATTCATCCACATTGCTCGGTTTTCTACCTATTTAGCTGAATTATTATTAAGGCAAAATCTTTTAATGATTAAATATTTCATAGCATACATTTTAGGACTCAGAGCTTTCCAAAATGGACACCATACAAACCTCGGGTGTTGTAAAATTCACAAGTGTAAATTAAAAATAAATTTTAGTTCTTTTTTTTTGTATAACATAATGAATTATGTATGTAATAAATAATAATGGTAAACAAACTGTCAAGTGAAATATTTTTGTAGGAAGATGCCGTCATGAAATATTGGAAAACCACTGTATTTAAGTTCATGGCACCAGCAACCAGAAAATGTACAGACAGGGAATTTGGCAGGTCGTGAAAAGTTAGTCCCTTTTTGTGCCTGTTTGATGGAGTGGTACATACATACACACGGTCAGATTTGGCATGTAGCGAATGTAGCCTATGTTACATATATGCTTTGATATATGTGAACCGAACTTAGAAAAAATCACCATCCAGGGGAATCGGCGTCTAGTGCTGCAAGTGTTCCCAGTGTTAACACTGTTACCATGGCAACGATAAAATGTCAATAACGTTATTGAAATAATATAGGCCTACAAGTTTTCATGTTTATTATTTTTTGCTTGTGTCCACCGCTGTGGTCTCGGAATAGCGTGCTGCCTTGTCACGTAACGGGCCCGGGTTCGATCCCCGGTCGGGACAGTTTTTCTGGGTAAGGTTTTTATCGGGGTTTTTCCTCACCTGTAAGACAAATGTCAGGAAAACTTTAAGGCCCAAACGGTCCCCGAAATCATATGGTCATCGCAAACATCATCATTCATATTCGTCTTACGTTAAGCTTAGGATTAGGGACTCTCCTGGCGCACCATTATCATCATCATCATCATCACCCATCATATCATCGGGGCAACGTAACCCCGCCTTCCAGGCGCCCCAACCTCAGAAGTGGGTTACAAGTACGCCATGCCAGGAGAGAAACCAGGAATGTCGAAAGACAAACCTGGGGCATTTGAAAAAAAAATGCTTGTCTAGTAAGTTTAAATGAGTTAACGTACTGAAATATGAATTATTGTCTAGCGTATATTTCTCAATTTAAGCACTCTTTATTAAGGTGTAATTTTTACGTCAAATAACACATTAAAACTATTTAACTGGTATAGTAATTAAAATGTGTTCAATTCCATTGACTTAGTTTAACATTCTATCTTATAGGTACTTTTTATATGCCACACGTCACTCGGACAAAATTTGTTGCAATATTAAAAATAAAGGAAATGGTGATTATATGAGAGCATAACATAATTGAGTAAAATTACGAGATAAACCTCTCTATGCAAAATGATCTGATCGAAAATATAATGATGGTCAAATAGATGAGATGTAATATTATCCCTAGGCCACAGGGGCGGTAAAATTGTTCATGTTAAGAACCGTTCTTAAGTTAGAATATAAGATACTTGTTCTCAATGAAATGTTACAATGTCCTCGGGCATACAGGTGGCCATTACATGACCTAAACTCTATTTGAACTCGATAAGAATGTTGTCTGGCCCTTCCTGCATATAACGTAATGAAGTTTCGGATAAGATGATTCTTTTATTCGAGCTTCCTCAGCATATTCTTAAAGTATAACAGAGTTTATCCAAAATAAAGATGACATTTTGGATATTTCCCTCAAAATAACCCAATGTTAATACTTTCGTTAATGACAAGAAAATATTTAGAAAAATTAACTATTCGCACTAACCCTCCATGGTATCTTTACCTTGTCGTGGTGGAGTGGCTTGCGTGCTTAAATGATCCTGAGAGCTATGCCGGCGGTAGCATTGCTGCCGATAGGGTTACCCATGCCGGACTGGTCGAAGGTGATAAGCCAGACGAAAAAAGTACCTTGGGCGAAAGAGTGACGATCTTTCACCGTAAAAATACAACCGTCAAGAAATGCGGACATGGGTTCATCTGGGGTAAAATTTTCCGGAGGTCAAATAGTCCCCCATTCGGTTCTCCGGGCGGGGACTACTTCAGGGAACCCATGCCAAAGGCTCAAACACAGGGACATGTTCCTAGGAACATGGAATGTTAGGACTTTATACAATAGTGGGGCACTAGAGATATTAACGCGGGAACTAGATAAATCGCCCTTGGATATAGTCGCTTTACAGGAAATTAGGTGGCCAGGAGAAGGTAGTCAGGAATCAGGAACCTTTGCATTATTCTATGGGGGTGCAGAAAGACCTGCATTTGGAACGGGTTTTTTAGTCAGAAGGAGGATCCTATCCGCTATCCGAGATATTAAGTTTGTTAATGATAGGATATCATACATAATTCTAAAGGGTAAACGACATGATTTTATAATTGTAAATGTACATGCCCCCACAGAAGATAAAGATGACAAGATCAAGGATGAGTTCTATGAAGAATTAGAATGCTTATTTGATAGCCTTTCACGATATCATATGAAAATTGTCTTAGGAGATTTTAATGCAAAAGTGGGGCGGGAAGATATATTCAAACCAACAATAGGCAAATTCAGTCTTCATGAAGATAGTAACGACAACGGGGTTAGATTAGTCACATTTGCCACATCAAAGAATCTGATTGTTAAGAGCACAACATTTCAGCATAAGGATATTCATAAATACACCTGGACGTCCCCAGATGGAGAAACTCGGAACCAGATAGATCATGTATTAGTGGATAAACGCTGGCACAGTAGCATCATTGATGTTAGATCAGTTAGAGGGACAGACTGCAATTCGGATCATCATCTGGTCAGAGTGAAAATCAGACAACGGCTATCGCTTATGAGAGGAACGAATGCTAAAGATGATTCTGTAAAATATGAATTAAAAAACTTGAGAAATGATGAAATGCGGCAAGAATACCAAATCAAAATTGCTAATAGATTTGAAGTACTGGAATCTTCAGATGACAATGTGGCAAACGAAGAAGAACCTGATATAAATAAAGAATGGGAGGCTATAAGAGATACTATTAAATTGTCAGCATCAGAAAGCATTGGTTGTTTAAAAAAGAGGCAAAACAAGAAATGGTTTGATGAGGAATGTGCCGACATTGTAAAGAAAAGAAAACTAGCAAAAATTAAATGGTTACACGAGCCAAATGAGGTAAATTTAGAGCAATTGGGTAGTATTAGACGGGAAACCACTAAGTTACTAAAGAGTAAAAAGAGGGAATATTTGAGAGAGAAGATTAATGATCTTGAAATGAATGCAAAAAATAGGAACATTAGAGAATTATATCAGGGAATTAGTATAGAGAAGAAAGGGTTTCAGGCTAGAACAAACATAATTCGAAATGAAAATGGGGATATGATTGCAGATTCTAGGAGTATATTAAATAGATGGAAAAGTTACTTTAATCAGCTATTAAATGTACATACAGAACAGGACATTGAGGAGGATAAGTTACAGACAGCAGAAATGCTAGTCGCAGAGCCAAGTGCATTAGAGGTTGAAATGGCGATTGAAAAATTGAAGATGTATAAAGCATCAGGTTCAGATGAGATCCCAGCAGAACTCATAAAATCAGGAGGAGAAAAATTGATGGACAAAATACGCTGGTTGCTTAGTATGATTTGGGAAAAAGAAGCTCTTCCAGATGAATGGAAGGAATCAATTATCGTACCAATTTATAAGAAAGGAGATAAAACTGATTGCAACAACTACAGGGGCATCTCATTACTTTCAACTTCATACAAAATTCTTACAAATATATTAGTAAGCAGACTTACTCCCTACATTGATGACATTCTAGGAGATCATCAATGTGCATTTAGAAGAAGAACAGGTCTACAACAGATCAGATTTTTAGTATAAGACAGATTTTAGAAAAGAAATGGGAATATAATGGCACTGTACATCAACTATATGTAGACTTCAAAAAAGCATATGATTCAATTAAGAGGGAGAAGTTATATAGTATCCTGCTGGAGTTCGGAATTCCTAAAAAGTTAGTTAGACTTATACGAATGTGTCTAAATGGCTCAAATAGTAGGGTGCGTGTAGGCAAACAGTTTTCAGACACTTTTGAAATCCAGAATGGGTTGAAGCAAGGAGATGCACTATCTCCTCTACTATTTAATTTTGTACTAGAGCATGCCATTAAATCTTTAGAGAATGAGGAAGGCTTACAACTGAATGGTATTAATAAGCTGTTAGTTTATGCTGATGATGTAGTACTATTGGCCGATAGCGAGGAGATACTAAAGGCCAACACGCACACACTATTGAGTAACACTAAGAAATTAGGACTGGAAGTAAATATCAGTAAAACTAAATATATGGTCACAGGTAGAAATTCAGTATATAATGGAAATGGACAGCTAATGACAAATGAGGGAAATTTTGAGGAAGTGGCTGAATTCAAATACCTAGGAACAATAATCACAAATAGGAATGAGACGCACAAAGAAATTAAACATAGGCTCAATTCTGGAAATGCATGCTATTATGCATTGCAGAGACTTTTGATGTCCCAACTCCTTTCAAAAAACGTTAAGCTGAAAATATATAAAACTATTATTCTACCAGTTATATTATATGGGTGCGAAACATGGACTCTTACTTTAAGGGAGGAAAGGAGATTACGAGTATTTGAGAATAAAGTTCTTAGGAAAATTTTTGGACCAAAGAGAGATGAACAGACAGGTGAATGGAGAAGACTACATAACAATGAACTACATGGTCTTTATAGGAAGCCAGATATAATAAGAACAGTTAAGTCTCGTAGACTGCGATGGGCAGGACATGTTGCACGTATGGGGAATGAAAGACGTGCATGGAAGCTTCTTGTAGGAAAGCCAGAGGGAAAACGCCCAGTTGGTAGACCAAGAATGAGGTGGGAGAACAACATTAACTATGATTTGAGGGAAGTAGATTATACAGGGAATGATTGGAAAGCATTAGCTCAGGATAGGGATGTATGGAGAGCTTATGTCCGCGCGGCCATGAACCTACGGGTTCGATAGTGCCAGTGAGTAAGTAAGTAAGTAACTATTCGCACTAAAGGCACTCGGTGTAAGTAAGGGATTAAAGGCTCCACCTTTATAGACAATCGACACTAAATGTCAGCTGGGTTGTCAACCCTGCACGATGATCGTCTATATCCCCAGAACAAGCATCCGGCACTCATTTCTGATAGAGGTTGAGTCGATCCCAGAGTTACGATGTCGCCAGAAAGTTTAGGGCAGCTTAAAAATCGTGACCTCCAGCCTATTGCCGTAATCAACTACGGTTATGGGGTGCATCCAGGAAACATTTTAGGGTTATTAAACCTGAAGGCTACCATCCGGATGCTGGCCTCACATCTACTTTTCACTTAAAGAGGTGAATGAACATCTAGCCAATGCAGAGATAACATGTAGTCAATGTCCCAGCAGTTACGTAGCCGCTACTTATTGTAGCTATCCTATTTCCTCACGATGCAGTATCCATACCGAATCCTTACTGATGGAAATTCCATGAAAATTTCTTCCCTATGGAGATTCCAAGCAGCGCATGACTTCTAGCTCTGCGCCAAGGTATAATGCCTTAAATCACTCGGCTGTGACGCGGGGCTATTTTTTAGTGTTAGTCACTATGAAATTCGAAGAAGTACGAATACATTTTTAAAACGCAGTTATAATTAACAGAAAGAGTTTCTTCTTTACTCTAAGAGTGAATAATAACTGAAAAGTTCATGGTTGTGTGAAACATTAGATAAATAAATAAACAAATGTAGCGTAGTGGTTAAGGCACTGCGCTACAAGCCGTAAAGGCGAGGGTTCAAGTCCCGGCGGGGTCAGGATTTTTAAACTGACCCAAAACCTTCTGGCGGCAGTTTGGTCCTGGGGTCGACTCAGTCTCTAACAGAAATGAGTACCAGACGCTTGTTCTGGGGGCAAAGGCGGCCGTCACGCAGGGCTGACAACCCGGCTGACATCAAGTTCCGATTGTCCAGAAAAAATGGGAGCCTTAACCTCCTACTCCCTAACAGCCTCCCGAGGCCTGTAGTGGGATCACTTTACTTTTAATAAAACAGCATGCACTTCAGTTATGTCAGATATTTTTTTTTATTTGTTTATGCTTGCAATTTTTCATTCCATTATAATAATCTTAATTAAAATAATATTAGTTCATTCTACTTTAATATATATATATATATATATATATATATATACTGTTATATGAACTATGGTTTCATTTGTGATTAAAAGTATAATAAAATATTATAGAAAAAAGTTTTAATGAAATAAAAAATAAATATTTAACGCCCAAGAATTAGAAATTACAACACACAATTATTTTTATGTAGTTTAATGCATACTTTGTTTATTAAATATCTATTTACGTTCTCTCAATAAATTTGATATTACATTTTTTTAGCTTTATATATTTATAAAATGCTGTAGCATGGTGAATTAAAGAAAAGTAAGTTTGTGCAATGAATTTAAAAAAACAATCTAAACGATATGATCTCTCATTATCTTTCTTCCTTCAATTTAATATCACTATAAATAACGAACATTATGTACACTGATAGTAACAATTTTCCAAGTTGGCTCAGTTACAGTACTATTCTCAATATTTTATAAATAAAAATTGGCAATAAACAAATGTAACAATTGCATTAAAAAAACTTAAATTAACTCATTTAATTGTTGCATCACTTTTTATCTTAAATGATGTTCAATATTAGTATTCGAAAAGTCTCAATTCAAATCGCAGTGCAGACCAGACAAATATGTTTTTAATAAATTATAATTAAATGATGAGTATTAATTGTTTCACTACTCTGAACAATTTCAACATTAATAATCATTATAAAATATTAAATTTAATTAGTGAGATTTTACACAAAAATATGACTTTTCACGACAATATAAACACATTGCCTACTATATGTATTTATGGATTGTTTTTTTTTTCTGTTATTGAATTAAAGGATCATTTTTAATGTAGAATATAGAATTTAATTTAATTTAGAATATAGAGTATAAACACATTGCCTACTATATGTATTTATGGATTGTTTTTTTTTCTGTTATTGAATTAAAGGATCATTTTTAATGTATTACGTCTAGAGGCAAAGGCGCGATGATAGAAAATATGAAACGATAGGTTAAGAGAAGAGGTAAAATTGAGAAAACACTAACAGAGGCAACTGAAGCTGGTTTGAGCACGTATGCCGCATGTCAGGGAAAAAATTAATACTGGAATTTCGGAAAGTCCATGTAATTAAAATGAACAGCAAAAGTTGTATCCTTCATGTTTCCTTTAAACCATATGCTTTCTCTTGAGTCTATTAAAGTTCTGGACTTTTATTACATGGTTAATAGTAATGAATTTCTGTTAGTTCTCAGGCTATGCTATAATTTGGATGCGTGATAATCTAGTCACTTTAGTACTTCCGCGTCTCACTCTGATGAATTTTCTCGATTTCAGTTTATTCCACGTTAATCAACCTTCACTTATCCATTTAATTACATCGTTTCCGTATAACGCACACGAGCGAAGGAATTTACTTACCATCTTGAGCAATGGCCGCCTGTTTTACGCTTTCTGATTGTTATATTGGTCATTGTTCCGGTCATTCTATTCCGAATTACCGTACTCGTAAAACAATAAAATTAGATGTTCTTCCTGATTTGAAAATGTATCAGTTTCATTCCAGGAAGTTAGTTGACTTTAGTAATCACTAACGTCAATTTGTTGAAAAAATTGACCAATTATTGATAACTCCATATTGTGTCAAAAACTATATGACATTCAGTGACACTTTAGTTACTAGGTAACAAAAAATGTACTCTATATTCTAACAAAACACTAAATACGCTATCAAAACATAAAATGTAGGTAATGATTAAAGTGTATTTTACGTTTTGTTGAACTTACATTTTATGTTTTGATAGCGTATTTAGTGTTTTGTTAGAATATAGAGTATATTTTTTGTTACCTAGTAACTAAAGTGTCACTGAATGTTATATAGTTTTTGACACAATATGGAGTTATCAATTATTGGTCAGTTTTTTCAACAGATTGACATTAGTGATTACTAAAATCAACTAACTTCCTGGAATGAAACTGATATCATTAAAGTTTAATGATAAAACCTATAAATTGCAGAATACAACAACAATGTTTGTTGATTTATTTTTCCAAAGCCCAAATTACTCTTCCTCTAAACATATAGTTTCCGCAATAAATAAAATTCAATAAATATACTAAACAGTAACTCGCTGCTCTTAGCCCTTCGGTCGTGTTCTAACTTGAGAATCTCGTTACTAAACCTCTGCATTTGTAACTATAATGATCGTCTAAATAACTATTGGGAATCGGTAAACTACTGAGAGATCATTTGAAAACGATGGTAAAAATCTCTAACAAAAGAATATCGGAGTGATAGTAAAAAAAAAAACTCACTCTTCGGTACTAATAATTGCACGGAGAGGAAGGACTGATTTCAAATATCACTGTCTGGTCAAATGATGTTTTATGCCGTAGGGCGGTAGCGGAAAGTCAGTTTATAATGGTATCCCGATGAACACAAATGTATAATTTGATACAATATTTATTTTATTATTTCTTAAATATTATACCGAGACGTTTGGTCATATCGCGTTTAGGTTATTTGATTGTGACATAATGTATGCTAGGTGAACAGTGCATGATGATTATATATTTTTTTTTGTTGAAAATAGAACTTGTATTTATTTTATTCTTATTGATATTACCAGCCTCATGGACTAGTGGTCAACGTCTCTGACTACTGTTTATGAGGTCTGGGTTCGAATCCCGGTCAAACCATACAAATTTTTCCTTAAAGGGGTGGTTGCCCATGATTTGGAATTTAGGTTAAGTTTAGCTTAAGAACTTTCCTGGCATTTCATTATCATTTATCACCCATCATATCATTGGGGTTGCGTCTTTCAGGTGTTCCAACCTAAGAAATGGATTACAATTGCGGCAATGCCAGGGGAAAAAGCAAAAAATGCCATAAAAGACGTGTGGCTCACTGGCACTATCGAACCCGTAGGTTCATGGCCGCACGGACATAAGCTCTCAATACATCCCTATCCTGAGCTAATGCTTTCCAATCATTCCCTGTATAATCTACTTCCCTCAAATCATAGTTAATGTTGTTCTCCCACCTCATTCTTGGTCTACCAACTGGGCATTTTCCTTCTGGCTTTCCTACAAGAAGTTTCCATGCACGTCTTTCATTCCCCATACGCGCAACATGTCCTGCCCATCGCAGTCTACGGGACTTAACTGTTCTTATTATATCTGGCTTCCTATAAAGACCATGTAGTTCATTGTTATGTAGTCTTCTCCATTCACCTGTCTGTTCATCTCTCTTTGGTCCAAAAATTTTCCTAAGAACTTTATTCTCAAATACTCGTAATCTCCTTTCCTCCCTTAAAGTAAGAGTCCATGTTTCGCACCCATATAATATAACTGGTAGAATAATAGTTTTATATATTTTCAGCTTAACGTTTTTTGAAAGGAGTTGGGACATCAAAAGTCTCTGCAATGCATAATAGCATGCATTTCCAGAATTGAGCCTATGTTTAATTTCTTTGTGCATCTCATTCCTATTTGTGATTATTGTTCCTAGATATTTGAATTCAGCCAATTCCTCAAAATTTCCCTCATTTGTCATTAGCTGTCCATTTCCATTATATAATGTATTTCTACGTGTGACCATATATTTAATTTTACTGATATTTACTTCCAGTCCTAATTTCTTAGTGTTACTCAATAGTGTGTGCGTGTTGGAAAGACGTGTGGCATTAGACAAAAAATCTTATTTATAGATGCTTTAGTATGAGAGATCATATCTCGTCTAGGATCTTTAAATATATCCAGTACACTGTTTGTTGTATCTATTGTTTGATATGTTTCCTGAAAAGTTAAGTAACGTAAATGTAATGGTACTTTTAAACGGCGATTATGAAATAATCCTGATATTTCCAACCCAGAATTTCCTTTGACTATTGAAAATACCAGAAAAAAAAACTCAGTCAGGATGGTCTACCCCAATTCATGTTAATAAGATTACTGTATTTACTATAGTTCAGAATATAATTTGATTAATAGGCCAGGTTTTGAACCTCTCCAATTTGAGTCTAAAGCGCTTCAACCCGAGCCAACATGCTCGGCTGGAACTGATTTTGAGATTAAAATATTTATAGGCTCTGACAAAATAACTCTGTACTACGTCTGGAGTCATAAGTGGAACATTTTTATTATTATCATAAGTGCAAACTGTAATACCCGAAAACTCAAAACCAATCATAACTGGAGAAGTATATATTGTGTGTACGATAACGAATACATTTCTTTCTTCGTGGATTTATTTTACTACATTTTTATATATCTCCTTAACGCACGACTGCATTCTTAAAAAAAACTACTGCTAGTTTTCAAAAGTAGAAAATAACGGTTTAACAAAAACATTTTTTAGTGGCCTAACAAATAAAACATTTCAGCATTTACTGGTTAATAACTAGTAGATTACTCGAATGGACTTGAATTAAACTCTAAAATATTTATACTGTAGCTTATTTTGAGTTTTTAAGGTAACATCTATTTATCATAAAGTATTTGTAATTTATCGCTTTACATATTTTTAAAAGTTTATGTAAGATCTTATGAAATGCTTTTAGTTTTCAGTTGAGTGTTTTAATCTGATGTATAACTCACAGCTCACTCCTAACTTTCACCTCTATTCGATAAAATCTCTCGTGAAAAGAAAATAAAATCTTGATTTATTCAAGGATTGCTGAAACAAAACCAGCATTTATTTTTGCATACACTCACAAATGTCCACCGCTGTGGTCCCGATGTAGCGTGCTGCCTTGTCACGCAGCGGGCCGGGGTTCGATCCCCGGTCGGGGCAGTTTTTCTGGGTGAGGTTTTTATCGAGGTTTTTCCTCACCTGTAAGACAAAAGTCAGGAAAACTTTGAGGCCCAAACGGTCCCCGAAATCGTATGGCCATCATCATCGTTATCATCATTATCATCATCATCATCATTCACCGGTGTGGAAAACAACGGGAAGCTACCACACCTACAATTCCCTAGTAAAGCTGCAAGCATAGCATGGATAATGCTATGATTGCAGTGAAGAATCTGCCTTCGGGCAGAATTACTATGGATGGATGGATGGACACTCACAAATAATATAGAAGAGTAAGAAATAATGATTTCGTACAAGAAGTCGAAACAATAATGTTAAGAAGCAATCATAGTTTATCAATTCTAATTTTGGAAATAAACTAAATTTGTTGGGAAGACCATTGAAGAGATGGAAGGACCAATTCGACCTATAATGAGATCGGAACAGGCCATTGGGCCTAATCCTTGTTGATGATGATGATGATGATGACTAAATTTGTTAACAATTACTCATTCACTAATGCACTTCTAAAGCGTGTCGCATAGGTACCTGAAATAAGCACACTAATAAAGGTACCCAAACTAAGTATTTTGAGGCAAAGTACCACTGGTCAGACATCCTCACTTAAGTCCATGTGGACTTACAGTAAGTACGAAGATCGCTGTGTAGGCTTTCTATTTTACACGCTTTATATTAGCTTGACCTGTATCTATCTATCTATCTATCTATCTATCTATCTATCTATCTATCTATCTATCTATCTATCTATCTATCTATCTATCTATGTAACGGAATCTTTCAACGCGATTTTCACCCACTTAAAATCATCGGATCGACATGAAACTTTGTATACTTGTAGAGGACCCGTGACAATACAATAATTTCATATTTATTTTTCTAAAATCCTGGCCATAATCATCAGAAAATCAAAAAAAGTGTTTTTGTATCAATGTAACGGAATCTTTCAACGCGATTTTCACCCACTTAGAAACATTGGATCGACTTGAAACTTTGTATACGTGTAGAGGACCCGTGACAATACAATAATTTCATATTTTGTTTCTAAAATCCTGGCCAGAATCATCCGAAAATCAAAAAAATGAAAACTGGTATAATAGGTTGCGGACTTGTCGAGTTCTTAGTCAGTCGTTGTAAGAGCTCAGTTGGTACAGCAGTGAACTCTTAGTGGTATATAATTTCAGTAATCCATATGTCGCTGGTTCAAATCCGGCTAGGAGCGTTTTTTTTTATAGAAGAGTATTACTTTTAGCTCATACTACAATAGTATCGAATTTAAAGATATTTTCATTTCTATCTTATTCTGTAAAATATTAAAACTAAAAAATAAAAAATAAATAATAGTTTTAAAAAACTAAAAGAACACGCTTTATTAGAAAACTAAAAAAATGGAAAATAATTTTAATTTCCAATACGCTTGGGATAAAATAAAGTGGTCAACAAAAAAATCATCTCCAACACATATAGAATAAAATTAGAGTTATCAACAAAAAGAAAATAATTTTACCATCAAAAGCGTGGGGCGATTTTTATATTTTCTTCTTAGAGAGTTTACTTTTACCAATATCTGTTTATTATCAAATATATTAATTGATATAGAGCTCCCCACGCTTTTGTTGGTAAAATTATTTTCTTTTCGTTGATAACTCTAATTTTATTCTATATGTGTTGGAGATGATTTTTTTGTTGACCACTTTATTTTATCCCAAGCGTATTGGAAATTAAAATTATCTTCCATTTTTTTAGTTTTCTAATAAAGCGTGTTCTTTTAGTTTTTTAAAACTATTATTTATTTATACCCATAACCGTTGTAGCCTATAATAAGTACTGAATATGATGACCACAGCGACTTCGACGTAAACAGCACAAGAGCGCACGAGTAAAAAAAAAAAACCTAAGTTTCTATCAATCAGACTTGTTCAGTCTCTACTAGATTTTCATTCACTAACGTCTTGTAATGCCATACAATAATAATGAAAGGTGTAAGATCAATTCGGATGCAGTGGTCATGGGGTGAGATCTGATGGTGTCAAGTTTCAAGCTGTTGTGGAACTTGAGTATTTTATACTAGCGATTCCCTATCTTATATTTTCAATTTATTACCTCTATGATCTGTGATTTGACCTAATGTTTAGTACACTCTGTATAAAATTAATTCAAATTTAAAAGTTGCAAATTTCTGTACCGTTGTAATTAATTGTATAAGAGCAACGATTTACATTTTATTGATATCAGAATGTTATGGGGAATTGAATATTTTTCACTTGGTTACTTTCTATGTTATAAACAGTATTCTAGAAATAAGTTAATTATTTATTTTGTTTTTCTTTTTTCTTTTTTTCCAGGGAACCAACAGTAGTCTATTTTCATGTCCAAACGGTAAGTATCAGATGATCTTAATGCCATTGAAATATTGTATTTATAGATATTCTAGAGCCTGCTACAATATTTATTTCCTTTCTGGTAACTTACATTTTAATAATTAATTTTAATGTATTACGTGATGAGTTTAGTTGCAATTTACAAATCTAGTGTTTTCCAGTGTGATGATCGACTGAAAGTTTATTAATTATAATTGGACTTCATTGTTATATTCAGAGTGCGGAGAAATAGTACCGAGATTTGAAGTTACGGACAAACTAAATTAGTTTGTTTACAAAGTGCATGGATTGGGTAAGGCAATGTCAAGACAGAAGGCAAGCTAATGATGCCTAATGCTTTGTGTACATGATCTAGTCTGCTTACTCTGACAACAAACTTCATACTCACAACTGTATTAATTCATATGTTGTTCAGCACTAAAATGAATAGTTACGTTGTCAATGTCTAAACTAAACTCCATGGCGCGACAAGCTAAAAGGCCCTGGTCTACCAGCCGGATGTTGGCCTCACACCTACATGTGTTCATCACAGAGGTAAACGATATCATCCAGCCAGTGTAAGGGTGACATGGGTCAGCATATCGGGGGCCCCACCGCTACAGCTGGTTTTCTCAACCTGCTTGTCTGTGTCAACTATAGATATTGTAGATACTATGGTCATGAAGCAATTGTCATCCTCTCTCTGTTTCAGTCTATGCACAGTACTTGTAAGTATGTAAACATATTATTTCCCCGCACTTTGGGTACTTTCATAATTCATGTTTTAAATGAGTAGCCGTGGCGTAGTCGGTAGAGTCCCTACCTTCCACTCCGGCGACTCGGGTTCGATTCCCGGCGGGATAGGGGATTTTAAATCTCCACCTTGGGTCTGGGTATGTGTCCTGTCCTTGTGTCTATATGTAAGAATAAAGTTGACAATAAGGTAAAACAAAAAAGGGTAAGGTAAAACAAGAAGGAAAAACAGTGTAAACGAAAAGAGGGGAAAAAATGCAATTATGATTTATATGTAATAATAATATTAAAACCATATAAACTTAGTTGATATCAATTTTCTACCACATCTCAAATCTACGGGCCAAAATTGGCTAACAAAAGTTTATATTAGCAAAGTATTGCAAAATAAATGCATATACATTTCTTGGCGATATTTCGAAGATCGTTTAATAATATGCACGCTATATTCGGGTAATCATATTTTTCGTAGGCATAAATGACTTTTCAGTACACAAAAAATCGAGGGTCCCACACAATACTATAGTGTTTGTTTCCTTGTTATTTATTAATATACAGTATTAAGCTGATCGCGCGTACAGTGTATATATGTGCATCTCCATTGTGACACACTCAACTGTTGGCGTTTCCTCAAGTCCGTATGAATAAATTTAATAAAAATATTGTGGGACCCAAGAATACAA
The DNA here is from genome assembly GCA_030220185.1 of Diploptera punctata. Lineage (NCBI taxonomy): Eukaryota > Metazoa > Arthropoda > Insecta > Blattodea > Blaberidae > Diploptera > Diploptera punctata. The sequence continues at coordinate 2,443,303 of JASPKZ010003852.1, forward strand.
CGCCCGTCTTTGTGTGTGGAGAATAATAATAATTGGTTAGCCCTTGAAAATCCAGTCGAGATGTCCTTCACCCAACATTGGCGTAAAATTGCATGAAGATGAGTTCATAATCATACTTAGATATGACAACTCATCCTGCCTGTCTGGGAATAGGATTCTCAGTGATCTTCACTGTGCAGTAATCTTGTTACAGTCAGATGTTTACATTTTATATAACATTGCAAGATTAATAATTGTATTATAGCCTATATTTTATATTCCTGGGAGTCAGAACAGTGTCCATTTCAAATTCATAAATATTGAGGGTCTGATATATGAAGATATAAATGTAAAAATTCTCTGATGTACTCCATGTGATTTTTTTTTCAATTCAATCATCCAATCTGAAAAGGCTCCAAACTTTTCTGTTATTATTTTATTGCTTTAAATTATAATTGAGGTAGTTCCACATCTGCTTCTCATCGGAAATAGTTCAATTCTAACTCCAACTTCGTTAAATTCGCATATAAATCTGGCTCAATTCAGTGAGGAATAGGGGAAGTGAAAAAACAAATCTCCTGTAAAATTTAGTTTTCGTGAGTTGGGCGCTTTCATATTGAGCGATTCAATTTTATTCAACACATTTATGTTTAGTAGTGTGTATTGAGCCATAAAATAACACTTGGTTTGAAAACTATAATATTTCTCGCAGTTAATAGATAATTTAGATAATCTGTCCTCAAAGTATAATAAAATACAACAATGATAAGTCATGTGGGATGTTTTAAGTCGTATTGATAAATTTATGAGAATGCACGAATATTAGCCTATTCATGCCATCTTACATTTATATAATAATATACCTATTTCAGAGGGTATAACTAAAACTATTACACGCTTTATATTAGCTTGACCTGTATCTATGTAACGGAATCTTTCAACGCGATTTTCATCCACTTAAAATCATTGGATCGACTTGAAACTTTGTATACTTGTAAAGGACCATTGACAATACAATAATTTCATTTTTTTCTAAACTCCTGACCAGTATCAGCAAAAAATCAAAATAATAAAAACAGTTACAATAGGTTGCGGACTTAACTCCTTACTCAAATCTTGTAAGAGCTCAGTTGGTAGAGCGGTGGACTGTAGTGGTATATAATTTCGGTGATCCATAGGTCGCTGGTTCAAGTCCGACCCGGAGGGTTTTTTTTGTAGAGTATTACTTCTAGCTCATACTACAATAGTATCGAATTTAAAGGTATTTACATTTTTATCTTATTCTGTAAAATATTAAAACTAAAAAATAAATAATAGTTTAAAAACTAAAACAACACGCTTTATTAGAAAACCAAATTAAAAAAATAAATAATAGTTTTAAAAAACTGAAACAACACGCTTTATTAGAAAACTGAACTAAAAAATGAAAAATAATTTTAATTTTCAACACGCTTGGGATAAAATTAATGTGGTCAACAAAAAAATAATCTCCAACACATTTAGAATAATACTAGAGTTATCTACAAAAAATAATAATTTTACCATCAAAAGCGTGGGGTGCTCTATATCAATTAATATATTTGATAATAAATATATATTGGTTAAAGTAAAGTCTCTAAGAAGAAAATGTAAAAACCATAAAAAGCACCCCACGCTTTCGATGGTAAAATTATTTTTTTGTAGATAACTACGTATAATTTTATTCTAAATGTGTTGGAAATTATTTTTTTGTTGACCACATTAATTTTATCCCAAGCGAGTTGGAAATTAAAATTATTTTTCATTTTTTAGTTCAGTTTTCTAATAAAGGGTGTTGTTTTAGTTTTTTAAAACTATTATTTATTTTAAACTAACAAAGCTAGGTATACATTGATACCAGAAACGTGCACTCTAATATATTATAAACTGAAGGAAGTAGAAATCACTTTATTTAATACTATGTCTTATCTCAGTACTTTAGGGTGTTATAAAATAGAAGACAAATTGAACTTCGCAGTTGATGTTCTGTAAAGTTCACATAGGAGACATTACTTTTACCAACAAATATATGAATATACTAAGGAAAACATGGGGCCTAATTATTAATTTTGCAAGTGCACTTTTAAAATTCACAATGTGTTAAACTAGTTATTCTTACGAGTAAGCTTATTATCAAAATACAAATAAGGCACCAAATGAAGATTGACCAAAGATGCTTTGAAGCATGTCTTACAAAAAACAACCAAATGTCAGGTAAGATGGCTGCAGACCAAATTTATTTATTAGTTATTCTTATTTACTTTCAACATATTTCATAGAAACAAATAAAGGTAGTCAATAGAGGTAATACAGGTAGATCATCTTCATTTACTTGCAAATTATTTCAGTCATATTTAAAAATTGATACAATTTGGGGAAGGCCAATTTCAGGAGATTTTAGGCGTGTTCTAGTTCTTATATATATACTGTATATAATTCAATAACCGCTATTTAATAGACATTATGCCAATAATTTAAACATTGTTATTAAGAAAGAAATGCGCATAATATAGATTAAAATTAAAATTAGGTTAATTGTATTTTTAGTATTTTCAACGTAATATTGAAATTAATTAATTCAGGCAAATGATTCGCATGCAATAATTAAGAAACAACAGATTTTTTGTGCCTGAACCGGGATCTTATGTTCAAATTCCTGTTCAAGCAAAACATTTACCTTTAGTTCTATTTAATATTTTATATGTCAGTATTTTAGAACGCAATTTTAAAGAATAATTTAGAAATTAGTATCTATTACTAATATTTATTGTAAGGGTTATTTCGTTCTGGCCGTATTATAGATGTATCCTTTTGGATTGCTTGTTGAATACGTACGAGTAGATGTTAATAGTTATTAAGAATAGTTAAATTCAACATTATATCAATTAAAAAAAATGTATTTCAAGAATTTAAATTATGGAAACCAGATAAGAAGAGTTAAGTATTGTAGACTACGATGGGCAGGGAATGTGGCACGAATGGGGGAATGAAAGAGGGCATGGAAACACCTTATAGGAAAGCCAGAGGGAAAGCGCCCAGTAAGTAAGAATGAGGTAAGAGAATAATATTATCCATAATTTGAGATAAGTAGATTGTACAGGGATGATTGGAAAACAGTAGCTAAGGATAGGGATGTACGGAGAACTTATGTCCGCGCGGATTTGAACCTACGTGTTCGATAGTGCCAGTTAGTTAGTTTAAAAATTTAAAGTGTTTAATATCCTGAGCCTATATGTTTTATCGCTATATATTTTCTTTTTGAAAATCCGACCGAAGCCTAGCTCAATAGTAAAATGATACTTTAAGTTATTTAATAGACTGTAACAATTACTAGTCAGAACACAAATTGTTTGCCGTAGACTTTTATTATTATTAATGAGATGGGTACTTACTATGGGTAAAAATATTGATAAAATCATTAAAACATCGATTTCGTTTCACGGACCACGACACAAAATAACAAGTTAAAGTTTCTCAATATTTTTTTTAATGATACAATATTAAAAGTTGATATAAACCAAACCAAAGTCTGTAAATTTCTTGCAACACATCACTGCTTGTGGTATAGCGGTCACTTTTAGTTTCTTTTAACATAAAAGAAATCTCTTTATATACTTACATCAACAATATTTTATAATTCAACCCATACAATCATGCGAATATAATATCTCAAGGCACTTCCTGATACAAAACTTGAACCGTTTTAAAAATAAAATACCGACAGAATCTATTGCACACAGTAAAATCATTTATTGGCAATTGTGGATGTAGCCTACGTAACGGTCAGAAGACATGGGAAAGATGTATATAATCTTACAGTACTAAGCAAGCGCGTTTTGGACATTGGTTGATATAAATTATTACATAATATCTCGATAAAAATTAGATAATAATGACTCCCCAGCTAGCGATCCTCCGAATAAATTACAGTATAGTTAATTAGCATTTTACTTAATGATTCTGTTTAATATCTCAAGTATTTAGCGTCACGATTAAAACATAAACATGAAATTCACCCATAACATTTTGCTCAGAGACAGTGGCGGCTTGTGGAATCAGGTAATGGTAGCCTTGCACTTGGAAACAAAATATAACATATTACAATGATTTGTCATATATATATATATATATATATATATGTGTGTGTGTGTGTGTGTGTGTGTGTTTAAAATGCACCCAGTCTGCTTTACTTGTCCAACATGCAAAACTATTCTTCTCCTGTACTTTCTATCCAATTAGGCCTACAGAGTTATATTCGTAGTATCTGAGAATGCAGAATTGAAAACATTTTAAATATGTTGTTTTGAAGTTTATGTTTTTTTTTTATTTTCTCTGTCACATGTTTTCTCTCAAGAGTGAGTTCACAGATTTTTCTTTAGTAAAAAAAAAATGCTGAGGAAAGGATAGATTGCATATGTAATTTCAGAACCTCACAGCCAATTATGGATTTCATACCGATACACATACCGCCAGAATATTCGTGTGAATTGTCTGTTTTTGCGTTGAACTGTCTGTTTTATATTAAGATTCGTCGTGAGTCTTCCAAGGGTGTTTATTTCAAATTTCTCTTTAATAGAAAGTAATAAAAAAAGTTTATTGCATATCTGGCTTAACTTGGCAAATAGAGAGATGGAGATATAAGGGTAGATTCTTGACCGCTTTCGACCAGTTACAAAAGAAAGAAACCACCCTGTTGTTAGTTTTCGTCTTCCCTCTTAACCCAATCTGATGAAGAAACACAGACAATACAGGTGCGAGTGAGAGGTGGGCACAGCTGTCTCTTTCTACAAATTTCTTACAAAGTTAACCAAGACGAATAATAGATTTATAGCAGTTACTGTATTCATCATTTTAAATCTTAGATGAAGTAGTAATTACACAAGTCTCAACAATCCTATGTTTGCTGCTAGACTGTAACGTAGAGCGCCACTAACATCCAGGTTTCAATGAAGAAAAATGAGCATGCGTATGCAAGAAAAAATCAACGAGATTTGTACTGCCCATGTTACAAGAGATGTTCAAGGAATCCATTTCACAGCTTGCTCTATGTTGGAAATATCATGTTAAGAGCTAGTTTAGATTAAAAACTAGATCTCGATATGGAAGGAATAAGTTGTTTGAAAACTGGTGATTGAGCAAACTTGTAATATTCTGTAAAAACCACTCCTATTGAGAGATCTGTGTTTTATGCTGGAGTTTATTTTAGATACTCAAATATACAAATAGCAGCAGAAGCATTTATTTCAAGAAGCTGTTTAACATTAAAGGTTATTAGAGTCACAGTTCAAAGCTGGGCGTGAAAGAATCGATACAAATTGCTCAGAAACTCTTATTTCAGACTTAAGATTCTTTATATGCTGTAAATTTACAACACATGCCTATTCACGATTTTACTTCCCTTCCGAAGAAAACCATACTCAGGATCTTTACGTCCTGAAAAATGTCATTGACCCTCGCAGTTCTGAATCCGCGAACTATGGAACAAGAGGCGAGCATGTAATAATTAATCCACCAGGACAGGCGTCTACGAGAAAACCACTTTATTTCTTTTTCTAAGAATGTCTGTTTAAAATTTTATTTTTTATTCATTTTTTTTGTCAACATTCTAATAATATTGAAAATTATTATAAGCTACATGTAGATAGTGGGCTGGAGATAACGTTAAAGAAAATGCACTTAGATAAATCAAGGAGAAATCTAAATACCCCCTATTAGATAGGACTACAGATGTAGATCCAGTGTATAGAAATAAATTATAATAAATTTCCAATTATAATTAATTTTGTCTGCCTAGGGTTAGAAGTAAATTATGAAAATAATTTTAAAATAAAAATTCAGAAGTGCATTTTAGTTGCTAATGTGGTTCTATGGATTAAGATCAATGTTTATATCACATTTAGTGTCGAGAAGAATAAAACTATTAACATAAAAACTTTTGATTAGACCATTTACTACACACGCGTCTAAACATAGACATTAACTAAAGCAGATGAAGACTTCCTAGGTAGAATCCTGCGATGTATTTTCGGACAAATAATGGAGCAAGATCAATGGAGACGAATCATATACAAATTCCAATAAATTATTATAGGAAGCGTGAAGAATCTGATCTGTTAAAATTATCAACAGGATAAAGTGAACTGGCATCTACAATGAATGATTGAATGAATGAAAACAGGGAAGTGAAGATCATTAAAATGATAACAGACGGGAGGAGAATGATAGGAAGAATCAAGAATATATAGAAGGGCTGTGTCTTTCAGAATATTGGGACGATTGGAGAAAGAAATTGAATGAGACCGGTTATGGATAGGTTTAAGTGAGGGAGTTCTGAGAAAGGTCAGAGTCCATAATGGGCTGTCAGGCTAACAATCATGATTATTATTATTATTATTATTATTATTATTATTATTATTATTATTATTATTATGTCAGGACCAGCCTCATGGGCTAGTGGTCAGCGTTACTGACTACAGTTAATGAGGTTCCGGGTTCGATTCCCGGTCAGACCATAGGAATTTTTTCTTGTGGTTGCCCATGGTATGGAATTTAGGTTAAGTTTAGGTTAAGAACTCTCCTGGAGCTTCATTATCATTTATCACCCATCATATCATCGGGGTAACGTAACTCCGCCTTCCAGGTGCGCCAATGACAGGGGAGAAAGCCAGAAATGGCATAAAAGACAACCTGGTGACATTAGACAAAAAAATATTATGCCATTTAGATAGACTTCTGATTATATCTCCAGTTATTTCTTTACTATTAAGTTTGACTTATATTGTGTACGAAGTGTTATTAATACGGTATAGTAGTACAACGTATTTGTAGTTTAATGGACTAATAAAGTCCTACTTCTACTAGGGCCTACTTTATTTATTTATTTTGTTCCGGGCGAAGACGAAAAAGAATATACTCGTATTATGATTAACATAATTACGCCGTAGCGTAGTGGTTAAGGCACTGAGCTACAAGCCGGAGGGTCGAGGGTTCAAGTCCCGTTGGGGTCAGGATTTTTAAACTGACCCAAACCCTCTGGCGGCACTATGGCCCTGGGGTCGACTCAGCCTCTAACGGAAATGAGTACCAGACGCTTGTTCTGGGGGTAAAGGCGGCCGTCACGCAGGGCTGACAACCCGGCTGACATAAAGTGCCGATTGTCTAGAAAAAGTGGGAGCCCTAACCTCCTACTACCCCAAGGGCCTCCGGGTCTGTTGTGGGATCACTTTACTTTACCAGGAACGAAGAATAGAAACTTTAGAAATGAGGTTTTTTAGGAGTATGGCTGACTATACAATAGCAAATCGGAAACGAACTAAAAATATACGAAGAGAACTAAATGTATTCAAGCTATTCTATAGAAGTGCACAATGCAGAGATGAATGGATGGACCAATCAATAGAATGGATAACAACGGAATCCCACAATAGATTCTTCAGTACCGACCGTAGCACGAAGAAATGTGGAAGACCCAGTAAAAGATTGATAGACCAACTCTAACAAGAGATCGGAACAAACTCTAAGGTTTGATGCTGCTGATGATGAATTCCAAAAGACGAAATAAACTATTATTATAAACATCATCGTCATCTTCATCATTAAACCGGATTTTAACACACTGAAATATCTGTTGATCCCGGCAACATGAAAATTAGCTACTCTACAGTAACTTATTATATCACAATATAAATTTTGTGTAATTGATGGAAGTCCGACAGTGAAACATTCCTTGCTAGAACACTTCCAATGTTTGTAGCAGCATGATAATGCTTACTGTATAACCTTGGTTATCCTTGGTTTTTCTTCAGTAACGGCTTCCATTGCATGTCGGTATGTATAATATATTATATACATCAGCTGTGAGTAGGATTTTAGAAGGTGCGGCAAACCACGAAGAATTTTATTTACCTTTTTTTAAAACTTTCTAAGACCTCGACACACCCTCTTTTTGCCGTCCGATATAACGTGGGCACCATGGCATTCCAGTGGCGTGAAGCCAATGCTTTCAATTCCTACGATCATGTTTTTATTCAGTCTATTAGCGAAAAATAAAGATCTGTACGTGAGCCCTTGAAGAGAAACTGCACTTCTTATCGTACAATGCCGACGACCGTAATCACGTATTAGACACTGTAAGTGATAAAATAATTTAATTCAGCTTAAACTTTTATAAGATTCACGATGTGTTCCGTTCAGGTATTATTCAAAACTGGTTTTGAATCCTGCCGATGATGGGACAAGTCCCGAAAGCTCTACAGTTAAATAACTAATTAAGTTGAGGAGCGGACCTTTCAGGTGCATATTCCATAATTTTATATTTAAATTTTTAATTCAGCTTGTGCATCTTCAAAAAAAAAAACGGATATTATAAAGCAAATCACTTTACTGAATTTTCTATTTTAAAATACCAGTTATTCTAGTTCGTCCACCACTGTAGTCTCGGGGTAGTGTCGGTGCCTCGTACGCAGCGGGCGGGAATTCTGTCCCCGGTAGCGACAGGTTCCCTGACTAATGATTTTATTCGGGGTTTTGCCTCGCCTATAGAACAAATGTCAGGAAACTCAGGGCCCAACTGGCTCCCAAACATTATTATGCCAACATAATAATCATTATCACATTCGCTATGTTTAGTACAAATTAGTAAGTTAATAGTGCGTTTCGTCTTAAATGTTCGTGTTGTCTCGGTGGATGCCCTCCATGTCCTTATATGGTTAAAAAAAGTATACGTATGATCCAAAATTTAAAACCCCTTTCCTGACAGGTCGCGTCACTCTAAGGCCTTGGCACCGTGGAGTACATAAATTTAACTATAATAATAATAATAATAATAATAATAATAATAATAATAATAATAATAATAATAATAATAATAATGTTTTATTTATTCTGGCAGAGTTAAGGCCATAAGGCCTTCTCTTCCACTCAACCAGCACAAATACAAATAAATATTTGACAAATATAAATGTACACTATACTAATTATAAACAGTTAAAGATACATTAAATGTAGCAATGTAAATTTCATGTACAAACAACATTTTATACGATAATAACAATAATACTTACGATAATAATAATATAATAATAATGATAATATAATAATAATGATAATAATAATATAATAATATAAATATAACTATAGGCCTGAGGTGAAAGGAGAAGAGAGGTGAGAAGAAAATGAATTTTGATCCGTATTGCAGTCATCCCTATTAGTTTTAAACACAAAGTTGATATCTAGATAAAATCGATTTTTAAGAACTAATTTCTATAATGATTAAGGCATGACAAACATACCATTCCACTGGAAATACGTACATTGCAGTTTTTGGCACGATTCCTGCGCATTATCTAGTTCAATGTCCGAGTCGCACTTTACCTATCAGTATTTACAGACGGAGAAAAGAATTCATCGCTATTGGCACAGGCGCAATGAAAGTCTTCACTGCAAACAAGGTTGAGTATAATAATACTCTTTCTTTTCCTTAGTTTAATCTCTCCCTTTGTAAGTACTCTATGTGTTTCACGCCTCCCGGACTTTACACAACTGCCAGGAGAGGAATTTAATATTTCGATCACATATATACATTTTGACGACGCAAGAATATGGAGGGTCTTTCCGGATGAATGATCAGCTCAATACCAGAGGCACCTCCGAGTCAACACGAACATTTTATACACCATTCATTCATGCATTCATATTAAACAAGATGAATATGATGAGCAAATGTTATTTGGGGTACTATTTGGCTCTACAGTTTACCGACATTTATTCAACTAAAGAGACTAATTTTGACCTGAACTGGGATATGAACCTACGATTTTCAGCTTTACTCGTCAATATTCTTATCACTTGAGAGGCCTTGGGTTCAAATCTCGGTTCAGACAGATATTTTGGAAGCTTGTCTCAGTATATTTAATTTCAATATCATGTTCGTAACATTTGACTTACAGATGAGAAAAATCTTCGAGAAAACCTCAACCAGGGAGCTTGTCCCGATCGGAGATAGAACCGGGCCCATTGCACCCGAAGCAACTACGTTAGCATAAGACTATAGCGGTTGACTCGAGTACGATTAAATTACAAAATATGTTTTAAAATGCCTAACAAACGAACGATTTCTCTTAAACATGCTATACAGCGTGTAATATAGGATCTAAGTGTATACTTAATGTAGGACTACATCATATTATCATTAACCTAGTCATTTCAACGACACAGGTAGGCCCACTTCTACTTGTTTACATAAACACGTTATTCTATTTAAATATATTTTATCAACTTTCTATATCGTATAGTCTTCCTTTATAAATGCTGGATTTAAAACAATAACAAAAAACTATTTTTCTTAAATAAATAAATATCCATATTCACAAATACATTATACGCCTACTAGCTAATACCTGGCGTGAATTGCTACGCCTAAATAAATTAAATGTGTTTCTATGTTTAGTTGAATAAGTAAAAAAAATATATAAGTTATATAAATTTATATAGTGATTATTTGTAGATACCCCGTGCTGATTACTCGGCATTGCCCGGGAATCTTCTTACCCCGATCTTATTGGTATCAATGAGCTAAAAGATAAAAATGGTTATTATGAGTTATCCGTAAAAGATAGAATTTTTTGAGATAGGTCTATTAATTATGTGTACATTAATTTGGTGTATATGTTATGGTTAGAACAGCGTAAGTCATTTAAGTGTCCAAAAGTTCCAAAAACACGCTCTACACTACAAAGAGTGATTTTTAAGGGTGAAGGAGTTGAGTATTACAACTCTCTTATGATAGCCTAAAACCTTCCGAGAAATTCCTGAACATCTTGCAAAAAGCCCCATCACACTCGGACGAATGGTGTAGTAATGCATAAAGGACAAATAGACAGACAGATTGACATACATTCGTTTATATATAGGTGAAGGTCGTGTATTTTGGGCCACTTAACTTAAAATTCGAGTAACGCCTTTAATTCTATTTAGAAAATTATAAATTTTATAAATGATGAATAGTACACAGTACCGATTGCTTTTATGATAACTACGTCGTATAATAATTTCCAGAAAATTTTTAAAAATTATGTTTACATAAATAATGAGTTCGTGTAATTTGGGCCGAGGTCGTGTAATTTGGGCCGATGAATCGTGTAATTTGGGCCGATGTCTTATAGGTTGTACAGGGCTTCCAATATAAAACCGGACACGCCTCACGGGGTTTCACCCGTCAGGCTGCGCTCTCTCCCCGTCCGCATTTCACTCTGCCAGCCGCAGAGTGTCCGGTTTTATACTGGAAACCCTATACATGCAAATATAATTACTCGTATTACTTTTTAAGTGGTTTATTTTAAAAATATAAGTAAGAGAATACATTCTCTTTTCGGGATTTATAAATCTGTAGTAAGTCTGTCCTCATTTGTGTTTCTCAAACAATTATCGAAACACGAGAAATAAATACACATAGATAATTAATGAACATATGTTATTTTTGGGATCACTTCTTGGATTCACAAGGTCACATCATCAAAGAAATACATTAAAAAAATTGAAAGTCTAAAATATGTTAAATGATATAACCAATAATAAAAAATTAATAATAATAATAATAATAATAATAATAATAATAATAATAATAATAATAATAAAAACAGCAATAACAGTGAGCCATAGTTGAACTAACTTATTGTCGAACACAAAATTAACTAATTAATTAAAATAATCGTAAGAGATTATTAACGTGCACTAACGTTTTCTAATACTAAATTTAATAATGTTAGAACTATTAGAAATAATAAGTACTAAACTAATAATTATATTAGTAAAATAACGTTATGTCCGAGCGGCCATGAACCTACGGGTTCTATAGAGCCAGCGACTTAGTTGGTAGTAAGGTAATTCTAATAATAAAATTATTTTAGTTATGTTCATTATTATAGTAGAAATAATTTGATTAATAATAATATATATAACTAAAAAACATGTAATGCTCTATCTCAGATTCAGATTACAAACTCTAGGCGAGGCCCATATTACACACTCTCATGAGGCCCAAATTACACGCCATGTATCATTTAATTAAAAAAATATGTATCATAAAAATTATAGTAAATACGATACTGAAATATTAGTAAAACGTACTTTGAAATATTTGCAGCAGTTTAACTAAAAATACACACACTTGACTTAACCACTAGCTTCAAAAAACTGTTTCACTTTGAACTGAAACCTTTTAGTGAAAATGGACAATATAATATTTTCTACATTGCCTCGAAACTTTGAGAGATACAATAAAACAAGTTTCAGGGGGTGAAGTACTGCTAATTGCCTTGCTAATCCCGTTACAATCAAGGGGTGAACAAACTTGGAAATATCAAAATTTTAAAAAGCCCAAATTACACGTCGGCCCAAATTACACGGATCTACCCTACATATAAACGAATGTATGTCAATATATATATATATATATATATATATATATGTGTGTGTGTGTGTGTGTGTCTGTGTGTCTGTGTGTGTGTGTAAAGTTTCTTGCTGTAACTTACAAAGTTGCTGAACATTTGAAATTGCTGATGTTTGATTTAAATGTCATTTCGAAAAAAAAATCCATCTAGAGTATGGAATATAAAAATACGGTTTTCAGGATATGGATGCTCATTTATCTGAGAAATTAGCTATTTTTTAAATTTAAAATTGTTTCAAATACGTATTTATAGACATAAAGGGATGAAAAGTGTATATAGTTAAACATGTCGTTCATTTAATGGAATTGCCATATGAAGTTTTTTTTAAACTGTCCTTGTTTAAAAGAAAACCCTTATTTTCTAGGAGACATAATGTTAATTCCCATAATCTACAATGCATTAGAAGACAGTATGAAATTCACATGGTTGGTGTACAACCTATTGGTATATTTCAGTTGTCATAAATAGCGTTTAGAATTTTTCAGATAAAATAACATAAATAAGATTATGCTTAATATATATAGATTTATAAAAGCTAATTCGGGACATTTAAGATGCTATGAAGATGATGGCCTTTTGTATTAAATATGTGGTAATATTGCGGTGCTACTTTTTAATGTTGTATTACTGGTATTTCTACAGTAGAATGAACTTTCCTGTCATTACAAATACCATTTGAAATGGTATTGACAGTAAATAACCTAAGCAAACTGATGGAAAACACAGATACTTATTAGTGAAAGGTTTAACAAATTACGATCTTTAATAAAAGCGAACAGAGAAATTATTATTGGAATGCTACAGTTAAAACTATGTATTAAGCAATATGTGTTTGATCTACAAGATCTACTTCTGTCTACAAATATTTCAATCGCGTAATTGCAATAGTTGAGGTGAAGAATGGACATTTTTTAAACTAATTCCGAAGTCATGAAGTTATTAACATTGTTCTCATAAATAGATTTTTTGAATAGTTTTACAATCTTCCGCAATCTTACTTACAACACACCAAAAAGTAACCAGTATATATTATATTTTATTATTAATGAGAAATCTCTTCAATACAGAGGTTTGTCTCCAGTCGAAAGATATAAAATAGGTTACAATATTGACATATAAAATAAACAAAGTTAAATACTATTCTTCAGAATTCTTCACTATTTATTTTGTTATGCCATGTGTCTCTATCTCAGTATATATATATATATATATATATATATATATATATATATATATATATATATATCCATCCATAGTAATTCTGCCTGAAGGTAGGTCCTTCACGGCAATCATAGCATTTTCATGCTATGATTTGCAGCTTTACTAGGGAATTGTAGGTGTGGTAGCTTCTAAAGATGATGATGATGACGGCCATATGATTTCGGGGACCGTTTGGGCCTTAAAGTTTTCCTGACATTTGTCTTACAGGTGAGGAAAAACCCCGATAAAAACCTCACCCAGAAAAACTGCCCAGACCGGGGATCGAACTCAGGCCCGCTGCGTGACAAGGCAGCACGCTACCTCGAGACCACAGCGGTGGACTTGATATATATATATATATATATATGTGTGTGTGTGTGTGTGTGTGTGTGTGTGTGTGTGTGTGTGTGTGTGTGTGTGTGTGTGTGTGTGTGTGTGTTTTAACGATCTGGCGGCCTCGATTTTTGTTTATTTTTCGGAACCAAACTTGGCATATATCAACCAATTAATAAAATTAAGGCAGAGATCGTTGACCAACAAAATTGAGTTATTAAGAATTTGGGTTCTTCTGAAGAGAAAATTAAAAATCGTTCTACTGACTTTTTGCAATGAAATCCGGTATTTGTCGTTGAAATAAAACGGGAAAGGTATTTCCCAAATATCAGCGGCATTGGAGGGGTTTACCCAAGCCGTAATTTGAAAATCGTTGTACGGGTCGCCATGCTTGTTTTCGTCCTACGTAAGTCAGAATGGATATACAGGATGTAATTAACAAAAATATATTCCGTAAACCAGTAAAATTGGAACATAAATTCGAATTACTCAAGAATTCACTTAGTTTAGGGAGTGCCTGCGTGACTAACTTAAAAAAAATACATCTGAAATGTTTTAAAATAAAAATAAATGTACAACTTTAATGTACGAAATATTTAGTTATTTATCTACCAAACATAATCAAATCTAATCTGTGTTCATTCATCCCCACCTGGAGACATGGGTGCTCAAAGGCGGGAGCTTCTGACCAAGCTAATATAGTTACGTTTATTTCACTACAGATGTCAGTGGTCAACATATCACCTCAATGAGAGATCATGTATTATAGCTTATTACAACAATACGCTTAATGCATTAATTTTTATATTGTAAATACTACATGATTTGATTATATATATATATATATATATATATATATATATATATATAACTTGATCTGCTATTGTAAATGGGGCTTCGAAGTACTCAAAAACTTGAAGGGCTGTAAAATATAGACCTAAAATAACTGTTGTTAATTTATTTTTCTCCGTCCTCTAATATTTATTTAACTCTCTACTCGTATCCCGCGTAACGCCATATCGAGGGATGAGATGAGATGAATCCTCTATTATGAAGATTTGTTATATAAATTGACATGGCTGATCAGGCCTGTCACATAATCCGAGAGCAGATGAAATTAAGTAAATTTAGAATTTAAGTAGCATTATTCCTGCTCCACTGCATCTTTCCAAACTACTTTTTTATTATAGGTCCAGAATAGGGTCTGTATCTTTTGAATTATTAAGGAGACATCTAAAAGATATGGAACATATAGGCCACCAACTACACTGTATTATGTATTACAGAGTTTTTACCTAACTAACTAACTAACTAAATCACTCACTGGCACTATCGAACCCGTAGATTCATGGCCGCGCGGACATAAGCTCTCCATACATCCCTATCCTCAGCTAATGTTTTCCAATCATTCCCTGTATAATCTACTTCCCTCAAATCATGGTTAATGTTATTTTTTCACCTCATTCTTGGTCTACCAACTGGGCGTTTTCCTCCTGGTTTTCCTACAAGAAGCTTCCATGCACGTCTTTCATTCCCCATTCGTGCCACATGTCCTGCCAATCGTAGTCTACGAGACTTAACTGTTCTTATTATTCCTATAAAGACTATGAACAGTAATTCACTGTTATGTTAGACTTCTCCATTCACCTGTCTATTCATATATCTTTGGTTCTTTTCTAAAATCTGTCTTGTACTAAAAATCTGATCTGTTGTAGACGTGTTTCTTCTAAATCCATATTGATGTACCTATATTATAAATTTATTAACGATCCCTAAATTCAAGCCAGAGGACAATTGATTTTAGAGACCATATTCCATCCAAGAAAAAAAAAGTAATAATTCAAAACGGAAACGAAAAATGAGGGTAAAGTCCATCACCCAGAAACTGGGTAAACTAAACAATTTCCTCAGCAAGTCGAATTTATGGTCCAATTTTACTGGTTTAGGAATATATATTTATTTTGTTGATTAAATAGCATGTACACAGTTTTGTTGCGAGAAAATAAACATAGCGGCCGCTAGAGCTATTTTTAAATTTCGACTTTCCACTCCAAATAGTTGGATTTTATTAATTTTTTAAGAATACATTTATTGTTTTATTTCAATGACTTGTACTGCGTTTCCTTGCGAAAAATTAAAAAAATTCCTGCCGCCTTAGCCATGTTTTAACTTTCGCTTCAGATTAACCAATACTCCTAATAATCCATTCTTGCTTGTTAACAAACTCGACCTTACTTTTATTAACTAGTTGCTATATGAGAATTTGGTTAACAAAATGTAAACAAAAACTGCGGCCACTGAAGACATAGAGAGATTAAAAATGCATCAAGCCACGGTGCAAAACGTTAATAAGTACAAACTTTAATCGATTTTTATCTTGTATGAGAATAATATGTAAAAATCGATCATTATTACATTCAGTAAGTTTGACAGTGTCTGAAAGTTTACATAAACATATTTCCCCCCCTTTTTTTTTATTGCCAAAGCCATGAAACTTTTTCATGTTTCCTGTAATATTTGTTTTTTTGCACTAATGCGATTTGAACCGACGGTCCAATTTATCATAATAACGGTTCTGTGTGCTAAAGGTAGATGTTGTGAATTCAGAACCCACTATTTACGGGATTAATTGTATTCATTTTCAGATACATAAATTATGAATAAGAAAATGATAAGAGCATGGCATAGTATTTCAATGTAATACTCGAGAACTGTGTTTCAAAATTCTAGCTTAGATGTCAAAAGAAAAAACATTTTTAAATAATAAAATTGCCTTCGTTAACTAACCTTTCCAATATAAATAAATAAAATTTCGAAATAGTACGGCATCTAATCTCAGTCGTCCCTCACTGTGGAAGAGCGTTCTAATGTATTCTACATTAGCGCAAGGCTACAAGATGCTCGCTGGTTTGAAACCTCATGAGGGAACTAATATTTTCATTGAATTTTGGTTAGTGTGTGGGACACCCAGAATCGTTAAGAATTTGGATAACTGCTTTAATTAGCGACTTTGAGTTGAGAAAATCAGCTATACATACTAGGAGAACTGTCTTGATGACCATATGTCACTCTTACACTGGCTAGATATGATTCACCTTCGTGATTGGCATACTTATATGAATGTGAGACCAGCAGCGGCTGGTAAGCTGTCGCACCATCGAGTTTGTTTTATTTAACTCTACTCTTTTTTTTTTCTCTTCTTTAATATTTCACAGCTTCGTTCTACGATAGCATCCTTATCTCTCGACTGTGATTCGTTGAATTTCACGGTGGAGTTTTGTTAGTATTCCTTAATTTTAAGGGCAAATGAGAGGAAATACGGTCCACATCTTCCCTGAGCTTACGTATTATAAAATATTCATAAGATATTAAAACTTTAGACTATAGAACAATATATAGTCTGTAAAGAATAATAGTTCATAAAAACTATCTATCAGCATCTGTCAGGTAAGAGTTTAAATTTATAATCTAGAAACGCTGTAAGATTCTAGGACCAGGAATGAGACATAGACAATCGCCATATGACAAACATTATAGTTAAAGCGGCTATAAATAAAATAAATAAATAGTAATTTCAATAAAAACATGATTAGAAATACTAGTGTATCCGACTTGCTGAAAGCAAAACAAGATTAATTAATATAGGTTTATAGCTCTAAAATTGTTAGCCAAATCATTTGCTTGTGATAATGCAGGAAGAAAGAACACCTTGTACTTCCGGGATCAGACTGAAGGTCAGGAGAATCACCTAATCCTCAGCCAATGTAAAGGTAAAGAGTATGTACATACTGACAACGGTACTTCCTCAAGGTCCATAATGAGTAGTGTTACAACTACGTATAAGTGAACTATTTAATGACGTGAATGATAGGAATGGCATGCATGCTAAACGTCATAATTACATAACTTCCAGGTGCAAAACCCCACCCAGGTATAGGAATGTCGATCTAAAACTAATCTGTGTTTCCCGCTTAGAAATATGACGAGCTTGCACAATTCAAGCATAGTTAATGTTAGAATCAGAAAATTGATAGCTTTTAAAATCTTTTTGAATGCTAATATGAGATGAAGAATCATTAATATAGATATATGAAGACTAACTACTTTTCATATTTTCATTATACCTTATGTTCGAGAACTGAATCTAAATTATAAAATAAATACACAATACACCTAATACACCTATTAATCTGTAATTTTTATTTTAATTCTACAATGTATCTAACGAATTAATATTTTGTCCATCCTGCATTTTTATTATTAACAGGTG
Organism: Diploptera punctata; assembly: GCA_030220185.1. Lineage (NCBI taxonomy): Eukaryota > Metazoa > Arthropoda > Insecta > Blattodea > Blaberidae > Diploptera > Diploptera punctata. Next base: position 2,461,552 of record JASPKZ010003852.1, read on the forward strand.
GGGAAATGTCCATGAAATTAGAACAAAACTTAATAAGGATAATGACAATTTCATAAACAGATCAGATGTATCATTAGTTGGCAATTTCATTCGATTGAGATACTGTGATTGTCCCTAACACATTACACATAAAACACAACACAATAAATAAAAACAAAACAAACAAAAAACACACAGTTATTTTCATATAACTGGATTTTCAATGGATATGTGCCTATATTTCTAAAAGGGAAGGGGGCAGATAAAATTGTTAATTTTCTTCATAGTGTCATACTCATAATCTTAACTTATACATCTCATCAATAATTACAATTAATAATTTGCTTATCTTCATTTTTAAATTGTATTAATACTTATGTTATGACTAGAAAATTAATAGAAGAATATGAAAAATGCGGATTAAATTTGAACATGAAAAAAAAAAAACAAAATATTTATCAATTGGTGAACCAGAACAAAATTTAATTTTGGAGACTGGAGAATCAATAAAATCTTGTAGTGAGATCACATATTTAGGAATTAAAATAAATAAAAATGGGAGTTATGAAGAGGAAATAAGAAATAGAAATAATAAAGGAAAATTTGCAATTGCTTGCCTCAATGGAATATTGTGGGATAAAAATATAAGTAATAAAAATAAAATGAATATATATCATACAATTGTTAAAAGATCATTACTTATGGAGCAGAACTTTGGCCATTAAAAAAAAAAACAAATAAGTATATTTTGGCAACGGAAATGGATTTTATATGAAGGGCAGCAAGCATTTCAAGAAGAAAAAAAATTAGGAACTGAGTTGTAAGGGAGAAAATTAAGATTGAAGACACTATTTTAGATTATATTAAAACTCAGCAATTAAGATGGTACGGACATGTCCAGCGAATGGAGGAGGATCGACTACCAAAATCTGTTTTGGAATGGAAACCTGAGGGAAGACGAAGCAGAGGAAGGCCTAAAACCACCTGGAGTCAGGGAATATGTTTATATATGAAGGAGAAACATCTACAACCAGGAGATCGGATGGACCGACAAAACTGGCTATTAGGAATCGGACGATGTCAAAGACATTAATCAACCGATGATCTATCTATTAATACATAGGCCTATGTATATTTTAAGCTTATGTATAAACCAATAGATTAGTAGCCTGCATTACTTTTTTTATTTTACCTTGAATTATTTTTTTCTCATGTATATTAGATATAGACTGTCTACGATAGGCCTATAATTTATCTTGCTTTGTTAATTTTATTATTGTAAATAGTGCTCTTTATAATTGTGGTTTCTGCAAATTTTCATTTAGAATCTAACATTATGATCTGTGCTACAGTGTAAAAATACGTAGGTGCGATTTTAGTTATTTTTTTGCAGATTAATATGCCAAAATTACAGCATTTTCTTTTTCTATCATAGGGTAAAATTCGTTTAAGTCGTAACTCATTTCTCATGGTAGATATGCCTTGGTCAGAAATACTGCAAATCTCCGATTTGTTATTAATGCTTAGCCTAAATGTTTAATGTTTTCTGAAAAGTTATGTTTTCAGAGTAATTTATGTTTATCCTATGGATACATTACTGTGATTGTTGTATTTTAATGCAACGTTCAGTATGTTTGTTCTGGTTGAGTAGAAGAGAAGGCCACAAGTCTTAATTCCACCTGGCTAATTAAATAATCCGCTTTACTAAATATGTCAGTAAGAAATTATTTATAACTTTAACAGAATTATTTAGTTTAAAAAATCTAGGTGCGTCTTTGGTTGGCAGTGATACCTTTGTTTCTCGATTAAGCAACGATCTGAGGACCAGCGTGGTGGTAACACCAGTTCGTTATTATAAGGAGTGTTCCTGTTGGGAAAATAAAATATCAATAAAACTATTGCAAAATGGTTGTAGCCAAGTTTTTATTATTTAAAAAAATAAACAGAAATAACTGAACAAATATGAAATTCTAAAAAGATATATGTTTTAGAGAAAAGAAATGCATTGGGATCTGAAAGAATTTTCCAATAATTAAAAAAAATCCGTTATGCAGGAATTGCGTAAACTAAGCTAATTCCTCAGAAGTCGAATTTATGACCCAAGTTTGTTGGTTTACGGTATATAGCCTATATTTATTTTGTTAAATTGGAGAAACTCTTGCTTGCTTGCTTTTTGTGACGGAAATAATACGCCGTCCAGTGTACCGATTCTGAGATTTGTTTATCTCTTAATGGCTAATTACTTTTGATGCTTGCTGTATAGAATTTTTTATATTATTTTTTCCAACATAAATGGCGTTTTTTGAAAATTATGGTGTTTTATTGTGATTTGTTGGGCAGTACCCCATACGTTTTGTGAATTTAACCAATACCCGATGCCAGCTTATTTAAAAGTGTCGGACTGCAATGAAAACAAGTGATACATAACAGTAAGTTATTACCTATTTGTATAGGCCTACTGTTGTATAATTTGACATCAATTTAAATAATATCTACATATCCATTTTCCATTTCCTTATTCTTCTTCTTCTTCTTCCTTCCACGTATAGGCCAAGGCCTGTTACGATCCTATAGAAAATTTTCCCTCCAGCGTTTCGTAGGACGGCCCAGAGATCTTCGCCCTCTTGGTATATAATTATAAACAGCTTTGGGGATCCGATTTGAACTCATTCTTTCTAGATGGTGTTTCCAATTTAGTTGGTACTGTTTAATATATTCCAAAATTGGCGGAGTCTTCAATTCGTTTGAGATATCGGTGTTCCTTTTCCGATCCCATCTGGTGTAACCCGCTGTTCTGCGCATGAATCTCATTTCACAAGCCGTTATTCTGCTTTCATGTTGTCTTTTTAGTGTCCATGCTTCACTACCATAGGTCAACACTGGTCTAGCCAAAGTGTTATATAAACGTAATCAGGTGTTTTTTTGTACAAGGGATGGTTTCATAACTTGATTAATAATTCCCAAACTTTTATTATAACTAGTAATTTTTTCAGGGATATCCTTTTCATCCCAGATAGAGAAATAATATCCAAGATTTTGATCCTTTCGGGAAATTCTCGTATAAGACTTGAAAGCATAATAATAGTCCCTTCGATTGGTTGCTGGCCAAAGGAAGGCAAGACCAGTGATGGGACTGCCATCTTATAGCCTCTGGAGAAGAAAAGAAAATAAAGGAAAAAATAAATGGAAGAAAGGAAAGACTCCCTAGCCCTCGGATGCCCTAATAGCGTCGGGGTCGAAAAAACAACAGTTAACCAAGAGAGGTTAGATAGTAAAGTTAAAAGAGTGCAAAACACAAGTAAGTGGAAGAAATGTTTTGCTCAGCTAGGGCACCTTGTGGTCGCCATCCACATATCCCCTAGATGAGGACCCCTGAGGGGCCATTCTTTATTAAATACTAAATAAATTAAACTAATGTATTTTATAGGATACATTACCAATTTAAGGGTTAATTATATTATATAGCATACAAGTTCTTCTTATTCTTAATTTGTAGGATTTTCATCCTGTTATATGGTATACATTGCGATGAAATAAATATGGCGGTTGCAGTCAATTTTTAATTTCGGGTTTCAGGTAAACACCACTTTTAATGGTCAGATTTCACTGATTTTGGAGAATATCTTCTATGGTTCATCTTAATAGCATTACAGAGATTCGTTGTGAAATATCGGAAATTGCGACCATTAGAGCTATTTTTAAATTTTCTTTTCAGGTGAACTCCTACATTTAATGGATTGATGATGTTTGTTAACTAACTCGACCTTATATTTTTATTAATTTCTATATGCAAAGTTTGGATAAAACAACAATTTTGGCCGCTACAACATCTACGCGCGCACACACACACACACACGCACACACAATATATATATATATATATATATATATATAGGCCTATATATATATATATATATATATATATATATATCTTTTTTTTCATAGTCATTTTTTATATCTGTTAGATAAGATCGGTGAATATCTGTAAAAGTTAAATACTTAAAGCAATAAAAATTGTACCTATGTTGGTAGTCGTCCTCAACAAATTTAATTAGTACTGTAAATGTTTTCAAAAATATGTCATTAGTTCATTCGGAATGTCCTAAAACAGCCGTTATCAATTGTTATATTTAGCAGAACTTTTACTTACTCAGTCCAATCCTTTTATGCCTTAGTAGGTGTCGAGGTAAGAACCTTTAATTGTTAGTTAAAATTGTGCGTATTGTTCGTTCAGAGTTCCATGTCAAATATCTTGTTAGTGAATCGCATACATTCAATCAATCACTCTTTGACCCACAATATTTTAAAAAACGCAAAAAAAAACTATTGATAGATCATTATTAACATTTATCTTTCTGTCAACCAGCTTATAATATATTTATACATTTTCAGAACAATCAAGCGTCCCAAATTGGGGTTGGTCCCTTTTATTCTGACACCTTGTCATCTGAGTTACCTGACCTCTGTAAAACTATTTGAATACTACATTAAATGCAGTGAGATACAGTATGCATAGGAGAGGGCACGCCGTAGCGTAGTTTGTTAAGGCAATACTCTACAAACCGGAAGGTCGAAGGTTCGAGTCCCGGGAGGTCAGGATTTTAAACTGACCAAACCTTCTGGTAGCACCATGTCCCTGAGGTCGATTCAGCCTCTAACGGAAATGAGAATCAGACGCTTGTTTTGGGGGCAGAGGCGACCGTCAGGCAAGGTTGACAACCCGGCTAACACAAAATGCCAATTGTCTAGAAAAAGTGGGAGTCTTAACCTCCTAATATTCCAAGGGTTTCCTATGGCCTTTAAGTGGGATCACTTTAGCTTTACAGCATACATAGGTTGATTCAAGAATTAGAATACAAAACTAATAATTGTCCATAATTTTAGAATCAAACTTGTTGCAATAATAATTTATTGCTATTGACTAAATCAAGGTTTTCCTTGAAGAGTGAGTGTCTACTAATGTGCTTGGTAGGCCTATTATGCAAGGCTAACCGGATCAGTTAGACATTTTACGACACAACTTTCCTTAAAGTAACTTTTTATACAATATCATTGTTTATTTGTTTATCGTCAAGTTGTCCACTCGCCAGAAATTAATATTGTTTTTAATATATAACTGAATATATTTTGGTCATGTCGTCTAATTCCACCTCGCTGTATCTGAAGAATTTCTTCGTTTTTATTATATTATATTAACACAATTTTAATAAAAAATTCAACTTTTTGTATACGTTTTTTAATGTTTCATCAGGTATAATTGTGATGTATATTGTTTAGTATATAGTATATTGGTCCACCGCTGTGGTCTCGAGGTAGCGTGCTGTCTTGTCACGCAGCGGGCCCGGGTTCGATCCCCGGTCGGGTCAGGTTCCTGGGTGAGTTTTTTTTTTCGGAGTTTTTCCTCACATGTAAGACCATGTCAGGAAGCTTATGGCCCAACGGTCCCCGAAAAGCATCATCATCATCCTTATCATTATCACCATCATCCTTCATCGGTGTGGATAGCAACGGGAAGCTACCACACTTATAATTCCCTAGTAAAGCTGCAAACCATAGCAGAATTTAAACTAGAGTTCGCACTATTGTATTTTATCCCAAAATACTCTTCCAGTCTATAAATTTCATTAAAATAATTTGAATTTATTCTATATATCTTAATTTGAAATAAGACTATTGATTTTTACTAAAATAGGTATACTAGAGAATACTTCTGGTCATTTAGATGTCGCATGTTATAACGTTCATATCCGAGTATAATAACTACTTAAATCATATATTTATTTATATTATTTTCTCCAGGTAAACAAGTGCATTCATTAGTGTTTATTTTATTACTTGTAGGCCTACAATTTTATTATTCACAACTAACAGAAGGTTTTTAAATAAAATGTTACCACACATTAATTTCAAAAGAATTAATAAAAAAGACTTACTGCAGGCAATATATGGAGTTTTTATCAGTTAATGAAATGCTGAGTGACGTAATTTCTTTGGTAGGGACAAGGGGATACACGAATGCACTTGTAAGCTAGAAATAATTCAAGTTTTTTTTTATCACGCTTCAAGGTTTTAGGAAAATCTCCGATTCCAGCCTATATTACAGTTCAATTGACTATTTCCACCGCTTCCTTGGTCGTCCCAGATTCCGTCTTCCTGTTGTTTTGTAGCCATAGGCTAGTCTTGGAATTTTGAATGTTGGCATCCTCAATACTTACGTGAGAATCCCATCTATTATAATCCAAAATTGTTTCATGGAGAGGAAAGATGTTGAGGTCGTTGCGGATATCTTCGTCAGTTTTTTGTCTATTAAAAATTCAGTTGAGTGCAGGGATGTGTTAATGCGTATGTGGGGGTACAAACATATAATTAAAATTCGAATTTCACGTAAAACTGCAGTTTTTTATCTATATTGTTGAGGATTAATGAATAATTATTAATTCACTTAAAATACTATAATACTGAATTTCTTAAGAATTGAATACACAACTCTTGTCTAATAACTGTGAAAACATATTTGTCTAATTTTTCTTCCAAATTAGTTACAGTGCGAACTAAGGAGTCCACCTCTTATTGAGCCAGACAGCATGGCTGGAAGGTATTACTAAAGATGACATATGAATACACTAGACCAGACTCTTAACTAATTAGGAATTCTTGAGCAGGACTGACCAACTTACGCAGCTGAACTTTCTAAATGTATGAAAGCCTGCAACACGAGTCATAACATCCATTTAACCTTGTTTAATTGTTTCAATAAGTACTTACAATTACTACAGTCGTATAAAAATGTCGATTCAGGGCATTTCTTACTTTTCTGTTAGAAATCACCTCTCTTTATGTGCACAAATAGTATTGACTAATAGTACTTTTTTCCCTATTACACCATAGCCAGTCATGCATTATATTTTTAAAAAATCTGTTATTAAGAATCACTTTTCTATTCAAATAAAAATTTTGTTAAATTTAACGATTCAGCAATTAAAACAGCCGCAGATCAAAGCAGTTATTAGATCTGGACTTAAGATACATGCATTAATCCTACATACAGGTATAATAAAAATAGGCAATTTTTATGAAATCGTAAATATTTCCGGTTTCTGCACAATCTACAATATTTGAGTAGTGCTATATTCAACTTATTTAAATCATACCTTATAAATAATAATTCAACCATTTCTTTAAGTTTTACTGTAGATATATAAACACAATGTTATCGTTAACCCTAATAATTGAAAGTATTCTTTATGCACAGAAAGATGAGTAAACAATAAAAAATCTGTATATAAGTAAAAAAAATAAGTCCACCGCTGTAGTCTCGAGGTAGTGTGCTGCCTTGTCACGCAGAGGACCCGGGTTCGATCCCCGGTCGGGGCAGTTTTTCTGGATGAGATTTTTATTGGGGTTTTTCCTCACCTGTAAGACAGATGTCAGGAAAACTTTAAGGCCCAAACGGTCCCCGAAATCATATGACCATCATCATCATCCTTCACTGTGTGGAAAGCAACGGGAAGCTACCACACCTACAATTGCCTAGTAAAGCTGCAAGCGTATCTATGATTGCAGTGAAGGACCTGCCTTCGGGCAGAATTACTATGGATGGAAGTAAAATAATGACATAAATAAATGTATTATTTTTATAAACAATAAGTGTTTAAAATGCATTATGAATGGTTGATAAGACTTACGTAAGTTTAAACTTTACCTGTATAAATCATTAACAGTTATTGAATCTTTTATAAAATAATAAAAAAAGTTATATTAATTTTTAGTTAATCATATAAAATATTCGGGTTTTAATGGACAGAACACGCAAGACAATAACATCCCATAACAAAACATCTTAGCATCGCAGTTAAAAGTTGGATACGTAATGGCTAATCAATTTTGCTTAGAAGTATCTTATTTCAGAGCCGAGGTTATTTTGCACGCCGAAAATCTACGACACATCACACACGATTTTGTTTATCTCTGAAGAAGTCATACTCAAGAATGACTTTAAGACCTTAAAAAATCCTCAACCTTTCGAGGATTTGAATTCGCGGACAGATACGAATCAAAATCCAACTGCTGTGGCTTTTGGTTATAACGGAGGCTTGCCGCGCAAAATAGAAACGATAGGAGGCAAACGTTAAGGAGGCCAAAGCTCGAATTTGAGCCAATTGGATGGATGAATGGTTTTCAGTTATAGCAACTTAATACATCAGCAGTCACTACAGTTCTTCGTGCAATAGCCTGATATAAATTAGTTAAAGTCAGATATCTCTGAAATATTGTGTAAAGAGATTTTTATGGTTAGAAAAGAAGACTATTTTAAACAAAACAAAAAAATGTATATCGTAATTGTAGTGCAATGTATCGTCAGTGGCGATGACAATATTTCATAGCATATTGGGTAATTTGATTTTTTTCATTAATAACAGTGTAACACTACTAGAGTTATGAAATTGCAGTTTTGAGCACTGGAATAAATTATTAACATGAAAGTTTCGTTCATTTGTCGTATAACAACTTGTGTTTGTAATTAAGGGGGGCGGGGAAACCCATGTTTCTCAGATAAATGAGCGTATATCCTGAAATCCGAAATGTATCTCCTCTAGATATCCTATGAGTAACTGGAGAACCCTTTACTGAGATGAAATGCAACTTTTTGAGCCAACAAAATGCATTGTAGATAACCGCAAAATGCTATCACTAGCAGTTTTTACCCATTATGGTTGAAATCAGCCTAAAGTTTACATACACGATAACTCGAGTGGAGTTAATATGTACTAAGAAGTGGAAACACAATGGATACATATTTAACTGGCACTGAATTGCCTTAATTTGAAAATTAAAATACGAAGTATGTTACAGTTAATATAATGAAATGATTATAATAGTCCTCAGGAAGCTCTCTATTACATATATGAATTAAACTTTTTACCATTGCGATAAATATTAGCTAAAATTATACTATTAAACTGTTTAATATAAATATATTTTAGGCATATCAGTGGAAAACTACTAGCCCAATATTTTGAGCAGACTTAGGGGTTAAAGTTACTTAAAGTCGAGTATACTCAGGGAGATTTGAAGTGCGCCACGTGTTTCCTTCTATTTTTAAAACAATTTTAGCTTCTTATGTAAGTTGACAGCAGTTGGACAGAAGAAGAAAATGCGTTTATGTGAGATAAATATAAAAGATTCTCTAGCCAGGTCGTGACAGTGTCTAGATTTGAGCAGATGATGAATCCTTGGCCTACATCTCCACATGCCAGTTTCTCGCGTCAGCAATGGACCGTGACGTCAGGGATGTAAACTGCACAAAATTATAGGCAAGGAAATATGTATGCCCAATAGTGGTACAGTATATAAAGTAGTCCCACTACAGGCCTCGGGAGGCCCTTGGGGTAGTGGGATGTTAAGGCTCCCACTTTTTCCGGGTAGTATGTATATATATTTATTTATTTATTTATATACAGAATTTTAATGTTTACACATCTTTCTGTGCCTAAAGTTTTATTTTTCTTCTCCATCCAACCCATGTCCTCCAGTCCCCTTGCTCTCATTCCAGTTCTTATTTCCTGCATCCACGAGTTTCGAGGTCTTCCTCTCCTCCTTCTTCCAGGTGGACACCATTCCAATGTTTTTCTGGGTAATCTTTCTTCTTGCATTCGTCGTACGTGCCCATACCAATTTAATTGCTTATACTGTATATAATCTACTATTGAATAACCAATATTCATTTTTTCTCTTATGACAGTATGTCTTATTTTGTCTAATTTTGAACATCTTGTAATAGAGCTCATATTTCTGATTTAAAACTAGCGGGTTTTCCATAATAGTTGAGTGAGTAACATGCCCAATAGTGGTACAGTATATTAATACAAAAATCGGTCAGAGCTAAAATCATCAACAACCTCAAGTCACAATATAAAAAATTAATTAATGCATTTGGTCATTCAGATTAGTTTATTCAATTTTTTTACGCAAATAAACCACCCATTTCTCACTTTCTCGGGAAAACATAACTCCTTTTTATATTAATATCCTATAAACATGAATGCTACTATGGCATTCGATAAGTAATGGAAATACTGTTGTAAATCAGCGATTCCCTATAGGTGACCATTGTAATCTTGTACTGTGTCGTTGAGTAGTCTTTGTTGTATAAATCTTTAACATTGAAAGTCTCGAAATAGCAATGTTATGTGAATACATTCACCGTTTCTCATATTAATAAGTAATACCGACCTAAAAAGATGTTCAGTAAAATTTGTTTAAAAAGTGGAATTGGAAAGTGCTAGAAAATCCACCAAATTCACCATACAGGAGACTTGTGACTATAACGTATTCTCTAACATCAAAGAACCGCTACGAGTCATTCGATTTCAATCACGAGTTGATATGTAAAAAGTTCTAGATCGGTCAGTGAAACAGATATCCAGAAATGGTGCTGCAGATTGAGTGCATCGTCTTCCAAGAATTTGGCAACGTATAGTTGACTTGGGAAGAGACTATAAATGAAGTTCGTAATGTCAAAAGTAACCTATTTTTTTTGTAATGTTATAACAGTGTTGTCATTACTTATCGAATGCCCTAGTATTTCATAACTACATTTTCCTAATGTAGGTACGTAAAAAAAACTGAATAGGCCTACAACTACAGTTCATACTTTTAATGCATGGATATCCACTTCAAAATAAATGAAAAGCATTTCAAGGAAATCGAGAATTATGGAACATGTAATCGTCTATTTACTGCAAAAAAACGACTGCATGTCGTGTCAGTTTGTAAGGTGCACTGCAGTGTAAAGATGCGTGAGGAACGTGAAATATCGTGTGTTCATAATAATTAAACACGGTCCTACTGTCAGTTAACCCTGCATACCTTCACTTCCAACCTACTTAGATATAAGTTATATATTTGATTATACTTATTTGGAAAATATAATAATATGAGACACGTAATTTATGGAATGAAATTCTACGTTAAGGACAAAAACTTATTATCCCATTGGCAATGCTATTAAGAATTAGTCATGTTGAAGTAAGGACCTAGACTAAATAAAAAACTAAGTCCATGGTATAATAAACCTACGATATATTTAGCCTAACACCCGGGTGCTTACCTCACATCCACATGTGCCAATATCAGAACTGATGATCACCTAACCAGTACAGGAGAGACACGTGGAGCAGCTGGATCGAATATTCATTACCACTAGTAGGCCTAATTTAATCATTAATCAACAATTACACTAATAATTGAGTAAGATCTAAAAAATCAGTAAACATATAACCACATATACCTGTGTATAATAATGAGAATAAAATGCTCGTTTATCTGTGGCTATAAGGAATAAGTTAAGTTGAAAAATGATCAAAAATATTTAAATGTAGTCTGCGTAATCATCTCAAATGGCTTCTGCGCACTGTGAAGAAATTCAAATGCTAGGATTCTAATGATTTCAGAGTTACAAACATGTTTGCCTTATAATCAAATAATATTATCAGATTTCGAAGACAGCTTACAAATATCAGCGTATCGCTTATTCAAAATTGCCAGCAAATATAATATGAAAATTTCCACTTCAAAATCTAAAGAAGCGGCAATGTTGGATAAAACATACAACGGGCGAAATTTGAGATTGATAGAAAAATTATAGAACAAGTGTTTGGTTTCTCGTACTTAGGAAGTATATTTGCAGAACATAAGACAGGGATTCAAACATACAAAACATATAATAAAATGAATGGAGTAATAAGAAGACATTTTGGTAATCAGATGAGGACAGATACAAAACTAATGTTACATAACGTCACATCAAAAGCTGCTCTATAATACGGAAATGAAATTTGGATTCTAAATAAAAGAAGTTCTCATAAACTTAGAGTGAGCCAAATGCGCTTCTTACGATCACTGTAAGGAGTTAATACAGTGGATCACCGAAGGAACACTATTACCGGAGAAAAACTTGGGAGTACCAAGTTGAAACGAAGATATAGAAAGATACCAACAAGAATTAAAAAATCATCTGAGAAAAATGGAAAGAAATAGATTTCCAAAATTAACATTCCAATAGACTCCAACTGGACATAGGGACAAGGAACACCCAAACATAGGTGGAAAGATCAAGACCATTCTCGTTAGGTTTACCATTACAGGCCACATTATCTAAAACGGATTTATTCATGATGATGATGATGATGACGAAATGTTTGTTTCTTGGTATCTCGTAAAAATAGTAGATATACGTTCTAGGTTAAAAAGTGTTTTCCTTCAAATTGACGATTTTATATTTAAAACTTACTCCATGTGATCACAGATGCATTAGGCCTATAAAGTTTGCTTATATAGTTCTACACACCCGAAAATTCTAAATTCGACATGACCTAAGATGTTCAAACGTTTCAAAAATCTCAATAATATATCTTCAACAATTGATGTATAGGCCTACAATATTTTTAGACTTAATACACAGTAATTAAGACGCTGCGTAGATCAGCGTGATAAAAAAAATAGCAAATTGTGCCTAACTTTAAATATTATAAAAATATTTTTTTAAATAGAAATGGAGGTAAATATAACTGTAAAACTCGTATTTCAAATTCCAGAGACTATATAATTAGTATGTGTAGTTCATTCACCGAAAAACACCTTACCGCGGCGGGAGAAACTGAAATCAACAGAGCGTGTACAACTTAACTGGTCTGATTCACCTGACAGGAGGAAGAGGGTGACTTCTATAATGTATTCTAATTAGGAAGTAATTAATGTACGGTATGTAGAATGAGTTTGTTAAAATGTCACATGCATAGATTTAAACATATATAGGCCTACTTCTAATTATGCAACGGCACTTTATATATAAATTTCCAAAGTTAAAAAATGTAACATATTAGACGTCTTTGTGGATAACTACAGAAATTGATAAGAAAAGAAGATTAAAAATATTATGAATTATGTGATAAAAGTAAAAATATTATATATTTTTTATGTTATTACTATAAATAATTCACTAGGATTCAAATTTTGTTTCTAATGATAACGATTATAAAATATCGATGATATCTTGAAAAATGAACCATAGGCTATAAAAGTCATTTATAAGTATCTTAAAAACATTTATTGGCCCTTTAAATTAAAACTAACGGGTATAAACTGTTTCTAAATTAAACTTGAATAAAAATACCTACCAGTTGAAAATGATTCTCTCTTCAACAAAATTCAACATGATAATCTTGCACAACTATAAACTTATAATTAAATCCTAAACAAACATAGATTAACAAATATGTTGATTTGGACAGATTTCTATGTTGACGACATCAATTAATATAGTACGTCAATATATTGAATTAAGAAATATATATTTAAAAGCAATTTTAATAATAAAAAGCTATCGGCCGAATAAAACAAGATAACAAATGTATTGATTTTAGCTTTGAAATATTGAAGCATGGTCAAAAAAATTAGTAATACTGTAATACTGTATTAAATTTATCGTTATTACTTGTTACATTATAAGAATATTGCTAAATATATGGAAAAGACCCAGGATATTGAGTGTAGTAGTCAAAGGCTAAGAGAATTTCAATGCTGGATGTTCAAATTATATTATCATACTAAGTAAGTATTTTATCTCACATTAAAAATAATTAATCTATAAATAAAATAGGTAATGTTGGATATTCTGAACATTTTTATCTTCTTTTTTTTTTCAAATAAAAAGAGCACGATAGTACGCAACTGACAAATAAGTTTAGCCAAATTTAGAAATATGATAATAAAGCCTAATTATTAAAAAAAAGTTCGTGAATTTTAAGATATATCGGTATTATTGCTATGAACATTAAAACTAATTGAAATTCTTGTACTATTACACAGTAAACATTTTTGGGTTAAACCATTTTATTTTTATAACACAGTTTTTAATTATTTATCTGCCCCTATTCATTTCCCAGTGAATAGAGAATATTGATAAAACTAACGCGAAAATAAAAAAAAATCCTCGCTATTAGGCCTATCATCATAATCTATTTTTCATAACTTAGATTGCAATTTTTGTTAATAAATCCCGATCACAAATATTACTGCTGATGATTCTCTCCGCCAATATATATTTTCACTCACTGTGACTTTAATTAGCCTACATAATTTGCAATATGTACAATGTGCAACAAATAAAAAATAATATTTACGAACAAATTATTTAAATTCAAGATTTAAAATAATATATAAATTCATTAATATTCTCTACATAAATGGTTTCTCAGCACTCTAAGAAAATTATCGTGTCAATGGCAGCATATTCTACAAATCTGATGGATTACAGTTGTAGAAAGCATACTGCAGAAATTCTATAACTAATCAACTCACTGCCACTATCGAACTCGTAAGTCCATGACCGCGCGGACATAAGCTCTCTCCACACATCCCTATCCTGAGCTAATGTTTTCCAATCATCCCTCGTATAAATTACTTCCCTCAAATCATGGTTAATGTCATTCTCCCACCTCATTCTTGGTCTATCAACTGGACGCTTTCCCTCTGGTTTTTCTATAAGAAGCTTCCATGCACTGTTTCATTCCCCTTTCCTGACACATGTCCTGCCCATCGCAGTCTACGAGACTTAACTGTTCTTATTATATAAATATCATGTAGCTCACTCTTGTGTCGTCTTCTCCATTCGCCTGTCTGTTCATCTTTCTTTGGTCCAAAAATTGTCCTAAGAATGTTGTTATTTTTAAAATATCAAATTAGAATTAGCCCATTAACATCCTGTGCGGGTAAGGGTCTCCTGCTGTATAGTGGCTTCAGAGAGTGCCTCGGATCAACCTTATCCGTGGCACTTAATATTTATTCACCTTTCTGTTCATCTCTCTTTGGTCCAACAATTTTCCTAAGAATTTTATTATTCATAAAATATCAAATTACAATTAGAATTAGTCCATTAACATCCCTGTGCGGGCAAGGATCTCCTGAAGCAGAGTGGATTCAGAGAGTGCCTCGGACCAACCATATCGGTGGCACTTAAGATTTCTTCATACAAGTATTTCAGTGTTTATAAGTTTTCTTCCGCTTTTGCCTATATGCTCCTATTCTAGACCACATGCTCCCTAGTTGACATCGCACCATCTCATCCTTTGCTCAAATATAGATGATCAAATACTTTTTTTTATAAATGTGCTTCTCTCTAATAATTTATTCAATTTGAATCGTTCTATCCACTTTTGTGCCTTCATGGTCAATGGTGTAACCGCTAGACATTTCTATTAATTTGCATCATAGTGTTAAAGGGTATATACGTTGTTTCCGAACATACTGTAAATTATGCTTGGCCAATGTAAGATAAATCGTCTTTTTGTTTAAGATGTTAATATAGGGAATACCAAAATTGGATAAAGAAACAGGTTTCTTGTTTTGTATGCTGCCTTGTCTTCGAGTAATCTAAGAGGATGTTATAGCTTGAAGATTCCAACAGGTGAAAGCACAATAATAGCACTCTGACCTTTCTGAAGGCAGGGGAATATAAAAGCCAACATCCACTATTGCATTCCTCAGGAAATGCTTTTGGCTGTCAGACCAAGCCTAAATCGCGTTACGAAATACATGTGACGTTCATCTAGCAGTCTATTTAGAATTATTTGACTTATACTTATGTATTTGTTTACTTTTATTTCATTACTTTTAAGGCGTTTCAACTTTTAATACCGTATTGCGACAAGGATATTTAATTATCAACCAGAATACTGCATATTTCAAGTGTTGTTTGTAGCCATGTGTCTTATACTGTTTCATTGATTATAATTTTTAAATAATAATGCATTAGTTAATGTAGAAAAAGTCTGTGGCAATTAAAATCCAATCCAACGTTTACGTTAATTGAATAATATCAAGAAGAAATCCGAGATAGGTCGGCTGGTTAAAGACTTTGGCCACCCGGTTTATCATTAGTCGAAGACTTCCAAAGAATTAGGTCTATATCATAACATAACAATGTTTACTTGGAAAAATAATCTGAAAATATATGTTTATCTATTTAAGTTTTGTGTGATTTTCCTCAAACTTAAAGTCATTAAAGGTGCCAAATTTCGAAAATATTGTTATCCAATTATTAAGCATTTGTTTTTCCAGTGTCCATAATAAGTTTTAAAATTAATCTAGTAACTTTACAATTGCACTAAAAAAATTGGGTAGCTGCAATAAGTAGCGGTTCCAGATTGAGAAAACCAGTTATAACGGGTGAGGGAACGATTGGCTGACAAATTGCCATGCTTGTATTATACCAGCTAGATGATCGTCTAACTCTGTCATTGGCACACATATTGTATGAATGTAAGGCTAGCAGCTTGCTGTAGGCTGTCGAGCCAAGAATTTTAGTCCTTACTAACTATATTTATATGCGACTGAGATATTTTACTCTGCAGACCATCGGTTCCCTATCTCATATCATTTTTTAAGAGCACTTTCTGAGTATTTAAATTTGTGTGGTGTAATGCATTACTTACTTACTTACTCACTGGCACTATCGAACCCGTAGGTTCATGACCGCGCGGACATAAGCTCTCCGTACATCCCTATCCTGAGCTAATGCTTTCCAATCATTTCCTGTATAATCTACTTCCCTCAAATCATAGTTAATGTTATTCTCCCACCTCATTCTTGGTTTACCAACTGGCGTTTTCCTTCTGGTTTTCCTACAAGAAGTTTCCATGCATGTAATTCATTCCTCATTCGTGCCACATGTCCTGCCCATCGCAGTCTACGAGACTTAACTGTTATTATATCTGGCTTCCTATAAAGACCATGTAGTTCATTGTTATGTAGTCTTCTCCATTCACTTGTCTGTTCATCTCTCTTTGGTCCAAAAATTTTCTAAGTACTTTATTCTCAGGTGAAATGCATTTAGCCTGTAAATCCTCGACTGTTTCCTTTGCTTAGCAAGTTAAAATTAAAATTTAATCAAGGACTTATGATCGAGCTCAGAACTCCGTGTGATTATTTAAGGAGACGAAACCAATTAAATTGTAAAAGTTTGGAAAGCTAAAATGTATCTGCTATCAAACTCTGAATATTGGACTGTATGATGTAATGGAACTTGAATATGCCATCCTACCAGCACGTAATGTGGGACACTCATAAAAATGCTGAGGCATTAAAATAATGAGCATCAAACACGATTTGCCGAAACCGGTCTTTCCTGCAGAACAACTAGGTCTCTGACAGATTCCCTCTTTGTGAATAGGGCTTCACGAAGCGACTTCTAATTTATTTATAAACATTTATTCTCAGAGAGAAACAATGAATATCACAAAATCAAAAGTTTGAAAACTAAATTTTAAGATAAAAAATTATATCAATTTTTATATCGCATTGATTAAAGAAGTAACCAAGGTATATGAGAAATGATGCTTTGGATATGGTTACTACTGACTCGCTACTGACTGCAATCCCATTTCTGCGATATTACTACTTTTTTATTTAACGATGCTCTTTAACAGGTAAGATCATTAGCGTCGTAATTCAAATGTGGGCATTAAAAATAAAAAAAACTCCATGGCCCGACAGACCTAGAAAGCCCTTGGCCTACCAGCCGGCTGCTGGCCTCACATCCACATGTGTTAATCACATAGGTAGACGATCATATAGCCAGTGTAAGGGTGACATGTGGTCAGCATGTCGGGTTCCCAACCGTTATAGCTGGTATTCTTAACCTGGAGCCACTATTTATTGTAGCTACCCAAATTCCTCACGATGGTAGGTAGGCACCGGTTCCATACTGGTCGAAATTCCATGAGAACATTTCTTCCCCATGGAGACCCGAACATCTTGCTTTAACCTCTCGGCTATGGCGCGGGATGTGGGCACTAAAGGGCCGACTAATTTTACACAGAGTCATCTTTTATCAGACTTGAGGATTTTTACGCCCTGGAAATCCACTTATCTCAGATGGGTATGAACTCGTGAACCTTGGAACCAGAGTAACCACTAAATCCACAAGGACCGTCCATTACTGCTATTGGCATATGATTTTAGTGCTAAAACCTCATGTTAGCGAGCGCTGTAAATATATTGTAGCTAAATATCACCAGACCAATATTTTAACGTTAAGATCAACAGATACAGTATTATTTCTACATACTTACTTACTTACTCACTCACTGGCACTATCGAACCCGAAGGTTCATGGCCGCGCGGACATAAGCTCTCCATACATCCCTATCCTGAGCTAATGCTTTCCAATCATTCCCTGTATAATCTACTTCCCTCAAATCATAGTTAATGTTGTTCTCCCACCTCATTCTTGGCCTACCAACTAGGCGTTTTCCCTCTGGCTTTCCTACAAGAAGCTTCCATGCACGTCTTTCATTCCCCATACGTGCAACATGTCCTGCCCATCGCAGTCTACGAGACTTAACTGTTCTTATTATATCTGGCTTCCTATAAAGACCATGCAGTTCATTGTTATGTAGTCTTCTCCATTCACCTGTCTGTTCATCTCTCTTTGGTCCAAAAATTTTCCTAAGAACTTTATTCTCAAATACTCGTAATCTCCTTTCCTCCCTTAAAGTAAGAGTCCATGTTTCGCACCCATATAATATAACTGGTAGAATAATAGTTTTATATATTTTCAGCTTAACGTTTTTTGAAAGGAGTTGGGATATCAAAAGTCTCTGCAATGCATAATAGCATGCATTTCCAGAATTGAGCCTATGTTTAATTTCTTTGTGCATCTCATTCCTATTTGTGATTATTGTTCCTAGGTATTTGAATTCAGCCACTTCCTCAAAATTTCTCTCATTTGTCATTAGCTGTCCATTTCCATTATATACTACATAGTGTTGATAAATAAGTAGCCGAGACATCTAAGGCATGATATTCGATTGGAATCCCATTGCTACTATAGGCCAATTATTTTGGTGCTAATAGTTCATATAAAGGAGCGCAATAAATGTAGACTTCTACTACAACAAGTTATCTAGATCGAATCCCGGCATTTTTGTTGACCGACCTGTTGTTCTTATGGTCTGCATTTCTGTTACAACAGAACAAGAGATACCATGTTATGTTCCCAGCATTGAATAAGTGAATTTTTCTCTAGTGGGTATTGGCCACATTCCATCAGTGCCCGGGTGCGTGTGAATATTTTTAATATGTACGTGTATGTGTAACGGAAACATGTAAAAAAAAGCAGGGTAAACAAAAAGAGTCAAACAGAAATAGAGAAAATATAAAAAGTAAAATGGTATAAAAATTTTAAATGGTGTGTCCCTAGTATTGAATTCAGCAATAATACAAGCTTCAGAGAGTTTAAAGGAATGGGTTATGTTGTATAGGTGTAATTACAAACCATATTGTTTAGTTTCCTGCTTTGTGACTTACACATCTCTAAATTACATAAATTTCATACTTATTTACATACGCTTTAACATCTAATGTAATATCATATTTAGGATATTTAGTTGTATCGAACAGGCTATGTGTTTCTATCGCGTGTCATGTGTTTTCTGAAGACGTTCGCGATTTAATTTTAATGGTTCAATAAAATGACGATTGACGATTGTGGTGAAATGGTCCTCATGATGAAATTCCAATCCACTATTTGCTATGACGACCGAAGTGAACAAAATAACCTCAGTTAATCTGTTCGTCATCGGGATTTGAATCTCGAACCCTTTGAAACGATACCGTTTGCGTCAATTCGGTTGATACGCTACATAAATATTCTTCGTTTTACTTCCAAAAAATTATAATCATCATCATCAACAACAAGGATTAGGCCCAATGGCCTGTTCCGATCTCATTATAGGTCGAATTGGTCCTTCCATCTCTTCAATGGTCTAAATGATAGTAATAAATATAAATAAAAAATTCAATTTATCATTTGACTGAAATGATTTATAGGCCTATGATAAAACAATTCGAATAGGATATATGAAAAATATTACTTAACCGAATAACTCAACCCTACCAACAAAACAAAACAAAATTGTGTTTTTATAATCCCTTAATCTTCATATTATAATTTAACTTGATAAGTTGCATGGAAAATCCTTGTATGAAAACCAGAGGGTAAGCTCCCAGTAGGTAAGCTAAGAATGAGGTGATTAATCCTGATTTGAGGAAAGTAGATTATACAGAGGATGATTGGAAAACATTAGCTGAAGAACAAGAACAACAACAGCGATAATAATAATAATAATAATAATAATAATAATAATAATAATAATACTGATATTATTATTATTATTGTTGTTGTTATATACATTTCTAGAGCGCATACGAATGAGAAATCGTCAATGAAAACGTATCGAATAAAATTTGAAAAGCATAGTAAAATATTTTACGCACATATTCCATATTTAAATAATTTTATGTCATAACATAAGTGAGCTCTTAAGTCAAGAAATGTGGTTTAAAATTTAGGTTGGGACGCCTTTTAAAAAGAACACGCTGAATAATATAATATGCAATGTTACGGAGCGAGATGGCTCAGACAGTAGCTTTTTAGATTCTTATTCGGGAAGTCCTAGTTTCAAATTCCAGTGCGCCCAACTTTACTGAAAGTTTTTTTTTATTTTCTTCTCAAATAATGGGTTGAAGTTTCATTATCGGAATCCATTTTATCATAAACATCATTTCATCCAATCATTAATAATGTATAGGCCTAATTACTTAACTTCAGAAAACGTATGCAGACTCACAATATAAAACACGGAACTTACTGGATACGGTAAAGATTCTAGAAGCTTTAAGACCTCACAGGTTAAAGCGTCTATAAATAACGAGAAATAAGAATGAAACAATACAAAGTTTAATTTTTGTACCTTATTTTTTGGTGCGTCTGGGTGAAAAATGTGTACGTTATATTCGTAACTTCACTTTTATGAGATTGCAGCTGTATGAATAGCCTATATTTTACACCAGAAAGACACATTCTATGAAAAGAAAACTGATCTTAAGAAAATGCCAGCAATATGTTTCCAACTGAAATGTATGTATGTATATTATTGTTAAGTAGATATTTGTTAGGAATTAACAGTATGAGGTTTTATATCAAAATCATTAAATGATTCAAATTTTACATCTTACCTCATATTTCTAGTCCTAGAGAGGATACAAAATAAGGATGAGAAGTAAAATCTGATTCATTTAATGATTGTTTATACATCTTGTATTACATTTGTCGTTAATGCACCTTTAACTGTAATAAATAAACAATCTACTAGATAAGCAAGGTAAACCTGACCTATCCTGTTCCCGAATGGCCTCGATCGTTTTTGCAACTTGATGGCGACAGGCGTTTAGAAATTCCTGGAAATACAGAGCAGTAACTGGCAATTCCAGTTTTATTTATTCCAATATAAATCCGGCTCCATAACATTCAAAATAGTAAATTAAATGTAATATTTGTCACATTGACATTTTAAGAAAAATACACCTTTTACTTCTTATCATAAAAAAACTGAACCAACATTATGAACATTTCGAAATTAAATATACCAGTTCTTTATTCTCGACGATAACAAAATATAGAGCTCTATAGCCATTTACTTTGAAATGCGTTTAACTCAAAATTATGGTTCTAGTAGAACGTGCTTACCCTACATTTTATACATAATCCCTTTACTTAGTTAAAACGATGAGAAAAATATTGCACGTGTCATATCAAATAAGTAGGCCTACATCTCATTTGGTTTGTTATTAACTTGTTTTTAAATTAACTAAAAACAAAAATGAATAACTTACCAATAAATTTTTAAAAAATCTGTAAAGAACATAATCGTTGATCGCTACCATATTCACAATTCGATTTAGGTCTAATACTTAACACGATTGTAATAATTTAAAAAGGATGCAAATTACAAAAAAAGTAGAGTTATCATCCATGAGTTTAGATCTGCTACAAGAATATACGTTTTCATTAAATTATTATTTCATCGGCGAAAATAATTGTTATTGATATCCTGGACACATAATAAAGGAATAAAAGCTGACTCTGGTGGACTATTGGTTACCATGCTTGTCTCTGGTTTCTAAAATAGCAGTTTTAAACCCTGGGTCGATTTTTAAACCTTAAAAATAGTTGAGTAAGGCCTTATTCGGAATGAAAGTAAAGCTATGGATTCCTTATCGTAGATTTATGGAAAGTAAAATAATCACAAACCTGAAGAAGCAGCCCTTTGAGAAAAAAAAATGTAAGTCCTTTCACGGCCAGATTTGAATTGCGACGCTAATAACGAGAGCTGTTAAAGAATATCCTTAAATAAAATGTTACCTACCTATTCAAAGAATACAATTTATGTGAGAAAATATCCGAATCAATAAGGAATTCAAGAAAAAAATTATGGTGATACAATTTTAATTGTGAATTATTTGAGTTGCTATAAAATATTGAAACACATTTGTTCGGGGAATGAAAGAAGGACATGGAAACTTTTTGTAGGAAAACCAGAGGCAAAACGCCAGTTGGTAAACCATGAATGAGGTAGGAGAATAACATTAACCATGATTTGATGAAAGTATATTATACAAGGGATGATTGGAAAACATTAGCTCAAGATAGGGATATATGGAGAACTTATGTCCGTCCGGCCATGAACCTACGGATTCAATAGTCCCAGTGAATTTATTATATGGATGCGAAACATGAACTCTTAATATAAGGGAGGAGAAAATATTACGAATATTTGAGAATAATGTTCTATAGTGTTCTGCCCAAGGCAGTCTTTCACTGCAATCATAGCATTTTCATGCTTTACTAGGGAATTATAGGTGTGGTAGCTTCCCGTTGCTTTCCACACCGGCGAATGATTAGTGATGATAATGATGGCCGGATGATTTTCAGGGATCATTGGGCCCTAAAGCTTCCTGACATTTGTCTTACAGGTGAGGAAAATCTCTGAAAAAAAGAAACTCGCCCAGGAAGCCTGTCCCGACCGGGAATCGAACCCGGGCCCACTACGTCGAGACCACAGCTGTGGACATTTGAAAATAAAGTTTTTGAGAAACTTTTTGGACCAAAGAGAGATGAACAGTCAGGCGAATGGAGAAAACTACATAACAGTGAGCTGTATGCTCATTATAGGAAACAAGACATAATAAGGACAATTAAGTCTCGTAGAATGCGCGATGGGCAGGACATGTGGCACAAATGGAAATGAAAGATAAGCATGGAAGCTTCTTATAGGAAAACCAGAGGGAAAGCAACCAGTTGGTAGACGAAGAATGAGGTGGGAAATGACATTAACCATGATTTGAGGGAGGTAGGTTATACAGGGGATGATTAGAAAACATTGGCTCAGAATAGGGCTATGTGGACAGCTTATGTGCGTGCTGCCATGAACCTAAAGATTCGATAGTGCCAATGAATTAGTTATAGATCTAGAATTTCTGCAGTATGCTTCCTACAACTGTAATCCATCAGATAAGCAGATTGCACTGCCATTGACACGATCATTTTCTTACAGTGCTAAGAAACCATAGAACTTCCATAGGATGTTATTAGAATTGTGATAAATTATATTTTACAATTAGCCTGTATATGTTAGGTAATACGAATTCTACAAACCTTTATGACCTTTCATCTGAATATTATGATCTGTTCTCAATTAATTTAGAATGCATGAGTGAGTAGTACAACGTTTACGTAACCAATAGTAATTTGGTATATGGTATAAATGCCAACAAACTATATAAATAGATTATCAAATTACACAACAAAATTTCCGTTCTCGTAAAAGCTAATTACAGAAATATGTTGGCAAATTTACGTAATAGTGCACATATGGTGTACTTTTAGGCCCTATGTTATTTACAAATAGATTTCCGGGGTTAATCCTCATTAAGAAGAAAGTGTTCTTAGTTGCTATTTATTTATTTAATTTATACATGCAAGGATGATACATTGCTGGGGTAAAGAGTATGACATTGGAATAGTTTTTATTTCATACTAGCCAATACCCGGCGTGCGCTGCTACACCTAAAAAATGATGTGTTTTTTGCATTTAGTTGAATAAGTAAAAGGAAAAATAAATTTATATCGTTATTATTTTTAGATACCCCGTGCTGATTACACGGCGCTGTCCGGGAATCTATGCATTCCGATGTACTTGGCATAAATGAGCTGAAAGACAAAATTCGTTATTTTGAGTTATCCATAAAAGAATACCCGCCGTGCGCTGCTATGCTTGCCCGGAATCAACTTATCCCGATCTTCTTGGCATCAATGAAAGACAAAAATGTTATTGTGGGTTATCCTTAAAGTATAAACATATGCTGTCGCGGACTTTTCTATAGAGTTTTTTGAGATATTTAATTCTGTGTACAATAATTTTGTGTATTTCTTGTGGTTTAGACAGCGTAAGTCATTTACAAAAATCGACATTTTTCCCGGTTTCTTTTTCACTATAGAAGGTGATTTTTAAGGGTGAAGCGGCTTGAGCATTAAAATTCTCTTATAACCTATAACCTTACCGGGAAAATTCTGAACATTTTGCAAAAGCCCCATGACAGTAGCACATGCTTGTCCGGGAATCTTCTTATCCGGATCTCCTTGGCATCAATGAAAGACAAAAATGACTATTGTGTTATCTGTAGAAGATAAACATATGCTGTCTCGGACTTTTTTGTAGAGTTTTTTGAGATATTCAATGCTGTGTACATTAATGTTGTGTATTTGTTATGGTTTAGGTAGCGTAAGCCATTTAAGGATAAAAAAGGGAATTTTTCACGTTTTTCACTACAAAGGGTGTTTTTTAAGGGTGTAGGAGTTGAGTATCTCAACTCTCTTATAGCCTATGTTCATCCCGGGAATCTGCTGAACATTTTGCAAAAACCCCATCACAATCGGATCAACGGTATGGTCGCGCATAAAGTACGAACAAACAAGCAAACAAACAAACATTTTTATATATCAGATTAGGCTATGTCTCATTTCAATATTTCATGGTCTTACAAAATAGCAGAAAAGAGGACATTACAGAACTATCTACTGTAATAGCTGCAATATTCACAAAAACGGACACAAATTTTACAACGTATGAATATATAGAAATAAAAGTATTACATCCAAATCAACATTACACATGCATCAATTCATTTTGAGCGGATTTTAGAGATTACTTATCGCATAGTGGTTAAACACGTATAGTACGTATCAATTTTTATTAAAATAATTAATTCCTACATAATGTGAAATAAAATTATGTACGTTGCAAGGATTGAAAGTGGTTTCATCAATTCGTTTTCAAATTCCATCCTTAAACATCTAAATCCATTTGTAAAATTTCATTTTCAATCCGTGTGACGTAAAAGACTAAAAATCTGAGAAACGAATTTATAATATAAATATAACATAAAGCGAGCAACAGAGCCGGAACAGATCAGAAATGGTATAAACCGTGATGCTATGATGATGAACATATTCATATAGTAAAATAGACGAATACAAATTGATGCATTTATTTTACAATAACTTCTACATAGAAGATCTTCTTTCGTTAATACTGGATTTTAATATTTCTTGGGAAATTATGAGTGGTGTTCTATTGAATGCTGGTGAACATCTTAAAATAATCATAACGCAACATAAACTCTGCTTCGTTGATTTTAGTATAGCCCGTTTTCTCTTTTAACTGCACATTAATCGGACGTAAAAAAATAGTATAGTCCTGAAGTACGTAATTCTAAGTTAAATTATAAAACGTTACCACAGGTTGAGTGAATTTTTAACAGTTTTTGCGAAATATCTCACGAAGATAAGAAAATATAATTGGTAAAATAAATAAACCGATAGTAGAAAAAAAATATTTTCATTAACCCTTAAATTGACAAAACATTAATTTCGTGAAAACGAACAACTGCTATTATTAGGTATATTGTAATTCGAAACATATTTAATTAATTTCTACTCGTTCGTTTTTTTCTGTTTTTTTTAAATATTAAGTAACTTAAACCGAAAGATGTATCCTATAGTATCTTCTTGTCTTGTATCTTGTAAGCCCATGTTTCCCTTAACAGATATTTAGGCGCTCTCCCCCTACAGAAGAATTTGAACCATACTAACTTGTTTTCGTTTATGTCATTTGAGTGGTCCGTGGTCAGCGTTCCGCCTCATACTGGCATCTAGAAAACCAAGGTAATACTAGGACGAGAAAATCCACTAAATTATGCTTAGATGCCTTTTCATTCGTGCTTAAGGATCTTTTACGGGCCTGAAAATCTTCAGACTCGGGACCCACGACTTAAAATCTCTCCCGGAGGACTTGCTCCTTGGATTTTTCCATCCTAAAAAAATCCATCGACCCCGGCCGGGTTTGAACCCGCAACCCTCGGGACCAGAGGCAAGGAGCATAACCACTACACCGCGGCAGATATCCTTTAGTATACATTGCTTAATTTCAACAAATTCAACAGTAAACATTTACAACAATTATTGACAATTCATAATAAAATTCTATTGAGGTAAATAGTCACAAAATAAAATATTAAAATAAGTACCTGGCAGAAGTCATCGTCCTCAACTAGGTTAAAATCAGTAACTCATACCATTCTGCTGAAGATGGAAGCCGATTGAACTTGGAAGCCGGTTTCCGAAAGACCTGTAGGTTTAAAAGATTTTAACCTGCCAGGTACTTACTTTAATGTATTATTTTGTGACAAAAAATTATCTTTAAAAGGATATCTTCTGCGCACTTTAAATAATATGAAATTAAAATTCATCGACCCATCCAGATCCATTTAAAGCACGTTATTAATGATTACGTAATTGTAATGAATGACCATCGAATCCCAATTTATATGGGTCAAATGGAAAATAGGATAGCTTCAGTAAGAACATTTCTAACTCAGTTTCTTTTAAAATAAAACAGCTAACGACGATTGGCCTGGGAGCAGTAATTATATGAGCGTATTAATTATTACATCACAGGAAGTTACATAAATTGAATATTAAAAATACGGAAGATTATATCTGCATTGTGAATAATATTAAGGTTTAAGGCAACGAAACCTAGCCCAAATGAATTGAATCAATTCAGTCCAAATGAATCAGCAAATTCGTCATTATGTGTTTGACCATAATGTATAAGCAACTATTCGTCTACTTTATAAAACATATTATACAAATTCATGATTATGCAAGTTTCCTTTCAAATTTGATTGTGATATAAAAAAAAGTACACAGTGGCGACATTGAAATACTCTATTAAGAAATTTCTTTTCTTTTTCTCTCTTTCTCTCTCTCTTATTCCGTTTCTTTTTTTATCTCTCTCAAATTCCCGTTATAGTTCATTGGTGCTGGTCTTAATTTCATTCTTTTACAACAAATTGTGTAGGATGTGTACAATGACGAGCCTCATCCCCGAATAGCCAAACACCGTTACAGTAATTGTTGCCAACTTAACTACGGTACTTTGTATTTAAACAATTTAAAAATTCTATTCATATACAAGGAAATTCTTGTAATGAAAGTTATTCTTTTTTCTGAATCCGTTAGTCCATTTAATTTAAAATTCTAAAACATATTTAAACTTACACATATACAATAAGCCAATATAATTATGTAATTAAAGTGAACTCATACATAATTTGACATAATTATGGAAGAAAATGCATATGTGGGGAAGTTTATTCCAATCTGCTTTTCATTAAATGTCCTATATATTTAATTTAATGCATACAAATATTTCCACTTTTCTTTCCTTCTTTTCGTATCATCATAAAGTCATAACTAAATAACTCACAGGCACTATCGAACCCGTAGGTTCGACATAAACACTAAATGCATTCATATCCTTAGATAATATTTTCCTATCAACCTCTGTATAAATTTACTTCCCTCAAATCATGGCTAATGTTATTCTTTCACCTCATTTGTCTACCTACTGAGTCTTTCCTTCTGATTTTCCTACAATGAGTATTCGTGCCACATGTTCCATACAAACACTATCAAATAAATAGTTGCAGCATCTTCTACAAGTTTATCAAATAAAACTAAATCTCAAGTAATACTGACTTTTTAGACTGTTTAGAGATCGATGTTCAGCCAACTGATCTACTTTATTTAGGTCTTTGATTGAAGCATACTCTGTGTTGATTCCACTTTGAGTTAATAAAAGTTTTAACAACTAGCAAAGAAAACAATATTTTATTTTATTTTATCTAGAAAAGAACAAAGGGAAATTTAATATTTAATATTACTGTTAAGTCTCGTAAACTGCGATGGGCAGAACTTGTGGCACGAATAGGGAATGAAGGAAGGGCATAGAAACTCCTCAGGAAAACCAGAGAAAAAGAGTCCAGTAGGTAGGATAAGAACGAGGTGGGAGAATAACATTAACCATGATCTGAGGGAATTAGATTATATAGAGGACGATTGGAAAACATTAGCTTGGGGTAGGAATGTATGGAGAGTTTATGTCCGCGCAGCAATGAACCTATGGGTTTGATAGTGCCAGTGAGTTAGATGCTCTAGACTATGTGGTATAGAGAAATTTGCATTTTGATATAGTTATTCTTTGGAACAAAAATATTACAAAGGAAACTAAAATAAAAATTTATAAGAGTATAATACAGAATATTTTGTCATATGGAAGCGAAACTTGGTCTTTGACGGAATTACAAAAGAATAAAATTAGAACAGTTGAATTCGATTATTTTAGAAGAAACCTCCAAAAAACAAGACAGGATAAAATAAGAAATGAATTCCTTTGGAGAGAAATGAAGGTCACCACATCTGTTGTTAAGAGGATTGAAAATCAAACGCTTAAATGGTATGGCCATGTACAAAGAATGGAAAATGAAAGATGGCCAAAAAATATATACCAATGGTCACCCCCTGGAAGAAATAAACGTGGTAGACCAAGATGGAAATGGAAAACCTACGTCAGAACAATAATGGAGGATAGGAATTTGGAAGAGGGAGATTGAAATGATAGAGATAAATGGAAACTGAAGACGGCAAACCTATAAGTGGGGGAAAGCCGAAGAAGAAGAAGAAGAAGATATAGCTTTTTGTGAAGTTTTTTAAATACCATTTTCAAGTCTAAAATACTAAAAGGACGCCTATCTCTGTTTATTGCTAATACTTTTCAATATCTTGGACAGGTAATAAAAAAGGGATCCAGACACGATCCTTTGCAAGAGGTGGGAGAGCTGGTTTTTTTGTCGTAACCACAAGATGAAAGCTTTCTTCCAACAAAAAAACTCCGACTACTTTTTTTAATGAACTCACACACTAATAAGTCTCCTCAACATACAACTTGAAAATGTTAAGCTCCATGTATTTAAACATATACGTATTCTCACACACGATGGGTATATGTTCACAATTTTATATGACCACTAGAGAAGTTTGCCAAAAAAATGCAATTATTATTATTATTATTATTATTATTATTATTATTATTATTATTATTATTATTATTATTATTATATTATTATTATTATTCGATGGAAATGAATTTCTTGAGGAGAGCAGCGAGATGTTCAAAATTAGAAAAAAAAAAGGAATAACGTCATACGAGAGAAAAAAAAATTAAATATTCAATAGTAGATTATATAAGATTCAAGCAATTAAATTGGCATGGACATGTATTAACGAATGCAACAAGAAAGGTTATCCAGAAAAACACTGGAATGATGCCTACCTGGAAGAAGAAAGAAAGGAAGACCTCGAAACTCGTGGATTGCAAGAACTGGAATGAGAACAAGAGGACTGAATGACATGTAGCGGATGGATAGAGACGACTGGAGAAGAAAAATAAAACTTTAGACACAGAAAGATGTGCAAATATTAAAAATTTGTATATAAATTTAAAAATTATTATTATTATTATTATTATTATTATTATTATTATGTGAATGGAGAACACTACATAACAATGAACTACATGGTCTTTATAGGAAGCAAGATATAATAAGAACAGTTAAGTCTCGTAGACTGCGATGGGCAAGGGCATGTTGCACATATGGGGAATGAAAGACTTGCATGGAAGCTTCTTGTAGGAAGGCCAGAGGGAAAACGCCCAGTTGGTAGACCAAGAATGAGGTGGGAGAATAACATTAACTGTGAGTTGAGGGAAGTAGATTATATGGGGAATGAATGGAAAGCATTAGCTCAGGATAGGGATGCATGGAGAGCTTATGTTCGCGCGGCCATGAACTTACGGGTTCGAAAGTGTCAGTGAGTAAGTATTATTATTATTATTATTATTATTATTATTATTATTATTATTATTATTATTATTATTATTATCATCATAATTATCATTATCATTATTAAACATGCAATTATTTTATGGAAAATCATCCTTACGTGATGACTGATAATGTACGCCGTAGCGTGATTGGTTAAGGCAATACGCTTTAAACCGGAAAGTCGAGAGTTCGAGTCCCGGTTTGGTCAGGATTTTTAAATTGATTCGAACCTTCTGGCGACATC
This sequence comes from Diploptera punctata, assembly GCA_030220185.1. Taxonomy (NCBI): domain Eukaryota; kingdom Metazoa; phylum Arthropoda; class Insecta; order Blattodea; family Blaberidae; genus Diploptera; species Diploptera punctata. The sequence continues at coordinate 2,491,961 of JASPKZ010003852.1, forward strand.
ATAGCCATGGAGTCGACTCAGCCTGTATCGAAAATGAATACTACATGCTCGTTCTGGAGGTAAAGGCGGGTGCTATGTAGGGCTGACAACCCGTCAGATTGTCTGGAAAAGTGGGGGCCTTAACCTACTAAGGCCTATTACTCATATTAAGGCCTATACTTGGATCACTCCACTTTATCTTGATAATAAGATTGTAAGCAGGTAGAACTTGAGAAAAATACGTAAGAAGAATAAATCAGAAACTCCTTTTCACTAAAAGTGGTCGCAAATTTAGAATGTTTCCATTTCACGTATACGTAACTTAAGTTATTTACAAATTAGATTACATATAGATTAATAGGTCCTACATTTCAATGTTGTTACAGTTATTTATTATATTTTGTTAATGGCATTTGATGTTTAGGCTCTCAAAAGATCACGTGAATGAGCGCACAATAATGTATTTGCTGTTATAGAGTGCTGAATTAGATATTTTAAAAGAAACCTCTTCTTAATTCATTGTTGTTTAAACCTGCCGATACACAAAGACTTTATGAATTCTGAAAAAAAAAATGTGGTTCCTATTCGTGTACGTCACCCAAAACAACTAGTCCCCTCCCCGCAAAGGAGATATAATAATAACCCAATCATAAATAAAACTGATTTTTAACGAATTTTCTTATAACATGGACTAATAAGTTAAAATCTGTAAGTTTTAAGTTGGCACAAGTACCTACTTGGGTTCAAAGACAGTGTGGATTGGACCGGCCGGACCGTCATCAAATCTTTAGTAGGTGTCAACTGTTAAGGGCTGATGAAAGAATAAATTCACTTGTAAGCAAGGATATTTTTCTTCATATGACGGTCCAGCCGGCCCAACTTACCCATTTATCTTCAAACTCGAGCAGATACTTATGTCAAGTTAAAACTCAGAGATTTTAGTAAATACTGAAAATATTCAGTCACTAGCATTTACTTTAATGGTTTCATAATCTTCAAAATTTGAAAATTATGCCCTCGATATATTGATTTCCTGCTATGATATTAAGTATATTCAATTTAAAAGGATTATACTTTCTGATTATTAATAAAGAGGCTGGTCCTGTTAATTAAAAATTATGTCGTAGGTAGGCCTTATATATGTATCTTTATGTCTGGTCCCACTAATCATTAAGGCTAGGATTTGTATGTAATTACATATTCTTTCCATTTATTTATACATGGGTAAAATTGATAAATATCCATGAATTAGAAACTAACTTATCATATATGAAAATTTATCATTACATATTTTTACGTACGGTATTTGATTATTTGATCATAATTACATATTTTTACATATTTAAAGATTTTTTATGTAAATTTGCATATTATGCCTCTTAATTAAAAAAAGTATTTTCATAAGCGGAAAATAATTTAAAACAATATTCATGACAATATTTGTTAACATTAAAAAATCAGACATCTGATTGTATACTGAAACTGTTTTTTCCAACTTATACAAAAGCTGCTGATAAACTGTCAAAGAAGAATTCAATTTATTAAACACGATAAACATAGATACAGGAAGGCTCTGAAGATTTGAGAATAGGGTTCCACATAGCAAGACCTCTTTTAAAACCTGAATGATCTACTCTGTTTACGAATGAAATAGTAGAAATATATATATATATATATATATATATATATATATATATGGGGCACACTGTGGTATAGTTGATTAAGGCAATATCCTAAAAGTTGGAAAATCGAGGGTCGGGACCCGATGGGATCAGGATTTTTGAACTGCTTAATCTTCTGGCGGCATTATGACCCTGGGGTCAATTCAGCCTATAAAAAAATAATACCATACTATGTTGTGGGGATAACGACGGATATCACACAAGGTTGAAATCTCTTGCTGATTGTCTAGAAAGGTAGAAGCCTTAATCTTCCAATACCCGTAAAGACCATAGTGGGATCACTTTATAAGAGAAACATGACAACACCCTTCTTACCACGTTGCCAAGTATTTAACTGTCCCATTCCTTCAAATTTGATCTATCTGAAAGTTAACGTTTAATATAAATTAGTATAAAATAAAATTTTAATATATCTTATATTACATATTTTAAGGAATTTTTATGTAATCTTACATATTTACATAATATTATCACATAAATATGTACATATTTTGCAGGTTAATATTACATAAAAATTCTAACCTCACTAATAAAAACTCATTAAGCAGAATCCATTATATTTTCACTCTAACCTCTTCAAAATAAGTCTGAGATCTTACACAAACTATAAGAACATCTAGGGCTAATATATTAAGAATAGATATTATGAATTAAGCATCAGCGACATAAGGATGGGCCGACCCCATCGCCCAGTGGGAAAGCACTGCAAATAGCCACTCGAGTATTGGAAATACTTTAGTAATTGCCCTTTGCACCTTATAAGGACATACAAGAGATTGACTGATTGATTGACTGATTATGCATAAAATATCAAATCTAATAAACTTCAGAAGATATGTTTTTACAAAAGATCCAGATATTTTGCTAATGATATATTTATTAAATGTTCTTTAGCATGTCAAATATGCCTATATGTGTGATATGAAATCTAGGGATTCTGATATTCCAATTGACTAAAGCCGGGCCTTCATCTGAAAAAAAAAAAATGTAACTTACCCACCCTCAGATCCCGAGGCGTAAGCACTTCCTCGAAACTGCATACTGTAAATTGGTATATTATTTTCAGTCGAGACATTATGGTAGATAATTCTACTAAAAAGAAGAAGAAGAAGAAGAAGAAGAAACAATGTTGGCAAGACAATCAAAACCAACATTAGGCCTACTTAATGTAGAGATAAATATTTAATTGTAATGTATCCCCTTAAAAAATATTTTTGAGAGCAGATTATTTTCACACACATAAATCCGATATGGAAAGCAACGGGAAGCTACCACACCTACAATTCCCTAGTAAAGCTGCAAGCATAGAATGAAATGCTATGATTGGAGTGAAGGAGCTGCCTTCGGGCAGAATTACTATGGATGGATGGACACATAAATAGTCTAATAATAACTTTTCATAAAATAACAATATCTGTGGATATGGTAATATTATTTTATGATATATAGGAGTTCAGCTTAACGCACAATAATAAATTGAGAGCAACTCGTGTAGGAGCTAATGAAAGTATTCATATGTTTTGAATATCCGTATGTTGCAGGGTTTTGTTTCTTACTTCAATGTAGGCTATTTCCAGAGCCCCATATAATGAACTACAATTCATAAAAAGAGGGAAGTTCTTACTTAGGCCTATAACAGGACAAGATAAATGCTGATCAGTGACCTGCTTAATTTTTCTATCAGATGTATTCCCTACGGCGAAAGTGAGAGGATAAAGACGATCTACTATACTTTCTAAATTTGGTTCCCAAAACAAGCTTTCCAATATTATAATGGATAAAACAAATGTCTGTTTGTCGGACCGCTTCTCGAGATGTTCCTAATTGAAAATTTTCTAGAACTCGCCCTTTCAACGAATAACCAAAACAGTATAAGCCTATTATATTTTTAAGTCGATATTGTATAATGAAAATTCGTGGACTTGCTAGATAAATCAAGACAGAATGTGAATACTGTGGGAAATTTAGTTTTTTTTTTTTTCCACAATTTTGCCATTGACTTACATATCAGTGAAATTAGCAAAATAAGATTTCACTAGCTCCCAGTCAACCATATGATCAATTCGCAGTAACGGATAGATTAAGTAGCCTATAGGCCTATATCGATATTGACAGCATAATAATATTTGTAGGCCTATGTTAGGGAAAAAAAACTAATCTTAAAATTTTCATTGGTGATATTATTTATTATTATTATTATTGTTATTATTATTATTATTATTATTATTATTATTATTATTATTATTATTATTATTAATAATGCTATTATTATTAACATTTTTGTGTATTATGTTTTCGAAGATCAGAAATTGAAAAGAATCCAAATATCATTTACAGTGATTTAAAGTAGGTACCTTCAATCCTTAGATAAAAATCTTAACATAACAAGAATATAGTATTTTTCTCATGTTTGTGGATATACTGCAATCAATTTTAAGATCATTTTCTTTCATGCAGTATGAACAACTATAAAAAGCGAAAGAAAAATTACACATTAAAAAAAAGTTTAATTAGCCGGACAAATTGTAAAACTTTTTAAATATAGAATTATGAAGAAAAGTTTAAACACAAAGTAATTTTAAGCATTACCACTCATGTGTTCGCTTTTATGATAGCAATTAATTCTTAAAATGCTTCACAATGCCATCAAACACTGCTCAAATAGAGAGAAAATTGAAAACAAAACTTAGTAGATAGATAATATTTTATTTAACGACGATATTTAATTCAGCCCACTAGCATGAAATGGCCGACAAATTTTGTTTTGGGCCTTCCTATTTCATGCCCATGTCGGCGCATCCTGTATATTCAATGATTCACTGAAACCACAAGAAAAATTCATTTAATTAAACTTAGTGAATGATTATAATGACTAACAGTGTATTTGTACTTTATTTGGCAAGTTTCTTAAATACGCATGTAGTTTGAATCAGCTATTTATTTCTGCCGCGGAAAACTCAAGCAGGCACACTTTTAGAAGTGCAGGAGTTTATTTTCTCAGTATGAACCGCCTGAAATATGCTATGGCTTGAAAGAATTGCGAAAGACGAGGAAAAACAGCTAATTTTCATGTCTCTTGTTCCTGATGAACCAACCAGCGATTCACGAATTCTTGGCGGAAATCAAGGAGTCAATTCAGAAATCCTGAGTTCTAAGTGTTGTTATGGCGAGAGAAATGTGTTTGTTTTCCAATGGTATTTATTTAACGTGATTTCTAAATTGATCATGCTTCCTACTTTTTCTTATTTATAGACGCTATAGACTAAGGTCACAAAGCGTCTATTTTTAAAATTACTTGTAATGAATGATACTATATGATGAAAATTATGAAAAGGGTCCTGGTAGGGAAATTCCAATCCAGGATTTCTCTTGACGATTGAGGAAAACCAGGACAAAATCTTAATGAGGTTGGTCTATTTGAACCCGGGATCTATCGAATACGAGTCTCGAGCGAAACAGCTTGAGTCAAATTGCTCGGTCTCTGCATCATATTAAATTAATATAAGACAGTTTTAAGAATACTCTAGTGAACCCCCAGTCAGTTAAGGCAGAAACCGCCACTGTTTCATGTTTAATGTTTCTTTTACGTGTCGTATATCTATAACAAAAGACTACTTCCGAAGGGAACAATACTCGGATTCTTAAGCCCTTAAAAATTCACCGATCCCGGCCGAATTTGAACCTGCTGATCCTGGAACTAGAGAATAACATGGTAATCATCTGGACCGACTTCAGTAAATAATGTAACAATCTACGTGAGGTTTTGTATCATGGGACATAAATAGACTTCAGTGTTAACAACTATAGATGCCACCAGTTACCTGAAAGCATGGCTGATGTTAGTACCAAGGAGGCGTGCTCTATGTATCTTTCTCATGCGTGCTAATAAACAGTCTGAAAGCATCTGTCACTTACCTACATTACTTCACTGCAAATAGTTTATCACAAAATACATAGTTTTGTGAGATACAGTAGTACTGGTGACGCCGAAGACCCGCGCATGCGCATGAAGTATTCGACAGGCTCGCCGTAACGATTTCCATGCTTTCAGATATCTCGCAGTCACTATAAATGTATAGCTTATGAAATCGTTAAATTCAATGCACACTCACTAAAGCACTCCTCCGTTGGTCCCTACAATCAGGCAAATTAATCCATTTCAAATCTCAGATATCCAGTTCCCTAAGTTCCAACCAAATATTATCCTTCCAAACCCTAGGTCTTCCTTGTGGCCTTGTCCCAAGATTTTCCCCTAAACAAAATTTAAAGCATTTTTTTTTACTGTCGCCCGCCCATTCGATCTTTATTACTTCCCTATCTCCTTCTCTTAGACTTAATAATCCTGGCAATATTGGGTCAACGATATAAATTATGAAGTTCATCGTTCTGAAGCTTCTTGCACTATCTATTCTCATTCCTCAAAATTAAAAAAAAAATAGGCCTAACTATAAGGTGAGAGGATATACTGAGTTAAAGAAGAAGAATAACATTTTACAAATTATAATAACTGTATTAAGCCCATTCAAAATACTGACTAGAACTTTAAAATTTTGTTTCTTATTGCAGGCTGGGAACTGCGAGGACTGCATTGTTACAAATATTTTAGTATACGACATTCATGGGAAAAAGCTGCCGAACTCTGCAGGAGGTAAGATATAATTTATCTGTTAATTACAAGGAAACGAGAATAAAATAATAATAATCTTCTGGGTTGTTAGTCCATGTTCCAATTTTGTTTTCTGAAAATTCCCAACAACGCGGAATACTGTTTTTACTTAACCCATTCGCTTCATATTTAAATGCTCAATGCAATTCCCCAGAAACCGGATTCAAGTCACCGTAAATTATATAGTCTAATTTCAGACATTCAAAACGAACAAAATATAACGGTTCTTGAGATCACAATAAGGGTGAAGGCCAAAATACATATCTCTACTATTCATGAATGTTAACAATAGATTACCCTGCCAAGGGATGTACAAAATATTGCAAAATATATAACAAGCAGAGTTAAGCGAGTGTACCTCGTCTTCTGAGGCGAATGGGTTAATTGACTCCGACCATGAAAATCTAAAATATAAAGCTCAAAATAATTAATTTTAATTCAGATTCTTATATTCCTGAATTTCACATTATTCACAGTAAAATATAATCATACGAAAATGATAATAGTAGGTTTGGTACAATACAAAACTAAGCTAGTTAGAAAAGCGGAGCAATTTATTTTGATCCATCTGCATTAAATGCTTTGAAAATTACAAAAGAACATGAGGCAATAACGTGGCATTTGTAACCTAACTCTGGTTAAAACAAATTAAACCCACACCAACGCCTTCTAGTTAAATGTAACTTCCATACTAGCTACTAAAGTAATGTCGATCTCTTTGCCCACTTCATCATCGTAGGCGCGGTCTATATTGAACAACGTTGTAGGTAGTAACAAGCATGATAGGACGATAAAAAACATTCCCCACATTCCACATTACACCAAATTTGTACTGAGCGTATAATTTATCATAAGTAATGTCAATTTATCTAGATAATTTGGAAATCAAGAGTGGCATTTGTTAGGACTATCCAATGTAGAGAATATAGAAACTCGGTAGAAAATTTCATGGTAATATTCTTGTCCTCAATAACATACAGCATTTATTTCAGATTCATAGGTAGGTCTATAAAATTTTCTTTATCACTTCAGATTAATTCTACAAATATTAAACAAATGCCTGCAGACGTAAAATTGATAAGCTTATTAGAGCCTTTCTAGGAAGAGAGATGGTCATCACAGTTGTAAATTACAATTGATAAAAATATAAAAAAAATTATTGAAAAGTACTGCCTACCTTTACTTTCCAGACATGTAAGTAATATTAAAACAAGAAATTATAAGGTAACTATGGAATGCGATGTAAAATTCAGAGAATGATTAGCAATGGATCGCGAAGGAATTCAATAAATATCGTGACGTCTCAGGTTTGCCTGCAGCGGTATTAGAACTATCGAATGTGAAACAACTCTAGGAATTACGTAAGGACTACCTGGTGCTAGTTAATAAGCAAGTAGCCAATAACAGGTCGTTCACCGAGACTCAAGGAGCTTCTTTAATCACTGTTAGCATAGGACATGCTGGTTACAGTTTGCCTTAATTACGATAATTTCTTCTACCACGGAATCACAGCCAAGAGTGGGTTTAGTCTCTCTTACGACATGTCTCCATTCCTGTCAAACATCTATCATCTTCCATTATCTAATAACTCCTTTCTCCATGTCCTCCTCCAAGAGTTAACAATCATACTTTCCCTGGACGTTCACATTATTTCCTTGTACCATCAGTTTTTTTTATAAGGAATTTTATAGACATTACTTATTTTGGGATGAGCTTTATTTGTTCGAGCCATTTGAACATCTATAGTTCGGATCCCACATCAATATCACCAGCACTGCAGAAAAAATAAATTTTAACAATGCAAAATGTCCACCAAAAAACCAAATGATAAATTTACTTTCGCGATAATGAATCTCTCTTAGGCTAAGTGGTAATAGTAAAAATTGTATTTCATATCACTCTTTAATGTTAGCGTTTTAATTCGAAGTCGGGCGAAAAAAAGGATCAACGTATTTTCCTCAAAAGCTTCTTGTTCAGGCTTGGACTTATTTTATGTTCAATCTATTGACGACAGAGAGCTCAAGTCTTTACGTCTCTCCTAGCAAACCACACTCATTTGTATTTCCTGGAAAAATATCCCATCGACTTCGTTCTTCCGCGAACTTCGAATATAGAGATGAGCAAGATAATCACTAATGGATAAGACCGATAGTTGAGGTAAAACAGTGCAGAATTTGAATGCAACAATATACATTCCCCCAAAGCTCGCTGTAGGTTATATTCACATAACCAATTCATATTGCCTGAAATATGGAATTGGATAAATTGCATTATGTAACGTCCAGAAGGCCTCATCTACTTAGTTTTAATATAAATGTGTTACAACAAATAAATTATACTTATCAAATGTCACTGGCATAATTTGTCCGAAGAGAGATAGATAGATAGATAGATAGATAGAGAGAGAGAGAGAGAGAGAGAGAGATAATATAGGCCCTACTGCTTGTTACAACAAATAAATTATAGGCCTTTTATCAAATGTCACTGGCATAATTTGTCCGAAGAGAGAGAGAGAGAGAGAGAGAGAGAGAGAGAGAGATAATATAGGACCTACTGCTTGTTACAACAAATAAATTATAGGCCTTTTTATCAAATGTCACTGGCATAATTTGTCCGAAGAGAGAGAGAGATATATAATATAGGCCCTACTGCTTGTTACAACAAATAAATTATAGGGCTTTTTATCAAATGTCACTGGCATAATTTGTCCGAAGAGAGAGAGAGAGAGAGAGAGAGAGAGAGAGAGAGAGGGGGGGGGGAGATAATATACTGCTTGTTACACAAATAAATTATAGGGCCTTTTTAAAATTTTATCCTATGTCACTACATAATTTGTCCGAAGAGAGAGAGGAGAGAGAGAAGAGGGGGGGAGAGAGGAGAGAGAGAGAGAGAGAGGGAGAGAGAGAGAGAGAGAGAGAGAAAGAGAGAGATAATATACTGCAATTGAAAGATTGTGTCTGATTCATGGATTTAACGTAATCAATTTTCGTTATGAGACTAATAGTTAAGATAAACCGATGAAATCCTAAATTTGGAAATTTCTCCAAGGATTAACTTCTTGGAGAAATCACACAACAGTGACCTACACGATCTTTTTGTAATATCGGACATAATAACAGTCAAGTCTCATAAACTGCGAAGGGGATGACATGTTGCATGAATGGGGATGAAATTTTATTTTAGGCAAGCTAGAGGGGAAGAGCTTAGTAGGTAGGCTAAGAATGAGCCCGAAGAATAATAAATGTCACGATTATTTGAGGGAGCTAAATTATACGAGGAATGGCCTATGGAGAGCATATGTTCATGCGGCCATGAACTTCCGGGTTCGATAATGCCAGTCATTAGTTATTAACTGGGTATTTAATATGCCATGAATCCATTACATGTGACATGGCTTTTGACTTTTTATCTGAAGGTATCTGGCTTGAAATTTTCTTTATCTGAAAAATGCCATTGCTCTTAGCCAAGATGACGAAACTCGGGTCCCAAACCACTAACCTCAGACCACCAATATCGTCATGAAAGTTGTTTTCATTGCAAGTATTTTAAGGAATTCCGTGAGAAAAAACTAAGAAGAAACACAACATTGGTAAAAGAGGTTCGACCCAGGAAGTGTTCTCTCTTCTATTTAATGTCTATTTGGTTAATCAAGTCAAGGTTGTACCTAGGTTAAGTTAATATTCAATTTCGTTCCTTATAAGAAACTTTAAATGAATCACTGTTGTACAAATTCGACGTATGATATAGTCTCATTTAACACGTACAATGTACTGTTAAACATTGAATTGTAACCATATGGAAAGATGACGGAAGTTTGCATAGCAGACTTAATTGAGGGACTCTTCCTCGATAAGACAATGTCCTCTACATGTTGGCATGAACTTACTACTGGCTGCAGGCCATCATCGGCAGGGTCAAGGGCCTTAGCGCCACACGAAATATTTCACGATCATTCATAATAATACCGTTTATATATTTTCTTCATACGTATTTATACTTACTTACTCACTCACTGGCACTATCGAACTCGTAGGTTCATGGCCGCACGGACATAAGCTCTCCATACATCCCTATCCCGAGCTAATGCTTTCAAATCATTCCCTGTATAATCTACTTCCCTCAAATCATAATTAATGTTATTCTCCCACCTCATTCTTGGTCTACCAACTGGGCGTTTTCCCTTTGGCTTTCCTACAAGAAGCTTCCATGCAAGTCTTTCATTCCCCATACGTGCAACATGTCCTGCCCATCGCAGTCTACGAGACTTAACTGTTCTTATTATATCTGGCTTCCTATAAAGACCATGTAGTTCATTGTTATGTAGTCTTCTCCATTCACCTGTCTGTTCATCTCTCTTTGGTCCAAATATTTTCCTAAGTACTCAATTCTCAAACACTTGCAATCTCCTTTCCTCTCTTAAAGTAAGAGTCCATGTTTCGCACCCATACAATATAACTGGTAGAATAACAGTTTTATATATTTTCAGTTTAACGTTTTTTGAAAGGAATTGGGACATCAAGAGTCTCTGCAATGCATAATAGCACGCATTTATACGTATTTATAGACTCTTTAACATCTAAGGTCATCGCGGGTTGTATACATTAGGATGGATATATCTATTATGTGCAATACTGTTTTTAATGATACTGTGAAATGGTGATCATGATGAAATGCATCCTGATAATGATATTCAAACTCAATATTTGCCTTAACGATTGAGAATAACGAGAAAAAAACGATCGGGTTGATCGGCACGTACTTTGAACCCGGTACCTCCTGACTATGAGTCTCAAACGCTACCGTCTGAGCCAACTCGATCGGTCGTTTATAGGATACTTTGTTTTTAAAAAATCCGAATGTTTATAGCCACTCTCATTCATACTAGATTCGGTCTTCAAATAATAATACTAAACGTTTTTCTGATATTATTTTATTTCTTAATTAAATTGACCAGCCTAATGAACTAGTGGCCATAACTTCATGGGGTCCAGGGTTCGATTTCCGGTCAGACCACAGGATTTTTTTAAAGGGCCCATGGTCTGGATTTAGGTTAAGTTTAGGATTAAAGGCTCTCTTGGTACTTCATTATCATTCATCACATATCATATCATCGGGGCAATGTAACTCCGCCTTCCAGGCGTCCCAACTTACGAGATTACAATTCCGCCAGTCCAGGAGAGAATATCAGAAATGTCATAAAAACAACTGATGACACTGGTAAAAAATTAAATGTAGTAATAACTTACTGAATTAACTGGTAACAATACAGGCCTAAACTCTTTTCCCGCTATTAATAGTGTTAGGCCTAAGTATGGCAATTCGATGTAATTTTAAACGATATATTGACGAAATTTAGCGATAAACTGTTCGCTTTCTTATCAATATTTCACATTTTTTTCAATTAAATTTTATCGAGCTAATGTACTATTGTATTACTATAATAATTTAATAATTATTAACTAAACTAACTTACTGGTTCTATCGAAAGTGAATGCTCATGACCGCGCGAACATAAGCTCTCCAAACATCTCTATCCTGAGCTAATGTTGTCCAATAATTCCGTATATAATTCACCTCCTCAAGTAATGGTAAATATTATTCTCCCATCTCATTCTTGACTTATCTACTAGACGCTTTTCCTCTGGTTTTCCTACAAGTAGTTTCCATGACCCTCTTTCATCTCCTATTCGTGACACATATTCTACCCATCGCAGCCTACGAGACTCAACTGTTCTTATAACATCTGGTTTCCTTTAATGATATGGCAGCTCACTGTTAACAGTCTTCTCCATTCATGTTTTTGGTACAAAAACATTTCCCAAGAACTTTACATGCAAAATAATATTCGTAATCTTTTATTCCCTCTTAAAGCAAGATACCAGGTTTCTCATACATATAACAGGAAGAATAATAATTTTATATATAGTTTTAGTTTAACGTTTTTTTAGAGAGAAATTGGGATGACAAAAGTACCTGATTTGTACTATAATAGCATGGCGGTTTCTGAATTGACCTTATGTTTAATTTCTTTCTTCACCTCATTCCTTTTGTAATTGTTGTTTCTAGGTGTTTTAATTCAGCCACTTCTTCAAAATTTCCCTAATTTGTTATTAACTGTCCATTTCCATTATACAGTGTATTTCTACAAGTGACCATATAGGGCTATATAATTTTGTTGATATTTACTTCCAGCCTCTTTTATTTAGTGTTATTTAATAGAATATGTGTGCTGCTTTTGGTATTTTCTCGCTAACGCCTATTGCTACATCATCAGCATATACCAACTGATAATTAGAGCTATTGAGTTGTACACCTTTTTATCCTCTAAAGATTCGATGACATGCTGAAGTACAAAACTGAATAGCAGAAGAGAGACTACACTGTCTTCTTGCTTTAATCCATAGTGAATCTCAAAAGTATCTGAAAACTGTTGGCCCATTCGCTCCCCACTGTTGGTGTAATTTAGACACATTCGAATAAGTCTTAACTCTTTAGGAATTCCTAATTTTAGCAGGATAAAATGTAATTCAAATCTAACTGAATCGTATGTCTTTTTGAAGTCGACATATAGATGATGATGATGATAATAATAATAATAATAATAATAATAATAAAATATTAAATATTATTATTATTATTATTATTATTATTATTATTATTATTACTGTATATACTCCATACGTCCCTCGTGGAGACATGGGTGAGCCTTAGTTGGGAGTTTCTTGACTAAGCTAATTTAGTTACACTACGTATGTCAATGAGTGATATATATGGTCAGCACATCGTCTCAATGAAACATGTAATCGGCGGCAACTAAGGCGTTACTTGTATGGGGAAGGCCGGTTAAGTTTTGAAGAGAGGCATTAATTTAGGCTTGAGGTTCTTTTACGAACTCGAAAATCTTCAGACTCGGGACTCACGGATTTGTCCCTTGAATTTTTGCACTCTAAAAATCCATCGACTCCGGCCGGGTTTGAACGAGCGACCCACGGAACTAGAGCAAGGAACATAACAGCGAAGCCACCGAGGTCGATAATAATAATAATAATAATAATAATAATAATAATAATAATAATAATAACAACAATAGGAATTATTATTAACTGACAGGTAAAATAAAACTATTATTATTATTATTATTATTATTATTATTATTATTATTATTATTATTATAACTAAGACACTAGCACTATACTATCGAATCAGAGGTTGACCACATTTTTAATTTCATATGATGCAGTGCATAAATACTCCTTAAATTGTGTAACTACCACCCAGCATCGTGAGGCATTTGGGTAGCTACAATAAAAGCGACTCCAGGTTGAGAAGATCAGATATAACGGCTGGGGACCAGACATGCTGACCACATGTCATTCCTACACTGGTTAGATTATTATCTACCTTTGTGATTAACACATGTGGATGTGAGGTCACAGTCGGCTGGTAGGCCAAGGGCCTTATAGACCTGTCGCGCTTGGAGTTAAATTATGTAACGTATTCAGTGCGTTTACTCTTAGGCCTACATTATAATTGTCAATACTTACTTCATAACAATATAGGTCTAGAAGGTTCTTAATCTACAACCGGCTGCTGGCCTCAAATGAACACAGTGATGGACGATCATTCAATCAGTTTAGGGATGTGACATGTATGTGAAATAACACACTTGTAGGAATATGTAGTAACCAGGGGATTAGAACGTTTCACTCGACATTTGCACAATAAAGGAAAAATTCACATAACAATTTCACCCAAGAAAGTTCATCCATGAAGAATTCACTATTTTTTTTCTTTTTTTTTACTATTCTCAACCTCATGCAATAATTTTAACCCAATGCAATTTGCCAAACATGTTTTTTATATCCATGTCTAAGAACTAATTAAGGGGTGGGGGAATCCAAGTAGCTATCTCAAACTGCATACAATTTCTGTAACGAAGAAATTGAAGCAGCTCGAAATATGAAATACTATCGTGAAATATAGCTATTCTAGTCGCAAATGACAGACTATGAATCTTGGAATAGCACTTAACATAACATATGCTACACAAAGTGGACAGATACACTATAAGGTTAGAGTTATTTTCGTTAGATGTTTAAGTTTAAGACTTGAGTATTATTCTTTGCATGCTTGCGTCTATAGCATGACTGACTGACCTCTGAACTGTCTGTAAGCTCTGAGCCGTTGTCAAAGCAAGGGGATGTAGGATATGGCCAAGAATCTAGCTACGAACACCAGACGCTCAATTTTAGGACGACGAACGAAATAAACAGAGGGAGGGTGCGTAAACAGAGGGAGGATTGCAATCGACAGTGGTATATAGATATCAGCGTTGTGCAAAAAACTTTGCCGAATGTGATATAAACTACAGCTTTATAAAAACTTAACTTTCACAGGACACATTTTCGGTCTCTAAATCTGATGCTACATCCGCGAAACAACAAAACAATGCACATTAAGGCATCTGGACATATCAGCTTGAGACTGACTAGCTTCCATTCCTATTATTCCCTTCCAGCGGAGGGAGTCTTCTAGGCGTCTTCTTTTTGCCATACCATTGTTTAATGTTCACACAGTGAACATAGTGTTGGATTAAAGGCAGTAAGCACCCAGTTTCGTTTAATAGGTGCAACAACGTAATCGCTTTCATGTTTGTAATTAGATAGCCTTTTTTAGAGGCACCAAGTTTCGTTTAATAGGTACAATAACGTAATCGCTTTCATGTTTGTAATTAGATAGCCTTTTTTAGAGGCACTTTAGTTCCAAGATGACAGGAATACGATTTTTAGTTTACAATACGAATATACTGATATTTGTATACATTTTACTGCCATTTGATACTATTTAATCATAAATTGGACACAGGGCGGAAAAAATTAGGTTTGTTGCTATAATTTTGGACACCGGTGTATTATTAATAAGAATTTTATTATAAGGCCAGTGACGCTATAAGAACAGTGATCTATCAATTGATGATTTCTAAAATTGGCGTAATGAACTACATCCTTTTCTCGAAGCCAAATTTTAAACGAGGTTTTTTAGCTCATTAACAAAATGTCAATTTCAGAATAAATTATATTTCGATGTACAGGAGTTAAAATCACGGGATTATTTGCTGTATTGGATAAATATAAGAGTTGCACTTACCATATTGCTGTTCAGATGGAAACACTACCCATAGTATTTAAACACACCGCGAAAGTATAGTCTACATATCATAAATCACATTATGCACATTCCATTTAAAAAAAAAACATTTCACTCAAATAAAGTCCTTTACGAAACGCACTGTTAATTGAATTTAAGACACGAAGAACATGTATTTTCGCGGTAACACTGGAAGCTGTAAAAAACGCGATATCGATTTATATCGATATAAAAGTAATGGGGAAGATATGTTTTCCATTGAACTAGAATAAGGCTCAGTATAATTCAGATTCCTCATCATTTTTTGTAAACACTTAACTAATTTTACAATGTAAACTATTTTCTTTGTAATGGTTAGCATGTCTGAAAGATCCCGGTACATTTTTTAAAGGTATGAATTCAAAATATTCACAATATATTCCTGAGAAAATTCCCAGAATTAGGAGCTCATTCCATTACAACAAAAATGCGGTCATGTAATTAATTTTCACTTCTGTAATTTTAAAGTTAATATATTTCTGTTACTGGCAATGGTAGAGATTAGGTAGGTTAAATTAGATTAAGTAGGTACTCTATGATCCCCAACCAAAAACATTGTTCGTAAGTTGGCTATTCTGTTCTAGCAATGGCAGTAGACGTAGACATGATTCAACGATAATTTGACGTATTACAGGTTATTTTTACGTCAACTTCTCATTCAATTTTCAGGGATTTTTTGTATTGAAAAGAACACACACACACACACACATATATATATACATTAAGATTTCAATTAAACCTCATAGTGATTTTTCCTATAAAACTTCCAATTATAAAATATTTGGCTATTCTATGCCATGGTGCCATCTGTG
This sequence comes from Diploptera punctata, assembly GCA_030220185.1. Taxonomy (NCBI): domain Eukaryota; kingdom Metazoa; phylum Arthropoda; class Insecta; order Blattodea; family Blaberidae; genus Diploptera; species Diploptera punctata. Next base: position 2,508,286 of record JASPKZ010003852.1, read on the forward strand.
AATATTCGATCGAAAAAATAGTGACTGCGTGCTCATATTGGTCAATGTGATAACACACGTTCCATCTAGAGTTAATTTTCAACATGTTTACTCATATATAAAGATATTCTGTCTCAGGAGTCCACTTACATTAGTGGGCAAGTTAGTGTAACCAGATTAATCCAGCATTTCCTTGTTTGTTAGTGGGTTTTGTAATAAGTTGGCTACACTGTCTGAGCAATGGATAATACATATTTTGTATTGAAAATTTGGCGATTTTAGGTTAGTGGTCAGAGCATTAGCACAGAAAGCTAAAGGTTCGGGGTTCGATTCCCGGTTCAGGCAGAAATTTTTCTCTTTACCATTGATTTACAATAATTTGATTGTGTTCATTAATTTACTTATTTCTATCATAGTAATAATTTTAGATTCTCAGTATTAATTTAACTAATTAATAATTTCACCAAACATGTAAAAAGTGGTATAAAGTTATCCCAAATGACCGTAGCGGCTCCTGGTTGAGAAAATCAGTGAAAATGACTGGTTGACCTGATATGCTGACCATATGTCACTCCTATATTGGCTGGATAATCATTCACCTCTGTTATTAACACATGTGGATGTGAGGCCAGCAGCCAGAATCTAGGTATGTTGCACCATGAAGTTAAATGTACACAAGGGCTACTTGTAATTCAAATTATTATTTTTTTATAGGTATGGCAGTGATCTGGTACTGGTAGAATCTTATTCTGAAAATAATTTCACTTCGGGCCTGGCAATAAGAAACACAGGACCTGCAGATCGCAATGGACCTCACTATTGGCTGGGACTTGCATCATTGGATGATTTACGGACAAACACCCTCGAGTCTGCAGCCGGTCTTCTAGTCTCTCAATATTCCGGTAAGAGATCTCAATTAAATACAAAAAGATATACTGATGCTTAGGCTTAACATAGTTTTAATAATGTATCAGATTTTGATTTAATTCATCATTTCATAAAAATAATAATTTTCCTTAGAACATTCTTTTAAATAAAACTAGCCAATACCCAGCGTGCGCTGCTACGCCTAAATAAATGAAAATTAATGTGCTTTTATGTCTAATTGAATAAGTGATTGGAAAAATAATTATAAATTTATATTTTTTAGATACCCTGTGCTGATTACCCGGCATTGCCTGGGAATCCATTTATCCTGATCTTCTTGACATAAATGAGCTGAAATATGAAAATTAATGTGTTTTATGTTTAGTTAAATAAGTAAATGGAAAAATTTATATTGTAATTATTTTTAGATATTCCATGTTGTTTACCCGGCATTGTCCGGGAATCTACTCATCCCTATCTTTTTAGCATAAATGAGCTAAAAGACAAAAATTAATGTACTTCTTATGATTAGTTGAATAAGTACAATGAAAAATAATTATAAATGTATATTGTAATTATTTTAAGATTCCCCATACTGATTACCCAGTGTTGCCTGGGAATCTACTCATGTCAATCATCTTGGCATAAATGAGCTAAAAGACAAAATTCGTTATTGTGAGTTATCCGTAAAAGAATACCCACCATGTACTGCTATGCTTGCATAGGAATCTGTGTACTTATCTCGATCTATCTTGGCATCAATGAAAGACAAAAATGGTTATTCTGAGTTATCCGTAAGAGATAGACATATGCTGTCACGGACTTTTTTTTAAAGCTTTTTGAGATATTCAATTCTGTGAACATTAATGTTGTGTATTTGATATGGTTTAGGCAGCATAAGCCATTTAAGCATCCAAAGAGCAATTATTTTCTCTTTTCCACTACAAAGGGCAATTTTTAAGGGTGTAGGAGTTGAATATCACAACTCTCTTGTAGCTTGTAGCCTATGTTCAACCCGGGAATCTCCTGAACATTTTGCAAAAAGCCCCATCACAATCGGATCAACAGTATGGTTGCGCATAGAGTAACAACAAACAAACATTTTTATATATTAGATAAAAATCAGTTGTACATCATCTTACCTCATACTCTCTGTGTTCTTCATAGCACAGGACTGCTGTTTTAGGAATAGATGATATACGACTCATTTTAATTTTATTGAATTGAAAGCCTCATAATGTTAATTCCCATCATAAGTTGTATGAAACATTTTTTTTTTAATTGTCATCCAGTTGGTCTTCTTTATGGTGATATGCTGCAGAAAATCCAAATTGCAAAGTTGAATTGATTTGTCTTTTCCAATTCCTATCATTATGTTATCTAGGGTTGTCACATGTTAGATCCATCCAGCTATATTGTTGAGAGGACCAGCTCCCTGGACTAGTGGTCAGCATTTCTGACTACAGTTCATGAGGTTCCGGGTTTGATTCTCAGTCAAACCCTAGGATTTTTTTCCTTAAAGGGAATTATTCCTGTGGTTGCCCATGGTCTGGAATTTAGGTTAAGTTTAGGTTATGAACTCTCCTGGTGCTTCATTATCATTTATCACCTATCATATCATCGAGGTAATGTAACTCCGCCTTCCAGGTGCCCCAATATAAAAAATGGATTACAATTCTGCCAATGCCAGGAAAGCCAGAAATGTCATAAAAGACAACCTGGTGATATTAGACAAAAAAAAAAAGATATTGTTGAGAGACTTTGGAAAGCAACATGATTTCCTTCCAATTGGTTGCTGGCCAAAAGAAAGCAGCCGAATGATAGGGCTGCCATCTTAGCCTTTGGACAGGCTGTGGTGTGGAATTTACTCCATATCAGATTTCAAATTACCAAATCAGAGGAAAGAAATCTATAGGAAAACCATTTAAGAGATGGCATGAGACCATAACAACAACCAGGGCTAATATATGGCAGGAAGATGATAATATTTTTGTTATACATATATTATGTTTCAGTCAGCAAAATAGTTTTAATAAGTTTATGTTTGCACAATTACACTGAATTATATTAATTTAATTTTAAATGTGGCCTTACATAAATGGTAAAATATGCTAATTATTACTCTATTTATCATAAATAGTAATTTCCATCACCTTTCCAAGGAACATAGGGCCTCTACAAAAGATTGCCAACACTTTCTATTCTTTGCCAGCGTTTTAACTTCTTTCCAACTTTTCCCCAAATGCTCAATGTCCTTCACACAACGTTTCACCAAATAATTGTGGGTCTTTCTCTTCTTCTGTACATTCCTTGGGGATATTGCTATATTTCCATCCTCAAAACATGTCCAGTCCATTTCCATTTTCTTTGTTTAATTTCTTTGGAAATATCACACTGATATGTCCATTTACGCAATTTTATTTTGGAAAAAATTTTTAGCCATAAAATTCTTGTGATAAATCTGAAATGAAAACTTGTAATTTCTGTAGATGCTTTCCAGGTCTCACTTCCATATAACAGTACTGACGTAATATTTGTGTTAAAATTTGGATTTTCAATTTAAGTGAGACTTCTAAAAAGAGTTTAATTGTGCGAAGGCAAATTTTGCTTTATTAATTCCTGCTTCCACTAATTCATCCGATCCAAATGTTAAAGCCATGAGGACCCATAGGGATGAGGACTCAAAGATTTTTATACATTGTCAGTCAATAGCATGAGAGGGAAATATTGTAGCCAGCTACATAATCCAACTAATTTACAACAAAAATATGATTGATACTCAAATATTAAAGGGGTCTTAGATATACTCAGGGCTAGTCTGAACATGAAGTGAAGAAAATTGTCTTTATTTTCTTTTATATCTGGACTTGAAACATTGGACGTCTAGTCTAGTACAGTCCAACAATTTAGTCCATTGTCACAAGCCTTGTATGCTGGCTCACTTCTATCAAAAAACAATTTTTAACTACAACTGAAAATCTGATAAAAAGTATACATTTTGTAAATTAACCTTTACGGGAATAAAAAAATCACTATTTCAGAGTATTACCAAGTACATATTGTGATATGGTTTTATTTGCAGGTTTCTGGGGACAAACACAACCTGACCCACGTGAAGGAGAATGTGTGGATATTGTATTGATGGATAACCAACAGTCATGGGAACTGACAACATGTGAATCATTGCTGCCTTTCATCTGTAGAACTAATGCATGTCCTGCAGGTAATAATTTTTTTTTTGTAAGCCCATGTTTTCCCAGAGATTTAGGTGCTCTCCCCCTACAGGGAACAATTTGAACCATACATATTTAGTTACACTTGTTTTCGTATAGATGTCATTTTGAGTGGTCCGTGGTCAGTGTTCCGCCTCATACTGACATCTAGAAAACCAAGATAGTACTAGGATGAGAAAATTCGGTAAATTTTGCTTAGAGGCCTTTCCATTCAGGCTTAAGGATTTTTTATGAGCCTGAAAATCTTCAGATTCGAGACCCACGGCTTAAAGTCCCTCCCAGAGGACTTACTCCTTGGATTTTTCCATTCTAAAACATCCATAGACCCCAGCTGGGTTTGAACTCACGACCCTCGGGACTAGAGGCAAGGAGCATAACCACTAGTCCACCGTGGCCAATTTTAGGTAATAATACAAATAATAAATAAGTAGAGCCTTTGATATGATCTTGAAGAAGATTTTCAGGCTGTAGGCCGTGGTCGTGAGGCTTGTAGTTCCCCGAAAATCTTCTTCAAGATCATCATAGCAACTCCGGCCATGAAAGTCTATGTCAATACACAAGTAGAGACTTTATTAATTTTACCTCATAGTAGTTTTAACTAATATGAGGTGAGATGAATGCATTCACTACTTATTTATTAAGAACCTCATAATGTTATTTCCTATTGCAATCATAAAATAATACAAATATCATTCTAATTGTAACGCTCTAAAATACTGAAATAAAATGTGATTGTTGATTGCAGTAGATGATTGGTGTTGCATGCTATTTAATATAGTAAAGTAAATATCTTTATTACAGAATGATTAACTTTCAGAGGTAGCTTAGGAATGTTGGTTGAGGGTTTTTATATAAGGAGCCCATTGTTATAGTACTCTATAACAGAATAATGTTATGTTGATGTATTGGATATTAAAATCAATATCGGTATCAGCTTTAGATCTTATGAAATATACCAAAGAAATGGAATTACAATGTTATTTTTGGGGAGTTTTTATCTTTTAATAAATCAAATAAAATTCCTAAAGATGTTCACCATATGTATTATTGATAGTTTCTCAGTAGTGAGAAGTCTTTTTAAGGGATTCAAGTGTAAAGAAAGTGGTGATTTGTAGTTTCTTATGGAAACTATCTATTTTCCAGTACTTGCCATGGGGTTGGGATAAAAAGTTTAACAGCAAGTGTTATGGGATGACTGTCCTAGAGACATAATAATATTTTACACTTCATCATACTACTCTGTAATAAAATGTCATAGACCATGGGGTAGTTATTGCGCCATAGCCAAGTGGTCAAGGCAAGAAGCCTTGGTGCAGAGCTATGGGACTTGCGCTGGTTCGAATCTCCATGGGGGAAGAAATTTTCTCTTGGGATTTCTGCCAGATGGGACCAATGCCCACCCAGCATTGTGAGGAATTTCAGTAGCTACAATAAGTAGTGACTCCAGGTTGAGAAAACCAGCTATAACGGGAGGGGAGACCCAAGGACCCGACATGCTGACCACATGTCACCCCTATGCTGGTAGGATGATCTTCTACCTCTGTGATTAACACGTGTAGATGTGAGGTCAGCAGCCGGCTGGCCTTCTAGGCTTGTCACGCCATGGAGAAGAATGGGGTAGTTAGTATTTTATTTAATGATGCTCTTTAACGTCTCAGGTCAACAGTATCATATTTCAAATCTGGCCTTGAAATATGACCAACAAATTATGTTCAGAGGTCTCTAGTTTCAGGCTTGAGGTTCTTTTACATGCCATAATTCTATTGAGTCGGAGAATAAGCTTTATTTTCCTTCAAAAGGAAGCCATGCTCAATAGATCAAGCACTCAGCCACATCTCAGATCAGCCTTTGTTCATGTAGTATATTTTATGTTTCTATGTGGCATAAATAAAGTAGCCTACACATATTCAACAAAAATATATTTTCACTGTTGTAGTCATCTAGATTCAAATCTTATTCCATCAGTTTTCACATATCAATAATTTTTTTAACACTGTGTTCCAATTTCAGTATTTTCTTTTTTCACTTGGGCAATTTTCTCAGCTGTGTGTATTCGTCTATAATTCTTATTTTAACTCTCTCTTCAATTTCACGTTTTTCCTCCACATCTCTCTTTTCCTGTTAACTCTTAACTTGAACATAGTCTACCTTATATTCTCTTCTCTATAATTTTACTTTCCAGAAGTTTCCTTTAAATAATTTGTTGATATATTCTATATGATGTTTTTATTATTAATTTAACATTTCTCAATGAAAGATAAATTATATTTGAAGAGAAAAATTTTCATTGAGAAATGTTAAATTAATAATAAAAACATCATTAGAAGCCTTACTAGCTTTATAAAGTAATCTTAAATTCCCAATAAATGTCTTCTTAACTAAGAAGCCGCCATTTGCAAAGATAGAAACAATGGTTTCAAAAGCAATTGGTGAGAGGGAATTACAACGTATATAAGAGAAAAATTTGCATCTTGATCGCAACTCGCCTCGGTAGCTCAGTTGGTAGAGCATTTGGCCTGGCAAGCCAAAAGTCCCGGGTTCGAGTCTCGGTCTAGGCGAAAATTTTTCTCTTCAAATATAATATTCTATATGTTTATCATTCTTAAGTGTTCTAAACTTAACGTTTATGTCTTAAACAATATACCACCTGAAGCAATGCAGTAGACATGTTCTGAATTAACAAATGAAAAAAAATTCAACTTTGTAAATATATGTAAATTTTGTGTTGCAGGATCTTATCACTGTTCAAATGGACGTTGTATAAATTCAGAATTTCGCTGTGACAATCAAGATGACTGTGGAGATTGGTCAGATGAATTGGACTGTCCATCCAATTGCCACTACTACATGGTCAGTAGTGGGGATGTTGTTGAAAGTACAAATTACCCTCATAAATATCAACCTCTTGCAGACTGTAAGTGGACACTTGAAGGCCCTCAAGGACACAATATTTTACTTCAGGTAAACTATATGACATTTCATAATAAGTAATATTTGTATTTAGATTCTGATGGATCTAATGATCTATTACACTATGGTCTCGAGGTAGCGTTCTGCCTTGTCACGCAGTGGGCCCGATTCCCATCGGGACAGCTCCTGGGTGAGGTTTTTTTTTAGGTTTTTCCTCACCTGTAAGACAAATATCCAGAAAATCATCCTGCCATCATCATCATCCTCAATTATCATCATCATTTCACTGGTGTGAAAAGCAATGGGAAGCTACCACACCTATAATTCCCTAGTAAAGCTGCAAAGCATAGTATGAAAATGTTATGATTGCAGTGAAAGACCTGCCCTCGGGCAGATTTATTATGGATGGATGGAGCAGTAGTGAAGATAATTGTGCCATAAAATTATGTTGCTGCTGTACTTATTCTAGGAGGAGAAGAGGGAAATATATTTCCATCTCTGTCACTCAGCCTGTGGTGTCAAATGGCAACAGCATTCCCGTAAAGAGCAATGCTATTTTCTAGACATGTAAAACCCTATAGTTGGTAATTACTCTTTCGGTATTAAATAAAATATTGACTCAATTCTTTACATGTTATTTACTTAATTGAAATGCACAAAAATAATCTAAAATAATAACTATATTGTAATTTAGCATAAGAAACCAAGTTTTTCAGGGAGTAAAATCAGTATGGTTTCTTTGGAAAGGAAGTCAAAGTGTTTGTCTTATGTCGTAGCTTTACTATACATAAAACAACCTCAAGCCTTATATAAGATGACTCTGGGAAAAATTTGTTGGACCGTTCATATTTAACTATGAATTGTGATGTTAAAGAGTGTTAATACATAAAAAAGCTACCTATTAAATGGTATGATAAACCCACCCATCTTCATTTTTATTAAAAGTATAATTTCTAAAAATTGAGAAGTGTTTGTATTTTGTTAATACAGTTAACCCATTATTCTTATTATAAACTGGTAGAATAAATATACCATAGATAAAAATTTACAAAAGTTGTAAATGAAGACAGTTAAATCTGCTAGATGTTCACATAACCCATTCTATTAAATCTCTAACATTGTCAAAAATTTGAAAATAGGAATTTTTTGTTTATAATAGTTATAATGAAAACATAATCAAACTCTTCAAGAACTCTCTTTCCAATAGAAAAATTAATGATTAGACATTGTTTGCTCTCTCTCTCTCTCTGATTACTAAAGGGTTAAAAATGTTGCAAATACTTTCAACTCAACCAGCATTGCAACCTAAGGAAACAGGGTTAGGCATAGAGTTATGACCCGGCATGACCAACTAATTACATTAATTTTTTTTTTTGCAAATGCACCAGGTTGTCTTTCGACATTCCTGGTGTTCTCTCCTGGCATACTTGTAACCCACTTCTGAGGTTGGGGCGCCTGGAAGGTGGGGTTATGTTGCCCCAATGATATGATGATAGTGGTGCGCCAGGAGAGTCCCTAATCCTAAGCTTAATCTAAGATGAATATGAATGATGATGATTGCGATGGCCATATGATTTTGGGGACCGTTTGGGCCTTAAAGTTTTCCTGACATTTCTCATCCAGAAAACTGTCCCGATCGGGGATCGAACCTGGGCCTGCTGCGTGACAAGGCAGCACACTACCTCAAGACCACAGCGGTGGACAATTACATTAAAATAAAATCAAAGAATATCAATTAGAACAAGTATTTGCAAACATTGATACATATTCATAAAAAATGAAGAATTAAAGATGGCAATTAACACTTTTCTTCATGGTAAAAGTTATTTATGTTTAAATAAACTTTTTAGGAATTAATAATGTGAGGTATTATTTTTGAAAAATAATAGTAAATTAAAAATTAATAAATAGTGAGATTTTACGACCATCTATTTATTAGTTATTAACTTGGAAAACCTCATAATGTTATTTATATATAAATAAAAAATATCCTCAACTCGTGTTCAACTTGGGCTCAGGTCAAGGAATGAGATGAGATGAAGCCTCCCTATATAGAGGTCTGTGAATGACAAGGGTGCTGGTCATTCATGTCTGACGCACCATCATGGGGGCAGATGGTTGAAATGAAATGGATGAGATGAGTATGGAAAAATGAAGGAATGAAATTGTGGCAGGGGAAAACGGGAGAAAACCCCGAGAAAAACCTGCCCTAGCTCCATTTTGTCCACCACAAAACCCACATGGAGTGACCGAGACTCGATCTCAGGACACCATTGGTGAGAGACGAGCATCTAACTGCTTGTGCCACAGAGCTGCCTTCATAATGTTATTTCCCATAATTAATTTATGATATAAATACTTAAATTATTTATGTTTATTTTATATTTTTGTCTGCTTTCCCAACAGTTTCAAGAATTTGAAACAGAGAAGTCATTTGACACGGTTCAGATTTTGGTGGGTGGACGTACTGAAGATAAATCAGTTAACTTGGCAACACTGTCTGGAAAACAAGATCTCAGTAATAAATTGTTTGTATCAGCCTCAAATTTCATGATTATAAAGTTCAGCACTGATGCTTCAGTTGAAAGGAAAGGATTCAGGTGAGATATTTTCTTATATTCTAAGTGTGAAGAAATAGTATATAACATCAAGTAGTTACAACAAGCAAGTATGTTTAAGACACAATTTCACATATGTTTATAAAACCTGCAAATTAATAAATCTGCCTTATTTTATAAGTTTCTACAATTATTTTAACTACTTTTATATTTAAAAAATTGTAGAAAGTAAAATATGTACTTATATATCATCAATATTTATTAAAATAATTATTCTATTGATAACAGAAAGGTGATTTTCACAGTTGTCAATGCTGTTATAATGTTTTATGCATTTAACAAAATTATCTAACTTTTAATGTCTTTTGTTTTATGTCAAATTAGCAACACATCTTTAGCTTTGTATATGAAAACTATAAAGTAATAGCCTGTTTTCACAATGTTAGTAAATAAGAATTTCTTGTTAATAGTTATATGAGGTTATTTAATTTTATTATGAAGGTTCCTCCTAGCTTTTGACATTACTACTTCCCTCAAAACATTAAACTGGCAAGCAATATTAAATTTAAATAAACGTTATTTAGAGACACAAGAGAATGCATGGGTAGAATAACTAGATACATTTTTTTAAATTTTATAATTGAATAGTTTCCCTGAAAAGAAATCTAACCCAAAATATTTGAAAGTTGAGTTTTTAGAGAATTAGTGACCTATCTGGTGAATATCACAGCATGTAAAACTATCCCTACTCTCTTCCAGACTTATTTTATTTATTTTTAAAAATTGACATTCAAGCGAACATATGTAACAAAATGGCAGAAGAAGTTAGTCAAATCATGAATAGCAGTTTATGGATATGTCCCCTTTATTCTTATTGTTATATATTGTTTCCTTGTAATGATATTATTTTTTTCATATAATTTAAATGTATTTCAATAGGTGTAATGATTATATAATGTTTGCAGAGCATCGTGGAAAACTGAACCACAGACATGTGGTGGTATATTACGAGCTACTCCACAACCTCAAATGCTTACATCACCTGGCTATCCTCAGGATTACCCTGGAGGTCTTGAATGTCTCTACATTATAGGATCTCAAGTTGGTAGAATCATTTCACTGGAAATAGAAGATCTAGATTTAGAAACAACCCGAGATTATATTCTTGTTCGCAATGGCGATAATCCAAAAAGTCAAACAATTGCTCATCTTACTGGATCCAAAGAAGATAATCCACCGCTTATAATGTCAACTGGAAATCAGCTTTATTTGTATTTTAAGACTAGCTTGGGTGATTCTCGTCGTGGTTTCAAAATTAAATATCTCCAAGGTATTTATTATTATTATTATTTTTATTTTTATAGATTTGATTCTTATAATAGCTGCAATTAATTGAAATTTTCTCAAATAAGAACATAACCTAAATCCTATTCAAAAAATTGAACACATATGTTTCAGGATGTAAGGCTACCATAATTTCAATGAATGGAACATTAACATCTCCTGCGTTTGGTTTGAATGACTATCCAAGTAATCAAGAATGTCTTTATAAGATCAAGAAACCTGGAGGTGGAGCACTTTCACTCAAATTTGAGGATTTTGATGTGCATCAGTCTGATTTTGTTCAGGTAAAACAAAAAAATATTGAAGTTATAGATTTAATCATGTATCTAGTAATTCTAGATTTTACTACAATGCTGAAAACTTACTAATACATTATTTTAATCTCTTTGTTCACGTGAAAAACTCATACACAATGTACAATTGTGACTCAAATTTAATGTAATTAGATTCTATAGAGCTCTGATATTATTAGTTATTAAATTAATAAAACTACAATGTTGCTATCAGGTGTATGATGGAGCAAGTACCAGTGGTCTGCGTCTACATCCCAACAATGGCTTTACATCAAATTCATCTCCCAGAATAACACTCACCGCTTCCAGTGGAGAAATGTTAGTAAGATTCATTACTGATGCCCTGCACAACAGCAAAGGATGGAAAGCAACATTTTCTGCTGGTAAGAAAATCATTAAGAATATTCTCCTACATGAGAAGTTTGAGAAAAAAGTTATGCTTTCTGTGTGGATACCTGGAAGGGAAACAATTTACTCTTCCATGTGGCTTTTAAAATTTAAATTGTATGGTAACACTACATTAACTTTAACATAATCATCATCATATTTTGTCCCCTTATGGAAGTAGATTCCAAGTATTTTGTCACTGTAATGCCATACTACTTCTCTGTTAATTGTTTCCCAGCCATGTCCATATTCCTGAACATTTTTTAAATACCATTCTTCCATATTTCCCATGATCTTCCCCTTGATTGGTTTCCTTTCATCTAGTTTGAACATTCTTTTTGACAGTCTTTCTTCTCTTTCTTTTCAAATGTCCAAACATTAAAAACGAGTATTTGATACAGTCATTTATGATAATTCATATAACAAATATAATAAGTTTTGAAATATTATAGAAAACATCACTATGAGGTATAATATAAAATTTAAAACAAATTCTTTACACCTCACTACATACCCTATCTTCTAATTAGACTGGTTTTGAGACCTTATTAGTTTCATCTTCAGTAATTCCATGACCGATGTTTTGTCGTCCAGGAACACTGCTTCTTACTCCATCTGTTTATGGACTGATGAACATCTGAATCAATTCAACTTCCTGGGAATTTCTAAATTAATTAATTTTTCTTCCTTTCTTTTTTTTTAATGTGGCTTTTTCCTAAACCATGAGCTCTTTAGGTTTTACTGTATGTTTTATTAAACTAAAATGAATAGATTTATTATGATAACCTGGAAGAACAACATTCAAAATTCAATGAGGAAATTTGGTGTAACAGATGAAGACACAGAGGACAGAGAACGATGGAGAACTTTAATTAAGGGAAATTTGTGAATGTTTGTTGCAAAATGATAGTTTATAAGTCCGTAGTCATTTATATTTATTTATTTTTTTAATTCATGTTAATTACTAAGATTGGTCGGAGAAAACCCTCAATGATGAGGAAAATTCTCAAAATGAATGAAATGATTAAAATGGATATAAAACCTTTATTAAATTAAAACAAATAGAAAAACCTAAAGAGCTCATTGTTTGCAAAAAAATCCACATTAAAAAAAACAAGAACAAATAAATTAATTTCAAAATTCCCGGGAAGTTGATTTGATGCAGAGATTCATCAATCCACCAAGAGATGGAGTAAGAAGCAGCAATCTAGGATGACAGAATATTGGTTGTGGAATTACTGAAGCTGAAAGTTTTGAAATCAGTGTAATTAGAAGACAGGATATGATGTGAGGTGAAAATAAATTATTTTAAATTATAAAAATATTTAATAAAAATTATTAATTAATGCTTTTAATTTTGATAAAGGAAGATGATGTAAAGCAGAACATTTCAAGATTTAGAACAAAGAATTAGGTTTTAAATTAATAAACTGAAAATTTATGACAGCACACAACTGCTTAACCCATCATTTATGCAGAATCAGCACATATGAAACACACAAAATCCCAATGACATCGTGGATAGTCAACATATGCTTCTCTTAATTATCATGAGTTAGGTATTTTGACTCGCCTCATATGTTTTGATATTCTTGCAGAGTGTAGTTATTTCCTACAAATATTAAATCTGCTTCTCTGTCCAACACAAAACCACAATGGATAATGTGCTAATAACACTGAGCAACAAAAAAGAAACTATTCTTTTGTCTCAGAATGAAAAATATGTGATTCTGATAGTATTTTTTCTCCTGAATTAAAAAATGATATCAGTTTTTTTCCATCATGCAAGGTTTCCAAGAGACAGGAATTTATAATTTCAAACACTTCAATATTTTCTACATTCGTAACTACACAATATTCAAACATTCAGACTCACCTAGAAAGTAAGAAATGACAATTTTCTGCTATAATTCACCTGTGGAGCATCCCTCTTGATGGTCCAACAATAATCGGCCAGCATATTAGGATTCCATTTGCCTTGATATCTCGTTTCCATAGCTGAAATCTCCTGAGTTTAGCTCATTTGGTTTTATTTTACAATAGGCAAACGGACGAAAAAACGTTTATTAAAAAACAATTATTTAATTCCATTAATTGATATTGAAATAAAAAAAACTGTGGGTGATGGAGAAATTTCGAATACATATTTGAAAACACGAAAGAAAACTGCATTAATTGCAACTATTGGTACTCATGAGACAAAAATCATGTTAACCAGTGTAATTTAAACAAATCTATACTGGGAAGCCTGAGAAAAGATCAAATCAATTTCTATCATTGGACAAATAAATAAATTTCAAGATTTGGCTGTATTATATGAGAAAATTCTTCCCACGTGGAGACTCAAACCAGAACAAGTCCCACAGCTTTGCACCAAGGCTCCTTGCTTTAAATTGCTCGGCTACAATGGGTAATTGGCTGGTCACAAGCCTAATTTTATTTAATTCAAAGTTCTGTTATTCTCAAGATGCTTTAACTACTAAGTGGAGGTAAACAAATGAAACAATAAATTATTTAACTTTTCATTTTTTATCATATTATTAAAATGCTGTAAATAATTGTTGCAACACTATCTTGTGGATAGTTGTTTAGCACAATATTATATTGGCTGAGTTGAAGAGATTGAGTAATACATTATACATATTTATTGTTACATATTCAATATTCCAGACTGTCCACCACTGAAATCAGGATTAGGAGCACTTGCATCCAGCCGAGATACAGCATTTGGTACTATTGTAACATTCAGCTGTCCTGTTGGACAGGAATTTGCAACAGGGAAGTCCCGCATCACTACAGAATGCATGATGGGAGGCAATTGGTCTGTCACATATATTCCACCTTGTCAAGGCAAGTTATAAATTTTCATGTAACAATAGTTATTTTTAGGAGGTTTACTGTTTTTTTTTAAGTTTTAATTTTCTGAAATTTAGACCTACTCATATTTTTCAGCTTCCATGTATTTTCAATATGCTATTCTAAAATTCATTGGCTGCAGTGGACTGATGGTTATGCTCCTTGCCTCTGGTCCCTATGGTCGTGGGTTCAAACCTGGCCGGGATCGATGGATTTTTTTAGGATGCAAAAATCCTAGGAGCAAGTCTCCAGAAGGGACTTTTAGCTGTGGATCCTGAATCTGAAGATTTTCAGGCTCATAAAAGATCCTTAAGCCTGAAAAAAGGCCTCTAAGCAAAAATTTACCAATCTCAACATTCTACTAATACTTTAGTTGCCTGCTAGATGTCTCATGAGTCGGTATGTTGACTTGTGCCATTCACGACATCTATGGGCAAATAAGATAACTAAATTAACTTGGTGTAGTAACTCCTAACAAAGGAGAGGCTATGGCTCAACATTGGACTACACATCTTTATAGATAGATTCTAAAAATCAAGATAATGTAATTTCCCCGTAGTGTATATTAATGTTTTTCAGTTAGAACAAATTAAAATACAAGATATAAAATATACATATATTTATTGATGAACATAGGAAAAAGCTAAATGCATCAGCAGATGATACTATTTCAGTAGTTGACGCTTCTTAATTAGATGTTCATTTTTAAGAAAATAAATTTACTTTGAGAAAGAAGTGTATGTATCATCTATGGTGAAAAGGAAAGGTATCTTAATGTTCTTGATTCAATTCTATCCAATTTTTTTCTTTGGAAGGAGTGGAATCCATTCATTCTCTTGAGGATAATTGAGTAACATTCCATTTTATTGCAAATCACTTTGAGGCCTGTTTATATATCTAGATTAATTTTTGATTAATGTTATATTATGATTATTTTTTTACAGAGGTTTATTGTGGACCTGTACCACAGATAGATAATGGATTCTCTATTGGTTCCACAAATGTGACCTATCGTGGTCAAGCAATGTATCAGTGCTATGCAGGTTTTGCTTTTCCTTCTGGTTTGCCAATCGAGAGAGTGTCATGTCTTGCAGATGGTAAATGGGAGAGACTTCCAACATGTCTAGGTAAGTAATTATTGTTACCATAGTCATAAGATGTTTCTTTTGGATTGTGAATCAGATAACAACTAAGATATGCCAAAAAGTTATGTCTTCACATTTTTTTTTCCCCTCCTTTCCAATGTTCCATTTACATCTCAAATTTGTAAGTATGGCACCATAACCTCACAATGCAAGCATATGTGATCTATAACAAGTAATCAATTATTGAGTGATAAGCAGCTATTACACATATACTATAGATAATTTTCATTGTATGAATATTAGTCTTAAATTCCAAGAAATTTTTTAGCTTCTTTCATTTTTTGTTTTAAATTTTATTTTGAGATATTCTTATCGCATTAAAAATCTTTGGTCTTTGGAAATTACCAGCAGAATATATGGTGGATGGCAGGGTGGGGGAGGGAAGATAAAGTTAATTGCAAAATGTTGGTTGGTTGGTTGGTATCTAATGTCGAGCACTTGATAATGAAATCATTCACTCTCTTGCACTCCAATATTTAGCAGAAAGGCTGGTCTCTTCTACAAAAGCTGGACAATGGAGGAGATGGTTTCTTTCCATATCTTCATTTAAATTGCAAAAAGGGCATTTAGGTGAATCTGTTATGCCAAGTCTGTGTAGGTGTTTATTCAGGCAGTCGTGTCCCGTTAGCAGTTTACTACTAAACGGTTACAACTAGTTTATTGAACTCTAATTGCAAAATGTTGATTTGGAGAAAAAACAGATTTTAAAGTTTGAACAGTTTCTCAAAATCTGCATTTCAATCTTTTGACTTCGTAGTCCTTTTAAATCTTTGTTAAAGTATTGTTGACCTAATCATCCTCATACTCTTATCGTGTTCTCCTTTTGGAAGGTTGATTCCAAATATACCTCCAACGATCTATATCTTCCCATGCTTTGCTTCTTTTTAGTTCTTCCCAGTCGTATCCTCTCTCTTGTAGACTTTTCTTCATTTGGTTAATCCATATTTCTCGTGGTCTTTTCTTTATATCTTGAGATTTAACAGTCTTTGTGATCGTCTTTCCTTTTCCAATCTTTTTAAATGTCCAAACCATTTTAGTCTACTTTTTTCTATGTAAAACCAGAATATTTTGAAGTCAGATTTATTTTGAAAGTTTAATAGGACTCTAATTTATCGGTATACAGTACAGAATTGGGGCTAATACATTTTTATATTTTGAACTTTTATAGGAATAAATCACTATGAGGTTTAATTTAAAATAAATTAAAATGTTTCATACCTCTCCTCATATACTTAGAAGACTGGTTATGAGGAGAGGTATGAAACATTGAAATTTATCTTAACACATTTTCCCCATCCACCATGTTATATTATTATTGTGTCCTGTGGAAATTTGTTTATATCAATTTTTGATGAGTGTTATGAATTGGATTGTGATACAAAAATCTAATCAAGCATTTGAACAACTGAGGAAAATTTACTAAGAATTCCATCAGTATTAGAATTTTAACTTGATTCCTCTA
Organism: Diploptera punctata; assembly: GCA_030220185.1. Taxonomy (NCBI): domain Eukaryota; kingdom Metazoa; phylum Arthropoda; class Insecta; order Blattodea; family Blaberidae; genus Diploptera; species Diploptera punctata. Next base: position 2,525,320 of record JASPKZ010003852.1, read on the forward strand.
AAATATTAATCTCAAAGTATACTAACTGAGTCAGATTGTTTGGTCCATAAGAATTTATCATAGATAATACTATTGTGAATAAAGTGAATCTGGTCATATTACCTCATAATTACTTGATGTTTCATTTGATATGTTTTTTTCATTAAAGCGATATCAAGAATATCTGGTCGAAAATGTATGTTATTAGGGTAGTGAGTGGGCTTATCTGGTGCCAGGATTTGAAAGCTCCTATTGGAGTCGTACCGATTGAGGTTTTAAGCAGTTTCCCTCAATCCAAAGAGCAAATGCTGGAATAGAACCCCAAAAGGTCCGCTTCCGACTTCACTTGGCTAATTAACTTCAAATTTAAATTCAAAATTTAAACCGGGGCTACTGTATTTTACAGGAACCCGGGGTTCTACCTATTAAGGAGGACCAAAATGGATCGCTCACCGCCAACACTTACGTGATGGCCGCAGAGCTTTCCATCTATCTATCTATCTATCTATCTATTTGATATGTTTCAATATGTTGCCCATACCATCGTCAGATTGCCCAGACTGTTGATTTTTATGTTGTCAAATTTGGACATCGACTCCCACTCCATCTTCTGGTTGACCAAAGAACTTGTGTATCAAATCTTTCTCCCCAGGAATTTCAAAATTCATAATCCTATTACCACATTCACCTTATTTATTAAGAAGAATCTCATCATAATGTGACTTCCTAATGTAATTTATTAACAATGCTATTATATTTCCAGAATTACTAATTTCATAAAATTACTATTGTAATAAAATTTTACTCCAATAATTTGATTTTATGCGAGTTAATTTATAATAGTTAAATGGAAATTGTTGCATAAATTATATTTTTAAAGTTCATTATGAAAAGAAAAAACTCCAAGCGCGACAGGCCTATAGGTCCTTGGCTGGCTGCTGGCCTCAAATCCACATGTGTTAATCACAGAGGTAGACGATCATCTAGCCAGTGTAAGGGTGACATGTGGTCAGCATGTCGGATCCCCCAGCCGTTATGGCTGGTATTCTCAACCTGGAGTCGCTACTTATTGTAGCTACCCAAATGCCTCACGATGCTGAGTGGGTACCGGTCCCATACTGGCCGAAATTCCATGAAAAAAATTTCTTCCCCCATGGAGACCCGAACCAGCGCAAGTCCTGTAGCTCTGTGCCAAGGCTTCTTGCCTTAACCACTCGGCTACGACATGGGACTGTTTAATATGATGAACTTTTTATTTTAGTAAAAATATTTTGTGAAACCAGAAATTTTAGTCACATAAAAATTTGATACTTACTAGCATAATTTAACTTAATTATTGGTTAAATCATATTTGAAGAGAAAAATTATATGCTCAGACTGGGACTCGAGCTCAAGACCTCTGGCTTTTCGGGCCAGTATTCTACCAACTGAGCTACCTGAGTGAGTCCCAATCTAACTGCAAATTTTTCTCTTATTGGTAATTTACAAAAAAAGGTTACTGATGCTTGACGAATACATTAGATATTAATAGAAATATATCAATTAGTGAAAGAGGTAAAGGTAAAGTGATCCCACTACAGGCCTCAGGAGGCCCTTGGGGTAGCAGGAGGTTAAGGCTCCCACTTTTCTGGACAATCAGCACTTTATGTCAGCCAGGTTGTAGCCCTGCATGACGCCTTTACCCCAGAACAAGCATCTGGTACTCATTTCAGTTAGAGGCTGAGTCGACCCCAGGGCCATAGTGCTGCCAGAAGGTTTGTGTCAGATTAAAATTCCTGACCCCACCAGGGCTCGAACCCTCGACCTTCCGGCTTGTAGCGTAATGCCTTAACCACTATGCTATAGCATGCCACAATTAGTAAAAGAAGATAATAATAATTATAATGTCATGAAGTTAGGATAAATGTTGCATAAGATTAAAATTGTTCATAAAATAAGCACTGCTTACTTAATATCTCAAAAGATGGATTACAGATAGTGCACACAGATTAAATGGACAAACAAACAATAGTTAAGAGCATCAGCACGGAAAGCTGAAGGTTCGGGGTTCGATTCCCGGTTCAGGCATAAATTTTTCTCTTTACCATTTGATTACAATAATTTAGTTGTGTACTTTAATATACTTTTTCAATCATAGTAACAGCTTTAGCTTTTTAATATTAATTTAAAAAATATAATATGTTTAATTTTTGTATTGAAATAACACTATGAGGTTTCTTTTAATTATTATGAATTAGTTATTTTGACTCACCTCGTATCTTTTCTGATATTTTATTTCTTGTTTTTTTTTTATTTTAAATATCTTTTAATTTCCCACCCTTGTTTAAAAAAAAATTACGTTAAATTCTTGAATATGTAATTTTGATACCGCCATCTTGTTAACAGTTATTCAAACGGTTCTTAACACTTATTTATTTATATTTAAATTAATATCGGGAAGTAAACATTAAGAGGTTATATCATTAATAGTGAGTGGAGAACATATTTTAATCAACTCATGTATGAGGTGAGTCGATTAAAATATGTTCTCCACTCACTATTAACTTATTTATTTTCCTTACAACTTGAATAGTCAACTTTGTTTAATATTTGTCGAAAATAACACTATAAGGTTTCTTTTAATTATTATGAGTTATATAAAAAAAAAATATGAGGTGAGTCAAAATAACTAACTCATATTAAATACGGTAATATTATATTTCTGAAATAAAAACTGACCTTCAAAGGAACAAACCACATAGGATTAAAAATGCAATTTGTAACAAACTTACAGAACAGGTGAATAACTTTAATTTCTTAGGATTTAATGTGTCTTATTGCCAGAAAAATGTCAAAAATAAAAAATAAAGGTAATTTTTTAAAATTCATATTAAAAAGCTAAAGCTGTTACTATGATTGAAATAAGTAAATTAAAATAATTTAGTTTTTTTTTTGCTTATGTGGAATAATATAAAGAACATTAAAAAATAAGACTGAATTTTACACAATTCCAATTTTACAGAATAATGGCGATATCTATGTTAATATATGAATGCAAAATTTGAACTATTCCTAAATTAGATTGAAAGAAAATAGAAACAGCAGAAATTAATTAGCAATTGCACAGAAATTAAGTTTTATGCCTCTAAACAGGTTATACAACCATGGATAAAAAAATACTATGAAAATAATATAAGAAATAAATTAATGAAATTTCACTTTATAAACACAATTGAAATATGAAGAATTAATTGGTTCAAACACTTGAAACAATGATCTTGAAGATTTTCGGGCTGTAGGCCATGGTCGTGAGGCTTGTAGTTCCCCAACATTTCACCAGAGACTGTGTCTGGCATCCTGAAGGGGAACTACAAGCCTCACGACCATGGCCTACAGCCCGAAAATCTTCAAGATCATCATAACAACTCCGGCCGTGAAATCAATACATTTGAAAGAATGTTATCAAATAGAATTCCTCACATTTTATTCTATTTTAAAACCAAACAGAAAATAAACATTTGTTGCTCCATAATGAGATGGAAACATGTTAATGGTTTAATTCCAGAAGGCAGAAGAATAAGTTAGGATAAATTTCACATAAGATTAAAAATGTGTTTAAAATATTTGTTTAAGTTTTGAAAATTAGGAACACAAGAAATTATATAATGCTAAATCTGTTTTTTATAGTATAATTTATGTAATTTTTTTGTGAATACCGTTCCCATGATGATTTTTTAATTGTGAAAATTATTAATATAGACTACTGTTCTACATTTAATATATTTATGTTTTAATATAATATGTATTTTATAATTTTAGCTTCACAATGTTCCCCTCTTCCGGATTCAATACATGCAAATGTAACAATTCTGAATGGAGGTGGACGCAGTTATGGCACCATTGTGAGATATGAATGTGAACCAGGTTATATCCGCAGTGGACATCCAGTTATATTGTGCATGAGCAATGGCACTTGGTCTGGAAATGTACCTATTTGTTCAAGTAAGTTTATATATATATATCCACTCTCATCTTCTCTAATGTTGTTAAATGAAGTGGAATTGTTAATTAATTCACATATTCTCCTTTAGTTAATCTTCCTCTAATTAACTCCATGGCATGACAGGCTAGAAGACCCTTGGCCTTATCAGCCAGCTGTTGGCCTCACATCCACATGCATTATTTACTGAGAGGACAATCATCTAGCCAGTATATGGGGTGAATTGTAGTAACATTTGTACTTTTTAAATTGGGAAAAATATATACTTCAATAAATTTTGTATCATAAATCATCATCATACACCATTCATGATGTTGATCTGTTTCGGTCTCAACTAGACGGGATCTAAAAGTCATTTTTGTAGATGTCCAGATCTTTGTCGTCATCCATGTGGATGATACTGAAGAACTGTATTGAGGATCCTAGTTGGTGACATTCGGGATACATGTTGCAGCTATTATCACCTCATTATGATGGTTGTCCATTTATATAAAAGCGGATGCTGCTCGACAGTGCTTGACAATGATTAACATGTGGAATTATTATAGTGGTGGTAGTCAGCATCTTTGTATTTAATTATATATATAACAGGCGGAGAAACAAAGCAAGCTGCTGGACAACCAACATAGTGAGGCTATAATATCTGGCTCTGTAGGTGGATATCTTTTGTTCTAAAGGTTGCGTGTGGAGTTCCTTTAAAATATCTTCATTCCTCTGATGGTCAAGTAGAGTATATCCAGCAGTTTGGCGCATGAATCTCATTTCTTCAGCTCTTAATCTGGTGATGTCTTTCTTTTTTAGAACCCAGATTTCACTTCCATAGAGGAAAGTCGGGAGGGTGAGGTTTTATATAATTTGTGCATTAAATGTTTTAGTACAAGATGTGGTTTTAAAATATTATTTATTAAGCTTGATATTTGTAGAAAATTTGTGAGTTCTATATTAAGATCGTTCTCACCTTGATAGGAGATGTTACTTTTATCATCATCGTCATCATGAACAAATTCGTTTTAGGTCATGTGGCCTGTACGGTAAACCTAGCGAAGATGGTCTTGATCTTTCCACTGATGTTTTGGTCTTCCTTGGTCCCTATGTCCAGTTGGGGTATATTGGAATGCCAATTTTGGAAGTCTATTTCTTGCCATTCTCCTCAGATGATTTTTCCATTCTTGTTGGTATCTTTGTATATCTTCATTTAAACTTGTTACTCCAAGTTTTCCTCTGATAATAGTGTTCCTTTGGTGATCCAGTCTATTAACTCCTAACAATGATCGTAAGAAGCGCATTTGGGCTTACTTGAAGTTTATGAGAGTTTCTTTTATTTAAAATCCAAATTTCACTTCCATATTTTAGAGCAGCTTTTGATGTGATATTATGTAATCTTAGTTTTGTCTCTGTCCTCATCTGTTTACCAAAATGGCTTCGTATTACCCCATTCATTTTATTATATTTTTGTAATTTTGAATCAATGTCACTCTTATACTCTGCAAATACACTTCCTAAGTAAGAGAAATCTGACACTTGTTCTATAATTTTTTCCATCAATCTCAATTTTCACCCTTGTATGTTTTTTCCACACATTGTCATTGTTTTGGATTTTTAAGTGGAAATTTTCATATTATATTTGCTGGCAATTTTTGAATAATTGATACGCTGCTATTTGTAAGCTATCTTCGGAATCTGATAATATTATTTGATCATCAGCATATAATATTGTTTGAATTATTTCATTCCTAGTTATTGAAATTCCACTATTTACTGTTTGTTTCCATTCTTGCACTATTCTGTTAATATATATATTAAATAAGAGTGGAGATAGTCCACATCCTTGTCGAACACCTTTGCTTGTGTTACTTTTATCATAAATATTAAAATTAAATTTTCCAGGAGCAAGATGTCCCACATTCCCAGTGATAAAGAATGGATTTGTGACTGACATGTCACGAGAGTACTACTTCAGTGATGAAGCAAGAGTTCAGTGTTACAAAGGTTACAAACTGACTGGATCAAATCTCATCAGGTGTGGAATTGGTCAAGAGTTCCAGAACCCTCCCAAATGTGAAGGTGATTATTATTTATTGATTGACATAATGTATTGTAATTATTTTAAATTAAATATTATTTCATCTCTTTCTTGTTGCATATACAACTATAATATAATATTGGTAGTCTTTCCAAAAACTGGGCTAGAACTTTTATATATTAAAATTGTTAAAATTATAATTTTATAAAATAAGTATTATATAATTTCAGAAAATTTCATATTGAAAAGCCTGCCCTATAAACTAGTAGGTATACACATTTATTACCTTTATAACTTACTGCAAAGAGTAAAAAAGTGACAGTCAGGATAGAAAGAGAAGAATTAAAACATTTCAAAGCATATACTGTACAATATACGTTAGAATATTTTTGCAGCTATTTCTATTGTGCTTAACTGTTTATCATGAAACAATGCACAGATATTTGGTTGTGACCATGAAGGGGGTCAATTTAACACATTTACACATCAAGATAGGAATGGAGTTTTACATATTCCACATAGAAAAATAATCTAAGAAATTCAATGAATGAAAAAAAATAATAATTTGGATTATGGACAAATGTTTATGTGGATTCAAATGCCAATCAGTGCAATTCTCATGCTTAGTTTTCTGCACTAAGCAAGTAGATGGCATTAATGGGCTATTTTCAATTTATGCATCACTTTTGCAGACACATTACATATGTGACTTGTGTCCAGGGATGAGTATGGGGCAAGTGTTTAAGTTAAATTAAAATGTTTCATACCTCTCCTCGTAATCAATCTTCTAAGTAGATTGTGATTTCAGGGTCTTGGCAACCCCATCCTCAGTACACTCTTGACAACTGATGTTATGTCGATCGGAAGAACCACTTCTTCTTACCTCTCTTGGTGGGCCAGTAAACCTCCGGATCAGGTCAAAAGAAGTGGTTCTTTCGATCGACGTCAAATTATGACTTGATCCGGAGATTTATCGGTCCACCAACAGAGGGAAGAAGAAGTGGTTCTTCCGATCGACATAACATCAGTCATCAAGAGTGTATTGAGGATGGTGTCGCCAAGATCCTGAAATTGTGATATACTTAGAAGATTGATTATGATACATTTTAATTTATCTTAAATTAAACCTATAAAAGTTCAATATAAGTGTTTAAGTGTTTGTCTGAAGAGTAATGATGTTGAATAGAAGGGAGATAGTGAATCTGGTGCCAACACATTCCCTACTTATGTCACCAGGCTTTATGCCCTCATCTGATGGACAAATTCCAATCATCAGTATGTCACAGGCCTTCTCAACATATGTAGGTCTAATGTGCACAATCTTGCAATTAAAAGTTGTATACCACTGCCTTCAAGCCTCTTAAATATTTTACAAGAGGATTGTAATGATTGAAGATTGAATATTTTACAATTAAAATTTCTAACCCCACTGGGGATCAAACCCAGATCCCCTAGTTGATGGCTAGTGCAGTAAATTTGAGTTAACACAACAGATACATTAAATTAGCATTACCATTTTCTATATTCTACTTACTATGTCACATTATTTTAAATATTTAATTTTAATATTATTTTTACTTCCACAGATGTGAATGAGTGTGCAAACAGTCAATGTGACTTGGCTTCCAGCGAATGTATAAATACAGCAGGTTCATTCCACTGTCGCTGTCGAGCTGGTTTTGCTCCAAATTTGGAATGCAGACCTGTGGGTGATCTGGGACTCACAACTGGTGGTATTCCTGATGATGCCATTACTGTATCAGATGAAGAAATTGATTATGATAAAACGGTAAATGAATGAAATAACAGTTTGATGTTTTTATTATTAATTTCATACATCTCAATGATGGATAAATTATATTTGAAGAGAAAAATTATACGCTCAGACCAGGACTTGAACCCGGGACCCGTAGCTCAGATGGTAGAGCACTTGGACTAGAAAACCAAGGGTCCCGGGTTCAAGTCCTGGTCTGAACATATAATTTTTCTCTTCAAATATGAAATAACAGTTACTGAAAAATGTACCTTTATATATATATATATAAACTTGTTGATATTACTTTTTATATAACAACGCATTTTCATGGCCTTATTATTGAGGGTTTTATAACATGTTGACATAAATATATTCAAAAATGGATTATATTCTATATTTTTTAATAAATTTTAGATATCTCTCAAAAAGTTTGTCATTGAAAGATTAGTAGCAAATGAGTGCAAGTATAATTTGTTTATGTTATATTTTTAAATTAACATTTTATAGGATTGGACATAGTTTTTTTTATTTAAAAAGAAAAATTATAAAATATTTTATTTTTTGGTGTAAAATTATAATTGGTTTCAAAATACGCTATAACAATTCAATATTATTAGAAAAAGAAGTAAGACAGTATGATAAATTATATTTGAAGAGAAAAATTATTCACTCAGACTGGGGTTTGAACCCAGGCCATTTGGCTTTCTAGGCCAATGCTGTATCACTGAGCTACCTGAGAACTCCAATCTAAATGCAAATTTTTTTCTTATACATTGTTAATTCCCAAGCGCCAAATGCTACAATCATTTGCTCGATTATGCAAATAGCAGCTTCTTATTTAAGAAGACATTTATTGGGAATTTAAACACTACTTTATAAAGCCAGTTGGGCTTCTTTCAATGTTTTTTTATAATTTGCTCTTCAAATATAATTTGTCCTTCAGCGAGAAGTATTAAATTAATAATAAAAACATCAAAAGACAGATATTTAATTAATGATTCTTATTTAATAAAATTACTGTGGGAGGTAAAATTACTATATCTGGTTCATTTATATTAATTAATAATTCTAATGTTATATTTTTAAGGTAAGAATATTATTTAAATATTATTATATAACTAACTAACTCACTGGCACTATCGAACCCGTAGGTTCATGGCTACGCAGACATAAGCTCTCCAAACATCCTATCCTGAGCTAATGTTTTCCAATCATTCCCTGTAGAATCTACTTCCCTCAAATCATAGTTACTGTTATTCTCTTGCCTCATTCTTGGTCTACCAACTGCGCGTTTTCCCTCTGGTTTTCTTACAAGAAGCTTCAATGCACCTCATTCATTCTCCATTTGTGCCACATATTTTTTAAAATTATTTTGATAATAGTTTTTTTATTTTCATTTGGAAATTTATTTAATACATTTAATAATTACATTTAATAATTATATATTTATATGAAAATCAATATATTACATATTACTTTATATGAAATTTAATTCATTCTGTTAAACTTTTTAGGGAGGGAAAAGAAGAAAATGGGAAAACTAATCTAGTAATATCACAAACAATATATTCAAATTAGATGATCAAATTAACTTCTTCTTCTTCTTCCTACCAAGTATTAGGCCAAGGCCTGTTACGATCGTATAGAAAATTTTCCCTCCAGCGTTTCATAGGACGGCTTCCGGGAAATTCTCGTAAAAGATTTGAAAGCATAATAATAGTCCCTTCAATTGGTTGCTGGCCAAAGGAAGGCAAGACCAGTGATGGGGCTGCCATCTTATAGTCTCTGGTCAGGCTTTTCTGGAGAAGAAAAGAAAATAAAGGAAAGAAGAAATGGAAGAAAGGAAAGACTCCCTAACCCTCGGATGCCCTAATAACGTCGGGGTTGAAAAAACAAGAGTTAACCAAGAGAGGTTAGATAGTAAAGTTAAAAGAGTACAAAACACAAGTAAGTGGAAGAAATGTTTTGCTCAGCTTGGGCACCTTGTGGTCGTCATCCACATATCCCCTAGATGAGGACCCCTGAGGGAATCAAATTAACTAATATACAATTATACCATAAATAATCAATTTTTATCAGTATTTGAATAAATTTTAACATTACATCTCATATTTACTTTTTTTTCCGAACTAGTTTTAAGGAAAAGTGAAATTTTCTGCTTGGATCTGTTTTTAGTAATCCTAGCATACCAGAAGGTGAAATAGGGTTCATATTATTGGAGATCTACTTTTAGTATAGGGGTTGTAATTTCTCATTACTCATTTAAGTACACATCAATACCAGAGACTTACCAGCCTTCTTAAAAATGTGTATCAGGGATTTCCATAGGCATAAAGTTGATTGGAGCATACAAACAACATGATCAAATATTTAATTCTAAATTTACCTAACTTTTTACAAGTTTATGTTGATTTATATTGAGATGTTTTTGACTCACCTCTTACTTCTTAACTCTCTCACAGACTCTAGTTTCATCACTGCATTTGTGACATTCTCAATGCTACATCATGATCACAACAAGTTATTCAAAGTATTTCTAATTTCCATATTTTTCCTTGAACCAACCTGATTTTTGATAAAATTCATCTCAAAACCTTCATTTCTGTATTAAATTTGAGTTGTTTTTTGACTCATTTCTGTAACTTAAATTCTACTGATAATTCTCTAACTATTATAGAATAATTCATTGTATCATACTTATTATGCTATTCATTTGGAACAGATGGTTCGACTAAACAGTGGTGGTGGATGGTGTGGAACCAGCATTGAACCAGGTGGCAACTGGGTCCTTGTTGATCTCAAAGCTCCAACTATTGTCCGAGGTTTCAGAACTCAAAGTGTGCTGAGACCTGATGGCAATTTGGCATTTACATCAGCAGTAAGAATTCAGGTAAGCAAACAAAGACATAAACTCACTTAAAAAAATTAGTCTAATTCTTGATAAACTTAAAAAAATAAATCTTAAATAACAAATAGATATAAATTTCATAGAGTTAACTAGCACTGAATTAAGATAATATTTGAAAGATCAACACTAATTTATTGATCTAATACTGTAGAATAATTTAATTTCAGTTCAATTTAAAAAATCATTTGCCAAACCAAAGATTAATTTTTAAAAATGATAGAAGCTTTAGTCCATTAAAAATATTCTCATCAACAACAATATCAGAAATTATATTAATTTTACAAACATTAATTGTTTTAATTTCAGTACACTGATGATCTAACAGATGTTTTTCATGATTACACAAATCCGGATGGAACACCAGTAGAATTCCGTATTTTAGAGCCCACTTTATCAGTATTGAATTTACCAGTACCAATTGAGGCACAGTATATTCGTTTCAAAATCCAGGTAAGATAACAAATCTAATTATATTTTGATGTTATATTTTTAAATTAACATTCTCCTGAATTGGACATAGTTTTATTTTAGGAAGAAAAATTAGTGTAATCAAATGGTAAAGAGAAAAATTTATGCCTGAATGGGAATCGAACACCGAACCTTCAGCTTTCTGTGCTGATGCTCTTAACCATTGAGCTAATTCAGGCTTCCTTCCCATCCAAGCATAAATCCTTCCTCTCTTGGTCCCACATTCAAATGCAATGAATCATTAATATTTAATTTTAGGAAGTTATATTTTCAGGTTATTTTAATTATATTATTTTTGGTCTGGACATCTACCTCAATATTAATGTTGATTTGTTCTGGGAAAGCTGACGATAAAACAGAATTGTTTTGAAACATGTCCAAGAACAAATCAACATTAATATTGAGGTAAGATGTCCAGACCAAAAATAATATAGCAATGAATCATCATTCACAATTACACAATGAATGGCTTCTACATTAAGCAGATGTGAAGGGACTCCACAAGGCTAAAGCATTATTTATTAAATTAATATTAAGAAGCTAAAGTTGTTACTATGATTGAAATAAGTATATTAAAGTACACAACTATAATTTAGTTGTGTACTTTATATACTTATTTCAATTATAGTAACAACTTTAGCTTCTTAATATTAATTTAATAAGAAAAATTATGTTCGAACTGAGAGTCGAACCTCCAGATCTATTTGGATTTTAACATTCGATATCAGTACAATTTTTTTCTCTTCAAAAACTAATTATCAATCAACTTACATATAACATCATCATAATAGCTTTACAGCAATAAAAATAGTATTAATATTCCCATAATAAAGTCTTCTTGAATTAGAAGTAACCCAATTGCATTGTGAATGATGGTGCACTGCCACAAGGAAGAGGGATTATAAGAGAGTGAAACATTTATATCTGATAGTGAGTGGAGAACATATTTTTAACAACTCACCTCATATAATTTCAAATTTCTTTGATACCGGCGGTTTCAGACAATATCTTGTCCCTCTTCAGTCATGGGTTCCACTGATGAAATTCTCTGGTTGTTGATTTCTCTAAGGACATCACCTCTTATGCTGCCATCTTTGGTTGGGATTATAAACTTTGAAATTAAATTTTTATCCACCGGAATATCGAAGTTCATAGATCGATATTTATTCTCCTGAATGAATATATTTTCCCAAATTGTCAATTCCAACGGTTTATCCAATTTGAAACCGTTGGAATTGACAATTTGGAAAAAGATATTCATTCAGAAGAATAAATATCGATCTATGAACTTCAATATTCCGGTGGATAAAAATTTAATTTCAAAGTTTATAATCCCAACCAAAGATGGCAGCTTAAGAGGTGATGTCCTTAGAGAAATCAACAACCAGAGAATTTCATCAGTGGAAGCCATGACTGAAGAGGGACAAGATATTGTCTGAAACCGCCGGTACCAAAGAAATTTGAAATTATATGAGGTGAGTCGTTAAAAATATGTTCTCCACTCACTATTAATGATATAACCTCATAATGTTTACTTCCCAATATTAATTTCAATTTATATCTGAATTATGATGTCTAGATAGCATGAGTGATTAGTGTGCCAGTACATAAAACTGGAGATTTTGGGTTCATATCCTTGTTGAGGCAAAAATTTCTCTCTTCAAAAAATGATTTATCGATTAATCTGAATGTACAAATTTACATATATAACATCATAAGAATTGAAGTTTATAATTATTCTGGTATCTTGTAGGATTATGTAGGAGCACCATGCTTAAGACTGGAGATAATGGGTTGCACTCGACTGGAATGTGCTGATATCAATGAATGTGCAATTAACAATGGAGGATGTGATCAGAAGTGTATTAACAGGTGAGGATCAGAATAATTTTTATTAAAAATGATAGGAAATCAGCTCTTTTTAAGGGCTAAAACCAAATAGGAGATTAAAATATTGGAATAAAAATATTTGTAATTGCTATTTTAAGATGTAAGAAAGAAAAATAATCAAAATCATTATTAGAATGTCCATATTTTACTTCCAATAGTAGCTGTTGGCTATAGTATATATTTATATGTTTTAACATTATCTACCTACTCTTTTAGGTGTATATTTGATTGTGTGCTGATTACTATTATCACGGTTGCCATTGGGGCATCTTCACATTGTTTCTCGTAATGAAACAACACAGATGATGTCGAAAAACCCCACAATAACTTTATTTAATTTTATAAACTCTCCATGACATTCTACTCACAAATTGCTGTAATATTTAATCGTGTTTTAAAGTTTATCTGTCACACAATTATTTTACAGTCTCTGATGAGTCCATTTGCCACAGTTTTTTCCAATTGCAATTACTGTATTGCTGTCAAAACACAACTGACTCACTTCCGACCTTGGTAATAGTTTATATAAGCCGGGGATGGACATTTCTTGGCCTCCAATTTTACACTTCCAGTGTGGAAGGTTCTGGCATTGACAGGGAGGGTCAAAGCTTAGAGAAACCCCTGCAATGGAAGACCAGATGCATCAATCATCTGTGTGGAACTTTCATTTCGCAAGTCGGCGACTCACAAATCTATTTCTACCAATGCAAGACCACTATTCTCATTGTCACCGACAAAATTCAAATGCTGCTATTATGATGCATCACACTATTTTTATTTTCATTTAGAAATGATGTAAAATTGAATAGAGTAGAAAAGCTAAAGTCACAGAGATTAGATTTGAATATCAGAAAATCAATAATTTGTTTGTTTGCAATATTATTAGTGTGCATATCTTAAATATTTATAGTTCAAATTATTTTATAGGTATTGACTCAGGCTTTCACGGCTGGAGTTGCTATGATGATCTTGAAGAAGATTTCCTGGCTGTAGGCCATGGTCTCGAGGCTTGAAGTTCCCCGATGTTTCACCAGAGACTGCATCTCGAGACAACCCTTGAGGATGCCAGGCAGTCTCTGGCGAAACGTTGAGGAACTTCAAGCCTCGAGACCACGGCCTACAGCCCAGAAATCTTCTTCAAGATCATCATATTTTATAAGTATTTTAAAGGAATACTTAAGCATGAGAATATTTGTGTATGAAGAGCAGGAATATAATTTTAGTTACATTTTGTTTTTAGAGATTTTATGTTTCTCTGTTTGTGACAAGGATTTTAATTTCATTATATGAAGGGTACAGTGTTGCTTTTTTTCTCAAAGCCTAGAAAACATACTTTTAGTTATATAACATCTAAACTTCATCTGTATGCCAAATTTTGGAAGTAAATAAACCCATGACTAAACTAAATACTTTACTATTTTACACTTCTAAATGATGGTGCTTTTCATGGAGAATCTAATGACTCCTCAAATTTCATTTCAACAAAAAAAATGACTTACCCGGTTATTTCATATAATATCTATTGCTTTGGCAAACTTTGATGTCTTCATTACTGAATGTTTCTTTTTATAAGATATATAATGAGTAGAGTGAGAATTTTTATGTACTAAAAAGGTAAGATTGCAACATAGTATAATGAGAAGTTAGACTTATAACTCTCTTTTGTTTTGGTTTCACATACAAACAGTTGAATAATATATACTATCTGCATTGCAAATCTTATCTTTTATTACATAAAAATCCAGATTTTAATAATGAGGTATCTGACAGAAGTAACTTATTTTATAATATTTTTATACTTATTTTCTAGTCCTGGTAATTATTCATGTTCCTGTAATATTGGTTATGAACTATTTCTGGCAAATGGAACAGCTGGATTCTCGATTTCACCATCAGAAAGTGGAGAAAGAGATGGAGATATTTTCCAGAGAAATAAAACATGTGTTCCTATAATGTGTCCAGGACTTCAAGCACCAGAAAATGGCCTTATTTTATCAACAAAGGTATGATTAATTCAAAACATACAAGAAAAAAATATATTGCTGTATCATACTTTCTTTAAAATTACATGAATTAGAATTAAATTACTTGAATTTTATAGCTGAGCTATTTCATTTTAGAAAATTAGCACCAAAAAGTAATGTATTGTGTATTGTAGATCTGTCTATGAGTTGGAGGAATTAAGTTTGGGCCATGTAAAAAATGGAAGATGCACCTTATACTTGTCTTACTTGTGTCACATTCAGTACCAGGCACTGAGCAGGGCATTTAAACCCACAGGCCAGCCATTTAAATACCCCAGCTACCCTTTTCGTGGCACTTCAGAAAATGAACCATTATTCACAAACTATTAGTCCTAGAAAATTCAAATTATGTACATACCTAAAGGAGACATCCTAGTAGGATTTGATGGTGAAATAACTTGGGCGATTGACATCACATGGTATCAGCGTATCAATTCAGGAATCAGTTCATCACCTGAATCATCATTATACAAAATATTCACTAATTCTTCTTCAGTGAGATATTTTTCATTTGCCATGGTTTCACTCACGCACAAAAAACAGCGCGATAACGAGAAACATATATGATGTGATTGGAGCCTGGAGTCAAGTTTGGATGAATGAATTCCATGTGTTGTTTGTTTTAAAGATAAAAGGGGATTCACCAAGGTTAAACGTGTCAACGGGAATAGAAAATGTACATTTACATGCCACCTATGATCTCCAAGACATACTAAGCCAACACAATATTTAGGCGCCGAATATAAACGCAGTTTGTTCACGCCCGTCTAAAACAAGTTAACTGACCGATGGCTGCATACATGATAGTCTCTTTAAATGCCTTAACTAGTTTACGGTACTGAATGTGACACATTCATGAGTAAGAATATTCTGGGCAAAAATTCTCCCTTATTTACTGTACTCTTAGAAGTTTTGAAGGATTAAAAAGAAAAAAAGCATGGGAAGACAGAGATGAATGAAGGCACATTTGGAATTGACTTGCTAAGGGGACATGAAAAGAGGATAATGACTGAGAAAACTCTACTTACACTATGTTATAAAAATGTGTCAGGAAAAATAGCATCAGCATTTGTATAAAAAGTGTGCGTTATGCTTAATGTATTTAATTGCTGTACTTTAATAATAGTCATCATCATTCTCTTTTCACATTTTCCTTACAGGAGGTAAATTTCAAATGTACCTCCATCCATCTCTGTCTTCCCATGCTTTTCTTCTTTTTAATGCTTCCTAATCATATTCCGTGTCTGTAAATTTGTCTTCACTCGATGACTCCACATTCCAATGGTCTTCCTTACATTTTAATAATGGTAATAGATAATTAATTTTAATGGGCATGTGCATTTTACATATAAATTCTATCAGTAAGCCTATAAATGGATAATTGTGTACTGTTTTGTTTAGTTTACTGTCAGGGGTCTTATATTTTTGTAACAATATTTGAGCGAAAATAAAACCGTCTGGTTACTCATTGATTAATATTCACTCCAATTAACTAAATTGCTAGTTTAACCTGATCCAGGACAAAATCTGTAATACCCTACGTGCACCAAAGATTTCTCTTATATGTCATGTATCAAATATAGTAAAAGTTATAACTGTATGAAATTAAAGCTATTATAAATTGACCAATTTAAAAAAAATAGCATTTTATTTTTATCCATTATAGTTTAAAATGTAAAAGGAGGATATGATAAGTGGATGATAGTGATGATGATGATGATAGTTTAAAATGTACTCTTACATAAATTAACTTTTCTTTCCTAGGAAATGTACCATTTTGGAGATCTGGTGAGCTTCCAGTGTAATTTTGGATATGTGATGACAGGAACAGCTTCACTACTATGTACTTCAGGAGGTGCTTGGAACGGATCTGTTCCTGAATGTCATTGTAAGTACCATACTAATCTCATTCCAGAAAGAAAGGAAGGACATAGTGATTTCATGATATACTTACTTTTGATTTTTCCTAATGGTCTTTATTTATTTTATGCAAACCCTAACTAAAACTATCTCACAGGCACTATCAAACCTGGAAGTTCATGTAAAATAATTAAATTTTGTTTAATAAATCTTGACCATGTTATTATATATATTTGAATAATTTTTATGGTAATACATTATAAAAATACAAACATAAATCAAATAGCTAATTAAATAAAGTTAAAATGTTGTTGCTGGTGGCTTTCAGGGTTGTAGACTCAAGTCATTTTTTTCCTTAGCTTCCCAATAAAAATCTTCCAAATTTCCAGTTTTCTATATTAAATTAATGTTGGGAAGTAAACATTATGAGGTACGAGTATAATCATTAAAATTCATCGGAGAACATTTTGTTTAAACAACTCACCTCATAGGATTCATGCTTCCATGATACCGCGGTTTCAAACACAGTTGTGTTCATCTTCAGCCATAACTCCGACTGACAAAATTCTTTGGCCGTCAACTGTTCTATTGTCGCCATCTTCAGTGCTGCATCTATGGTTGAATTTATGAACTTCGAAATCAAAGTAATTTCGTTAGGGATATCAAAATTCATTGATCTATCTTTATTTGTACATTCAGAAAAATAAAGATAGATCAATGAATTTTGATATCCCTAACGAAATTACCTTGATTTCAAAGTTCATAAATTAAACCATAGATGGCAGCACTGAAGATGGTGACAATAGAACAGTTGATGGCCAAAGAATTTCGTCAGTCGGAGTTATGGCTGAAGATGAACATGACTGTGTTTGAAACCGCGGTATCATGGAAGCATGAATCCTATGAGGTGAGTTGTTTAAACAAAATGTTCTCTGATGAATTCCAGTTTTCTGTTTATTTTTATCTAGTTTTCTGCAGCTAATACATTTATATAGTTTTGGAAAAGAAATAATCATATGTGCGTTTAAGAGAATATCATACAACAAAAAAGATTAAATGAATACACTACCCTGTAATCTGATTCAAAGAAAGGAAAACAATTTAAGAAAATTACTTATCATCCTGAAATACATAACAATTTTTTTTTTAATTTCAAGAAATTAAATATTACATTGTCACTGATAACTAAATTTAGCCTTGGTAATCTATTAATAATTAATAAGAAATTGAACACCCCAGAGAGCAAAAAATCTGGAATTTATCAAATTAATTGTAAAGACTATAATAAAGTATACATAGGAAAAACAAAAAGGAATTTGGGCACTTGCACAAAGGAACATTTTAGAAATATTAAAAATGATGAAATTGAAAAACTAGCTATTGCAGCACATAGTTTATTGGAGAATCATAAAATTGAAAAAGAGGCCCAACTTTTAAAACATTTAGAAAAACCTTTAGAATTGACAATTTGGGAGAAGATATATATTCAGAAGAACAAATTTAGATCTATGAATTTCGAGATTCCTGATGAACATGACCTCATCTCGAAGTTCATCAAATCAACACCAGATGGCAACGTTATTGATGGAGATTCCAACAAAAAGCCAGTAGTCATAATGTCGGTTGAAAATGAGAGAGTTGTTTCTCTTGAAAACTAGTTGCCGTGTTTAAAGAAACATGAAATATGAGGTAAGATGTAAAAATTACTCATTAATTTACAAATTAAGAACCTCATAATGCTATTTCCCATATTTAACTATGAAGAAAAGACGTTCCTTGTTTAGAATCACATGATAGTTCTCACAGAGTGGGTAGCATCTCTTAAGAGGTATTCTTAAAGGCAAATAAAGTGAAAATAAGAATCAGGACTTTACGCTTCACCTCATAAATATTGTCTTCTCATTGTAATGAATTGGAAAATTAACACCTCACCTCATAATTTTGTACCGAAATCAAGATTTTGATACAGGGATTATGTCATTCTGCGCGTCCAATACGTCATCGCGTCTCCATTTCGTGTGTGATCTTTGTGAACAGTGTCAAATGCTCTCCTACCGACCCCTTCCCTTCCTAGTATGCACCATCTGCTATTGCGCATTCTCCCCTCTCCTTCTGAACTCTCATAAAAAACTGTGTTTATCTACATCGGGTCATCATCTGTTGAGTTATCGTCGGAGTCTAGTCAATATAGCTCAGAAGAGCTAATTTGGTTTGTTAGTCCTGTAAGCCAGGGAGGGGCCACAAGGACTGTATACCCCAACCCTAGGCTGGACTAGTGTGAGTGTAAAGTATGTATGTTTATTAATATTATTTTTGTACAAGATGATCAATGATAGGGTTGTTTTCTTTGTTAAACTAATTATTTATTTAGTTATTTTCAATATTATATCTGACTATACTTTTTGACTCGCATTAAAACTTTAGTTGTATATTTTACTATTATGCCTATTCATTTAGCAGCTAGCCTATCTCAGATATGAAAGTAAAATTCCAAAGCTTGCTCAAGCGTGTTGAGTTTCTCTTTCCTTAAAGCTTCCACGATTACAGCTTGTAGCTTACAACACATTACATGTTTGAAAATGTATTAAGGAAAGTTGAATTAATCTTTGCCTTTTATGGGCCCGGGCAAAGATATCTTAATTTGATAAATCTATGTTTTCTATTCAAAATAGTTATCAACAATAACGGTTTGATCCAGCACCCACACGCGGTGTAATCTTTGGTAGTAGATCGCGTGGTTAAAGGGTTCAAGTCCCGGTGCAATTTGTGGAATCGTTGAGAATATTTTTTCAGAATGCCTCCATTCTATTGTCAGCTTGCTTGAAACTTGTTGAGTTGGAACAAGCTGATGATACAAATTATGAGGTGAGGTGTTAATTTTCTGATTCTCTAAGATTATTAAAGAAACTTCATAGTGTTACTTTCTTAAAATGTTAATTATCTTCTCAACTGGACATGTTTTGGAGAACATCATCTCTCCATTCTCAACTGAATTTTGATTTTATTGATATCTACCTCATAGTATCAATTCCTATTCATTTTTTTTATAGAATTAATTTCATGATTAAAAATTTGTTTCATTCTGTTGCAGATGCCAAGTGTGTTTCTCTTCCTGATAACACGTCAAATGGCCTAGCAGTCATACGACCTGATTCTTCAAATGTACTAGTCCCATTTAGGGAAAATGTCACATTGACTTGCAGTGAAACTGGATATGTTCTTAGAAAAACTGTAACTTCAGGCTTCAGACAATGTGTCTATGATCCAAAACCTGTGAGTTAAATATAAAATCATAAATTATTATCTGTATACATATATTTATACATAAAGCACTGTCAAACTGGAGCAAAAAATGTGCAGAAATGGGTTACCAGTTGGAGATGGATCAAAAAGATACAATATATACACTGTTATTTGTGCATGACCAGATAATAATTGCTCAAGAATATGAAGAAGTTTATGTTCAGAAAATTATTGGATGAATACAATAACTGGGTTAAATTAATGTTGGGAAGTAAACATTATGAGGTATAATCATTAAAATTCATCGGAGAACATTTTGTTTAAACAACTCACCTCATAGGATTCATGCTTCCATGATACCATGGTTTCAAACACCGAAGTTATGACTGAGGATGAACACGACTGTGTTTCAAACCGCAGTATCATGGAAGCATGAATCCTATGAGGTGAGTTGTTTAAACAAAATGTTCTCCGACGAATTTTAACAATAACTGGGGTTTGAAAATGAATTTAGAAAAAACATTTTATATGGGGTGTGGGTGGAGCAGAAACCAAAGATTTAATATTAGAAGATCAAAAGGGGACGTAGTGAATTTGAGTATCTGGGAGTAAAAGTAGATAAAGAGGAAAACAAGAAAGTGATATTAAGAACAGAATAAATAAAGGTAGAGCAATAACAGCAATGATGAATGGAGTCTTATGGAACAGCTTCAGGTTAACTTGTTAACAATATTGGTTTGCCTACTTATGAAATATCTAAATAGCTAGGTAAGAAATTCAAGGAAAAGGCAAATTTTAAAAATCTAGCAGTGAAAAAATGTTTATCAATCAATAGAAAAATTATAAAATATAGAAACTGAGCCCTTGGAAAGATTACTTTCATTTGATCATCAAATCTTAAGATTATCCTATTTATTTTTTTAAATATTAGAATGAGTTAAACAAAATGAGTATTAACATTTAATTGTGTAATTTTGGATTTTAAAAGAAGACATGATTCAAATTTATTTGAATGATACACACACACACATACACACACACACACACACATATATATATATATATATATATATATATATATATATATATAATACTAAAATTATGGCATTTCATGGGAAGGACCCCATACAAAGTAAAATCTGTCTCCAGAATAAAATTTTAGAGAGATCTAATCAATTTAAATATCTTGGATATTATCTCTCTATCTGGGATGAAAAGGATATCCCTGAAAAAATTACTAGTTATAATAAAATTTTAGGAATTATTAATCAAGTTATGAAACCATCCCTTGTACAAAAAAACACCAGATTATGTTTATATAACACTTTGACTAGACCAGTGTTGACCTATGGTAGTGAAGCATGGACACTAAAAAGACAACATGAAAGCAGAATAACGACTTGTGAAATGAGATTCATGCGCAGAACAGCGGGTTACACCAGATGGGATCGGAAAAGGAACACCAATATCTTAAAAGAATTGAAGACTACGCCAATTTTGGAATATATTAAACAGTACCAACTAAATTGGAAACACCATCTTGAAAGAATGAGTTCAAATTGGATCCCCAAAGCTGTTTATAATTATATACCAAGAGGACGAAGATCACTGGGCTGTCCCATGAAACGCTGGAGGGAAAATTTTCTATGGGATCGTAACAGGCCTTGGCCTAATACTTGGAAGGAAGAAGAAGTAGAAGAAAAGAAAAATGAATGCTTGAGTCGGGATTTGAACCCAAGTCTCTAAACTCTGTACATTTAGCGCTCTTACGACCTTAGCTACCCAAGTATTCCAATTCAAACATACATTTTTCTTATATATGTAGTATTCTCAATTCACACAAAAGGTAGCGGAAATTCGTTCCGACTGACATCTAGTGGCTAACATAACAGTTAAGCAAATTTTTAAAGAGAATATTTACTTTATAGCAGTAATGCTTGTATATTTAGATGTTACAACTATATATATATATATATATATATATATATATACACAGTGTTCTGCCCAAGAGCAGGTATTTTACTGCAAACTCAGCATTCACCACTCTTTCCTTAACTGAGCCTTCGTTTTTGTATCTGCATACAAACTATTTATTTTAATATTATCTATCATCTGATGTCTTTGTCTGCCTCTAATCTTCTTTCCATTGACCATTCCTTCTAGGGCATCCACCAGCAGGCAGTTTCTTCTTAGCCAGTGGCCAATCCAATTTCTTTTCCTCCTTTCCAGCATTGTTCTTCCTTCACCCATTCTGCCTAGCACATCTTTTTTTTTTTATTTTGTCTGTCCATTTTATATGCTCCATCCTTCTCCATATCTACATCTCAAAAGCTTCCAGTCACTTTTCCTCATTCTGTCATAACGTCCAAGTCTCTGCACCATACAATGTTACACTTCACACAAAACACTTCATTAGCCTCTTCCGTAATTCTTTTGCCAAAGGTGCACAGAAAATGTTTCTCTTCTTGTTAAAAGATTCTTTTGCCATTGCTATCCTCTGCTTTACTTCTTGACAGCAGTTCGTGTTACTACTGATAGTACAACCCAAGTATTTGAAGCTGTCCACTTGTTCAATGGCCTCATCTTTAATCCTCATGTATATCTTCCTTAGTTTCCTTCCTATAATCATGGCCTTCGCCTTATTTATATTTATCTTCATCCCATAATCCTCACATCAGTCATTTAGCTCCTTCAGCATGTTCCTCAGTGTCATTGCATCTTCTGCTAGCAAAGCCATATTGAATGATACAAGTGACAATATTTAAAAAAAACTGTAATAAAGGGTTCGTGATTACATTTAAGTTAATACTGCCCATGCTTATTGGATATAACATTACTATTATTTATTTTATTTCAGGGTTTGCCTGACTACTGGTTATCAGGACTACCTCCAGCATGTCCTCCAGTTGATTGTGGGAAACCTCAGCTCACTCCAGGAGCTATATATGGCAAATTCGAGAATACTAAATACAAGTCACGATTCTTTTTTGGTTGTCAAGATACTTTCAGATTGGCCGGCCAGAACAGTGGACATACTAATATAGTAAAGTTAGTCACATTATAATTGAAATATTAATATCTTATTAATACAGGAAGTTAAATTGAAAATTTTCTCAAATAAAAATCTATAGTTTCTTTACTTAATAAATGTTATGATTAAAATAATTTGTAAGCTAATCAAGAAAAATGTTATTAAATAGACTTATTTTTCTAAGAAAATATATAAATTAATCAAAATTAAATTTGTACAACATTAAATTAATCCCAGAGGGAGCATTTCAGTTCCCGAATGAACATCTGATCGGGTAGTTCTTCCTAGTGTACCTCTGACATAAGAAAGATGTACAGATAGATAGCACTGCAAAATGTGTATGTGTAGTACAATACTGGTAATTTAGTAATAGACCTGCACATGCTAGGTATGTTCCACTATTATTATGTACTGAATTATTCATTTCATTGATCTGCAAAGCAAGCTTCCAACATCAGAGTTCAAAGTTCAGCCTTCCAGACAATCGTAACCGATAACTTCCCAAACATGTTCGGGAACCAGAATGCTCCGTCTAATCATGCATACAGAAGAGGGTTAAAATACTAAGAATTATTAAGTTATGTAGATAGGAAATAACACTATGAGGTTTTTTAATATTGTTTATTTTTTATTTCACTCACCTCATACTTCATAACTCCTCGCAAACCCAGGGTTTAGTCAAATCATTTGTGACATTCTCAATGCTGTGTCAGTTGTGAACATGACACAGCATTGAGAATGTCACAAATGATGTGACGAAACCCTGGGTTTGTGAGGAGTTATGAAGTATGAGGTGAGTGAAATAAAAAATAAACTATACTAAGAATTATGTTTAAAAAACAGGAAAAGTACATATTATATTTTAGAAAAAAATATAATTCCCTTTTGATGAATTATGTAGCAATATTCAATAATATATTACAAATGTAATAAATGCAATTAAAAATATAAAGGAAATATGTTTCAGGTATGATCTAAGTATTGGAATTATATTAAAGATAATATCATTATGATTGAAATTTTAATTTATAATTCAAATGTTAAAAAATAATTAAACTTTCTCCTATAAAGTCTAGTAATTATATTACTAAGTTTTTTTGTTGCTGCAGTTAAAATTAATTACTTTAAAATCTTCATTTATACTAATATTTTATTTTCTCTATAACTTTAGATGTAATGCAAATGGAGTGTGGGATTTTGGTACTTTGCGATGTGAAGGACCAGTTTGTGCTGACCCTGGCCGTCCGATAGATGGCTTCCAAATAGCACAAAGTTATGAACAGGGATCTGAAGTACAATTTGCCTGCAATCGTCCTGGTTACATTATCATTAATCCACGTCCTATTACTTGTATTCGAGAACCTGAGTGTAAAGTTGTAAAACCAATAGGACTTGCATCGGGTGCCATACCTGACTCATCCATTAATGCCACTTCTGAGAGGTAACATTATAATACTGCTACAATATTGTTAGTATTAGAAATATTAGTAAGATGTAATTACTTATTTAAAATATACTTATTTATTTATTAAATTAAATTAAGAAGCTAAAGCTATTATTTTTACAGACAGCAGATGTGCTATTTGTAGAACCAAGTGCATTAGAGATTGAAATGGCGATAGAAAAATTGAAGTTGTATAAAGCATCAGGTTCAGATGAGATCCCAGCAGAACTGATAAAATCAAGGGGAGAAAAATTGATGGACAAGATACGCTGGTTCCTTAGTATGATTTGGGAAAAAGAAGTTCTTCCAAATAAATGGAAAGAATTGATTATCGTACCAATTTATAAGAAAGGAGATAAAACTGATCGCAACAACTACAGGGGCATCTCATTACTTTCAACTTCATACAAAATTCTAACAAATGCATTTGTAAGCAGACTTAGTCCTTATATTGATGACATCCTAGGAGATCATCAATGTGGATTTAGACAAAATAAGCTACAACAGATCAGATTTTTATATAAAACATTTTTAGAAAAGAAATGGGTATATATTGGTACTGTGCATCAACTTTATGTAGATTTCAAAAAGGCATACGATTCAGTTAAGAGGGAAAAGTTATATAGTATCCTGCTGGAGTTCGGAATTTCTAAAAAAGTTAGTTAGACTTATATGAATGTATCTAAATGGCACAAAGACTAGTGTGCATGTAGGCAAACAGTTTTTGATACTTTTGAAATTCATAATGGGTTGAAGCAAGAAGATGCACTATCTCCTCTACTATTTAATTTTGTACTAGAGCATGCCATCAAATCTTTAGAGGATGAAGAAGGCCTACAACTCAATGGTATTGAATAAGCTGTTAGTTTATGCTGTTGATGTAGTACTATTGGGCGATAGTGAAGAGATATTAAACGCCAACACGCACACACTATTGATTAACACTAAAAAATTGGGACTAGAAGTAAATATAAATAAAACTAGATATATGGTCACACATAGAAATACCTTATATAATGGAAATGGACAAAAACTCCAAGCATGACAGGCCTAGAAGGCCCTTGGCTTACCATCCGGCTGCTGGCCTCACATCCACATGTGTTAATCACAGTGCTAGAATGATCATCTAGCCAGCATAGGGGTGATATGTGGTCAGCATGTCAGGTTCCAGCTGTTATAGCTGGTCTTCTCAACCTGGAATCGCTACTTATTGTAGCTACCCAAATACCTCACGATGCTTGGTGGGAACCGGTCCCATACTGGCCGAAATTCCATGAGAAAATTTCTTCCCCCACAGGGACTCGAACCAGCACAAGTCCCATTGCTCTGCGACAAGGCTTCTTGCCTTAACCACTCGGTACAGTACAGGACTATGGAAATGAACAGCTAATGGCAAATGAGGGAAATTTTGAGGAAGTGGCTGAATTCAAATACCTAGAAACAATATTCAGAGATAGGAATGAGATGCACAATGAAATTAAACATAGGCTCAATTCTGAAAATGCATGCTATTATGTATTACAGAGACTCTTGACTTCCCAATTCCTTTAAAAAAAACATTAGACTGAAAATATATAAAACTGTTATTCTACCAGTTATATTATATGGATGTGAAACATGAACTCTTACTTTAAGGGAGGAAAGGAGAATATGAATACTAGGAAATAATGTTCTTAGGAAAATTTTTGGACCAAAGAGAGATGAACAGACAGGTGAATGGAGAAGACTAGATAACAGTAACCTATATGGTCTTTATAGGAAACTGATGTAATAAGAACAGTTACTATTTAATTTTAGGAAGTGATATTTTAAGATTTTAATTATATTATTTTTAGTCTGATCATCTCTGGACAAGCTGACGATAAAACAGAATTGTTTTAAAACGTGTCCAAGAACAAATCGACATTAATATTGAGGTAAGATGATCAGACTAAAAATAATATAAGAATAGTTAAGTCTCATAGACTGCGATGGGCAGGACATGTGAAACGAATGGGGAATGAAATATGTGCATGGAAGCTTCTTGTAGGAAAATCAGAGGGAAAATGCCCAGTTGGTAGACCAAGAATGAGGTGGGAGAATAACCTTAACTATGATTTGAGGGAAGTAGATTTTTCAGAGAATGATTGGAAACCATTAGCTCAGGATAGGATACCTAAAAATTTGCAATTATTGATAATTGCAAGTTAGATATATTCCAACTTAAATTCTACCCCCCTTAAAGATAAAACTTTTCAAGAAATTTGAGGCCAACCGGAACCTTTATAGATATTATAATAATTACACATATATTATAGGAACATTTTACGTTACCTTTATGGAGAGCTTATGACCGCACAGCCATGAACCTACAGGTTCGATAGTGCCAGTTAGGTAACTAAAGCTATTACCATGATTGAAAGAAGGAAGCCCGAATTAGCTCAGTGGTCAGAGTATCAGAGCACATAAAGCTGAAGGTTCAGGATTTGATTTTCCGGTTTAGACAAAAATTTTTTTCCTTACCATTGAATATATATATATATATATATATATATATATGATTAATAAAGTTTTCTTGGGTTTTTTCGCATCATAGATTAATTCATTCATTATCATTCCTTGATAGTGGCATGTGGGATCATACTGAAACGTCGGAATCAGTGGCCAGAGGCTGACTTTGAATCCATGATGCAGAAAGCCCAAGAAAACTTTCTTAATCATACTTATATCCGTGAAAATCTACAATATAATATATATATATATATATATATATATATATATATATATATTTATTTATTTATTTATTTACATTCATATCATAGAAAAGTGAAAAAGATAGTTGTAAAACATTTACATCTTTATAAGACTATGATTTATTTATGGAACTACTTAGGAAATGATTATATTTGAAAATTTAAAATTGTTACGTTCCTATCATATTGTTTATTCTGAAGTGAATGTTCATGTCAATTTCACTGGTGTTTTTCTATGCAGATATGTTAGAATGTTTAGGACTTATAAACACACTCAATTCTATAAATAAATATGCCTATTATTTATATTATCTTGTATTGATTGTTATAGAGTAGAATAATATTCATACAATTCTGATGATAGAATTTAAATCAAGTTATGGGTTATCATAAAATGAGTAATAGGCTAAATTACTTATTTTAGGAATTCTCACTATGAGGTATATTCATACCTTAATAATAGGCTAAATAATTATAAAAAAATGATAAATGTAGGAGCACATCTTAGCATTGTTGGTTAAGGCAGTATCTAAAAACCAGAAGACTATAGGTTCAAATCCTGATGGAGTAAGGATTTTTGAACTGTTTTAAACCTTCTGTCTGGCCCATGGCACTGGGTCAACTAAGCCTCTACCAGCCTATGTTCTGGGGGTAAAGGTACCGTCTTGCAGGGCTGATTGTCTAGAATGTGGGAATCTTAACCTCCTACTACTCCAAGGAGTAACAACACAGATCACATCTTGTTTAACAACACCCAGGTTTTGTGTGACACAATACATTATTTATACTCACTTGAATAGAGAAGCCATAGAGATCTACAAACACAAATAAAATTTTAATACGAAAGAGGAAGGCCTGAGATTGAATAAAACATGGTATCCTACTCTGAAAAAAATGCCGAGTTAAACCATACATTAAGGTGGACAAAGATAGTGGCCAGGTGCACACAAGAATAACCAATGGGTTGGCTATCCAAGCACCAACCAATCAGGAAGCAGTAATAGTACATATGCCGTGTACACACCTGGATATATAAGACACAGATATGCCACAAGAGCAGGCACAATGAAGATCTCCTGAAGATGTCACCCACACTAGGTGATTAAACATCAAGAAGCAGAATAAAGAGCCGAGGTCAGGAGTGGAGAACAGTTGCCATCTCAGATCAAGACAATACTACAAGACATATCCAAGAATCCTGAAAAGATACTTTGGAATATATAATGATAATTGTGAAAGCCTTAGTATATTTAATGTAAGTTATCTGAATGTGGAGATAGTGTGTGGCTGTTATGATATTTGTGAGTGTAATGATAGTTTCCTCTGCAATTGAATTTATAAGATCATCATTCAGAAATATTTTCAACTAAAAAAATGGTTTACTGTCACTTTCAGTGTCCACTGTCACCAATAAAAGAAATGATTTTAGAAACAAAATCATTCATTGTCCACTTTTCAGATGGGATTTTTTTTAATAAATGTTACTTCCTATTTTAGTTTCACAAGGGATATATACCGCTGTAGTCTTGAGGTAGCGTGCTGCCTTGTCACGCTTCGGGCCCGGGTTCAATCCCCGGTCGGGGCAGTTTTACAGAGTGAGGTTTTTATCGGGGTTTTTCCTCACCTGTAAGACAAATGTCAGGAAAACTTTAAGGCCCAAACGGTCCCCGAAATCATATGGCCATCATCCTTATCATTATCATCCTTACCATTATCATTATCATCATCATCCTTCACCAGTGTGGAAAGCAACGGGAAGCTACCACACCTACAATTCCCTAGTAAAGCTGCAAGCATAGCATGAAAATGCTATGATTGCAGTGAAGGACCTGCCTTCGGGCAGAATTACTATGGATGGAAGGGATATATTTTGATGAAGTAGATTGTACACACACTATTTTTTTTTAATTTTTGGAACATTTTCTTCAAATTCATCAAGTTCTAGAATCATCGCTAATGTCATCTGCACAGATTTAATTTATAACATGCTCAAGTTCTGTGAGATATAAATTCAGACCTCTCTTATATAAAGCCTGTTAAATTGGCGTGTAAAATTTAACAATGCATTTAAAAATGTGATTCTCTAACTCACAGTTTGGATTAGCTGAATAAACATACTGCTCAGGTTCAAAGATGTAAATTCCTCAACTTGCTGATAAACTATTGTCAGCATATTTTTTATCTGAAGTGAACAAGGGTGATCCAAACTTGGGCATATGACAAGGCTTGAAGAGACTCATATGCCAGACAAATGTTGGATTCATCTTGGCATGATATGATGCCCATGTAGGAAAAGAGTTAATATGCAGTAACTAGACGGAAAAAATTCTCTCCTAAGCTGGGATTCAAACCTAAAATCTCCAGCTGGAAAATAGTTCTCTCCAATTATGTTGACAAGTAGATCATACTATATTTCCTACTTATTGTGAAAAAAAAAAAGTTTTACTGAACTATAAGAAAAAATAAAATAAAAGAGCTTTATCTCTTTCTTAATTTTTTATTATTAAATAAACTAACATAGTAATTAATGGTAGAGAAAAAAATGTTATGTCTGAACCAAGAATCAGGCTCGAACATTCAGCTTTACGTGATAATGCTCTAACCACTGAGCCAATTCAGGCTTCTTTTCCATCCAAACAAAAATTCTCTTTAAACTTAATAGATTTAGTTTCTTAATATTAATTTAATACAATAACATAGCTTCTAAGAAGCAAAGTTTGTTGGTTTATGAAGATTAGATAATGAACTAGATAAGTAGAGAATATTTTATATTTGAAGAGAAAAATGTATGCCTAGACTGGGGTTCAAACCTAAATTAAAACATTGAGAGAATATTTTATTTAATGACATTATTTAACATCGGCCATGGTGGACTAGTGGTTAGCTCCTTGCCTCTGGTCCCGAGGGTCGCGGTTTCAAACCCGGCCGGGGTCAATGGATTTTTTTAGGATGGAAAAATCCAAGGAGTGAGTCCTCCGGGAGGAACTTTAAACCTTGGGTCCTGAGTCTGAAGATTTTCAGGCTCATAAAAGATTCTTAAGCCTGAATGAAAAGGCCTCTAAGCAAAATTTACCGAATTTTCCCATCCTAGTACTTCCTTGGTTTCCTAGATGTCAGTATGAGGCGGAGTGCTGACCACGGACCACTCAAATGACATCTATACGAAAACAAGTGTAACTAAATTAGTATGGTTCAAATTTTTCCCTGTAGGGGGAGAGCGCCTAAATCTCGGTTAAGGGAAACATGGGGCTTACAAGAAGAAAGACATTATTTAACATCTCAAGTCATTAGCATTGCAGTTCAAAGCTGGATGTGAAATGGCTGACAAATTATTTAAGGTTTCATGTTCTTTTATATGCTGTACATCTTGACACAAAACCCATGGTTTTATATTAACCCAAATGAAATCATATTCAGGATTTTTAAAACTTAAAAAAAATTGATTTGAATGTGTAAAACTCACATCCAGATGCTGTTAGACACTAAGATTAACTCAGGTAATGATCTAATTCCCTATTTTAATTTTCAGTGCTTCATTTGAAAACAAATTTATGAAAAATGCACATCCAGAAATTAAACCCTAAAACTGCAACTTAAGTGCACTGCCATAGTTATTATATTTCATCTATATCTAATATAAGTCTTCATCTTTCTTTGTATCTTTTGGGGATCATGTTTTGGACAATATTAATAATAAAGATAAATATTATATTTAAAAAGTACAAAAATGTAATATTGTATCACTGTTAAATATTTATTTCAGACCAAACTATGAAGCTCGTAATGTGCGACTGAATTCAGTGACTGGTTGGTGTGGAAAACAAGAAGCATTCACATATGTTAGTGTAGATCTTGGCAAGGTGTACAGAGTCAAGGCTATCCTTGTGAAAGGTGTAGTCACAAATGATATTGTTGGAAGACCAACGGAAATACGCTTCTTCTACAAACAGGCAGAAGCTGAAAACTATGTAGTGTACTTCCCTAATTTCAACTTGACAATGCGTGATCCTGGAAACTATGGTGAACTTGCCATGATAACTTTACCTAAATATGTTCAGGCAAGATTTGTTATTTTAGGTAAGTAAAACATCTATGTGTTAATAAGCTTTCAATTAATTAATTTTTATTAATTTTTACTTACAGTTATATCTATAAAAGATTGTTATTACTTTGAAGAAAGTTCATCATTATATCAATTTTAAAACAGATATAAACAGAAAGTTTTTAATATTTTAAGAAATATAGATTCCACTTAACTTCTTCAGGTTTGTATCGTTTATGATATATGAGAATTTTAATGTCTTCTCACTCTATAAACAATTTTGTATCAGTGTGATTGGTTTTATCTTGACATTACATATCTGTGGTTCATCCTCATATTTTAATTTTATTTTTAACTCTTTTGGTTTGATGGCAGCAATGTATAAATAACAAAAACTTATTAAAAATCTACCATATTATAAATGATAGAGACTCCATCTCATCAAATTTATTCTCAATTTTGTTTTATAAACATTTTAATTTTGCTACTTGATGTCATATAATAAAAAAACTCCACCTGCAACAGGCCCAGAAGTCCCTTGGCCTACCAGTCGGCTGCTGGTCTCACTAAAACTTGTAATTTACAGAAGTGGATGATCATCTAACCAGTTAGGGGTGATATGTAGTCAGCATGTCAGCTCCCCAGCCATTATAGCCAGTTTTCCCAACCTGAAGCCGATACTCATTGTAGCTACCCAAATTCTTCATGATGCTGGATGGGCACCAGTCCCATATTAGCCAAAATTCAGCGAGAAAATGTTTTCCCCCCATGAGGATTCTAACCAGTGAAAGTCCCATAACTCTAATCCAAGTAATCATGCCTTAAACAACTTGAATTGGTTTTGGGACAACTTATATATTCAAAAACAAAATGATTATTCTCCAAATCAGTTTTGTTAACACAAAAAGCTCTAAATTCAGAGCCAAATAAAAATGTTTTCTTTCAAAATTAATATTACCAATCTCTTAAAACCCATTAAACACAAAATAAATTATTATATGTCATAATTCCACTTCAGAACTGAAGAGAATAATAGGACCTTCAGTTAGTAGGATCAGCTGTAGTATAGCACCAAAGTTAGAGGGACAAAGTACTTGTAGAAAACACTCGTTGAAGTGTTAATGCTTTAGGCATTTATATAACTTCCTGTTTGCACAATGGCCATTTTGTAGGACTTTCAGGCATAGTCCCAACATAGTCCTATTAAATAGAATCCACTGTATGAACATTAAAAAAATTGGTAAAAACGTAAATGGAAAATTCAAATCAATATTAGCTATTGATTTAATTTGAATATGTAATAAATATGTAACAAATGTGTGAATAAAATAATTTATAGTTTTATGAATTCTATGTAGGATAATATCTCGATACATTTATACCATCTGATTTGCAAATCTCATTGTGACCATAATTCAGAGTTAATTATGCAAATATGTATTTCATAGACGATTTTATTATTAATTTAACACTTCTCATTGAAGGATAAATTATATTTGAAGAGAAAAATTTTCGCCTAGACCGGGACTCAAACCCGGGACCCTTGGCTTTTTCTCTTCAAATATAATTTATCCTTCAATGAGAAGTGTTAAATTAATAATAAAATCGTCAATAGAAGCCCTACTGGCTATAAAGTAGTGTTAAATTCCCAATAAATGTCTTCTTAACTAAGAAGCCGCCATTTGCAAAGATAGAAGCTATGGTTTCAAGCATTTGGCGCAAGGGAATTACAACTTACATAAGAGAAAAATTTGCGTCTAGATCGTAACTCGCCTCGGTAGCTCAGTTGGTAGAGCACTTGGCCCGGAAAGCCAAGGGTCCCGGGTTCGAGTCCCGGTCTAGGCAAAAATTTTTCTCTTCAAATATAATGTATTTCATAGTCCACCGCTGTGGTCTCGAGGTAGTGTACAGCCTTGTCATGCAGTGGGCCTGGGTTTGTTTCCAGCTGAGACATGCTCCTGGGTGAGGTTTTTTTTTCGGGGTTTTTTCTCACCTGTAAGATAAATGTCAAGAAGCTTAGGACCCAATGGTCTCCGAAAATCATCTGACCATCATCATCATCCTTATCATTATCATCATCATCCTTCATTGGTGGAAAGCAATGGGAAGCTACCACACCTATAATTCCGTAGTAAAGCTGCATAGCATAGCATGAAAATGCTACGATTGCAGTGAAAAACCTGCCCTCGGGCAAAATTACTATGGATGGATGTATTTGATGCTTTACAGTTAAGCTCGTAAAGTGCAATGGGTGGCTTGGAACACAATTTTTAAAGATGATGATATTGATTGTATATTTCAGATTTTCTTTTTATGTATTTTATTTGGATGATGTTTAGCAATAGTGATACAGGTACCAAAATGTAAATACCAACACTTAGTATCCATATAGGACTATTCTAATTTAGTAAAAATTATCCAAGCAACAACTACTACCTAGTGGAAGTTAAGTGCTATCTATTAAATTAATATTAAGAAGCTAAAGCTGTTACTATGATAGAAATAAGTATATTAAAGTACACAACTAAATTATTGTAATCAAATGGTAAAGAGAAAAAATTATATCTGAACTGGGAATCGAACCCCAAACCTTCGCTTTCCGTGCTGATGCTCTTAACCATTGAGCTAATCCAGGCTTCCTTCCCATCCAAGCATAAATCCTTCCTTTATCTTACTGTCTTGGTCCCACATTCAAATGCAATGAATCATCATTCACAAATACATAATGAATGGCTTCTACATTAAGAAGACATGAAGGGACTCCACATAGCTAAAGCATTATTTATTAAATTAATATTAAGAAGCTAAAGCTGTTACTATGATAGAAATAAGTATATTAAAGTACACAACTAAATTATTGTAATCAGGAAGGGAAGGAAGCCTGGATTAGCTCAATGGTTAAGAGCATCAGCACGGAAAGCTGAAGGTTCGGGGTTCGATTCCCGATTCAGGCATAAATTTTTCTCTTTACCATTTGATTACAATAATTTAGTTGTGTACTTTAATATACTTATTTCTATCATAGTAACAGCTTTAGCTTCTTAATATTAATTTAATAAATAATGCTTTAGCTATGTGGAATCCCTTCATGTCTTCTTAATGTAGAAGCCATTCATTGTGTATTTGTGAATGATGATTCAATGCATTTGAATGTGGGACCAAGACAGTAAGGTAATGGAAGGATTTATGCTTGGATGGGAAGGAAGCCTGGATTAGCTCAATGGTTAAGAGCAACAGCACGGAAAGCTGAAGGTTCGGGGTTCGATTCCCGGTTCAGGCATAAATTTTTCTCTTTACCATTTGATTACAATTAGTGCTATTTCCCTAACTTTATGATGAATTGGTTTACAATAATCATTTATCTCAGTTTGTGTTTTTGACACTTGATTCACCATCACAAAATACCATCTATTTTGCTTAGTGTTTTAAAATTAATTTTAAGTTGACTAGTAATGATGACCTCCATGGTTTAATGGTCAGCATGTCTGAATACCATCACAGGGCTTCTTTTTGGTACAAGATCTGGAACAGAGTACACTCAGCCTATTTAAAACAACTGACTAGCCATTTAATAAGAATTGTTGGATAATCCAATTAAGAAAGCTGAAACTATAGTTGAGGGACTGTGTAATGCTAATCTTGTGACTTCTTTATTGCTTTCTGCAAGTCAGCAATAACTTCATTCTTTGGAGCTGTCATGCTATGGCTTTATTTATTACATTTCATTAATTATGATACAAGTATTGATATGGTACATTTGAAATTTTGGTCTAACTGTGATATGTATTTTAGGAATTGTAAGCTACATGGACAATGCTTGTCTGAAGTTTGAATTGATGGGCTGTGAAGAACCTGCAGTGGAACCTGTGCTGGGTTATGATTATGGGTATTCACCTTGTGTCGGTAAGTTCATGTCATCTCTTTTCAGTATAATTTTCATTTATTCTAATTCCAACTATATAAAACACATTAAATAAGAAATAAATATCAATAATATTGAGTGGAGAACATATTTTTAATAATTCACCTCATACAATTTCAAATTCATTTGAAACCAATGGTCTTAAATAAATTTGAAATTGTATGAGGTGAGTTATTAAAAATATGTTCTCCATTCAATATTAATGATATAACCTCATAATGTTTACTTCCCAACATTAATTTTTAATATAATAAATATCAATTATATTTGAAGAGTCCCGCATCGTAGCCGAGTGGTTAAGGCAAGAAGCCTTGGCGCAGAGCTATGGAACTTGTGCTGGTTTGAGTCTCCATGGGGGAAGAAATTTTTCTCATGATATTTCGGTCAGTATGGGACCGGTGCCCATCCAGCATCGTGAGGCATTTGGGTAGCTACAATAAGTAGCAACTCCAGGTTGAGAATACCAGCTGTAACGGCTGGGGGATCCGACATGCTGACCACATGTCACCCCTAAACTGGCTAGATGATCATCTACCTATGTGATTAACACATGTGGATGTGAGGCCAGCAGCCGGCTGGTGAGCCAAGGGCCTTTTAGGCCTGTCGCGCTTGGAGTTATATTTGAAGAGAAACATTTTCGCCCAGACCGAGACTCGAACCTGGGACCTTTTTGGTGCTGGGAATTACAATGTATATAAGAGAAAAATTTGCATCTAGATTGGAACTCACCCCGTTGGCTCAGATGGTAGAGCATTGGCCTAGAAAGCCAAAGGTCCCAGGTTCAAATCTCAATCTGGGCGAAAATTTGTCTCTTCAAATATAATTTATCCTTCAGTGAGAAGTGTTAAATTAATAATAAAAACATCAATTGAAGCCCTACTGGCTTTATAAAGTAGTGTTTAAATTCCCAATAAATGTCTTCTTAACTAAGAAGCCACCATTTGCAAAGATAGAAGCAACGCTTCATAGCATTTGGTGCTGGGAATTACAACGTATATAAGAGAAAAATTTGTGTCTAGACTGGAACTCGCCCCGATAGCTCAGATGGTAGAGCATTGGCCCAGAAAGCCAAAGGTCCCAGGTTCGAGTCTCGGTCTGGACGAAAATTTTTCTCTTTAAATGTAATTTATCCTTCTGTGAGAAGTGTTAAATTAATAATAAAAACATCAATAAGTATCAAATTAGTTTAATAACTAGAGAATTACAATACATTCAAAGTTAAAATTGGGAAACACATTATGAGGTTCTTAATTAATAAATTAATGAGTCATTTTAACATCTTACCTCATATTTCATGTTTTTCAAACACGGTAACTATAGTTTTCAAATGATCTTGTCATTCATTTTCAACCGCCATTATGACTACCGGATATTCGTTGGAATCTCCCTCTATAACGTTGCCATCTGGTGTTGATTTGACGAACTTCGAGATATCTTTGCCATCTGGTGTTGATTCGATGAACTTCGAGATGAGGTCACGTTCATCCGGAATGTCGAAATTCATAGATTTAAATTTGTTCTTCTGTATAAATATTTTCTCCCAAACTGTCAAATCCAAAGGTTTTTCCAAATGTTTTAGAAGTTTAGCTTCTTTTTCAATTCTATGACCTTCCAACAAACTATGTGCTGCAATAGTTTGTTGGAAGGTCATAGAATTGAAAAAGAAGCTAAACTT
Organism: Diploptera punctata; assembly: GCA_030220185.1. Lineage (NCBI taxonomy): Eukaryota > Metazoa > Arthropoda > Insecta > Blattodea > Blaberidae > Diploptera > Diploptera punctata. Next base: position 2,562,296 of record JASPKZ010003852.1, read on the forward strand.
CTAAAACATTTGGAAAAACCTTTGGATTTGACAGTTTGGGAGAAAATATTTATACAGAAGAACAAATTTAAATCTATGAATTTCGACATTCCGGATGAACGTGACCTCATCTCGAAGTTCATCGAATCAACACCAGATGGCAAAGATATCTCGAAGTTCGTCAAATCAACACCAGATGGCAACGTTATAGAGGGAGATTCCAACGAATATCCGGTAGTCATAATGGCGGTTGAAAATGAATGACAAGATCATTTGAAAACTATAGTTACCGTGTTTGAAAAACATGAAATATGAGGTAAGATGTTAAAATGACTCATTAATTTATTAATTACAATACATGTTTAATAAGCAGATCCTGATATCAATCCATGTCAATTCAGCTATAACAATTAAAAAAATTAAGAATTACTTACTGGCTGCTATGTTGAGGATAAAAAAATTATCTAAATTTAAACCATGGAGAATATAAGTGTTGATTAATGAATAATGACTTCAGTTCTGATAATGGTATGTAATGGTAACAGTTTCATCATTCTCTTTAGATTTTTATACATTCTCCAGAGATTCCTCAGGATTAGATAGAAACATGAGACCAATAACTTTCCAAAAATTAGTTTTGTTTTGGTTATTCAGAAGTTGATAACAAAACTTACAAGACTCGTGGACACTATTTAAACAAACAGAAATCTCCTAAATTCTTGAAGATACTGATAGCATAAGAATTAAATGAATCATGAATTCTTCTTACCTCATACTTCTATGTTTTTTTTAAACACAGCCTGGTGTGTTTAAAAAAACATAGAAGTGTGAGGTAAGAAGATTTCACAATTCATTTAATTCTTATTAATAAAACCTCATAATGTTAAAAATTTCCAAATTTATTACATTAAAAAAATACTGATAGCATTTTGACCATTACAAAAAATTACACTTTTATAGCAAAACCCCAAAACAAATAGTGGGATATTACCATATTGTAATATATTTTTCAACTTTTCATTAGGTATCGAACAGATAAACACAAAAAGTAAATTGAAAGACTTTTCCAGAAATTCTAACAATAGGTAAAACAGAAACAGACTGAACTTTGAATAGGCTTATAAAAATTCTAACTTTGATCTTACCATTCACTTAAAGACATGGAAAATTATGTAAGTTTATTTTAAATCCATTACAATAAAACCTGTTTTCTTTACAGATAATGAGCCACCAGTGTTCCAGAATTGTCCACTGCATCCTATTGTTGTAAGGAAAGGTCCAAATGGTTTGGAGCCTGTAAATTTTACTGAGCCAGTTGCAGTAGATAACAGTGGTAGTATTGCTCGACTAGAAGTCAAACCTCAGAATTTCCACACACCCATCCAAGTATTCCAAGATATGGTTGTGAAATATGTGGCTTTTGATTATGATGGAAATGTTGCTATTTGTGAAATCAATATCACTGTACCTGGTAAGTTAACTGTAATAAATTATTAAAAGAAAATACCTTAATTAATAAAATTATTCTTTTGGAGTAAATTTTAAGTTAAAAATGGGATATTATAATACTTGGTGCTTGGGTATTTTTTATTCACATTCACATGTGACAATTACAAATGTTTAAATTTAGAACGAAGTAATACTGTGAGGTATTAATGATATAATTGATGATATAATATTGCTATTGTGAATAATAAACATGTAGAGGATGTTTAAATTAATATCGGGAAGTAAACATTATGAGGTTATATCATTAATAGTGAGTGGATGCCATGACTGATGAAGGACATGATATTGTCTGAAACCGTCGGTATCAAAGAAGTTTGAAAATGTATGAGGTGAGTCGATTAAAATATGCTCTCCACTCACTATTAATGTAGAGAATGCTTTAAAATTTTTGTATATCAGAGCCAAACTATAAAGTTTACAATTGAAACTGAAAATAACAGACAAATACCATTTATAGATCTAAATTTAATAAGAAATGAAGAGAATAATGAGATAGAATTTTGAATATATAGAAAGAAAACACACACAGATTAATTATATTTAAGCTTCATTGATCACAAAGAGGCAGTTTTCAAAAGTCTGACACACAGATTAGTAAATGTACTCATGAACAGAGAGAATTATGACAAAGAAAAAGAATACATAATAAACATAGCAATAGGGAATGGGTGTGAAAACATGATACACAGGAAAATAAATAAATTCAAAAGACAAAAATGAATCAATGAAAGTACACTTCAAAAAGAAGAAGTTTACATATTGTATTCAAGAAGTTTACATATCATTCTATGAAGCATGACAAGTTTCAAAAAATTTTCAAAAAAGTTCAACATAAGATTGGCACCGAAAAATGACTTTATACTCAATAGAATAATCAAGCCCAACAATAATGAGAAAATTGGAAGAAGAAAATAAATCAGTATATATCTGATAGAATGTGAGTATTGTGATAAAATCTACCAAAGGAAAACAAAACGAAATTTGAAAACCAGACTGAAGGAATATATTAGGAATGTTAAAAATGGGGAAGCACAAAAATCTGCAGTAGTTGCTCTTACTTGGCCAGAAAAACATCAAATTAAAAGATAAGTTAATAAAACAAGTAGAAAAACCTAAAGAACTCAAGGTTAGAGAAAAAAATCTACATTCAAGAAAATAAAAATAAATTAATGAATTTTGAAATTCCTGGGGAATGTGATTTGATTTGGAGGTTCATCAGTCTACCAACAGATGGAGGAAGAAACTGTGCATCACCATGACAGAACAACAATGAAGAAAATACTGAAGATGGAATAATTGCTCCAAAATTGGTAAAAAAAAAGACAAAATATGAGGTGAGGTGAATTTTATTAATATCAATTACAGATGTGATCATCCAGTTAGTGCAGGGATGATAAGTGCTAAGCAAGTCAGATCTCTCATTATTAGCTGCTTTTCTCAACCTGGAGCTAGTACCCAATCTCTCATGATATGTGTGGGCACCAATCCCATGCTGGTAAAAAAAATCCTTCCCCTGTGGGAAACAAAAAGTACATGCATCCTATAGTTCTATGCCTTATATCTTTGGTTAAGAAGCAGGATGATAATTATATTTATAACCTTTTAAAATATAAAATTCTTGCAGTTTTGAGGACTCCAAACCTTGATATATTCCTGTTTTTTTTAATCAATACATATGGATCATAATCTATATAATATTCCTGAACAGAATCTATGTACATATCAGACATATTCATATGGATTGATCTGAGATTTTCATAGATTTATTTGATTGTTGTTCTTAAATCTGAGTGAAGAAAAATAAAATAAAAATATTAACTTTTAGACTGTAACAGTGAAAAATGTCTGCTAAAAACAATTATCATTATTATAATGATATTGTGAAAAGAAAAATGAATGTCTGAACCAGGAATCGAACCATGGACCTCTCGTTCTCCATACGAGTGTGCAGACCACTACACCATTCTAGACATGGTACAAACATTAACAATTCTTTCCACATATACAAATCTATAATTCTCGTTTCGTCCGCTGCAAGGTAGGTGTCACTACCAACGCCAACGGCCGGCTTCATTTAGAAGTATCTTTGTTTGAGAATTTTACACCACCACTTTTATAAGCTATAATCAATGTTATTTAACATTTTCCAATACTGTTATTTTAACACAGTTCCAATATTGCATTCTTTTCACAATATCATTATAATATTATAATATGATCCATTATTGGAACTGTGTTAAAATAACAGTATTGGAAAATGTTAAATTACATTGATTACTGCTTATAAAAGTGGTAGTGTAAAATTCTCAAACATAGATTCTTCTAAATGAAGCTGGCCGTTGGCATTGGTAGTGACACCTACCTTGCAGCGGACGAAACTAGAATTATAGATTTGTATATTTGGAAAGAATTGTTAATGTTTGTACCATGTCTAGAATGATGTAGTGTTCTGCACACTCGTATGGAGAACGAGAGGTCCATGGTTCGATTCCTGGTTCAGACATTAATTTTTCTTTTCACAATATCATTATAATATTATAATATGATCCATTATTGGAGCTGTGTTAAAATAACTGTATTGGAAAATGTTAAATAACATTGATTACTGCTTATAAAAGTGGGTGTAAAATTCTCAAACATAGGTACCGTATATCTTGGCAGATAAGACGATAGTTGAACCATAAAAAAAAGTCCCCAAAATCCAGGGTCGTCTTATAGGACAGATACAAAAAAAATTTGATTGAAATTTATATAAATTAAAACCATTATAAAATGAAAAAATGACTCACCAATGTATTTAAAATCCTGCAAAATCCTCACATTCATCATCATCAGCAAATAACTCCTTAAGTACATCCTCACCTTCATTGTTGAGAAACTCATCATATGGGTCCCATTCTATATCAAGCGAGTCGATTTCTGCTTCATCATCAGTATCCCATAACAAATCGTCCTCGGTTCCATCCATAGCATTAGAAATCCCACACTTTTTGAAGGATTTGATCACTGTTTCCACTTTCACTTTTTCCCATTATTTGATTATGAAATCACACAACACAAGTGAAGCAGCCCGCATAGCTCCACCGTTCGTATACAACTTTCCTCCACTCATTATCCAGTTATTCCATTGTTCACGCATGTGATCTTCGAATGGTTTATTCAGAGAGACATGTAAAGGTTGTAGCATTGAAGTTAAACCACCCGGAATAACAGCAATTTTAGTTATATTATTTTTGGTCTGGACATCTTACCTCAATATTAATGTTGATTTGTTCTTGGACATGTTTCAAAACAATTCTCTGTTTTATCTTCAGCTTTCCCAGTCTGTAATATAATTAAAATAACCTCAAAATATAACTTCCTAAAATTAAATAGCAATTTTAGTATTTATTAATTAAATAAAAATAAAACGTAGTTTTATTTGATTTTCATATTTATTATATAATTCAGTGACAGCTGTTTCGGTACACTCTACCTTCTTCAGACATGTTAACAAATTATGAATTGTGTTCCAACTGATCTAAGCAACAATACAACAATATTTATTCAAATTTTTAAATTTAACAAAGGGGATTCATTCAAATCAAGTTGAGAATTTAACAGTTTTTTACTACTTTTTAATTTATTAATTTCTACAGCCTTCACAAAACATCTAATTTCTTACCCTTATCACAAATATGTAAAATTTCAAAATTTGGATCGAAACAATGATTAAATTGGAATAGGTGGTTAGCATATTTTGAATTTTCTAAATTTCTGTTATATGCTCTCATGTGTTCCTTTATCTGAGAGATAAAAGGTCTACCAGTTTGTCCTATATAGACATTGTCACATGTGCCACACTTCAATTTATATACACCTGATAATTTTTCTTTTTTTGTTTTGGTTTTATTGTTTTTTATTATATTTTGTAGAGTTTTATTAGTTTTAAAACTCTACAAAATATAATAAAAAACAATAAAACCAAAACAAAAAAAGAAAAATTATCAGGTGTATATAAATTGAAGTGTGGCACATGTGACAATGTCTATATAGGACAAACTGGTAGACCTTTTATCTCTCGGATAAAGGAACACATGAGAGCATATAACAGAAATTTAGAAAATTCAAAATTTGCTAACCACCTATTCCAATTTAATCATTGTTTCGATCCAAATTTTGAAATTTTACATATTTGTGATAAGGGTAAGAAGTTAGATATTTTGGAGGCTGTAGAAATTAATAAATTTAAAAATAGTAAAAAAAAACTGTTAAATTCTCAACTTGATTTGAATGAATCCCCTTTGTTAAATTTAAAAATTTGAATAAATATTGTTATATTGTTGCTTAGATCAGTTGGAACAGCTGTCACTGAATTATATAATAAATATGAAAATCAAATAAAACTATGTTTTATTTTTATTTAATTAATTAATATGGATTTTCATCAAGTAAACACCAACTCAATTGATTGATTAATTTTAGTATTGTTCTGTGCTAAGCGATTTTTAGTGCTCTCAGTTATGTGACTGCGAAACACATCCCACACCAACAAACTGTGTTGATTTCGTAGAGCACCTGGTCACCTCTGCCACACATTTTCCATCCACAATTTTACTCCATTCTCATGAAAATGTATGAAAATGCCGATCAGTTGACATGTGGGGGGAACTGTTAGAGATTTAAGCTCGAATCTATGAACGCATTAGACCGTAAAAGTCGTTCTCTGCCTGTACTCTGCTGAGAAAGTTGCATCCAAATACGTTTTTGCGTACTCAAAAATCTGTTCATGCGATAATAATTGTTGAAATTCCTAAGCTACCTGGCGAGGTAACTTAGCAGAGAAACGAATCATGAGCAACCCGATGGTAACCGATGTAGTTTGAAACCTTGCCGCGTATCTTGCTGCTTTATCCGAGATGTCAGACCTTGAAGACATCAATCATGTTTTCGGTATACGCGGAGAAGAGGAATTTGATAGAGTCTACCAAAGACTTCAACTGGAAGAATAAGAGAATTGGCGTAATATTGCGCGACGCAGACGTCGTCGTATACGGTATTATTTGCAGGACGCAAGCATAAATGCGATCCTCTAGCAGACGAAAATAACAGAAGTGGTTTTGTCACTGAGAATTCTGGGTGATTTCTTGCCAATATTACAAAAACGATGACTTTCATGCATGACCAGATAGTGGGTAGCTAATTCGATCTTTGCACTTGCTCATGGAAAGTCAGCTCACCAGTGATTGGAAGTTATTTGAATAGAGACTAATGTATTTGCATGCGGCCCTTAGGGAATCCCCATGAGTACAGCTACTATCAAATCAGTCCTGAAAACATCCAGTTATTCAATTCTTTTGCAGTCTGTTTAGTGTAGTAAATGAACATGGACATTATTGCTGATATTGCGTTGTTTCTTTTAATTATTAATATAGTGTTATTATTACTATGCATGATGCAAAGGTCACTGTATAACATTTAAATATGCAGATAACTTATATCTTTGGAGTTGATAGTAGTGTAACAAGAAATTTCTCACACGGCAAGTCTTCCTTCCTTATCATGACAATCCCCTTTCCCCTCTACCACCTTCCATGTGACAGGTCTCATCTCTCGTGCTAGTACAACTTATTGAAAGTGTAACAGTGTTGCCAGTTGAATGAAAATAAAATGTATTTATTTATCATAATGAGGGGTTAAAATATTAACAATGGATAACATAAAATTTATTTTGAAAAATTATGAATACGGTAATTTTGTATATGCTGTACAGTAAGCTAATAATGATCGCTGATCTAAACTAAATTCATAGACCGTTGATAGTTTGGGGGTCATCTTATAGGATAGATACGTATATGCTAAAACTATAAAACTTTGACAAAAATCTATACCTCATCTTATCTGAAGGTCACCTTATCTGCTGAGATATACGGTACTTCTAAATGAAACCGGCTGTTGGCATTGGTAGTGACACCTACCTGGCAGTGGACCAAACCTGAATTATAGATTTGTATATATGGAAAGAATTATTAATGTTTGTACCATGTCTAGAATGGTGTAGTGGTCTGCACACTTGTATGGAGAACGAGAGGTCCACAGTTCGATTCCTGGTTCAAACATTAATTTTTCTTTTCACAATATCATTATAATATTAAAATATGATCCATTATTGGAACTGTGTTAAAATAACAGTATTGGAAAATGTTAAAAAATGATCATTATGTTTGCTCAGTAAGTAATTTAAAATCTAATTTAGAACCAGATAGGATTGAAAAAATGAAATGTTAGTTTTATAAACAAATTTAGTTAATATTTGAAGGAAGTGACACTATGAGGTTTATTTTAATTAATAGATAGAATTTTCATGATTCACCTCATATTTGTAGAGTTCTTGAAGCCCAGTTTTCGATACATTATTACATATCATTATCACTTCTTTCTAGCTTAGATAGAATTCCAACTCTCTCTTAATTTTAAACAAATATCTTCTTTAAGACTTTTTTTATAAGTTAACTGTATGCCTACATTTTCAATTTCAATAGCTCTTTTATTTATTAATTTTTTTAAAACTTTATTTTGTCATTGATAAATAGCTTCTATGCATAGAAAAAATCATTAAACATACAACTAATTCATTTTATTAAAGCAGTTATTTAATATTATTAATTAAATATGGATTTTCATCAAGTAAACACCAACTCAATTGATTATTTAATATTAATTTACAATATTATTAATTCTGAAATAAAAAAATGTATTGCATAACATTAATCTGTATTAACGTGAAATTTGTTTTAAGATGATACTCCACCCTTACTGAGCTGTCCACACAGCTATGTAATTGAGTTAGTGGATAAACAAGACAGTTATGCAGTTAATTTCAATGACACAAGGAGGCGAGTTAATGCTTCTGATGCATCTGGAGAAGTGAGAATTCAGTTTGTACCTGAAAAAGCAACTATTCCTATTGGTGGATTTGAAAATGTCACTGTTATAGCAACAGACAGATCAGGAAATCAAGCAACATGTCACTTCCAGGTAAATATTTATATTTAGACCAAAAATGAATAAGTTTAGTGTTTGATGCATCTCTCAAAATTTTATTATTATTCAAATCATGTATATTATAGGTTACTGATATACACAGTCTATCCAGCATCTGTATAGGTTAATTTCACAGATATAAAAAAATAGATTGGCAACAGGCCATCTAACATTTAAGCAGACTTCACTTCCACACTGTAACATGAATCTTAATTTTCTAATATGATTCAAGTCCATTTCCATTCAGTTATTATTAATGTCTTAGCCTATATCCAAATAATTTGATTGAATAGCCAAAAAATGCCTATCAACAAGTAATAAATAAGGGATGGATTTCTATGATCTAAAAAAAAAAAATATGCTTGCATTTATGACCTCAAAAGTGTTTAAATATGATAAAAAATATGACTATAATTTAATGAATCTATTAAACATTTGTTGTTCACTCATATACTTTTTTTTTTTCAATTTTCCACCACTCAGTGAAAGTGGGGGTTGTAACAGTCCGGTCTTTCAAGGAATTTAAAAAATAAAAAGTGATCTTTGAACAAGTGACTATGTGACTTGCAAGTTACATACATTATGTTATTTAAATCTGGCTGACAGCTTATAAACATTTTAGTAATATGACTGAAGTATGATTTAATTACAGAAATTAGAACAAAAATCTAAAAAAATCAGAAATGTGACTTCTAAAACACAATACAAATCACTAAATTTTAATCAGAAGACCTATATGAATGTTATTTACTCACTCAAAATTCAAAATAAAGGTTTAAAAAAATATGAAAAAATGGGAATCCGCTACCTAGTAATAAATAATTAAAATAAACAAATTAATTAATTAATTTGATATTAATATGGAATTAATAAAATTATAGTTCCAAACTTATCTCATGTTCAAATAGAAAGCAGCTTCACTATGCTGTAATAAGATCATAGGTTGTCTACATCTATTTGTGCTTAATTCTTAAGGAAGAACTTTATTGTGTATTGGTATGGGATTTTCTTCATCTCAAAATCTACAGTTAAACAAATGACTTTTTGTATCTATGAAATGTGTCATTCTTGCATAATTGAGTACTGAAGTTAGTATATAAATATTCATTAAACTTGTTTAGTCCTTGAGCTAAAATACATCCCTATATCTGTAGGAATCTTAAAAAAAATGTAATTATTGTACTTTTATTTGAGTTAATATAATACTTTATTAAAATATCAAAATGTTCAAATAGTTAAAAAATTGTGTTGAAAAATAAACAAAAAGGGAAATGCAATTAAATTGAGAAAAAGAAACAAAAAAGGGGGGGGGTTAAAAATAGTAAATGTAGTTGAATGAGGAAAAAGAGCTTTAAGGTAGAATATTTTTATCACTCACTCACCTCATATTGTTCTTCTTATTTGATTATAAACTAGTTTCAGAACATAGTTTCTGTTCCATCCTCAGTATCATAGTTTATAATCAAATAAGAAGAACAATATGAGGTGAGTGATAAAAATATTCTACCTTAATGAATATACCTCATAGTGAGAATTCCTAAAATAAGTCCCGGGTTCGAGTCTCGGTCTAGGCGAAAATTTTTCTCTTCAAATATAATTTATCTTTCAGTGAGAAATGTTAAATCAATAATAAAAACATCATTAGAAGCCTTACTAGCTTTATAAAGTAATGTTAAATTCCCAATAAATGTCTTCTTAACTAAGAAGCCGCCATTTGCAAAGATAGAAACAATGGTTTCAAAAGCATTTGGCGATAGGGAATTACAATGTATATAAGAGAAAAATTTGCGTCTAGATCGTAACTCGCCTCGGTAGCTCAGTTGGTAGAGCACTTGGCCCGGAAAGCCAAGGGTCCCGGGTTCGAGTCTCGGTCTAGGCGAAAATTTTTCTCTTCAAATATAAAAAGAGCTTTACTTATTTTATCTTAACAAATGTTCAGTATATTAATTTTTGTCTATTAATACAATTTTAAAAGAGGATATAAATATAACAGGTGGCAGTGCAAGCAACAACTTGTGTAGACTGGGAATTACGACCTCCAGCAAATGGTGCTTTGAACTGCCTGCAAGGAGACAAGGGATTACAATGTATTGCAACTTGCAACTCTAGTTTTAGGTAAGATTGTAAATTTAACTGGCATTAATACTAGATGTTTTAAAAACTCAAAGAGTTGATTGCAGAAACAAAGTCTACATCACAACCATGTTCTTTCAATTTTTATAGTTGTTACGGAAACAAAAAAAAAAGATTAAAATAATTTAAAAAGTAATTGACCTACTTTGACTTGGTTTCTATTATTCTCTCTGGAACATAGGGCAACTGTGAATTACTTGCTAATGTTTTGTTCTCTTTCCATGTTTTGTTCCTTTTATGGATTTCTTCTTCTAACAGTGCCCTCCAAGTTTTCTTGGGGCATCCTCTTTATCCGGCTGCCTGTGCGTTCCAATTGATTATCTCTTTTTCCATCTGATTTTTTGAGTGTGACCAATCCATCCCCATTTCCTAATTTTTATTTATATGTCTATTGATTTCTGTCTTGTCAGTTCCCATAAATCTTCATTTGATATTCTTTCGGGCCATCTTACTTGAAAGGTCCTTCATAAACATCTATTTATAAATGTCAGTTTTTTATGTTTATTTGCGTTACTCTCCATGCTTCACATGCATATAATAAAACAGATTTTACATTGTATTGAAGTTCATTATTTTTATTCTTTTTTTATGTATTTTAGCTTCCGAAACAGGATATAATTGCATAAATACTCCATTTGCTTCTTCTTTTTTTGTCTTCATCTGTTCCACCTTCTTTTGTACTTACACTATGTAGATAAGTAAAAGAATCAGTTTGTTCTATTAACATTTTTGTGATATAGTTTGTCATTTGCTTTGTATTCATTCTCATTTCTTTAGTTTTATTTGTGTTTATATCGAGTCCAATAGTTTTAGCTTCTTTTTTAAATCTTTTTAACTTTAATGACATATCTGCATATCTTGAAGCTAGAAGAAATTAAATATAAAGTTAAGTATATATATAACTTTCATTACTTGATGTACTCATTTCATTTAGGTCATTACTCTAAATTGTCTGCATATAATCCATCAGGAACCAAACAGTACATTTTACCTAATTATTATAATATTTAATTATGAGGTATCACTTATATCTTTGCTTGTTAGCCTTTAATTTTTATGGATTACACAAACTCTAATGAATAATGAAATCTAATACGTAGTTAAAATGTTACAGATTTACAGATGGTGAACCATTGAAAACATTTAGCTGTGAAGGGAAGAGCCCATGGACTCCTTCATCAGTTGTTCCTGATTGTGTTTCTGAAAGTATGTTTCAATTTATTTTTTTTTAATTCAAGAATTGAAAACAGCATAAAGTAGAAATATACAATATTTCTTATACTGGTAATATTTTATATCAGGATAGATTTAAAAGAATTTGATAGACAAAAGCTGTTTATAAATTTATATCACAGACATGCCATCTTTAAGCACCATTTTAATTAATTTAAAAGAAAATTAAGAGATTACAAGAGAAAAATTATGCAACTAAAACAAAATGCTAATTATAATTATACAAAACATGAAATTTATTATTGAAATCTTGATGCACATACACATTTTTTTTAACTTCTAAAAGTTGTCATGCTGAAAGAAAATAGAAAACATAGTTTCTCATAAGAATTAAATTAATGTTTTTGTTACCTCACCTCATATCCTTTTTCTTCTAGACTGCAGTTTCGGAGCTTATCTCCATCATCAGTAGCCTCTGGTCGACTGGTGTTATGTCATTTCTTGGTGGTTTTCTTCTTCCTTCTATCAGTGGACCGATGAACCTCTGGAAATTCATGAATTTTGAAACTCCTGCAACTTTTGACCTGATCCAGAGGTTCATCGGTCCACCGATAGAAGGAGGAAGAAAACTGCCAAGAAACGACATAACACCGGTCGACCAGAGGCTACTGATGATGGAGATAAGCTCCGAAACTCAGTCTAGAAGAAAAAGGATATGAGGTGAGGTAATAAAAACATTAATTTAATTCTTAAATTAAACCTCATAATATTTTTTCCCTGTGAAAGTTAAATAAATAGTTTCTCATGTTATTTTTTACACTGTCTGAAGCATATCATTTGTGTGTAAAGCATTTCATCCATATAATTAATATAATTAATCTGATTAATCACATTCAGTACCAGGCACTGAGCAGGGCATTTAAACCCACAGGCCAGCCATTTAAATACCCCAGCTACCCTTTTCGTGGCACTTCAGAAAATGGACCATTATTCACAAACTATTAGTCCTAGAAAATTCAAATTTTGTACGTACCTAAAGGAGATATCCTAGTAGGATTTGATGGTGAAATAACTTGGGTGATTGACATCACATGGTATCGGCGTATCAATTTCAGGAAGTGGAAGTTCATCTTAACTTTCACTTTGTGAATCTTCTAATTCAGGAATCAGTTCATCACCTGAATCATCATTATACAAAATATTCACTAATTCTTCTTCAGTGAGATATTTTTCTTTCGCCATGGTTTCACTCACGCACAAACAACAGCGTGATAACGAGAAACATACGACTGCATTGGAGCCTGGAGGGAAGTTTGAGTGAACGAATTCCATGTGTTGTTTGTTTTAAAAATAAAAGGGGATTCACCAAGGTTAAACGTGTGAAATGGGAATAGAAACTGTACATTTACATGCCATCTATGATCTCCAAGACATACTAAGCCAACACAATATATAGGCGCCGAATATAAACGCAGTTTGTTCGTGCCCGCTCTAAAACGAGTTAACTGACCGACGGCCGCATACACGATAGTCTCTTTAACCCGTCAGCGCCGACATCCATACGTGGTATAGACCCTCTCTTCTTCACTTATTGCCGACATCTATACGTGGTATAGACCTATGCAGGCATGTTTTCTTTTTGTTCTGGATCGTACATTTTTGAAGCTACAAATTTGTAATTTATTTGTGTTTAACGTAGAAATTATGAGCTTTCAGGACATATGAATAAAAATAATATTTGTTTAAAATTTAATTTCATATTATTTGTTTAAAATATCAGATGAGATTGAAGTAATCGTAATTTTCTCTAAATGCGCGCGACCTTTTCATTTGTTTTTTTACAGCTGTATATTCATATATTTGCGTATGAACAATATAGTTTTGAAGCCTAAGATCTTAGCTTTCTTTCTAAGTGTATGAATCAGCTGTGATCACATTTTGTGCATGTGGCATTGAGGTTGAAGTAGTTTCTTACTTCAACACTCAATGGCACACAGACCTAGCTTTGTGCTGCTTTCTGCAGGGCTTCTAATAAACTTATACACAATCTAATTTTTCAAGTCGATAAAATGATATACAAGCTATCGATTGATATATAAATCGACCTGTTTAGGGGAATACCTGATTTATTTTGCCTCTTTCAAATAGATGTTACTTACAAGGAATCAGTCTGAGGCGCGGTGTCGTGCGTTATATACGTAATTATGGCCAGTCGTAACCTAAAAGACACTTCATCAGAAAAATTACCCCTAAAAGTGATAAATTGAAACCTCAAAGGAGGTGTGTTGTTTGTACTAAACATGGGAGAAGAGAAAGACATCTGTTTATTGCTGCCAGGAATGTGATGTAGGTCTGTGTATTGAAGAGTGTTTCGAGCTGTATCACACCAAGCTCAACTACTAAGGTGCTGTGATTTTTTATTTCTAAAATTAGTAGTACTAAAATAAGAGAAAATTATTTTTATGGTCTGTGTAGTTGTAAATAACTGCTGTAGAATCCAAGCAATAATTCAGATTCTAAGTATAAACATTGCTAGTGCTTTGACACAAGATTGAGCTTGAGTTCACTCTTCTAAATATTCATTCTGATTTTGGTTATGTCAGCTGCTTTTGTATATTAAGTTACAGATGAATCAGCACTATGCCACACAATATATTTAGTGTCTCACAGAAAGAAACAAGGGTGTCCAATGTGAGCAAATCAAATTATTTAGTAAAAATGTGTATCATGAGAGAGAAACTCAGGTTTCAAAATTTTTTTAATAGTTTATAAAGGCTACTGAACTCCATACGGTATGTATTAAATTTCTCATTTATTTCTGAGCTAACAAGTAAAACTTTCATTCAAATCCATCGATATTTAAAAAAGTTATGATCGTTTATACAAATCAGTGTTCTAGGAATATTAAAATGTTAAAATGGCCTCCGTCCATGCAGTAGGAAAGCAAGTAAAAGGGTGCGTCACTGACGGGTTAAATGCCTTAACTGGTTTACGGTACTGAATGTGTTAATAAAATCCATCACAAAAGTATTCTCAGAATAAAGTTTAATAAACCTTCATTGATTATTTTTAATCTTCATCTTCATAACAATTCTGATGTATTTCTTTCTTTTTTATTCTTAGTGTAAATCACTCCTTCTTAAGTACCTGAAGCTTATAGTGTCACAATCTGTTAAGAGAGGATGTTTAAACTTTGGATTATTTACATATTTCTTTAACCACACAAGGACATAGATGAGGGATCAGTTCAATGCTTGACAGCATGAACATTTAAGACAAGACACACCATTCAAATTGATATTATAGCATGATTACGATGGCTAAATGGTGTTTGGACTTTTTGGGCCTTAAAGTATCTGACATTTGCCTTATAGGTGAGAAAAACCGGAAAGAACCTTACCCATGAAACACATTCTGGGGATTGAACCTGAATCCACTGCATATGAGGTAACGACATTAAACCCTGAGACTACAGTGATGGACAATTCTGACATATTCCAATTTATATTTGACCCCCTTAAATAAAACATTATGAATACTTCATAAAATAATTTTATTTAAAGTTAAACTCACATTACTACAAGAAAAATAATGACTTTGATTTTGTTTACCGTTTACAGGTAAACACAGAAAACACTTGTAAAAAACAGGATTATTCGAGTGTTAATTTTTCTGTCTTAAATTAAACTTGGCCGTGGTGGACTAGTGGTTATGCTCCTTGCCTCTGGTCCCGAGGGTCGCGGGTTCAAACCTGGCCGGGTTCGATGGATTTTTTTAGGATGGAAAAATCCAAGGAGCATGTCCTCCGGGAGGAACTTTAAGCTGTGGGTCCCGAGTCTGAAGATTTTCAGGCTCAAAAAAGATCCTTAAGCCTGAATAAAAGGGCCTCTAAGCAAAATTTACTGAATTTTCCAGTCCTAGTACTACCTTGGTTTCCTAGATGCCAGTATGAGGCAGAACGCTGACCATGGGCCACTCCAATGACATCTATATGAAAACAAGTGTAACTAAATTAGCATGGTTAAATTTCTTCCCTGCAGGGGGAGAGCACCTAAATCTCATTGAGGAAAACAAGGGCTTACAAAAAAAATTAAACTCTATCCAGGATTGGAAAGTATTAAATTAAATAAAAACACCAAAATTTATAATATTCTATTTATTTTCATTGCTTTATTTTAAATTTACCACTTCTCATTGAAGGACAAATTTACACCTTAACTGGGATTTGAACCCAAGGTCTCTGATTCTACATACCAATGTTCTAAACCACTGAGCTACTTAGGCATCTCAATTTAATTGGAAGTTTTTCTCTCTCTTGTACAATCCCCACATGCCCGTGGCATCTGGCTGCATCTTCTCAGAAGAGTTTAAATGGAATTGAACACTACTTTTATAGTCAGTAAAGCTTGTTCAAATCCAAGTTTAGGCATAAATTTTTCTCTTGTAATAATTTTATCCTTATTTTGAAAAAAAAAAATGCCACAATCAGGATTTGAATCCGAGACTTCTAACTTTATAATTAGCCTGCTAACAATTGCACTCTTCAAGTATCCCGATGCAAATGCTAATTTTTCTTATTCATATAATATTCTCTTTTTCTTCATATTTACTATTCAGTTTAAAATTTGTGATAATGAGGTTTAGTCTACTCATATTTTCAGCTTCATGAGAAGTATTTTCTGATTATATTTTGTATTTAACTTAGCATCTATTTAGACACTTTGGTTCTTATTTTCTTCCTTCTTTACTATAACATATAAATTTGTTTTTACAGATACTCAACAAGCTGACTACCATGTTGTACCTTCAATAATGTACAGAGCTAATGGAGCAGTGGCCCCAGCTTGTCTTGAACAATATACAGATCTCCTAGCTCAGTACTATTCAAGCTTAAATCAACTTCTGACACAACGCTGTTCAGCAGTTAATGTTAATATCAGTGTATCATTTATTGACTCAAAACCAAAACTTATTGAAGAAAATGTTGTTCAGGTAAGCAAATAGTATATGTTATGATCACTTTTTAATTTTTTTTTCTACTTTCAGAACTTATTGAGCTGCAATTCTTGTATGAATCAAACAATATATGATGTAATTAAGACATTTAGTCTGTACATTCTTACCTCTTATGATTGTTTTTTGTCGAACATATGTTTCAAGGCTTCTGAACCTTATCATCAGCAATTACAGACTGATTTTTCTCAAGTTGTCGGCCCTGATTCTTGACTCCTGCTCTCTCTGCCCCTGGTCCAATGAATTTACTGATGAGAAATTTTGAAATTCCCGGAGTAAGTTCATTGGAGCAGGGGCAGAGAGAACAGGAGTCTAAAAATTAGGGCCGACAACTTGAGAGAAATCAGTCTGTAATCGCTGACGATGGGGTTCAGAAGCTTTGAAACATATGTTCAACAAAAACAACCATAAGAGGTAAGAATGTACAGACTAAATATCTTAATTATTATATATGGTAAACCTCTTAATGTTACTTCCTATTGTATTTTTAAATATATGATGTATTACTGCAAGAACTTTTTCATATTTTCACACATTTTAGAAACAACATAATATATTATGCAATTTTTTCTTAATATGAAAATAGGTATTGTGTTCTTTAAATACAATATTCACTGAAATTTATTATATCTAGATATTTATCTACTTTTTTCCTGTCCAACGCCACCAGGTTGTCTTATGACATTTCTGGCATTCTCTCTTGTCATTGGCAGAAATCTAATCTATTTTTGAGGGGCACCTGAAAGGCAGAGTTATGTTATCCTGATTATATGATGGATAATAAATGATAATGAAGAACTTGGAGAGTAGGAGAGTAGTTAAACCTAACTAAATTCCAGACTGCATTAACTGTAGTCAGGAGCTCTGACCACAAGACCACGAGGCTGATTTGTATTTATTAAATTAATATTGAGAAGCTCAAGCTATTACTATGATAGAAATAAGTAAATTAATAAACACAATTAAATTATTGTAATTCAATGGCAAAGAGAAAAATTTTTGCCTGAGCCGGGAATCGAACCCCGAACCTTTAGCTTTCCATGCTAATGCTCAGACCACTGAGCTAATCCAGGCTTCATTCCCATCCAAGCAGAAATCCTTCCTTTACCTTACTCTACTGGTCCTACATTCAATTGCAATGATTCATCATTCACAAATACACAATGAATGGCTTCTACCATTCTCTGTGTAATTCACGTCCCTCAAATCATGGTTAACGTTATTCTCCCACCTCAATCTTGGTCTGCCTACTGGGTGCTTTCCCTCTGATTTTTCTACAAAATGTTTCCATGTCCCTCTTTCATTCCCCATTTGTTCTTATTGATTATACATGTTAAAATTATTTAAAAAACTACAATTATATGTATATATATATATATATATATATAGAAAATCCACATAACATTTGTTTATGATGCAGGAAATGAACTATTTTCATATAGTATATTACGATGCAAGGTTGGGAAATGGTTTTTACAGAAGTGAGAAATTGTTTAATTTCTGAGATTCTGTAAAACATTTCACAAACATACATTGTATATTCTTTTTTGTGTGATGGTGTTTTCAAAATAATAAATAATTATAAAATAATAACATCTTTGTTGGAAATATTTGCATCCATTATAAACAACTGACTAATGTTAACAGTGTGGGCAATGTTTATTAGTTGAGACTACAGCAGACCATAAAACCAATTAGTAATAAAATGGCAGAAAGTACATATTATTGTTTTATATTGTTTCAAATAAAGTTCAGCTCATTTAAAATGCAGTGATTTGTTTCATATAATGTTTATTAACACTACCTTTTGGATATATTTTTTTTTATATACATTGTACATAGTATACATAAAGGGCAGTGGTTTTACTTCCCGCACGTGGTTTGTAATATGTAATATTTCAGTATAGTTATTTAGGTTGGCAACCCCAAAATGTAGGAAGTTGAACTTTCAGTCATGGTCGCCATTGCTGCAAGTACAACAAAATACACTATCGCACAAAAAAAATATTACTGTACTGGTATGCGTGCATTATTATTTGAGCAAGTCACAAGCTGTCCGATTAAGATTTGATGATCCCCCAAGAGAGTGGAAGGGCAAGAGATTTTTTTAAAATTTATTCATGACAAATCTGGCCCAATGTATAATCAGGTTTCTTTAAAAATAGACATCTTCAGGAATGCCATTAGAGATTTGATAAATATTTTTCTTTTGCAGATGAATTTTGTTCTAGTCATTGTACCTGCAGTTAGACAACCACAGTTATACGATCTTTGTGGATCTACTCTCAATTTGATTTTTGACCTGTCTGTGCCATATGCCAGTGCAGTCATAGAGCCTCTGCTTAATGTCTCTGCTATTGGTAATTTGTGTCCACCTATCCGAGCACTCAAATCAAACATATCACGAGGCTTTGATTGTAATGTGGGAGAAGTTCTAAATATGGATACAAACGATGTTCCACGATGCTGTAAGTATTAATATTTTACTGATTTTATCTAAAAATTAATTAATACATTGTAAGTAGTATACATAAAGGGCAGTGGTTAAATAAAAATACATCCCAATACAAAACCTATATAGAGATAAAAAAATATCCTAATAATTATTTTGGCTAAACTTTCCAACATGGGACAAGACTTTTTAAGTACCCTAATAAACTCCTGTCAAATTTTATTCTTAGAGTTTCATTTTTCAAGTTATTTTCTACCATTTACAAGATTTTTACATGTTTTCTAACGATTCAAATTCATTGGAGAACATTTTGTTTTAACAACTCACCTCATAGGATTCATGCTTCCATGATATCGCGATTTCAAACTCAGTCATGTTCATCTTCAGCCATAACTCCGACTGACAAAATTCTTCGGCCGTCAACTGTTCTATTGTCGCCATCTTGAGTGCTGCCATCTATGGTTGAATTTATGAACTTCGAAATCAAAGTAATTTCGTTAGGGATATCAAAATTCATTGATCTATCTTTGTTTTTCTGAATGTATATTTTTTCCCAAATTTTCAATTCCAAAGGTTTCTCTACTTGTTTTAAAAGTTTAGCTTCTCTTCCAATTTTATGATGTTCTAATAAACTATGTGCAGCAATTGCAGATTTTTCAATTTCACAATTTTTAATATTTCTGAAATGTTCTTTCGTCTGAATTTCCAAATTCCTTTTTGATTTTCCTATATAAACTTTATTGCAATCTTCACAACTTATTTGATAAATTCCAGATTTCTTACTGTCTGGAACATTGACTTTTTTATTGGTACTAAGAAGATTACTAACGATTATTTGAATATATTGAATATTACAATATTGAACTACATACTACCGTGAAGATATGGCAGCCATATTGATTTTAACGGATATTCTATGCAGCCAACAAAGACTTGTTGCAGTGCAGCCAACATAGAGTATATACTAATTAACTTTACACTTATATTTCAGAACTTACTATTTATAATACCTATTTTTGGGCATTGCATTCTTTCATAAGTTAGACTACTTAAATTTCATCAGCTTTTAGGTTGGGTTTTCACAGGTTAGAATACTTAAATTGCATTAGGTTAGCTTTTAGGTTGGTTGGCAATGCAAGTTCAAATATCGTGTATGTGTTGGCTGCA
Organism: Diploptera punctata; assembly: GCA_030220185.1. Classification (NCBI taxonomy): domain Eukaryota; kingdom Metazoa; phylum Arthropoda; class Insecta; order Blattodea; family Blaberidae; genus Diploptera; species Diploptera punctata. The sequence goes on from JASPKZ010003852.1 coordinate 2,582,745, forward strand.
TCCCGTGATTCCATACTGTAAACCGCTTTGCATATGCTGGGTGCATGCACATGGTGTATGGTTGGGACTAGAAACATTTTTCACGTCACATATTGGAAAGTATTTCCATTACTTCAATATAAGATGACAGTCTGTACATTCATGTATTTTTTTTAAAAAATCTGAAGTTGTCTTTAATTTTTTTATAAAAAACAAAAACAAGCAAGTTAAATATCAATGTTTTCAGATATTTATGTATTCAATAAGGTCATATGTGAATTTGCTTGTCTCCTATTGGTTCCATTAGAATGCATGCAAACTATACATCGTGACCATAAAAAAAAAATAATTTTAAATATGACACTTTTGGAGTTCATTTTCAAGTTCAATTTCTATTATGGGAAAAAGAAAAAAATTGCACCCATTTGTTCAAGTACTTTGTGCCACTGATAATATGACAGTGAATGTAACATGTGTAAACTAATAAAAAGCTATTATGTTATGTATTTACTGATTAGAAATTAATAAGAAAATATATTATATTTTCAAAATTAAATTCATTTGGTATGTTTCATACACATTAAATTGCAGGAAATATGTGATTATGTTTCAGTGCACTGTCCAGCTGGTACATTTGCTGGAGAGAAACAGCAACAATGTACTTACTGTCCTCGAGGTTTCTATCAAAACAGAGATCGCCAAGGATCATGTATCCGTTGTCCCATGGGAACCTACACTCATGAACAAGGTAGGTTTTTGATAACTATTATATGTACATTAAGAATTTATAAATTTTAAATATAAGTACAGCATTCACTTCTATATATTAACATATTCGGACATAGCATTAATATCTGTTTTGCAAATCTTACGGATAATGCTCTTTGTATATTATTAAACTATATTTTTCCACACATTTTAAGGAATTCATATACTTCTGTTATTCTTAATTTTTACAATATTCCCCATTTAATTTGTAAAAAAAATTGATTTTATATTTAATATAATATTAAAAAGGAATTCCACTACACTTGATAGCAGTAATTAAGAAAATGTATGAGAAAACAAAAATAAAAATAAATCAAAGGGAACCAATACATATAACAGGAGGAGTTAGACAAGGTTGTCCACTATCAACCACTCTTTTTAACATTTATTTCGACGACATGATAAGATCATGGAAGCAAATGACGACTGGGGAAATTAACTTAGGAAATATAGTAATAAAAACAGTAGCCTTTGTAGATGACCAGATTTTAATAGCAAAAACAGAAGACAAACTACAAAGAATGCTATATAAACTAAATTAAATATAAAAAAAAATATAACATGGAAATATCATCAGAAAAATAAAAAACAATGGCCTACAAGGGCGCTCATCCAGTTCGGACAAAGATAATATTAGAAAATAAACCAATAGAACAAGTGGTAAGATATAACTTCCTAGGTTGCAAAGTATCATACACAGCGGAAACAGATATAAATAACAAACTAAATAAGTTTAATTATATAACAGGAACACTAAAAAGAACTTTGAAAAATAAAGCCAGGAAAGAACTCTATAATGAAATTATACAAGACAATGGCAGTGCCTATTATTACTTATGGATCCAAAACACGGACAATGACAACACGACAATCTGCCAGAATACAAGCTGGTGAAATGAGATTCCTCAGACCAATAGCAGGATATCAAAGAACAGACAAAAAACATAACACAGAAATAAGACAACAACTAAAAGTAGAGGAATTAAACACAACAATAGAGAAATACAGAACAAACTGGAAAGAACACTTGGCAAGGATGACTGAGAATAGAATAACAAAAGCAGCATGCTATTCGCCACGAGGAAGAAGAAGTTTGGGAAGACCAAAGAAAAGATGGAAAGAGCAGCAATTTGGAGCTGGAACAGGCTAGTAAATAAGCCTAAACCATGAAGAAGTAGAAGACGATTAAAAAGATACTTCTGAATAGAAGTTGTCGGAGGTCATTATTGGTAGTGCTGGCTGGCTATCGGCCTTCGGATGATAGATAATTGTATAAGAGGAAAAAATTGTTGATGTTCATATTGGAGCTTGAATAGTGTAATGGTTATGATGCTGACACATATAGCCGGAGATACGGGGTTCAAGTCCCAGTTCGAGCATTAACTTTTCTTTCCAAAATAAAATTGTGAAAAGTTATTGATTTTAAAAAAATCACATTTTTTCTGCCTCCAATTACCTCTCTTGCCTATTCACTGCACAGAAAATGCATGTCAACTTGCAGGACTCTTG